>OX276339.1:8185128-9408461 GCA_946251815.1 Dasysyrphus albostriatus
CCCTCGCAAGAGGCAGTACCTCAGAAAAAAAACGTTTCTGTTTTAGGTGACAGTGGCCGGGAATCGAACCCAGACCTTTGGCATGACAGTCCTACGCACTAACCATTATGCCACGAGGTACTTTAAACTGTTGAGCAAAATAAATTATGTAGTGAATTGCTACGTAAATGAGCTAAAAATTACGAAAAATGAATCCCGATTTATACCTTGGCTCGGGATTTCGTAATTTACGACTATTTGTTTGGAATTTGCAAAACTGAGCAAAATGAAGATGTTGATACTCAAAAATGGTAATTCAACACTCTTAAGAGTCTCAAGAGAGAAAACAAAAATTGAGAACAACAAATCGCAATTTCATCCAGATATTCCGCAATTGCACAATTTGTAAATTTACAAAAACGATTTGTGATCACCACTTTTATTGGTGATTTTGCCACATGAAAGATCAAACCTGCCCTACCCATCACTACACACTTATACACGCATTTATTTAATTTATTGAGATAAATACTTTAGCTTGACTGTATTTGTATTTCAACACACAACCTTCCAGTTGCGTAGTGAGCATGCAACCACTAGGCCAATTTGCATTACAGATCGTTGTGCTTGTCAGATAGGGCTATTTATCGGAAACTGAGCTATCTTTATTCGAAATTGCCGACAGCAATTTCAATATGACAGCCAAATGATAATTGGGCTACTATTAGCCCAAATCAAATCATTTGGGATGTTTTATTGTCGTAGAGATAAACCATAAGTAAAACCCTTTAAGCATTCCACAATTTGGCACCAGTTTTTATTCACTCAATAGTTCCTTATTACACGATGATTCTATGAGTCTACCTCTTTTCAATATGGTTGCATAGGTGAAATCAGATTTGAAAATTCGAAGACTCAAGAGTCGTTTTGTGAGTAGGTAATTCAGTTTCTCTGTTGTTCCCAGAATATCCATTTAAATTCTTCTTTTCTTTATGAGCAAAAAATGTGTTTTATTTTCCGTTGTTTCTTAAAATATATAAAAAATAAATTGTAATATCAGAATATTTTTTTTATGTTACTGGGCTACTATTTGGGCTACTTTTTCGGCTCTGATTTTTAAGCTATTGATTATGTCATTTAAAAAGGAATCAAGACGTTCATAGGACTTTATTGTAAAAATCAATAATTGGGTTATTGAACATGAGAAACCGCAGAGTGCTATTAAATTAGAGGGTGAACATTTCGGAGGGGGGGGTGAAAAAGCACCCTTTTCGGTTGTTTGCATAAAACTCGAAAACTAAAAGCAAAATTGCGAAATAGTGTTGGAAATATTTTTTGTAGAAAATAAAATTTACCATCGAAATGGATCATTAAATTTTTTAGTTACCTGAATTAAAAAAAAAGTTATGTTCTTGTACGTTTTTGCCTATTACTCTCTTACCTGTGGAGATGGGCATAGCCATTTTCATATGTAAAAGAAAGATGATTTAATTTTCCTTAAAATAACATATTCACAAACAGTTTTGGATGAAAATCGACGGTTTGTTTTTAGGTCAGATTATGTAAGGTTGGAAGGGGTGGTGATACGTGATAGCCGAATCATCTCACTCGGATCTCCGTGATTCCATTGCCATGGAATGTCTCCTTGAATTGCACTCACTTCTCAGTGAATTTCAGGATAATCTTTAGTGGCAGGGTAGTGATGTCATCCACTTCATCGAAAAAGTATTTTCAAGGTCTTCTTTTCTACTTCTGGCCAGACAGGGACATTCACAAGAGAAATGCGATGAGCCCTCTTTCACCTCTTCATTTCTCTACACTCTACATAGGTCAGATGGGCTTATGCCCATTCTGCTTACAAAGGTTCCCAACGACCCAACGAGTTGTAGCCCGTTAGAACTATAGGGGCGAACATTGAGGTCAGCTTATCTTAGCTAAATCAGTACTATCAGTTTTTTTAATGTTCAGCCATAAATTTCTTGAAACCCAACAAGTGTCAAGTGAAGACCATCTGATGTCTGAAACTTCAAGGAAATTCTTGTGGATTCTACTTTTTTCTGGCTCCAATGGCATGAGTATACCTAGCACTCGATTTGGCTCTCATCAAGAGATGATCCGTTTTTTTACCAGTTCATACCAGTTCATCTACCATTTCATTCCCGAAAATATCACAATGTTCTGGTACCCATATAAGGGTAATTTTGTTTATTGCTCCTAGAGAAATAGCGATTTGTCGGTTTCCTAACTCGAGTCAACTTGAGTTAAGACAACTAGAGTTAACTCGGTTTGATTTTTTTTTAACTCGAGTTGGCTTTTACCTGAACCGAAAGATAACTCGGTTTGGACTGACCGAGTTGACTCGTTGGGATTTTTTTTCAAACTCAAGTTAAAATTAGATTTAGATTACAAATGAAGCGAAAGACAACTCGGTCTAATCGACTTGGTTTGTTTTGGGCATCGACTGAAAGTAAACTGTTAGGCTTTGGTATTGGTATTTGGGTTGTTATTGCTTTTTTTTAACAGTCGATGTCGAACAGAAGACGAAGATCTAATTGAAATGAAATATATACAAAAATTTCAACCGAGTTGAAAAATTTCATTGAAGGATGGCTGCGATGATGATGGATTAAAAACCTCCAGGATATCGGAAAATTTGGCAATTTTTGTAATGTTCTAGAAAAATGGGATTTGCAGCCAACTGGGTGACATTTGGAACAACATACATTATTTGCCCTAAAATATAGTTTGTTCACCACCTGTCAAAATATTAACTGTCCAACTCCATTGAAGGATGGCTACGATGACGATGGACTTAAAAACTCCTGAAAAATCAGAAAAGAATTTGACAAATCACGAAATTTTGCATTTTTTTTCATATGTTACAGAAAAATCTTATTCAATGTGGTTTTCTATTCAACCATTTCACATTTAAAAAGTTGATCTGATGTGACCTCACCAAATTTCGCTTCAAACCGAGTTAGTCAACTCGATTTGCGAAAACAATGCATGAATAGTATTCGCAAATTTTGCTTCAACTGGAGTTAGCCAACTCGAGTTGCAAGAATAACGCATGAAAAGTCTTCACATAATATATAAACATAAACTCGAGTTCCAACTTGAGTTACTTTAATTTCAACTCGAGTTAACCCGGTTTGAAAAATTTTCGGTTTGATACATCACTACTAGAGATCTCAGTTTAATTCGACAACGGTCTACCCAGTTTGGAATTTGTAGTGATTGAAAGAATAGATTGAATTTCCGCCTGGCTATCTATGAAGATTTCTATTACTATTAACAACTTCATGAGGGGCAAGATGTTTCACACCTTCGCAAACTGCAAGCACTTCCGCTTGGAATACTATGCAAAAGCCTTATTGATAAATTTATAAATGGATTTTCCGAATCCTGACGCTACACCTTCATGCTTCATCAATTTTGGAAACGTCAGTAAACCCCAAAACATGATTTGCATTGATGACCCTGTTTTTTCCATAGTTCTCTAGTAGGGATATCTTTCATCTCCACTGGGCTTAAATCTATGTGCGGTCTATGTCAGTATAGTTCATTATGGTTCCATGGCCATCATAGTGGTCAATTTCCCTGGTTTGCAAAGGGTACAACCCTTTACAAAATATGAATATCGGATCCAGATACTGCAGGTTCACCTAACCTAGAAATTTGGATACTCTCAATGAAAAACTGAGCGTTGCTATTTAAAATAAGACACCGATTCATTGATTGATTTTGGGTACACAAATAATCTTAAGGATGAAAAAGAAAATTTATTTATACATCAAAATAAAATAAAAGAGAATGCATCCTGAATTGAATCCCGATACCTGAGCAAATAAAGTATTGCTTCCGTAAATTCATTGAATCTAAATTTTGCACGCAGTAACCGATACCAAAACCAACCAACCAATCAACCCACCCATTGAATTTCCACCTATCCATGATCCATCAGAGTGTGCCCATGATGCCTGTGCTTTTGTTTTCATTTTTGTTTATTTTCACAGGATTCCTAGTCGTGTTGCCGTATTTACAAAGTGGTTGATTTACCACAGAGTGCACTTTGAATAAAAAATGAAAACAAAACTGAAACAAAAAAAAAAAATACATCACGCACAACAGATGAACTTTAAACCTTGAAGGAATGTTATGATGGACAAATAAAAAACAGTTCCTAAATGGGTATTAAATCTCACACCAAACAATTTTGAAAGATTTCAATTTTTGCTATTTCATTTGGAAACAGAACAGCAAACTATTATGTGTTTGAGCATACATATCTTCACGTTGGTTTTTTTTCATTGAAAATTCCAAGGGAGCATCGTCGCACATAGGGGTATTTGCCTTCAAAACTCAGCCAAGAATCGATGTCAAAATTTTCAAATGTCAAAATTGCAAAGCGAACTTTTTCCAAACAATAGGCGTGTTGTGAGAAATTCCCAACAGAACGCATCCGCAGCTTGTATTTGAAATATGGTACGTCTGAACAGCTTTCAGAATTCAACTAACCTATTTTCAAGTAAAATGGGAAATTTGTATAACTATTGTCTTTATATAATTTATGATTTAAATTGAATGCATATGTCTCTTTGTTCTTTGTTTGCCATTTCAAACTCATTAATTGATTTGGCAGCTATAAAAGAATAAAAAGGTGTAGGGGTGCGTTGGTAGACTATTGTTAAAGCAAAAAAATCATCATTTAGTCTACACGAGGACTTTTTATCGAAATTAAATGAGTGCGAAGGTGAAATCAATCATTTCATTTTGAAAAAAGTAATAAAAGTCATGACTCAAAGGTCCTCGTATAGTAGCAGACTTATTACTCATGGAACAGATGACATTAAGATTGGTAATTAAATAATAATTACAATTAGGACATGATTGTGTTCACAACTTTCACAATGTACATAATGTCACTGAGGTTAAACGATAGTTTACTTCCAGTTCTGCAATAGTGGTTCAAATTTGAATTCGTGGTGCGGCAATTTTAAATCGATAAACCGATTTCGACTAAACTATGGTATGCTTCAAGGTTCAAATAACAAGCTTGATCTATCTTTAAACGTCAGTTAAACCACTAAAAGCGGTGAGTCAAAATCGTTGAATAATAGATAAAATATTTTAACCATGTTCTTACAACTGACCATTAGTCCGCCAAGACAGTTAGTAAAATTTGCTGAACATCGGGTCGAAATTTGAACCACGTTTGTACAAACTGGTCAATATGAACAAGATTACAAATGTAGACACATGAGCTGCGAATAGCTAACTGCGAATTGCGAATGGTCGTGAATTTTGACATTTCCTTCACATGAATGGACGCCAGCAGACGCGAATTGTCATACAAAATAAACGATTAGAATAGGTGCTAAAAAAATTGAGGTTAAATTCGAGCGAATTTTTAATTCGCAGATTTGTGGAATGCGTCCTGATGTTGTGGATTGCGAATAAGGGTTTGACCATTCGCAGAAAATATCTCGTTGGTCATGTAGAAAATATAAAAATGCTAAATTTAACAATTTAGACTAATTTAAGGCCGTGTTTTCTTTTAAAAACTGTTGATAGGATTTTTATTCAGTTTGTGGAAAAGTAAAAACGAGATTTTTTTTTATATTTGAGCTTGGAATTGCCTAAACAAATTTATTTGCATTCGCAGTTCGTATGGCTTATGTGGAAGGCACTTAAGTTTTACTTATTATCATTTATGTACAAATAATTTTCATATGAGCTGCGAAAAGCGAACTGCGAATTGCGAATGATAGTTTTTACCTTCCATTGACATGAGTAATTTGTTTGGTTGCTATTAGATGCGATGTGAGTGCTAAAAAAAGTGCAGCCAAATTCAAACGAATTTTTCATTCGTTGCTTTGTGAAATACGTTCTGATATTGTGGATTGTAAGTTGACTTTTAACAGTTTGCAGAATATTATGTTGATGGTTGCGTATAAATTATAAAATTGCAAAATTAAAACTAATTTAAGGTCATGTTTTTTTTTGTTTCAATATAGAATTTACGATATTAGTTTAAAGTCATCGAAAAAGAATTTGTTACTTCTTTTTTTTTCAACATCCAAAAAAATACCATTTGTTTGATTTTTTTATTAAAAATTTGTAAAATATTTGGTACATATACATATATAAAAAATCATACTGCAGATGAGTACTTTTTATTATATTAAGCCTTTTTTACGATAAGTTTTTTAATTTTTTCGAATTTTTTGTTTTAAAAATGCCCATTCAAACTGACTATTTTTTCTGTTATTTTTCTTTCGAAATGAATTTTGTTTTATTTTTCAAAGTTTTTTCGTAATTGTATGTAAACAAAATGGTTATACAAAGCTTCAAGTATCAATTTGAAAAGAAATTGTTTCTTTTTAGAACTTTTGGTCATATCGAATATCCGATTCTATGGATAATTTTCTTGAGTCTAACAGAGAAATTAACAAAAAATTTGAAGATAATTTTTTGTTTTAAGAGATGGTAAATTTATTTTAAACGGTATTTATTTCATAGCTTGATACAAATACTCCAATGTGCGTCGTTTAGTTTTGTTTGAGAATTGGCACGCGTGTTTTCTTAAGTACTTAAGTCCTCTTTACAGTTTTCCTTCCGGATTCATATAGCAACAGCGCATACCACAAGTGCAGGATCAACAGATGATTACAAATCAGCAAAACCCTCATTATGAATATAATTATTGTTTTTAATTTCAAGTATGCTCTTACAATTAGAGAGATAAAATGTTTTCATGCAACGTTCTAATCTTACCTCATATTCTAAGGAAAGTCTTCATTTGCTTGGCATAAGTTTCAATTTTCAAAGAAAAATAATATGTAGCAAAGCTGATTTGGGATTTAACAGAGCATCTTTAAGTGAATTAAAAAAATATGTAGCTTCATATGTTAGTATAGGTAAGGTACTTTTGTAAATAATTTATCTTATCTATGCAATTATTTATATCCGAAAAAAGTTTTATTTTCAACTACAAATCTGTGGATGATAAAATGTTTTCATCACCTTATAAAAAACACAAGTGGTGTAGGTGTTTAGCTGAGCTTTTTGATTGAATTTGTTGAAATTGTATACTTAAGTAATTTGATAGTAAGCTCAAGCAAAAAACAATTACGCAAAAATTCTTTATCCGCATCAAATAAAATGCACGACTGGGTCGCACGTACTTACTCTTATGTTCAATGCGCTGAGGGTTTAAGAAAATTATATGAAAAACGGTCTTTACTGGAACAGAGCCAAATTGTACTTTGGATCAAGAAAAGAGTAGAATTCAATAAAGTTTTCTCAGGACAACCAATGACAGATGGTCATCAATTGGCACTTGTCAGGTTTTAAGGAAGCTTTGGCCAGATATTTCAAAGAACAAAACAGAGTATTTACTTAAGCTAAGTAGACCTCAACACTGTTTCTCTTGGTTGGAATCCTTACAGATCACAACTCAATGGGAACCGATCACATGAGCAGAATGGGCATTAGCACGAAGAAGTGGAAGAAGGCTCATTTCACTTCCTCTGTGAATGCCCTAGCCTAGCCACAAGAAAAAAAAAAAACAGCCCTCGGAGAATATTGAACTGGGCAACAACTCTCTTTTGCTACTAAGAAACAGGATGGTTCAGAAATGCACCCCATTTCCAAAACTTCCACTAAATCCCTCCTTTTACCTTTTCTATTCCTGCACTACACATATCCTTGGGAGCACAATGGATCCATGCAGATCCGAGTGAGATGGTACATTTTGCCATATCATAACTTAACGTTTATGTGGTGGAGAAAGTAGGTAATTAAGCTTTAGCTGGAGAATTCCATTTTTTGTAAAATATCTTTAGAAAATTGTATATTTACAACTTTGTAGAACTTTTTTTTTGTCCAAAATAAGACAAAGTTAAAAAGGCAATAACCTTGATGGTAAGTGCTTTGGACTGTCATGCCGAAGGTCTGGGTTTGATTCCCAGCCACTGCCACCTTAAAACAGAAATGTTTTTCCCGAGGTACTGCCCCTTGCGAGGAACTGACAAATCCTCTAAAAGTATAGTTGTCAGAATAAGTGCTTCTCATCTAGCCGTTCGGACTCAGCAAAAAATTGTAGGTCCCCTCCATTCCTGCCAAGCAACTCGCACGCAGGAATGGTTGAGAGTTGTAAGTCACTAGGCCCAAGTTCTCCAATAGCTGTTGTACCGACAAATTATTTATTTTATTTCAAATCAAGGGCGGATCCAGACTTTGCCCCAGGGGGGGGTCACGTTTCTTAAAATATTGCACCCAAAAATAATTTTTACTTACGATATAAGGCAAGTTTTGTATTCGAGCAAAGTGGGTTGCACAATTCTGTCTGGTTGTTTATCTATCTATTCCTTGACAGCCTACAGCTACAGCCTAAACTACTTAAGCGCTTTTCTTCAAATGTTTAAATATTTTTTTTTTAATTCTTCGGAGGGTAAATTTTTTTCCCTTTAAAATTAAGAACAACCATTAAAAAAAAGCTTATTTATCTGAAAAACGGCTTCAACGAATTTGATGAAAAACAGTAGATTACTTTAGGTATGGTGAACATTCTGGAAAAAAAATCCGAAAAGCTGTTAATAACGATACCTGCCAATTAAAGGTCTTTGAACTTCGATTTGTTCAAAGAAATTCAATCAAAATTTGCATGCAAAAGCTCCATAAAAATCTCAATAATATTGCATATCAAAATAAAAAAGTAAATGTTGGCCTTTAAAGAAGATATTAATTTTTGTTTTGAAAATTCAATATTTCAAGAACGCGTTAATGAATTGTTTTGAAACTAGTTTATAAATGTATTTTAAAATTAATTATTATTTAATTAAATATAAAAATTGCTTTTTAAGAAAATCGCTACAACGATTTTAATTTTTTTTGTGCTTATATTCATATTTCTTCAAGTTATCAAATTGGTTTTAAGCTTTAAGCTATTTGAAAAGTTTTTAGACAATTAAAAGAACAATTTATATGCCCTTATTTTATATATTTTTATATTCTTTATATATGTAATAACTGGCATATTTTAAAAGTTCTTAATTACAGGCAACTTGAACATCAGAGCAAGTACCTGCAATACAGTCGTACATTTTATTTCCATTGAAAATATTTTTTGAAAAATAAAAAAACTTTGTATTCCCAAAATGGTGCACCCAAGTTAGTGGGAAAGCGTAAGCAATTACTGTATTGGGAAAACGAAGTAAAATGAGGTAGTTTTTCCATAAAAAAAAGGCTTGCTACCACTCATGTCTCCGAGTTGCTCTATGCTTTAAGTTACTTCATAGTGCTAGAAACTTAAAGTTGATCGCAATTAACAAATTAGTTGCCTAATGGTTGCTTGACCTTGATTTTGAGATTAAGCAAGCGATATGTCATTTAGGATATTTGCAAAGAATGTATGCGATCAGTAAAAAGTCCAAAAAGTTTAATTTTATAAATTTGCTGAGTTGAAAATTTCGAATCAACTCCAAAAGTTTTTCCAAGTACCGCCCAATCTTTCGCACTTCACTGTGAAAATTTGCAAGATACCAAAAACTAAAATATCGAAACTGCATTATTTACAGATCTTGAAAAATGATATCTCACACTAAGTAAAAATAAAACATAGCATTCTCACCTTACAATCTTGCAAATGTCAACCAAAATTTTGAAAATTAAAATCTCGAATACCTGCTCAAAATTGAGTCACATAATTAGCGGGATTTTTATTTGCAAGATTTCGAATGCGAGTTTTTCATTGGCACGGTTTTGTTATTTGTGCCCAATTCAAAAGGGTTGATAAGGTCAACTAGCTACATTAATTGGTTGTGGATTTGTCATTCCAGGTCACTGAACAAAATTTGTAGGTACCTTATTAAGGTTATCTTAAGAAACAAATATTAAATATTGTTATTAAAGGTCACCTAGATTCATACATATGTACATTTTTTAAATGAATTTTCAAAGTTTTTTCATGGTTCAGTATTACTTTTTGAAAATTCTATGTCTGAAAAATTATCTACTGTTACTACCTGCCCTTAAATGACCAGTAACCCTTCGAAGAGTACATATACGGGATGCCATGAAATTTGTCATCTGATTCGGTGTACGGTGTCAGAAATGTTTACAAAATCATCAAATCAATTTCAAATTATTTTTAAGGTAAAACAAAAAGTAGAGTTCTGTATTATTCTTGAAAAGAAAACTTTTATTGTTTTTCTGACAGAAGAATTATTTTTTCAACTTTTCACGAACGATGTACATATCGTCGGCTTTCTGTCAAAACCTACCAAGTCCTTAAATGACATTTTAATGTACTTTTAGTCAACAATAATTACTGAATTCGAATATCAATGTCTAGTAACTGTGTCATGGTTTCTTTTGGCTCTATCAACTAGTTTTAAAACCTTTCATTATCTTAAAGTTCCATTTTATTACGTTTTAAATCGGTGTTTTTTGTCTTCTAAGCAATTTTTCAAATTTAAAATTTGTTTTGACAGAAGGCCCACGATATGTATTTTTTACTTTGATTTTTGTGTTTTAACTCTTTAAATACGCACGGTTAATTAAAATAAATTTGAAGGTGGATTATATCCTTTGAGCAGTGAAATTTTTTGTTTATGATTGAATTCATCTGTCTAATATTTTATATCTGGGAAAAGCCCCAGGGGGGGGGGTCATGACCCCCATGACCCCCCCCTTGTATCCGCCAATGTTTCAAATCTTCTCAGATGGTGAGATCCTCCACGGAAATTTATGCCAATGCAGGCCAACAAATCAGGAGCATCGATTTGACCATTTATAAGTTGGTGAAGAAATATTAGATCATTATTAACCCGCCTTGGATATAAGGTTTGGACTTGCAGTAGCTGGATCCTATGTTCATATGGAGGAAGGTTGAATGAATCTGCCCAAGGAAGACCTTTCAGAGCAAAGCAAATGAATTTATGTTGTATCGGTTCAATACGATTTTTATGAATTTCATAAAAGGGAGACCATACTTGAGACGCGTACTCTAGATGAGGTCGTACATAACAATTGTACAAGGAAAGCGTAACATACGGATCCTTTGCCCAACGTTTTATAAACCCAAGCATAGAGCTTGCTTTATTAACAATGAAGTTAATGTGTTTTTTTTTTTTTTTTTTTTTTTTTTTAAACACCTCAGAGAACTATGTCACACCAGGCTTAAAGCAAGCATTAAGGTGTCGACGCTCATCATCATAAGTGCAAGTGTTAGTAGTTAGTAAAAACGAAAGATAACACAAGCACATATGAACGTACAAATACAAATACAGATATATTAACTAAACAATAAGAACAATATAAAAATTAACATATACAAAATGACAAAATTAATACATAAATTAAAAAAACAAATAATTAAAAATACACTAAGATAACAAAAAACAAAAATAACATATAATAAAAAAAACTAAAACAAATAAATCATGCTGGTGGTGCACTGGTTTTTAATATATTTTTAATACAGATCTTACTGAAATGAAAATCTAATAAGCAAGAGTAAGTGTTATATAACCTACTCATGCGAGAAAGCGGCTCATGCATGCCGTAATTTGTTCTGTGATAGGAACAGTTAATTAAATCAAGTCTACGTAGATGGTAAGATCCCCCACGATAATTAAATGATATATTAGATAGCAAATCTGGAGCGTCGATGGAACCAGTAATGAGTTGATGAAAAAAAATTAAATCATTGCTTACACGCCTTTAGGAGAGTGTTTGCAACTGCAAGAGCTGGATACGGTGTTGGTAGGGAGGAAGATTAAAGGGATCTTCCCATGGAAGGCCTTTAAGTGCAAACCGAATGAAGTTATGTTGGACAGCTTCAATTCGGGACTTGTGGATTTCGTAGGAAGGAGACCAAACTTGGGAAGCATATTCCAGATGAGGACGTACATAACAGTTGTACAAAGCCAGTGTCACATATGGGTCATCAAATTCCTTACACCACCTCTTGACAAATCCAAGCATAGAGTTAGCTTTACTAACCATTGAACTAATATGCTCGGTAAATTCTAAACTACAATTAAAGTGGACTCCAAGATCACGAAAGTTGGAAACCTGACTAAGAGCATGGTTAGATATTAGATAGGTGGTACTACTAGGAAACTTCTTTTTTGAGAATGTAATAAATTGGCATTTGGAAGCATTAAGGATAAGACCATTTTTATTACACCAGATTGTAAAGTTAGAAATGTCATTTTGAAGTGCAACACGATCAAAATCATTTTGTATAGCTTTAAAAATCTTCATGTCATCAGCAAATATTAAAATCTCACTGGAAGAAATGCAAGATATGACATCATTAATGGCTAAAATGAAGAGCAAGGGACCAAGATGACTTCCTTGCGGAACACCAGACAGTGCAACAAAAGGATTAGATAAAGTATTACGAAATTTTACTATATAGGACCTGTTTTTAAGATAAGAGTAAATCCATTCAGTGAACTTTGGGGGAAAGCCGTATTGTTTGAGTTTGAACAAAATTACATTATGTGAGAGTTGATCAAAAGCCTTAGAAAAGTCTGTATAAATGCAATCGACTTCAAGGCCACTTTCAAGGGCATTGGAACATTTATTATAAAAAGACAAGAGGTTGGTTACAGTAGATCTCTTTTTCATAAAGCCGTGTTGTTGATTGCATATAATGTTTCTAGACAAAAATGAAACTGATTCACACACATCCTGTTCAAATAATTTAGGGATACAGGAAAGTTTGGAAATAGGTCTATAGTTATTAATATTAATTTTATCACCTTTTTTAAAAACTGGTTTAACAAAAGCACTTTTCCAGATATCTGGAAAAATGCCTGAATTAATAGAAAGCTGAAAAATGTATGAGAGAGGAAACGCAAGTATAGAACGGCAATTTTTTAAAACAATTGGTGGAATTCCATCGGGACCAGAAGAAAAATCGTCATGAAGAGTGGACATGCACTGAATAATTTTATCCATGTCTATAGGGATAATATTGAATTCAACTTTGGAGCAGTTTTGCATATAATCAAAATAATGGGCATCAATATAAAAAGGCTTATCGGAATATGATTTACTAAAATGAATGGCAAATGCATTGCAGATATCAACAGAAGTATTAAGATGAGTATTTTCGGAAACGAAGTGAGCAGGATAGCCATCAGATTTTTTTTCGAGTTAACAAACTTCCAAAATGTTTTAGGATCTTTTTTAAGCGAGCAACCTACTTCGTTTAAGTGGTTCGAATAAAGAATTTTAGAAAGTATATTAAAGTCTTCAAAAAGAGTTTTGTACAAATCATGATTGACAGAAGTTGGATTGATAATATAGCGTTTCCAAGCCTTATTCCTCTTATTACGCAGAGAATTAAGTTCTTTGGTGTACCATGGTTGGGAAAAGCTTGAATTTCTTAGGATTTTAAGGGGAATAATTTTTAACATACTATTTTTAAGGATCGAATAGAAGCATGAAACTGCTAAGTCAATATTTTCGAAAGTTGATATCTTGTGGATACCTTCTCTCAATAATTCATCAGAAAGTAAACTGAAGTTCGCTCTCCGAAAGTCAAAAGTATAAACACAGTCGTGAGGATTACATCGATCATAAATTTCGGTATCAACACTAAGAACAATATCAGTGTTCAGTGAATTCTAAATTTGAGCTGAAGTTAACACCCAAGTCCTTGAAACTAAAGATTCGACAGAGTTTGTGTTGTGAAATGGAATAATTAAAAGCATTTGCAAGTCGCTTTCTAGAGAAAGTAATTGTTTGACATTTGGCATTTGACTTGAGATAACATCATTAATAGCAAGAATAAATGGAAATGGGCTAGATGACTTCCCTGGGCCACACCGGAGTGAGCCTTGAATGAGTTTGAAAGGCAGTTTCTAAATTTCACCTGGTACCATCTATTTTCAAGGTATGATTTTACCCAGGTGATAAACATTTTGGAAATCCTAAAGATTTTAGTTTGAAGATAATGAGGTAGTGACTAAGTTGGTCGAAAGCTTAAGAAAAATCAGTATATATAGTTACAATCCATTTCACTTCCATTTTCTAATGCGTTAGAACATTTATGCAAGAATGGAACTAGGTTTGTTACTGTTGATTTCACAAACCCATGCTGTTGGTCACATATTATATTCTTGGTATGGAATGCAAAAGTCTCACACACAACTTGTTCAAAGAGCTTTGGAATACATGACAGTTTGGATATAAGTCTATAATTCGAAATATCAGCTTTATCACCATTTTTAAAAACTGGAGTTAGAAATGAAGTTTTCCATAAACAGGGAAATTTCCCTGATTTAATCGAAAACTCAAACAAAAATTGAAGAGGCTTAGTGAGTATATGCCTACAATGTTTCGATAATGTTCATCAATATCAAGAGGTGTGTCTACGAAAGAGTTACGAAAATTGTTCACAAAGGCGTTGCAAATATCAATAGTTTCTTTCAACACACAATTTTCATATATGAAATTTGCGGGGTAACCATCGGAATTTTTCTTTGAATTTACAAACTTCCAAAATGCTATAGGGTCTTCTTTAAGAGATATTCCTATTTTGTATACATGATTAGTATATAGAGACTTTGACAGAGATTTAAATTCTTCGAAAAGGACAATGTAAGAGTTGTGTTCAACTAAAGAAAGAGTTTTTAAATATGTTTTCCAAGCTCTATTTCTTTTATTTCGTAGTATCCTTAACTCTTTTGTATACCATGAGTGGCGAAAACTCGTATTTTCAAATAATTTTAAAGGGATAGTATTATTTATGCAGTTATAAGGTATGGTATTAAAACTAGTAACTGCATCGTCAATATTACTAGAATTTGATATACTGTCAATACCAGATCTATCTAATTCTTCTGAAAGCAACTGAAAGTTTGCCTTTCTAAAGTCAAAAGTATATGAGCGATCATAAGCGTTGCTATTTTCAATTATATGACTGCTCAAGTCAAGAACAACATCCAGAGGAGGATGATAACTATCTATATTAGTGATTCCAGAACTAGATTCTAGAACAAGAGTACTAATAGCGTCGGAAGAAAAAACTAAATCTAGAATTCGATTTTTTTAACAACTAATGTGTTATCTCGCCCCATTTTGTTACTTTTTTTGTTACTATAACGTTATCAAGCACAGTTGAGCTTGATGATTGTTTAAGCAAACCATCATTCATTGGCACGATTAGGAGAGGAAGAGGGTCCTGAATAAGGTCATCAGTAGAGGTACCGATGACTACTGGGTCATTTAGGAGTGTTAACGAGCTAAATTTTGAGACCACGTCGTTAAAATTACTTAACATTTCTTCAAACCCCTTAGACATTTTGAAAGCCAGTTGAGACAAAGAAAGTTTTCGGCAATCTGTACAATACCAATATGCAAATTTAGAATTGCTTTCTTTCTCAATAAATGCATTGGTTGAGCCGATGCATTTGGCGTGGTAAAGATTCCCACAAGGCCCAAAACAGGCGAAGAGTGGGAAGGAATTTGAGCCCTCTGAAAAATTCTTTGCAGAGCAGACCATTTTGAGGATAAAAACTATTTATTTTAAATATAAATATTAAAAAAAGAAGAAAAAAAAAAGAAAAAAAAAATGGGTTCTACTAGGATACGAACCTAAGCTATGAAGATTAGGGTGCCGTGTCCTTACTATCTGCAAAACCGCCTATACGAAAATTGATATTGAGAATGAGAAACCGTGAGTAGAGATAGGATTAAAAGTTAAATAGAAAATGGACAGAAAGGGACAACAACTAATTACCTGAAACTGAAAGCTTAGGCTAAGGGAAAACAATTAGGGAAAATATTTTTAAAAAAGCTCAACCGGATCGAAATTTTTTTAATGACAACGAGCTGGATTGGATAAAGTAATCCGGATTTAATCCGATCCAGGTCTATATGGACCTAAATCCAGATTTAATTCGGATTCAAATCTTCATGTAAACTAGGTATCAGTTTTTATCCACGCTAAAGACAGCTTTTAGTGACAAATAATGTTATTAGCTCACGAGTTTTGAGAGCTGGACGTACTAGTATAAATAAATACCTGAAAGAGGCATACAAAACAAAAGTAAATACTTCCACACCCCCATATAATTAATCAGCCTAAAAATGGGTAAAGGTCTTGTTTTGAATATTTCGGTCTTTTCCTTTACTATGAATTTCTGTGCTCTTTGCGGACTTTAGTCCAAAGTTCTGTCAAAATTCATATACAATTTTTTGTTTGACACAAGTTTGGAATAAAAGTCACAGAAATTCAAAGTAAAGGAACACGCATATTGATTCTTTGAGTTTTGTTTTTTTTTTTAATCGTAAAACAATAAAAAAATGGCCTATAAAATTGAAAGAAAATATAATAAGCTTTATTGTCCAAAAATTGTAATCTTTTGTGTGTAGATATAAGGTCTATTCAATAAAAAATTATGATGCTTTTTTAAATTTTGATTTTTTAAATCAGTCAGTGCATCATGTCAAATAACACATTTTTTTTTATTAGAGAAGTCATTATTGTGTTGCCTTATTTTATCCAAAACAACAATAATAGGTATCAACCAAATATCCTCTCCAAAAATTTGATTCCTGGATGATTTACCTAACCGTGGAGTCGGCACAGCATCATCTACCCGTAGGATATTGTTAGAACCTCACGATGAGGATGACTATTTTGCATCATAATGAGAATTTTATACTTAACAATGAAAATGCATGAGGCTAGAAGCACAGTTAGGTAGATTATTTGCTTGTTTATTTGCATATGATTTACCTACTCACAGAAAATATAATTAGGAGGCGAAACCCAAAAAATAACTTAAAGCGCCCATATAGTATGGGAAAAAATCAGAGGAAATCATAATATTAGAATAGATATTCAAACATCGAAACCCCTTCGGGATATATTATGATAATGTGACTTGTCTGCTTGATGGCCAGGCCATGTCCTGGCCATTCCCATTCAATATCCATATGCGATGGTTAATATTTGATGGAATCTGGTTGCTTTGCTGAATTGCAGATTCTTTTAAATAAAATCAGGACACCTGGTGATTCGAGTATGAAAATCGCCATAGTCACTACACCTTCATTATAGTCAAAAGTAACATACATAGATCTTTCGAATCCTTAGCTATGGGTTTGTAGGCTTAACAGCTTCTGTGATTTATTATTAAAGTGATTGACCATGGTAAATAATGATGATGACACCAATAAGACTTGGATCTCAACTGCATTATTGTTTTTTTCTTTTTGCAAATCTTCTGGGGAAATCGTTAGAGGGAGTGCAGGTAAAATGGCCCTTTATTAATATGGTTCCCCAGCCCCAATTAATTCTTTCAAATATTCTGAAAAATACATGGTCGATTCTTATAAAACTCAGTAAGAAAAAATTTTACTTTTATGAAAAAATAACAGAACCTTCCATACAAATGTTACTATTTTTATTAAACTTTTTATGTGTGTTCAAATCAGGGTGATATATGTACACTACCAAAAATTATAACAATTTACAGATAGCAACTGTTAATAGTTGTTTTTTTTTTTTAATTTTGAGTTTTCTCATCATCGGCTGAAGAGATTAAGATACATTTTTTATGTACAAATTTGAAAAGAGATTAAATTATATTGAATATCGAAATTTCAACAAAAAAAAATTTTGAATTTACAAAGAAAGTTTCAATTTTTTTTTTTGAAAATTCGATATCTCAAAAACAGGTTGACATTTTTGTATGGACATACATAAATACTTATGATTTGCAAACTAAAAATTTCTCTTTAAAATGTTTTAAGAATTTGATAGGTATAAATGTAATTTGTTTTTTAAGAAAACCGCTACAACGATTTTAGTTTTTTCTGTCCATACAATCATATTCAATCATGAATAAATATGGCATACTTTTGTTTTTCATTTCAAACTCTCAAAGAGTAAATATCGTATTTCATCACTCAGAGCAAAACGCCAGGTAAATAATTAACCTGTGCCCTGTTAAATTTACAAGGTGCATAATCCCATTTCAGAAATTTACATAATTTTAATAAGCTTCTATTAAGTATATTAAGCTATTAAGAAGAGAGTCAGCCTATATTAGCATATTCAAGTAAATTTACGAAGATGACCTGTTATTTTAACATTAAATTCTGGTAAAAAAGCTATTTTGACAAGAATATAGCGCGAATTTTAACTGAGATTGTGTTTTTTAACACTGTATTTCTATTTTACCCAATCAGTTTGAAGTAACGTTTCATTTGGTTTCTCTTACAATGTTTACTTGTTAAATTTAACCTAGCCTCATATAAAAGAAACACTCCGTTCTCTGCCAGTTAATTTAAACGTGACACCAGTGTTAAAAAATACTCACACAAGCCATCCAAATAAGATTATTTGAATTTAACCTGGTCACCTGTTGAAGTAGCACTTTATCAGTGTTGAAACACACTCCATTGTGTGGGAACCCTGCCATTTCATTTCAACGTGACACAAGTGTTGAAGCACATACACGCACATGCCAGCCCAACAAAATCAGTTTCAACTTATTGATTTTTGACACAAATTTTGTATGAAGGGAAGTGGAATAGAGGATGCGTGCTATCTCCATGTGTGAGAGGTTCCAAGTTCAAAACTAAACACAAAGTATTTTTAAAATAAAATAATATTTACAATAATAAATGTCTATACTTTCAGAATAATGCAAAATGAATTGGACGGTAAGCAACGTTAGAGATGGGACATAGACGCATGGACCCAAGACATAATAATTACCGGATACAGGGTTGATTCAACATTGAATCATGTTAAATTAACTAGATCTTCATGTTGAATATACAGGGCGTTGAACATTTTAATAACCCATATTTTCATGTAAGGTTAACTATATTTACAGATAAAATTAGCAAGTTTTTCAAGTAATATTTATAGTTTTACTACCTTAAGGCATTGTGAAATTAACATGATGAAAAATTGTGTAGGGTTTATGTACATTTAGATATTTTTCTACAAAAAACCCTCTTCGAGGACAGCGCAATGTGTGTGCTTTGCCTATGAGCAATTCATAATATGCTTTGGAGTTTAACTGCCTGACCACAATAGAGTGTTGCAACCGGAATAGCTGCCAAAAAATGTCGTACCTGATTTTTTTTACTCGTTCACAATGCGTTGTACAGCTTTCTGACATTTTTGTTATTTAAAGTCAGCTGTGTCAATTTATTTCAACACAAAAACTAAAATTTAAACTAAATTAAAATGGAAAATGATGAAATGGAAGCGAAAATTACTTAAAGTCTTTATCAGAGATTAAAATAAAAAGAGTTTGAAACTCTCTTCAATCCCCATATAAACACTAGGTTAAGCTCACAATTTTGAAAGTTCGTAAAAGCTGCATGCAAAATTTAAAAGCTGGCCAACTTGTCCAGCTGCGTCGTGTTCTGTTCGTATCATTGGACTTGTGTATAATCAACATTTTGACAGCTATTCCAGTTGGAGTTCCGTCTCCTATCTGTTTAGTCAGTAATGCCTAAAAAAAACTTTTATTGAGCGGAACTTTATTGAGTGTAACGGTTTTATGGATGAATTATAAATTTTGAAAGGATTAAATTAAAAAAAAAAAAAAAAAAAAAAAAAACAGGCTGGTTGTGACCCACACTCACTGGTAACTTCTCACTGGTGCAATCAGAAGCTAGAGGCCCGATGATATTTAAAAATTAAAAAAATCATCAATTCAAGATCTTCGAAAAACTATGAGGATATTAAATATGCAATCGAATGAACGCCAAAAATTGATTTGCCCTTGTAATATTAAGTCAAAAACATTGTTCAATAAATTTTAGAATAAAACTAACCCGAGCCCAGTGTCATTGTTTGTTCTCAAGATATTCGATTCGAAGAACTTTTTTCAACAATTTTTACCAGTTTTTATATTATTTTAAATTTTAAATTTTGCCAATTCTTAGTTACTTCTTTATGCGTAGAATAACAATAACTCAAAACCGATACCATCATTTGTTCACGAGATATTCAGGAATCAGGTTTTATGAAATTTAACAACGTTTTTCCTTAAATCGCTAAGTAAGAAAAGGGTTAATGGAATTTTTTTGAAAATCCTTGCTGCATGTAACGTAAATTTCTTTCTTTAAAATAAAATTCATCCGAAATGAATACCTTTTTTCGTTTTTGAGATTATGGTGAGCCAAAAAGAGTTAAGAAACGAACAAATGTATGAACATACGAACGTACATACAAACACAGACTTCTATCTAAAAATGATCTAATCCGATTGTCGGGAGCTCTAAACGTAAAGATTTATAAAAATATTTATCGTTCGGACCAATTACAATTCTTTTCAATGGGAAGTTAAAAAGGTTGAAACTCTTACTTGTTTGAACGGAGCTAAGGTAAATACAGGGTGGCAATTTTTATTTAATAAATATTAAGGGTATTCATGCAACTTCGTTAAACCGTAGATAAGTTTACAAATTGGTTAAGTCTATCTTTTCGTTAATGAACTGTCAAATTTTGTATGGGAAATGATTTACACAATTTGGTTAGACTTATCAAAGAATTTTGCTGCGTAAAATTAACCAAACTGGTTAAACTTAGCCAAACGTCTTTGTGGCTCTTACTCTGATTGAATTACCTAGCACTTAACCAAATGTATAAAAACGGTCGTTCATGCAAACTTTGCGTAAACTTATCATTTTACACAATTTGTAAACTTACGACGTTGCATGAAAACCCTTATTGTATTATATTAAGAATTACAGGATGAAGCTGCTGCTTGCAAATTAAAAGTTCAAGTGTAGCTGATTATTTTGTGAGTCATTGCAGTTATTTATTTTTTAGGAACAGTAATAACCAATTAGATATGCGACCAGACGTCCCGATCGGCGTGATGAAAAAAAAGACCTTATAACGACAGAGCAAAAGAATCACTCCTGGGGCCTATATCACAAAACAACAAGTCAACTAATCAACAATTACTTGTTCAACTATGTTTGTTCAATACGTGAAAATCATCTCTGTACTTAATAAAAAGCATAACAATTGTCAGGTGAAAAAAAATTCCCTCAATTTGTTGAACCAGTTCAACAAGTATTTCTTACACGATGAGTCGTAAAGTCATCAAACAAAAAATGTATCTAAAATTAGCGCTTTAGGTATATGTATGTAGGAAGGACTTTCTTTTCTTTTTTTTTTATACACTTCAGAATTCTTTGTTGTAGTGAGCTTAAAGCAAGCTGCATTCTACAATCAGAGGCTTATCATGAGTGCATGTCTTAGTGGTTAGTAGATTAAGTAAGCTAACACAAGCTCATAAATAAATAAATAAACATTAAAAAAATTAAACAATATACAAAATTAGAAACATAATATAAACATTTAAGAAAGCAAAGTTTAAAATTCACGAGGGTGGAGCACTGGTGCGCAGTAATGTTTTAAATCGAACTTTACTTAAGTTAGAATAAACAGAGGAAGCGTTTAAATTAAAAATTCTGCACATACGATTAAGAGGTTCGTGTATACCATAGTTAGTTCTATAAAAAGGAACATGAAAAAGTTCAAATCTTCGGAGATGGTGAGGTCCTCCGCGGAAGTTAATGCCTACACAGGCTAACAAGTCAGCTACATCAATTTCACCACTGATAAGTTGGTGTAAGTAAGATTGTGAACATTTTGTACACCGCACACGGAAAACACATGTGGCTCTGTTACAAATTCATTTTTTTTTTAAATATATTTATCTATTTTTGATTCTCACAATCACTGCTCGATTCAGAATAAAAATTTAAACACTTTATGAACAAAATTCCTTACTGCTTAATAAATTCTAAACAATCTTCCCGATTCCATCACTTGATAAACACTACTGTAAGCCGTTTATTTCTTACTTGTTGACTTTGAACAAGTCTATTGAAATTTGAACAAGTCCGCTGAAATTTATAAACTATTCAACAAGTTTATTTTCTATTCCTTGAACTCTTATTGTTTTCAGCTACAAAAACGGAAGAATTATGACATTTCCCAGTTCCCACTTGTTGAAAGAAGCCAAAACAATTGTTTAAGGTGTCCTAGACTTGTTGTTCTGTATTACACAAAATTTTAAAAGCTGTTGAATTTCACTTCTTCAACAATCACTTTATGTATTGTATGTTATAGGCCCAACTGCGTTATCTCTAGAAGATTATGGCCTAGAATTAATGAAAAGAAAACTCATTATATCTTATCGCTGAGTAAAAAGAATATTGGAATCTTGATAGGGGTACTAAAGAGTCATTGCGTCATTCACACAATGGCCCCCAGACTGGGTGTATTTGCACCCGATTTCTGTAAGAGCTGTCAGGGTGTCGAAGAAATACAAACCGTTAAACACCATCTCTACGAGTGTCCAAACCTCCAAATAAATCGCCTGCCAAATTTCAGGTTTGTTAGAGAACTGGACGAAATGATAAAATTCATAGAAAGCAGAGACTGGTTCGCAAACGACCAGTCTTTGTGAACCATTAGTTAAGGAGCATCTCTGCCTTATTTCGAAAGGGAATCACAATAGACCAATAGGCCCCCATGTATGCAATGGCCTCAGTGGTGTGCACACCTCTACTAACCTTACCTTACCTATCCCAGCAAAACAAAACGGGCGGCATATTTGCAGCACTTAGGAGGTAAAAAACTCCATTTGTGTGTATTTTTTCACTTTACGAATTCCTGCTTGCTTTTTTTTCCCTCATACCTTTATTATCGGTGAGGAAATATGATGATAGATGTTTTGCTTATGTTTTTGTTAAAATACCTACAATATTCCATTCCCAATTACTCTCGAGTTAAACCAGTTTAATTCCCATTAATCCTTCATTGCTTCTTATGCTTTATATTAATATTGCAATTTTTTAACCTCTACTCTCAGGGTAAAAAATCATAAATGAATATCTACTTTTCTGTAATAGGTATGAATATTTGGTTTCAATGGCACACACAACACTGCAAAATTAAAACCCCACATTTCTGCATTGAACTGGACAACATGTTGTGGATCTGGACAAGGATAAGGCTCTTTCCGTTATAATTTTGTTTTCTTTTTTTTTTTGTGCTGGTAGGTAAGGAATATGCCTGCCGTTATATCATCTAACCAAATAATTGCATTCATCAATTAAACTTTGGTCTTCCTCTGTCATCAGTAGTCCAATTAAATTAAACAAAATAATTCGAAATGCATAACTTCAAAAAATAATTCGTCAATTTTTGTTTCATACAGATTTTATGAGTAACAAAAAATGTTTTTAAATACAGCGTTACACACAAAGTATCCAATATCCAGCAAATAATTTCGTTTGGGAAATTCCGATTCATATACGGCGCAGCACGTCGTCCTGCAGTGGCAGGAAAAAATAACGGATTCTTCTAGAAGGATACAATTTTTTTTCTTTAGAAGGGAGTCTATTAGGGCGATACCAGAAAAGTCTCGGTATCGGTTGGTATCGGTATTGGAAGCCGAAACGATACCGAGAAAGATACCTTTAAGGAATTCGAAACGATACCGACACCAAACGTGCTTTTGGGACCAAAATTAACCAATACTCTGTGATCTCGGTAGTATCGTTTGGTATCGGCAAAAAAAATAGATTTTTTAATATTATAATTAATTTATTACAAATACAAAATTCTTGTAATTGGTTTCTCGGAAACGGCTTTATATTTTCACACTTTTTTCTCTTTATTAAGAAGAAGGTGTGAGCAATTATTTATACTAGTACGTCTAGCCCTCGAAACTCGAGAGCTACTAGCATTTTTTGTCAATAAAAGCTGTCGTTACCGTAGAGAAAAACTGTTACCTTGTTTACATGGAGAATTGAATCCGAATTTAATCAGAATTCAGGTCCATGTAGACTTGGATCAGGCTGAATCCGGATTACTCGATTCAATCCAGCTCGTTGTCATAAACCTGGGTCGAAATTTCGATCCCGATTGCATCCGATCCTTTGATCCGCTCATGTTAAAATGGTATGAGCTACTTATTATTATTTTCCGCAGCACTGAACGCTGCCATCAGACATTCCAGTTATCTTTCCAGTCAGTGCTGGAAAATTGGTTGGTTGGTGGGTGGACAAAAATCGAAACGTGACATTTACGTTACGACAAGTAAAAACAAATAATTGCCCGGTCTCGCTCCCGCTCATACTCGCACTTATTACGCAATTATATTTAATTGTTTTTTAGCTTTTGTGGTGTAGTTATTTAATACATTTTCTGTGCAAAAAATCCGTTCCAACGATATATAATTGATTTGCCTTCGGCTTTTGTGAATGAATTTTTAATTAAATCTTAAAAATACCAAGCGAGTTCAACTACAAGATCAAGAACATGTAACCAAGTCGTGCATTTTATTTTTGTTTGTGACTGAGACCAGACTAGACCGATACCGATACCGAGACTAAGTTATAAGAAACTGATACCGATTCCAAGACGATACTAAAATTTTTCGATTTTGACGATACCGAGATGATACTTACAAAAGTATCGTTTGGTTTGGTATCGCGGCCAGCCCTAGAGTCTATCTCCTCCCGTTTAGGAAAGAATGTTTTTTTTTTAATGGTTAATTTTCAAAAAATAATGTGTTCTAAGAAAAAACTATTAAAGTATCTTCTGTCGGTTTGCCAAACAAGAAACCAGATAAATCTTAAAAAACATTTTTTGAATGAAAAAAGCCATTCAGGGAAAGATATTGGCATTTTGACTGTTCATCTGATTTTATTCAAACTGCTGGAACTTGTAAATAGATACACATTTAAAGCTCACGCGTGAAAGGCTAAGGAAACCGCCAACATTTTTAATTTGATGCAATGAAGATTAAAAACCATCGTAGTCATTTTAGTTTTATTTTATTAACTCTTACAAAATAGCTTACGGGGTGATTTATTTTGAAAATTTTTGATAATTTTGGCACATCTTAAGTTTCTTAAAGCAAAAAAAAAAACTAAAAAAAATGTTTGGATTTTTTTTTTCGTCTCAAATATCTTGAGGATAAACAATAGTCTCTATTTGTAAATTTTTATAATTTTTGGTAGTCTATCGCATTAATTTGAGGATACAGAAAAAGTTTAATAAAAACCGAACGAGCCATTAATATTTTTCTTAGCGGTTTTTTAACATTAATAGGGAAGGTACCATTATTTTTTCCTAAAAATAATTTTTTTTTAATACTTTACAAAGTGTAAAAAACCCTTGAACACCAAGTTTTATAAAAGTCGACAATTTAGTTTTCATAATACCTATTTAATTTTTGAAAACAAATTTGAACATTTTTTAAAAATACAACATTTTTTTTTGAAAATTTGCCTTGCTTAGAAGCTTCTGTATGAAAAAATATTGAAATCAAAACTACCGTTTTGAAGAAAATCTAAAATAAAAAATTGATTAATTACCATTTCTTGAAAAATAGTTTCCAAAGAAATTTATTGAGTTTTTTTTTAAGAAAAGTTGCTTAGCCTTTTTTGAGAAAAATAAGAATTTTCAAAATTTCTAAAAAAAATTGTATGGCAGGTACCGTAATTTTTAGTTCTAAAAAGAAATGAATCACCAAAAACCACTTTGAACCAAGTTTTAAGAAAATCCAGCCAGTCGTTAAGGCAGAATTTTGCCACACACTTTTTTTGGTGTTTTCTACGATCGTAATGTCATGTCTGATTGTTATCTCGAAATTTTTTTTTCGACGAATCCAAAACTTGCCTTATAGTACCTACATATATCGCAGGTAAAAATTATAAGAAAAGCAACTAAAATTTACATTTTTAAAACATAATTTAAAAAATTTCTGTTTATGTTTGTGTTTTTTCAATATTTGTGTAGATGATCTACCAACTCCTACCAGCATTAGGTAATAAAATAGTTTATTTGATTCCAACTCATGATTTTTACCATTGAAATCTGATGTAACCAATTTCGTGGCATTTTCTAGGTAGTTCATAAAAAAATATAAATACATTGGTATGGGTTTTCAGGATTATTTTTTATGTTGAAATTATCAGGATAAAAATTAGTTTTTTCATAATTAATCAGAAACAAGATTGATATTGATTTCAGGAGTTTTTTTCTTAGATAGATCCAAAAGAAAATGTTTTAAGAAGTAAAGACATCAATAATATTTATTTTTCATTTTTTTAATATTCAATGAACTCCAACTCAATTATTTTTGTACCAATTTACAAATTTTGTATCGTTTTAAGAAGAAGAATGTTGCTGCTTCTCCAAAAATAATTACTTTGTCCACATAAAGAAATCCATACAATATATTTTTTGTGCACGCCGCATGACTTTAATGTCAAATTTAAAATAGGGAGTGGATTAAAATTCTAGCTTCAAATAATTTTTTTTTTTTTCAAGGAAATTATGTTTTCAAATATTCTGATTAACATATTAATTTCCTTCTGTTAAGATTCTGATTTTTAAAATTCTACTCAAAAAATACTCAAATATCATAAACAATAAAATGCTTATGTTTACTTCATTTTTCTCAAATTTTGTTCATATTCGTAAACGAAAATAAAAAAATTAAAAATAATTATAAGCTCGGTTGGCAAAAAACAATTTTATATTTTAAAGACGATAGGGCCACATACATAGGTAATTTAAAAAGGAAGAGAAAGAACACATTTTTTGACATTATGGGCAGAACTATGTAACCAGAATTTTGAGAAGCAAAATTTCAAAGTAAAATTATGCCAAACGAATTTTGAGCTTGCCAAAATTTCGAACACTCTTTAGAATCTAAAGAAAATTAGTTATATTTGTGGGACCAAATAAATATAAATTTGGTGGCGCAACAGCCCTTGGAGAACCAAGGCACGTACGTGTTATTGGCAGGAATGGAAGGGACCTACAATTTTTTGCCGAGTCGAACGGCTTGATAAGAAGCACTTATTGATGACAACTATACTCTTGAAGGATTTGTCAGTTAGTCGCAAGAGTTACCTTTACAACGGGAAAAACATTTCTGGGACCAGCAGAACTAAATTTTAAGAAAAGCAAAGAAAAGAAAATTTTGAACTTGACATCGAAAAAGAATAATTATAAATTTATAACTACTGATTTGGATATTTCTTAAAAACCCAGGAGTGAAACTGAACAAGCCACTGGATAGTTAAAATTCTATTGGTCTATATGCATGGAATACAGACTCCACAAAATCACTTATTTTGCACTAGTGTTCAACACAATCCAGGACTTAGCCTGCTCCTGACAATTTTAAAGTTGTTCTATTCTTGCAGGCTGCAGTATTTTTCGACATCTATTCCAGCTCCGTATTGCATTCTTTTCAGGCAGTATACAGTAAACTTTAAGAGACCACCAAATGCTGAACAGGTAGACGTAAGGTCATAAAGTGTGGAATTTAACATTGACAAGATACTCTTAAGCATCAGAAAACCAATAATTGACGTAGCTAATTTTATTCGGCAGATAATAACTGTTTAATTCCAGCCATAATCAATTCTGATTTTATATTACTCCTTCCTTGAAGTAATTTTTAGACCAGGCATGAAATAAGCACGGACAATAGAAACCCACCACACAAACCAATAAGTTATAACCCATTCATGGAAGCAGTCTTTATCTTCCGAACACCCTCTCATTCATCTGCAGAACTTGAATCTATAGAATGGGGAGATAAACAACATTAGATGTTGTCAACACCATTACAATCCCAACCAGAACCACCCTCGAATATGGAGCCGACATCATTTAAACATTTTTAGGAGAATCACCATTGGAGTCAGTTTTTAGTCCTACTTGGAATGTGGCTGCATAAACTGTGGGGCAACTCAGAAGTATTGAGGTGCTCTGTTATTATTACTTACATTACTCAGACAAATGTTTTGGGAACATTTCTCTAAAAAGGTAAAACCAAAGTAAAATTAACACTAAATCATAAAATACAGAAATAAATGTCGCCATAGATTGAAACCGTTGACTATATGTTGACAAAAAAATAATTGTCGACATTACTTCAATCGGAATTTAAGCATTCACCGAAGTTTTCATACGTTTGAAGGTATGTTATACAATCGGCATTTATTTTGCCAAATTTCGTACACTTCCCAGAAGTCAAAGTCAGTGTTTTGCCCGGATGTCGGTTCCAAGAATTCAAATAAATACCTCTACAAACGACGCAGTTTATTGCAAAAACATCTTTTTGGCTACTTGTTGAACCAAGAATATTTGTTGCATCCTTGATTGATGTGCATCATACCATGCGCATCAATGCATTCACTCTCTGTGCAACATAAATTATACTAATGTACATTTTACATGTATCTATTAACAAGGCGATTGTTATTTTATGTTCTCAATTGGCGTGGTGAATTTTTTAAAAGGATCTTCAAACTATAAAAAACAAGTTTACCTGTTGTCTGAATTCAATCAGTTCTCCGGTGCTGCACCTGAAAGGTTTAACATTACCTTGAAAATCCTTGTGCAAATTCATTGATATAAATAGAAATTTTCTTTTGCTGTTAGAGTTTGAAATTTTGAACTTGACATTTTTTTTAAGTAAATTTTTTTTAGTGAAAAAGTATACATTCACATTAAAAAAACTTAGAATTTAAAATGATTTTCATATTTTGAGTGTGAATTTCCATAAATGCGAAGTAGATAATTCGTCCTTGAAAAAAGGTATAACTTTTATGCAAAAAAAAAAAACACTATAACTAAAAACTTAAAATTCCAACAAATTTGGAAATAAGTAAAAACATTAATAGTGAATAGATTGTGAGTTGAAGAAAAGAACAATTTCAAGATTTGATAATCCACAATTTTGTAGTAACATTTTTGAACTTAAAAAGTGCGGTTTTTAATCAAACTAAACAAACTACAAGTATCTACTCCTAGGCTCTTAGTTTAGATTGAATCAAATAAATAAATTGAAATAATAATTCCGGTATTTTGTTTGCCTGAAAAAATAAACTACGAAAAACAAAACGAACAAAAATTTAAATAGTTTCATTTTTGTGTGTAAAAATCTATAAATTTCTGACGCAAATTCAAAAGGTAAGGTAATAAATTATATTAAATTATTAAAAGCAAATTGAAATTCTAGTGGAACTCCAAGTTTTCTTACTTGTCAGAAATGTTTTGTTAGCAAAGGAGAAATAGAGACTTTTTCTATTGAGATTTTGAAATTATGTTCAATTGCTTACCAAAAAAAAATATTCAGATTCTGCGAGGATTGAGGGTCATTGGAAATCTATGTATATCCAAATTCTTTTTTGAAATATTTTTCGGTCGCATTCGCTATATTTTTGTACACAAAATAATCTATTTCTTTATTAATAAAAACATCTTTCTAATATTTTAAATATTTTTTCTTACTATATGAAAATAATTTATATCTAAAGTAATGGCGTATTTGTAAATATATAATTTCCCGTGGAAAGCATTAAGCTCCAGGCTTACAGCATGCGCACTTTTTAACATATACCAAGCTTTATCTAAAATTATCCAGATGTACATATCTGTCTCCTAGCTAGTTTGAACCAAATAAATTTAAAAAAGTGAAATAATAATTCCAGTATTTTGAAAAAATAAACTGTACAAAAAACAAACCGAACAAAAATCTTAATAGTTTGATTTTGTGTGTCCAAATATACAAATTTCTGACGAAAATTCCTAAGGTAAGTTGTTAAAATAAAATAGAGATATTTTTCTCTATTGCGATTTTGAAATATATGTCTAAAAATGTATACCGAAAACAATGACATTCTGCGAGGGTTGATGGTCATCGGAAATCTGTATCCAAATTCTTTTTTCAAATATTTTTCGATCACGAAGTGCACAAAATATTTATTTTCTTTATTAATAAAAATATTTTTGTAATATTTTAAATATTTTCTCTTACAGTATGAAAATATTTTATATCTAAGGTAGTTGCGTATTAGTATATTCCTGGGAAAACATTGAGCTTCAGGCTTACACAGCATGCGCACACTTGTTTCATATACCAAGCTTTACATATAGAAACATCTCATTCTTGCAAATTATAAAATTGTATGTCATTATCGGCCCGAAAGAACAACTCCAGTATTCCACTTTTCCAAGAGAGACAAACAAATATTTAATCACAAAAAAACTACGTATATAAAATGAAAATAACAACTCGACGCATAAATCCTCTCTCTCAAAGTTCCAAATATTGAACTTCAGCCTTGGGATTTCTCATTCCCCAGTATCGTCTTTTTCCCAGGGAATAATTTTCTTCTTTCTGCACAAAATTACTACATTCCTAATTCAAAATACGCATTCGTATTGCTTCCGGGCCCGGCCAACACACGACGTGATTTTTCGAATCTATTTTTAGATTCGAAAAATCACCATGTCTTTTGGTTTGACAGTAAGGAATATGCTTGAAAAAGAAACATAATTTCACAAGTTTTCTAACCCTATGATTACTAATCAAAAACCTTTTGACCAATCCGATCAGCCTTATGCCTGATTTACTCCTTATTACTATCTAATTGTCAGAATTTCGGTTTAAAATTTACTAAATCAATTCCCGAGAGAATTTCAAACAGTTTTAGACTGTCAAATTTTATTAATTTTCAGTCCGAATCTGTTTCACAAACCAAAAACTGTACTGTTTCTGACTTGGGCGCTAGTTATAGCTAACATTGAAATTTTTTATTGAATCTTCCAAATAAAGAATTTGATTATTTCAATGGTCACTGGTAAGAAAGTTCAACCTTTGAAATAATAAAACTCATTTTTTATAAAAGCATTGGCCAAATTGATTTTGTTTTTACTAAAATTTTTTTATTTTCCCGTGGGTAGGTGCAAAACTGGATATGCGTGCTCGTAGGTGTGTGAGATTCTTACTACACTAAAACTACCTCCACTTCCCGATTGCAACTAACTTCAAACTTATCTAACAATTTATTTTTAACTAAGTTAAGTAACATGTTGCTGTGAAAATTCTTGCTTATTCCGCGATTTTAAAGCGGTTTTCTGTTCACCGCACCAAGTCGGAAGATTTAGTTCTTCGCAGATGGTGCAGCGTACTAAATTCCACTCGTCAAGAATATCAATAATCGTTGAACTCGCGTGTTTTAATAGCCGATTTCAATGTTTTCGGGCAAAACTTTATATTTCGTTCCGTTTCTTATATACCACGGAGCATTTACAAATGACCCAAGCATTTTATTTTCAAACGCTTGTAGTTATTTAAGTTTGTATCGCAGGAACAACCCCAGAGTTGTATACCATAAGTCAAAACAGGTTTAAGTACTCGTACCTGCCTGTACAACATTGACTTATTTTCAATACTAAGCTTTGAATATTTACCGACTTACCAGTTCACATCTCTTAATATACTTTTAAATAAACTTTTTACGTGCGGCTTTCATTTTAGTTTCGCGTCTAGAATCATTCCCAGATACTTTGCCTCATTGGCAAATGGAACACGAGCGGTATTAAGAAACACGGGTAGTCTATTTATTTGTTTGTTATTTTATTGTAGCTTCACTAATCGTTTTGCCTACTACTACTACTACTACGATATAATGTCTTCTGTAAATAGAAGGTACAGAACTGGACCTTATACACTTCCTTGTAGTACCCCAGCTACTATTTCCTTGAAATTAGAGTAATCATTTCCGTGTCTTATACGAACAAGTCTGTCTAGATATCCGTTTAGAATGTTAAAAAGTCCTCCAGGCAGAACTTGTCTTAATATTAATTTGAGGCCTTCGTGCCACACCTTGTCAAATGCATGCGACATGTCCAAAACAGATTTTTTTCTTCAAGTGCTCTCTCAATTACGTCAGTAATTCTATGCACTTGATCAATTGTCAAGTGCTTTCTTCTAAATCCGAACTGATGTTCAGGTATTAATTGTTTCTCTTTTATTATCGGCTGCAGACACAGGAGTAGTATTCTTTCAAAATCTTTTGATATTATAGGATGAAGTGAAATGGGTCTGTAAGACTTCTTTTCGTTTTACTAGAAATAATTATTTAGGCAGGGGCTTTATTTTGTCATAAGATTAATCACTTATTTCACTTCTAAACACCTCAAAATCAATCATTAAAATTGTATATGATGTGTTCCAATGGGGCTAGAATCCCAAAAATCAAAATCCCGAAAACCCAAAATCCCAAAAATCCAGAATCCCGGAAACCTAGAATTCCAAAAACCCGGAATCCCGAAATTACAAATTATTTTATCAATCTTAAAAAAAAGAAAAATTCTCCTAGCAGAATTGTTTCCAAAGATTAAAATGCAGTAATGAAAATTTTGGCTTCTTTTCTGTGAAAAAAGAAAAAATTGCCTTTTACAATTTAATATAATATTTATGAAGATCAAACTCTAAGGCAAAAGCTATACAGAATTACCATTATAGATTCTTTATCACAGATACTACATATTGTAAATATAGATATCGAATGCAAAGTCGAGAAAAAGTACGACTTTTTATAGCGGGACGTAAAGCTGCGTTTAGGGGCAGACTAATAGTCAGAGGCACTCGGGCGATAGAGCAAGGTTACACCTCTTAAAAAATTTAAGAAAAAAACATGAATAATGATTTTATTTAAAGGTGCTTTCATGTTTTTAATGTAGTGAATGTTTCAATTAAATTATTAAAACCTAGGTTTTTTGTGTGCTCCTTTTCGATTGAAAGTAAAGTCTGATTTTGGCTCATTTTTGATCTTAGATAAATCTTATATCGTTTTCCATTGGACATCCAGAAGGCTTCCGAAGCATCCGGAAGTCTTCTAAAACAATTCCACTGGCGAAAAAAATCCTCTTCTGCTTTTTTTTTTGAGAAGAGATATTCTCTTCTTGATTTCAAATCAGAATCCACTCGAGAAGCACTAATACATTCAAACTCGAAAGTCAAAACAAACTGTGGTGCAAAATCATGTTATTTTTAAAAGTCCATTCCATCAATTGTGCACTCAAAAACAAAGAATTTACTTGAATTTCTTAAACAAATAAGGGAAACAAAAAGAAAACTTTTTGTTTGTATGCAAGAGGTGAATACGCTATTGTTTTTAATATTATTTTAAGTATGCCACCAAAAAGTTTCTATTTAATGATTCGCCAATACAGGGACAAAACTTCAGAATTGAGTAGAAGTAACAAGCACTGTTCCATTGGATTCAGAATGGGTGTCCTATTGAGTGAAATCAATGGAAAATGACATTAATTAATTTCACTTTTCAAAAGTTTCGTTCACACGATGCTACAGAGACGCTTTTTGTTAAATGAAAAAGAATTCTTATCGCCAATAACAGACTTGGTAACGAATCTGAAAAGTCTTACTTAACAATGAAGATTAAAGTTAAAAGGTTGTTTAAAACGTCTGTATATTTTAAATTAATTTTTTTAGCTCCCATATGAATGACGCCATATTTACCCAATTTCCAATATGATACTGTTGTCTGTTAGTTTTGTAAATGTCAAGGAAGGCATTGGAGCAACAGCACGCAGTTCTTCTTATGTTTAATACAACAATATTTTCGGTTAAAGAGCTGAGAAAACTGACGAAATGTCTTACATGGCCTAGACGGATGAATAAGTTCAGTGTAAAATGTATTCTAATATATCTCTCAATGTCAAACCAGCATCTTAAGCCCTTTTACCTTTTTTTTTAGCTCAGTACATTGTTCTCTTGTGAATATTATGGCATTTTTTACGGTGACATCACTTTGTTTTTACACTTTTTCTAGAGTGAGCCCGGATTTTGGCAAATATTTCTGTGCTGCATCAACTCCATATAAAATATCGCACAAGAATAAAAGATAACACAAAAACGTAAAGTCGCATACAACAGATAAGTGCATTTCACCAAAGCCCCGAACTGCGAATGCGAAAATAAATTTGTTTAGGCAATTCCAAGCACAAATATCAACAATTTCTTGTTTTTACATTTCGAAAAACTTAATAAATGATCCTATCTACTCTTAAAAAAAAACACGGCCTAAAATTATTTTATATTGTCAAATTAAGTATTTTTATATTTTCTACGCGACCAACGAGATATTTTCTGCGAACTGTCAAACACTACTAACGGATACGATAATGCTGTAACTATGGCGGGTATTTATGAAAGATCAAAAATTATATGTATAGAACTTTAAGTTGGCAACACTATTTTAACTGGCGGCCATTTTGTCAGCTGTCAAGTAATTTTTTTTAGTTTAGTGTTTAGTTTGGCATTTCAACATGACATGACAAGACATAGACTGACGCCTGAACAACGCTTCCAAATTGTGCAAATTTATTTTGAAAATCATGGTTCTGTTCGAAAAACATATCGCACGAATTTTGTTTAGCAAAACTGCCGTATTTGGAATGATGATAATCCTAAGCTGTATGTTGAGACACCGTTACATCCACAAAAACTGACTGTTTGGTTTCCTTTATAGGTTGGTGGAATAATTGGCCCGTACTTCTTTTAAAATGATACTGGCCAGAACGTAACAGTCAATGGTAACAATCATGATGTACAGGTTTTACCAAGACAGCGCAACATGTCAACGATGGTTCAAGGTTCAAGCATGTTTTAGTAATCAATTTAATGTCTGAACTTCAGTTAATTCACCAAAGTCGGTGAGTTAAAATTGCTGAACCACGGATTAGATATTTGTACAACAGGCCCTTAGCTAATTGTAGGTAAGTCAACATAATCGCTGGATTTATTTTGTACTAGCCTTTACCCGCGGCTTTGCTCACGTTAAGGTTTATTTAATTTTGTCGAGAATATCTCTTATCGAAAAAACATCTAACACAATATCTCAACGTTTCTCGAACTGAATAAAAAACTGTGTCTTTCCATTGGAATATGTACCGGAAACTTTGTTATTCGCAGTTAAAATTCATAATATTTCAAAATATTTGTATATTTATCGAATTTCTTAAATGTTAAATGCAAACAATAAAGGACGATGGGTACAACCACATCAATTCATTTATAACAAATAGGAAATGATGCTCTGTAATTTTCCCTACGTTGTCCATAGACTTAATTTTGACGATAGTAGTACTTGAAATAAATGGTGGTTACATTTTAAGGGCCGATGTTGATTTTGAATAAAACACAAATTATTTAGGAAATTACTGTCATTTCTTTTTATTATGATAATATTGGTAAGGTTCAATTATGTATGGAACAAAATATGGGCCAAATGGCCGCCGCGACCGCGGCGGCAATCCTCCATCCAATGGTCCAAATTTTCGATGACGCTGAGGCATAATTGAGGTTCTATGCCGTTGATGTGCCAAATTATCTCATCCTTTAGCTGTTGAATTATTGCTGTCTTATCGACGTACATATCTTTTGTTTCAAATAACCCCAAAGAAAGAAGTCCAACGGTGTCAAATCACATGATCTTGGCAGCCAATTGACATCGCCACCACGTGAGATAACACGGCCATTGAATTTGTCAGGCAAAAGAGCCACTGTTTCGTTAGCTGTGTAGCAAGTGGCACCGTCTTGTTGAAACCACATATCGTCCACATCCATATCTTCCAGTTTGGGCCAGATAAAGTTCGTTATCATCTCACGATAGTGAACACCATTCACAGTAACTGCCTGACCGTCCTCATTTGGGAAAAAATACGGCCCGATGATGCCGCCAGATTTTTTTTTCGAAAATTGATCATCCATTTTCATAAGAACCTGAATAACTGCTCGATTGTGTATCTTTGAGTTAGTCTGAAATTGAGAAATGTCAAATGAAATGCAGAAAAAAACTTGACGTTTAGGTGTGGTTCACATTCACATCGGCCCATAAAATTTAACCACCCTTTATAAACATTTAAGGTGCACCGTATCGAGAATAATTTTGATATTTGAAAATATCAAACATCAACAAAAAATAGTATCAAAAATGGCCGAAAAGCTTCCTTTCCAGAGGCTCATATCCTGATTCCTGAGTGCTATTACTTGGAAAATAAAAATTATAGCTTGTTTTTTTAGGGTAAATTAATTTGCATCATTTACCAATTTAAAAAAAAGTTATTGAAGTGGTTTTACATACCTCTGACACAAAATTTGGAACGAAAACAGGAATGGTTGAGAGTTGTAAGTCACTAGACCCTGGTTCTCCATGAGCTGTTGCGCCACCAAATTTATTTTAATTTCTTATTTCATCTTAAACATTATTATATACCTACATCTGATAACATGTGCTATGAGCAGTTACATATATGTGTAAAATAATATTTTTATAGTAAAATACGGTGGTTGATTATGGTTTGATTCGAATTAAAATATCCCGAGCTGCCACAGCAGCATTCTCCATTCCAATTCATGACCCACTGCCTATGAAGAATTAAGGTATGTGTTGTATTGAAGAAATCAGATATTTTGCGTACGTAAATATTTGATTCCAATGACAAGTAAGCACCATCATCATCAAGCAACCACCAACTTTACCTTCAATTGGAGATCAAGTAATTTGTCTTCGGGAATACTTATATCAATAATAATGCTGCGAGGATTTTCAAGAATTTTTTTTTAATGCTGGTCATTTTAAAAAGTGCCACATGTTCGCGTTCGATTTCTTTTCTTCAAAAAATTAGGCAGCGATTCTTTAGTTTGTCATGCCCTATGTTTTATTTTCAATTAAACTTACTTCTCAACTTACGCGATACCAATTATTTAACATCTCAATCTCATGTTTTTAATGTGAAATTTTGACATCAAAATGAATCACAAAAAAACCCACAGTTTACAGTGAAGATAAAAAATGTCTTAATAAGTGGACCGAATGTTTTAACGCTATCTGAATGGGAGATCATTTGAAGTTAGCAAGCCACTTTTTGAAAAAATATTTCTGCTTAAATTTAAGGTATTTAAATATCCTCAAAACACAATACAAAGAACAGACATTTTGGATCCAGAAAATAAAAACAGTCACATCACATTTAGTTTCGAGTGTAGATTTAGGCGCATCCGTGGGGCATTTATTTTTGGCGAGTTTTGAAAGTCGTAAAAAAAACCACCTGGAAATAGTTGTTGGCATTGAGTTTAGAAAAAAAAATTCCTGCCACCTGGGCCAAATAGTCCTACCCGCTGCCTAAGGTTGCAAGAAAGCTAGAAATGTTCATATTAAGTAAAGGTTGAAATTGATGTCAATCAATAATAGATTATTACACATAGATTAAGAAAAAATTAAATTTTTTCTCAAAAACCGATGCCAAACCATAAAATGGGGGACAAAATTTTTGTATTGAACTTTTGTTTTTTTTTGTGTACTTATTTTGTTTTAAAATATCATGTTAAACCCCCTTTCTTAAAAAATAATAAAACCACTTATGAGTTTTTTTACAGAAGTATTTATAAAATGATATAGATATTTAGAAATCAGAGGGGAAAGGGGGAAAAAACGCCTTTCTTACGATTCTGTGCCTACAAAAAACACAATGTGAAAAATCTTCTCAAGTTAGTTATATTTTATCTATGTATCCAATTTCCTGATAGTGGTTAATGTTTTAAAAATAATTTAAGGGGATTGGTAAATTAGATACTATTTCACTATGGAAAAAGCGTTAGATCTTTTGCTAACTCACGTCAATAGTTTTAAGGAGATCTGTTATCAATATCTAAATTTTTTATCTTATCTAATACTTTTTACAGAACAAATAAATAAGGATAAGTTTAGCGCAGTGTACACTAATGTGATGAAGTTACCAGCCTATGTTTTTCGGTTTGGTCTAGCTGTTTCTAATAATTTTTTTTTAATTATTTATTTAAACAGTTTTTATTAAAAATTAAAATGAAGGGAGAAAAATAAGAGTAACGACATGTAGGGTGTAGATACAAAATAGTTTTACTTTGCACAGAAAAGGTAGAACAAAAAAACTCATATTTTTATAAAAATAATTGCAAACTGAAGATTTGAGCAACAAACATATAAAAAAGATTGAAGCATTATTTTTCGTAAGACCATTGGTTTAGAAATAATGAAGTTAGTTCAAAAAAGGGAGGAGATAGAATATTCCTCCATATAAATCAAAAATCTTCATAGTAAGGAATTATTATTATTTCGATATTCCAAATTGTAGATACATTTTACAATGTTCTAATCTTCCACAAGCAGACTCGCCCTCCAAGGAAGTAGGAAGAGGGACCTCCAGAATTACCTTCTTTTGCGACAAAAAGTCAGAGGCCGATGACCTCTTCCGACCTACCTCTTCCTAGTTGCCTTCGAAGTACCAGCCTCATCCTCGGTATCTATGGCGCAATCCGCCACAGAGCTTGCCGACAAGACTGGTACTGGACGCTTTTCCTTCGACCTTCTCTTCCCTTCTTCTTCCTGCGGTTGGCATCTGGGTTCCTACAGGCTTTTTCCTTTAAAAACTTGGTCATTTCAACTTTGTCAGGCCTCTTTAATATCTTGACATCACTTTCAACGTCCGTCGTGATGCCACCCGGGCCGTCAGGGAATATATTTCGTTCCATGGCATTAAAAACGGACAAGAATCAGGAGAAAGCTCTCCTCTAAGGAAATTCTAGAAACAAAAATCAAACCCCAAAAAGAAAACAAAAAATGTCCAAACTAAAAACTAAAGTTGGCAAACCTGGCAGAAACAATTTCCAGGGTGGTAACCCTGGTCAAACCAAACATTTTAATAAAAAGAGTAAATAATAATAAATAATTCAATTAATCAAGTGCAAACTGAGTGCACTGCACCTGGCACTCGGAAAAAAAGTTAACAAGTGCTATGGTTTAAATGAAAAAACAATTTAGAAAAAATTTAATTTAATTTAAATAAAAGCTCACCCGACACTAGTAGAGTTTATATTGGAAAACCACAGAAAATCACTATTTCAGCTCTATTTTCCAAAATATAAATCCGATTTTCCAAAAAAATTACAGTCACTTTTTCCACTTCAACTCACGAACTTTCACTTTTCAAAAATCCACAGTAAAAAAATACTTTGGAGCTTCACTGTTTGGAAACAAACCACTTGAAAAACCAAATTCAGAGTACAACACCCTACATTAAACATAATTGTTCAAACTACTACTAAAAACAGTAAGCCATTTAACTCATTCATTCATTTGCACGCTCACTCAATTATATTACACTCAATCTGTATTACTTAACATGCCAATTATCCTTCAGACGTTAAGCAGTTCACATTTGCCTAGTCCTAAATTAAAACATTCATTTTGGTACAATCACACATTTACACATTGAATTTATATACATTTCAAAAAGTAAAGTAAAGTAAAATCAAACACCCTTTATGCACCATACACATACAGTGAATTAAAACATTAAATTAAAGAAACAGTTTCAGCTTTTATTAATCATTAAAACACACACGACACACACAACACGCAATCCTATCCATCTCCTAAATCAAACCCAATCATAATGGTCCTTCGTCGTCGGATGCCTGAATCAGGGTGCATTTAATTTCTTATGGATGGTTTCAGGACATTGCTAACATGAGTGTACATTAGGGTGGTCCTTATATTGATTTTTTTTTTTAATTTCGAGATGGATAGGCACCAAATGGCTCTACACGGAACAAAAAAGTTCCTAATTTTTTTCAGATTTTTATTTCACCTCCTAGTCTCCCTATTTTTACTAATTATGGGGTTAGGGTGATTTTTATGAAACGCAAAAATTAGAGAAATTGTTTTCAATGTTTTCAATGTAATGAGAGCTATCCAATACTATGTCCAATTTAAGGACCACCCTAGTCTACATATTATTGGACAATCTATAAAAACATACAAGTAAAACAATTAAAACCTGTAAGTACAAGGACAAGTGGATTAATGGTGCATTATATGAAACAGCAATAAATTCAAGTGCATCAGTTACTACGAGTAGTTTGCAATAAGGTGATAGATTTTAGCATTTAATATTATAAAGATAAGCTGTTTTCTTTTTGGAAACAGTTGTACCTCTAAGCACGTGAATTTGTCAGTATAGGCATATTAACCACTTTTGGGCCTATGAACACTTATCGATAATTTCGGTACATATATCGAGCGGTATACAATTGAACAATTTAATTTCTCAAAGCCAATCAGTTCACAAAGGGTGCATTACGCTAGCTTTCTGTACAAGGCATTGATAGCACAACGTCTCTTTAAACGATAGAGTTTCGGCTTAATAAGTTCGAAGAATAGTGGCAAGAATTTGTTAGCCTACAAAATGATTTGTTAGACACAGCGATCCCTCAATTCAAACTTGATTTTGAAATGTCTTGCATAGCTTCGAATTGCGAAATGTCGTGAATTTTGACATTTCTTTCAATTCAGTGGTCGTCTATAGACGCCAACTGTCATAAAAAAAAACTAGTAAAATGGGTACACAAAAATTTGAGGTGGAATTGGATCCAATTTTTCATTTGCAGATTTGTGAAAAGCGCTCTGATGTGAATACGTGTTTGACAGTTTGCAGAGAATATCTCGTTGGTCACATAGAAAATATAAAAAAGGTGTGTTTGATGAATCTGTTCCGAATATAAAATTACAGGACTGTGTGTTCTATGAGTAAAAGCCTTGTCCTAAACTGCCACTTTGTGTTCCATCTTTCATGAGGTTTTTTAGAACAGTTAAGAACGATATTTCCTGCACTTACTTTTTAGGTGAAGCAGGTGAATAAAAAATGTCAAAGTACCAGCTGATTTCTTTATTTAGAACAATAATAAGCTGAAATTTATCACAGAAATACTTTTATTAATATTTTTGAATAAAATATTAAGAACAAAGCATAAAAGAATGTAAAAAGTGTGAATTGATACTTAATTCGAAATGAAAATTAATGGAAAAAATAACATTTCAATCATTTTTAAATTTGAAAGTTTCACAGTTGATATGCAAGATGCAACGGCCAATCCCACCAACACAAAGCTGCACTTTTCTGTTCTTTCTTGTTTTGACAGCTTCCACACACTTGTGCTGTTCTGCTCTATTCTGATCTTGTTTTTCTTTATTAAACACAGCTTAAGGCTAAATTTAATAATTTAAACTAAATTTAGGTCGTGTTTAAAAATGAATAGAGGAATTTGTTGGTATTTGCGCTTGGAATTATACAAGCAAGCGTCTGGACTTCTGCAAGCGTGGTCGTGGTGACCATCAAAAGAAATCAAGTTTCATACATAATGGCATCAAACGTACTTTCACAGAAATGAAGAATTTTATTGGTATCCAAAACCGTTTTTGTTTTATGCAAAAAAACTTTTGTAGCCTTCTTATTGAAAAACCCGATACAAGCAAGCTTATTCGCATTCACAGTTATCAGGCCATAATAAAGACACTTAAGTGTTGGGGTTCCAAAATATATTTTGACTTTGTTTGGGGTTCCCACAGCTCGAAAAGTTTGGGAACCGCTGCTTTAGAGTACTGTACGATCAAAATTACTCGGAACTAAGGAATTGAAGCCGTTGTACCACAAAGAAGTGTCCTAGGACCAACTCTGTATCTGTTATATACAAGGGATATTTCGGTGGACATCAACGCTATATTGATGCCAGATAAATCCGAAACGAGGGCTAAACAAAAACTGCAAAATGCCAGTCGATAAAGGAAGGGATAGGACGCAAAAATGGCGAATCAAACTAAACGAAACAAAATCGACGCGTAATCCTTTAAACAATATAGCAGTACCTTACTCCAATACTGCCAAATACCTTTGTAATGACTTTGGATGCAAACCCAAAATGGAAAGAGCACATCAAAAAGAAAAGAAAAGAACTAAACTTGAAGTACAGGAAAATGTACTGGTTACTTGGAAAGAACTCTGACCTATCTCTCCAGAAAAAACTAATGTTATATAAGCAAGTATTGAAACTCGTTTGCACATATGGCATCCAACTATGGGGCTGTACAAAGAAAATAAATGCTAAACCCATCTAAAAATTCCAAAGCAAGGTCCTTCGTGGAATGGTAAATGCCGCTTGGTTTATTAAAATTAGCGATCTACATCGTGACCTTCAATTTGAAATGGTTAGAAAAGTGGTTAAAAAATACGCTGTGCTGTATCACACAGTCATCGACTGCTAAGTCACACCAACGTCTTAAATGTACCAGGCAATGTTCGGAGATTAAGAAGAACCAAGCCTCAAGAGCTGATGGTCTAAAAGCTATGGGAAAGTGTTATAACTTAAACTTCCCACAATGCGATTTATAAATTAAGAAAGAAAAATCATTTGTCGATCTTTCATAGATTTGTCCTGATTTACCGGTGGTTCTAGTGCCGTAAGAGTCCTATACTACTCGGTACCGATCCTCACCGAGTGTTTTTTTCAAGATTTCCATCGGAAATAAATATTTTAAAGAAATGTTAATTAATTATTTTGAAATATCAATCTAAAATGTTTATCAAAAAATGCTCAAAGCTGATGTACCACATTTTTTTGGTAATGTTACAAAAATCTTAAAATATGTAGGTATACACTATTAATTTTTAAGAAAACCGCTCCAACGATTTAAAATTTTGGTTTGCATCTAAGTATGTAGTGTTTATATTTCCTCAAGTAATCAAACTAATATGTTTTTCCTTCAGCTCAAAGCTATTTTATTTGTTAATATTAGTTGTTTGTATAGTTAAAAAAACGATTTCAATGTTTTTTTTTTAATAATTACTTAAATATTTTAAATATTGATCTAAAAGAGCAAGAGCACTTGACTCAGTAATTATAATAAATAATTCCCGACTCCATTGGCGTTAAAAAAATAAAAGCAGAACAAAAAACTCGTTATCGTTCTTGACTTTTTGTAGCTATGTATATTTAATAATTAAATTACCTTTATGTTTATTCTTTAATTACACAATATGTTTCTTTTATAGATTAAAATATCCAGTTGAAAACAAATTGAATTGAAATACCAAGGGATTTCTTGAGTCACATTCCCCCAAAAGCTCAATTTTTCACTAATTAAAATGGATATCAATACCATTGAAAACGGTAAGTTTAAATTTAAATAAAAACACTAAAACTCGATATTTTTTAAACATAAAAAAATTACTTAAAATACTTTTCAGTCTTTTTTTCAATAATTTAAACAATTTTTTTTTAAGTAGATGCATTTGAAGTAGCAGTAGGTTGTTTTTTTTTATAGATTCTTTTCTATTAATATTTCAAAGTTCTTAAACTATAATTATCCAAGATCATTTGCATTTTACAATTTAGTTTGAAATAATGAGAAAAATGAGTTCCAGAATTTTGAATATGTGATGATCATCATTCAACAACAAAAATAGAAAATTCTTCAATCAACATGGACGGACAACAACACAGATAATCTTCAATCAACACAAAAATTAATGTTATGATCTTAGAGTGCAGAGATTTCTATTCACCGCAATTATTATAAAATACTTCATCCAGATTTGATTTTCTCTTTAAAGAAATTAAAAAAAAATCGTAAGAGTCCTGAAATTTTAAAAAATGATTAAAATAAGGCAGTTTATTTAATAAGGATCAACAAGGCCAAATCTACTTTATCTATTTATATGCTTAAAAATCAAAAGAATAGAATTCGAAATTAAAACGGCAGTTCTGTTGTATTTTTATTTTAAAAATAGTAAAAAGAGGATAGTATAATTATAAATAATAAAAATAACAGGAATTTAAATTATTGTTTCTGCTGAAATCTATAAATCATTCGAGTTGGTTAAGTAAAAATAAAAAATAGCTGTGAACACCTACTTTTAATATTTAACGTTATACTGAAAAAATAAATTTGTTGTTTCAAAACTTAACATAATATTGAAAACTTAGTAAAAAATATCAATAACAATTATTTTATTATTTAATTCGATGTCAAGTTTTTCTGTTAAGTTTTTGTTCGGAATTAAGACAGCTGAGATATTATTTGCAGAAAACTACAATATAATATTTGAGCTGATTATCCTCCAGGCTTTGAAGACAAGTAGATAGAGTAAGTTTGAGAGATGATTGAATCATTCACTTAAAAATACATCTCTTCTATATTTGTGACTGTGAGTGCAAAAATGGAGTAAAACACTTTTCTATTCATAATTTGGATCTTGAATTGATCTTAAACTGTATTCAATCTGAGATTCAAGGGAAACTAATTACATAAGTCTCAAATTTAAAAGGTTAATTATTAAAAAAATTAAAATGATGTCTTAGATAATTTTTTATGAAAAATGAGAAACCAAATTATCGATTTTGCAGTCGTAGTCGTACTTTCTAAATTCACAACAATTACTTATCAAGAATTAAAGTAAGAAAAAACACACATCAAAAATGTAATTCCTTTTGTTTTTCCGATTCGCCCTATATAGGGCGAAAAAATGTAGATTTCAAATCTAATACAGTGGTGGTCCAGTATAACGAATTAAAAAAAAACGAATAATCGATATAACGAGAACATTTTGGAAGCCTATTAGGCATTCTTCATATCGTCCTCTTTAAGCTGGAAGCATGATTGTGAATGTAAAATGTCATGGAATATTAACAAATTTATAAAAACCCCAAAAAAAAAAAAATTTGCACATTCATTTTTAAGAGGGACGATATATAACGAACAAATAACACTAAATAAAACTAAACATTTTTGAGAATAATAATTTAGTCTTTTTTTTTTATAAAACGCGACTCTTTGATTTGTATCCTTGTTATATGAATTTTGTTTTGTTTGTTCAATTTACTCTTTCATCTTTGCTAAAAAAATTATTTTTATCACGATACTTCCTCGTAGATAAAATATAATCAATATAATGAAATTTCGTTAAACGAATGGACCTTGAATATTATCATTCGCTATACATACATACTGGACCACCAATGAATACTTGCATAAAGTTGCATCAAATCATTTGCCTGTGTAACGTTTGCCCGCGGATTATATATGTACCTTTTTGAATGCAATCCCGCAGCACAATATCCCGTGGCGCAGTATCCTATGGATTTTCTGGCGGGATTGGAAAAAGTATTTTATACTTTTTCGCATTGTTGAAAAAAAAATTATTTTAGTAACTTACATATTTTGATGGATTCTAAGCTCGAAAAAATTTATTCTATTTTAGTAACTATTTTGATGGATTTTAGGCGCGAAAAAATGAATGTTATTTTAGTAATTATTTTGATGGACTTTTAAGCGCAAAAATATTAAAATTCTCAAAACAGCTAAGAACTTCCTGTTCCAAATGCCTAAAAACCATTTTATGCTTGAAAAAAATTTAATTATAAAATAATTTTTTGTTCTTCAAAACGGTTAAAACAATTTTTGCGCATAGGTAAACTTCTCCTAGAAATCACCTTAAGCGCTTAAAATTATCTAAAGCGTCCTCGTCACCCACGAAAATTCTGCTTCTATCTATTACAGATGCTTGCCCTACCGAGTCCTAGTGAGGATGGAATTTTATTTCAGAATTATTTTAGCTTTTATCTGACTACTTTTTTCGATGTTAGTTCTTGTTGATTCTCACAGTTTGAAATCTCAGATTTATATAAAATGAATGAATATTATGGAAATTCTCTAAACAGTGACGTGGTGAAGATTCAAAGGCGATTTCAATGCTGATGACAGCGAAATTTTTCTGTCATACAGCTTGAAACGCTATTGCAGTGCGATTCAGCTAAAAAAAGTTCTCTTTAGGGCTATACAAAGCATTGCAAAGGGAAATTAAGTTTATTTTGCTATGAATATAATGTAATTTTATGCGCTTCTGAGCCACACAATGTTGACCTTGACACTTGTCTGACGACTTTACATACCCGAAGCGGAGCAACGGAGTTGCGTGAGGGGGACATAGGACCCAAAAAAGAGGGTTCTTGAGAACCCGCGAAGAGGGCCACCCAAGGTACTGTTGCTCAAGAAAACTAGACATTGGCGCTCAATTAATGCATTTCTAGCTTAAATTAAAAAAAGAAAGCCTCCAACCTTAAAGAAAATCCAATTACTATCTGTTAATGAGGCCTTGCCTCTACCGAGTTATAAGAAGAACGCATGCACTACTATTTATATACTTTTTAAAAGTCGGAGTGGCTTCAATACAGAGAAGTCTTCTTCATATTGTCAAAAATCAAAAATAGTATTCAAATTCAAATTCAATGACTCTGATTCGCTGGTGCCACGAAACCTCTAAGAATCTTATTAGATTGCAGAGCTGTTGCTTTGTATCAAGAATAGTAGGAATCCGCGGGCAAACGTTACACGGGAAAACGATCGGCGGGATTTCGTTTTTCGGGAAAACAATTGACGGGAAATTGTTTTTCGGGAAAACGTAGTCAATCCCTATAAGAATCTGTCAAAAAAAAAAATCTTTCGTTTTTTGTTCTTTTCCCGATTATAACTCAAACTCACATAGATATATGGTAAGAGTAAATCTGAGCTGATTAAACCTATTTATAACTTAAAATAAAATTGAATAACATTGAATTTAATGGAAATACATTTTAAATAATACAAATTAAAATTAAAACAAAAAAAAAAAGAAATAATCACTTAAAATTTTAGTCTAATAGTAATGTTAAAAGAAAAAGATTTTCGAAATAAGATTTGGGCCGCAAAGAAAATGATACTTATTTTTAAAGTCTTTTCGAAGAAGCATACTAAAAATAACTTTTTTTTGTCAATTTCAAGCCAGAAACATGAATGTGCAAAAATGAAAACATTGCAACATCGTTTTTGGGGTTTTACTAGAAGAAAACAAAGTTTTAAAACAACTACTGGATTGATATTTTAAAATATTATATTCTATTCAATACCAAACATTAACAGGAAGGTAATGTCTTGTTTCCAAAAAAACTTGAAAAAAATAAGCTTTTCAGTGTCAGACTTTCTAAAAATCAGCAGGTACGGTAAGTTCTGAATATTTGTCTCAAGCATAACAAACCGTACTTCACAAGGCACTTAGATGTCCTTTTTGTATGAATAGTATTTGTCGATAGTTCAGCTAAATGGAGAGAAAAATAGACTAAATCTGTTTGGAATAAATACCTTTTGGGTCTTCAAAAAGCTCAACATCTTTAATAATTCTATTTATTTTCTTTAGTCTCAACATTAAACTGATTTTATAAAATATCAACAAAAATTAAATAATTTATGAATAGAAAAAAATCATTCTCAGTAGCTGGGTCCTTCTGTTACTATAATTTAGGTCTATACTCATAATCACATACTGCATCGCTCCACTTTCGGACATTACCACATTCTGAGGCATGTATATGATTAAAGGTGACTAATGCCGCGATACAGTATTCTTTCACAGATATTCCTTCTTCTTTCGCATAACCTCGCTTTTGAATTTCTTCCAATTCCGAATTATTTTTCCAAACAATTCCTAATTTACAAAGGAAGATAGGACAAAACGACCAAAAACGACGAGACATAATATGTCGTTGGAATGTTGTTTTAATGTACTAAATAGTAATAATGGAAGCTTATTTCAAATCATTTGTTTAAAATGAGACGAGTGCGAGATCAAATTTACGGGGCTCCTGGTAAAAAGGGGGGTTTAAAGACGAAGATTTTTTGGCTTTAAAATTAAAGCTATAAGACCTTTGAATGTTTTACACTTAGTTCATACTTATGAATCATGAGTAGTGAATCCATTTAAAACTTCCATTTTTATTCACCCGTAAACGTTGTTGTGAATCTGTGTGGAGAAAAAAGGGGAGAGCTTTCGTTTACGAGCAATTCTTCTCCAAAATGTTTTGTTTTTTATTGAACACTTGACAGTTCGATTACAAAAAAAAGTCTATTTGCATTTCTCGCTTGTATTCTTGTGAATTTAAAAAATTAAACAAAATGCTTTTTGGATTTCAGCTTTGAATTGTTATTTTAAATTTCAAATGTTCAAAACACATTCGCAAGTCTGTATCCGTGAGAAATGTAAAAAAATGACTTTCTCTACTGGTCATTGTTCAGTCACGTCATTTTTTTATAGGGTTTTTCGTTCCGCATCAAGAACTTGTATCACAATGTCTTCTCTGACTACTTTACTAATTCTATTATTACTCATTCCTTAAAGAACAATAATAATCAATCAATGGTTAAAGAGTTTGCGACTAAATTAAAATTGTAATTTCATGTTATCTTCGAAGCATGTTCAAAAACATAAAACTTGTTTTTCGATTTCAGGGTCAGCTTTACAAGCTTTTGTAAAATATTTTATCCATAGTTCAGCACTCACTGGTTCTGGCCAATTTACTGAGGTTCAACCTTGGTTAAAGTTTCAAGTACAAACTATGTATGTGAAAATAGCCAATGACATGCTTTGACAATTGAACCAGTTAACTCGCCAAAACCCAATAATTAAATCTGCTGAACCGCAGATACAAGTTTGAATCATGTTTGCAAAACTAACTCTAATGGCCAGTTTTACAGTGGGAGTTTAAACTCTAATTTTGGTTTTAACTTAAGTTCAATATATCAATATATTCGGTTTCACAGTGTTCGCTTAAAGGACAGTATTCTGCCGTTTAAAATTGAGTTCAAAGTATGAAATATTGGATCAAAATCATTCTCAAATATAATTTGACAGCATGAATTTAATTGGTGTTCAATTTTCAATTTCACTCACAATCAATAATTAATTTCAGGAAAATGACATAAAAATCATTGGAAAAATACTCTTATTTAAATTTCAAAACTAAAATGCTGCCGAGTTACATTCACAGAATACCTGGTTTAAACTCCAACTGTGAAACTGGTCATAAGATAACTAACAGTTTGAGCGAAAAAAGTAGTACCTCGTAGCATGATGATAAGTGCGTTAGACTGTCATGCCGAAGGTCTGGGTCATCTCCATTCCAACCAACAACATTCACACAGGAATACTTGATAATTGTAAGTCACTAGTCGCTAGTTTTCCACGAGCTATTGCGCCACGAATTTTTTGTTTTTAATTAGTTTGTGCGAAAAAATGGCTTCTGAATTGTTAAAAGAAAGGAATTTTTGTAAATGAAATTTTTAAGGTCGCTCAAGGGATTTTTTAAGAAATAATTTTTATTACTTAGCTCAAAAATAAAATAAATCAAAGGAAAAATTAAACTGCCCAAATGTCAGAAAAATTCTTGAAGTGAGAAGACTTTTCGACTCCTTGCAAGGCCGTGTGTGGTGGCACCCCCCGCACACGCCTTCCGCAGCCTCTGAGTATGGATGAAAATTTGTTAATGCTAGTTCAACCAATAACAACGGAAAGTATGCCGTTGGAATGGTTTTCTTCTGTACTAAAATATTTATTATGGAACCTTTTTTCAAATCACCGGTGAAAAAATGCCACAAGAATTTTGTCTGCGCCAAAAAGCACTTAAACAGCGAATAAATTATTTTTTTCTACATAGTAATTTGAAAGAAGTTGTTATTGTAACTATTCCTCTTCATAAAAATACCCTTTCAAAGACGTTTATATATGTATATATATACATATATACTTATACTAATTTATACTTACATATACTTTTTTCTAATTTTCTTTGCGCATATTGTTTTTAAAGTCAAAATTTTGATTAAAGAAAAAAAACATGCAACTTTATAAGAATTTTCTGCAAATTAGATCTTATTTTGAAAATCTTATTACTTATATCGGATACTTTTTAGTTCTTCCAAGATTTATATATTTCTCACAAAAATGGCTCTTCTGAACTTGTCAATTATTAATATTAAGATTAAATTATGTAAGAATTTTTGTTTAATTCTTGTATGCCAAATAAGGAAACATATCCTCAAAATTGTAGGACAAAACTTTAAACAGAAAATAAAATACTGAATCTTCTTCGAAGAAGTTCAACACAAGAAAAACAAGTTATTAAAACAAGAACGATGAACCAATCTCTAAACACTGAAAAAAAGAAGAATCGTTAAGTCGTGTCCATATTATGTTGAATAGGTTAGATCAACAGTGTTGAGTAAGTATAGCCTCGTTGATCGACAACGCCAGTTGTTGACCCGGACGCAACCCGATTCAAATGAATATCAATCAACAAATTTGTTCAACAGAACAATAATCTTTAAATATAGGATTCGTATCTACACAATTGCCTGCTGTTCAATTTATTCCATCGGTCACTGCATTTATATGGACTCTTCCTGCAAAAACAACGTAAACAAATCATTAAAATAAAAATATAAAAATAGTTTTAATAGTTTTAATGACATTCAACACTGAGACGTGCACACTAGCATGTTGATCGACAATATTAAACAAAAATGTTGATGGGCATAGTGTGGACGCTGCTTTGCTTCTCAAACAATACAGAAAATATATTTAACGAGATTGCACTGTAAGATTTCAGCAAGCAACAAAAACAATAGCAAAACTTCCATTTTTGATTTGAAAATCATTAACACTTAGAACGTTTTGTCGAATTTTAGCTGATTTCCATGAGTTTACCGGTTAATTGATTGTGAAATATTTATGAATAAATAGTTTGGCAATTAATGTGGTTCTAGGTTAGCACACAAAAAAGGTCTAAATAATCATAATTGCATGCCTTTGCTAGCATTTCGACAGTTCCTTATTGTTTCTAGATATTCGAGTTAGAAATAAGAGCAGAAATAGTTGAAACTATTCACTTGTCTTCAAACGATTTTTTTAATAATTTTTTCCTATACTCGAAACCCTGCCAGCATCTTCCTTGCTGAATAGATTGAAAAATTTACTTTTAAAGATTTCAGCAGACTATAATTTTAAATATTTTTGATTAAAATAAATTGTTATAAGAATTCAATTCATAAGTAAATTAATTTTGGTTTTCTAAAGGACAAAAAAACGACATTATTGCCATTTTCATCTGTAAACAAAAAGTATTTAAAAATAATAATCTTCTCTTTAGTTTAATTTTTGTTGGAAATATTATTTTGTATCTTTTTTTTATTTTTTTTTATGAAAAAAGATGTTTCAGTCGAAACTTATTCTACGTCAACATCAAGCCAGAGCAACACGGGCTTTTGGGCCATTCTATGGCTTCATTTTGTAGTATGGTAAGATGAAATTGTTTCAAACAAATTTATAATACGCATTTTTCATTATTTCGTACATTTCATAATTTCATAATCAACTGGAGAAAACGTAATACTCGATATTAAACGATCTTTAAAACCTCAAAGAAAGTTGGAGTTCAGGTTTTCAAAGGCTTTACGAAAGCTTTATTGAAGTTTCAGATTTATGAAAAATTTCAAAACTCTTTTCAGTCTATATTTGTGCCATTTAATTTTATAGACAACTAATTGAAATTGGAATATGCTAGAAATATAAAAAAAAACACCATAAGCAATTATGAATATATTTTTTTTTATTTTTTTCCTTTAATCCTATGCAAGTTCTTTGATTACGACAGCCAGACAAAAAAGATTTTTTACAAATTTTTTCATCGGAATTCTTGAAAGTTAGTTAACCCTGAATATTTAAAATTCTACTTCCGAATTTCCCTCCAACAATAATGTAAATGTAATTTTTTTTGTTATTTAAAATAAAACAGAAACTAATTCAATTAATCCCACTACTGAATTTCTTCGGAATATTCCTGAAATTTTTTAAGCTAATAAATCTTCTGTCAGTCAGTGTCTTCTTCATTGCAAATAAACACAACAAGTCTGGGCGCACTGTGGGATTAACAATATATTGTGGCTTTGAGGAATTCAATTGAAATACAAAACCTTCGTTTATACCCAATTTCACGAAAAACTTTTAACTATTTTAAAAGCCACTTAGCCTTTAAATGGTGTTTTTTGGTTCCACCAAATGCTTTTAAATTTAAGAAGATTTTAAATGCCCTTGTTCACTAAAAGCTCGTTTTTGTCTCATTAAATTTTAAAGGTCTTTTTGTTCAGTCATTCCAGTCAACAACAGTTGATGTCTTACTGTCAGAATAATTGTCCCCTCATCCATAATGCTTTTTCACTTTTTCTAATACACACCGCAAGTGCGAGTGAAACAACCTCTTTTTGTTATATCCAGGGATGCGAAGCAAACTCAGTCTAATTAAAATGTCCCTAAAATATCCCTTTTCTACATTGGTGAAACTGAAAAATTTTAAATTTCTGATCGAATTTAGAAGGAGTTTCGATAAAAGCAATTTTAGTGTTTGTTTATGAAATTGGCCATCATAGATTTATGTGGCAACAAGAGTATTTTCAGCTTATTTTGTTTTTAATCACGCATTGGATGCAAACGTGCTTTGAGAAAATCTCCATAAAGGCGAATGAACTACAGTCTGATGGCAGAAGAGCTTTTTTTTAAAGGCCAAAGGTAACAACTTCTAACGTCTGTTCCACATAGGATGGCTCCAAAAGGCATCTGCTTTCCTCATAGTGGGTGTTCAATCATGCAAAAGGTGCCCATCGAACTAATGCTTTAGGGGTTATTAATCATAAAATTGGGTAGAGCAATGAAAATAATTACATTCTCGAGGACTACTGTAACGCTCGTAAACTTGCGATTGGAGTAGCTTTCTTTCAATACAAAACTAGTCGCAAAATTACATGGGAAGCTCGTGATGGTTGAACCAAAAACCACTTTATTATATACCAGATAGGAGGAGGCTGGAGCTGGAGGAGGTCACTGTGCGATGTTGGTTATGAAAAAGAGCAGACGCAGGTAATAGTGATCATCAATTGCTTTTGGCTATGCTGGCTAAGGTTACCAAGAGCTGCTGTTTAGAGACACTGAAAGGGTAGACTTCAAGCCAAGGATAAAAGCTTTTAATACAAGGGTTGTAAGTGACTCAAATGATCGCCAAAAGAGCGCCTTACCTTACGTTTTTGTGGTAGCCAGTTAATACATAGTACTTACATGAAATAGATATTTCCGGATTATCCTAAGCACGTTCAACGTTTAAAGTGTTGCTCATAGGAAACTTTTTTTATAGCATGAGTATAAAGCAGCTCTACACAGTGCAAAGATGTGTGCGAGGTGACATGAGGATTATGATGGACAAACTTGCAGAGAGTGCTGAAATATCATCATGAAAAGCGGATACACGAGAGCTTGGGATATCAAAGACACTGTCAGACAACGTAGCAAAATAAATCATCCTGTACCCGACAACCATTTGTTGACAAAAGAAAATTAGGTGTGACAATGGAATGATCACTTTTTGGCACTGCTCAACGACATCCGGTAAGCAAATAAGGATACTTTTCTAACAAATGCACTCAAGTCTTTCACTGGTTTTGAGACTAGTCCTGCAATAAGAGATAAAAGTTGTAATTGTTGTTAAGTCGAAGAAACAGCTAGACTTGATGGCATACCCGTCATACTCCGAGTTTTTGAAAGCAGATCCTGAAGCAAATTCAAGTTTGTGGCAGCAACTAGTCAAGGCTGTTTTGGATAATTACGAGTATACTTATTTAAAAAATTACTTTAGAAAAGTGACTTCGAGAATTATAATAATAGGCGTGTAATCACCGTGTTCTTGAAAGAATAAAGTTACAATGGACGATGGACGTTGGATCGATCACATTAACACCTTGCGAATTATACTTCAGCAATCGTCAGAGTTTCAATCACCGCACTACATCATGTTTCTTGAGTTCGAAAAGAATTTTGATCGTAAATGAAGAATTTGACTGTGAGGTGTATGCTTATGGTGATAATTAATGTCATTAAAGAGTCCTACAAAAACGCAAGGTGTTTCTTGGACAGCCTTCTAGTCCCTTCGAGGTACTTCATGAAGAGACACAAGGAGCTCTCACCTATCCTGTTTTTTTCTGGCAAAATAGATGATGTAATGAATGCCACAATAGGTTCAAACCAGAGGCATTATGGAATACAATGGAGACCGTTTGATAAGCTTAGCCACATAGACTTTGCCAACGATATATATGTTTTCTGACAGATAGCGCTGGTCCTGGTGGCTTGAATCAAACGTGTCGATCACTGGAAGTAACTAGAGAGGTGGCATCCTTAAGCGTTAACGTCAACAAGACCAAAGTAATGCACGCCAGCCAAAGAATTCAACGGCTAAATTTTCTAGGCATCGGACCACTGAAGAGATTAAGCACTTTCATTATCTAAATTCTAGACGATTGTGTAGCAATTAATGGAGGAACAGACCTTCCATAGGTTCTTACGACTGGTTTGTTCCAGTTGGTTGCTTCTGTAATATAACTTTCCCAGATTCTCATAATCAATCGGGGTTCGCTGATTTGTATTGATAACTAGCTCAAACTATGGCCGAAAAGCATTTTTTTTATCAATTTTTAGTTCACTCAAGAATCGGTTGGAGAACTAAGTGGTGAAACCCGAACAAAACACTTGGTACTAAGACAAACTACGCAATTTTTAAACACTTCAATTGCATCAAAAGAGTTTTGCAAGAAAAAAACTTCTGCTTATTGACTGTACAAAAGCTTTCTACTCCTGGCTCCAAACTTTATATGCCTCTCAAGAAGGTTGCTAGATTGTAAGGCACCCGTCTCCTTGACGTATTCTAGAACCTCCTTACCGTTGAGCCTTCAAGTTTAAATCAGTGCTTTCTCCTCATTCAAGAATCATGATTATCAAGTTCATGAACATATTTGGGACATATTCATAAATATAATTATATATAAGCATATTATAAGCCCAAGTCAAACTAAACTGAAGTCTAAAGTTGAAACGAAATAATTGTTCTTACCTAATTTTCTCGTTTTATCTTAATAATAATTATTGGGTAAAAAAGATATTGTGGCATTTTTTTTTAACAAAAACATTGGGACTAGGGCTGGCCACGATACCAAACCAAACGATACTTTTGCAAGTATCGTCTCGGTATCGTCAAAATCGAAAAATTTCAGTAGTGTCTCGATATCGGTCTCGGGCTCGTATAACTTCGTCTCGTTTGGTCTCGTATAAAAAAACATCGTCTCGGTATCGGTATCGGTCACGTCTGGTTTCGGTCTGATCTGAGTCGCAAACCAGAATAAAATGCAGGACTTCGTTACATGTTCTTGTTGTAGTAGTTCAGCTCGTTGTTGGTAGTTTTTAAGATTCAAGACAAAATTCATTATTAGAAAGGACATTTTTTTCACTAAAATTTTTTTTGTGGACCTAACAATTTTTTAAATGTTGTTTCACAATATTTAAGTTAAGTTTTGATAAAGAATTCAACACAAAACTTTGACGCGGGGTCATAAATAAACAGAAAAATAATGCACACTTTCACTTAAGAGAACCAATTCTGAAAATTTCATCCAAATCGTTGGTTTCAGAGAATGCCAGCGAAATTCAAATAGACTTCTCCCTACTAAAGTAAATAGTGTTTGTTTGTAATAAATTGGTAATAATATTCCAAAAACCGGTTAATTTTGGTCCAAGAATTACGGTATCGTTGGTATCTTCTCGGTATCGTTTCGGTTTCCGATACCGAGACTTTTCTGCTATCGGGGCCAGCCCTAATTGGGACATATTTATTATCTATTAAGTTGTGCCAAAAAATCGAAAGGATAGAAATATTTTACTTAATAAAATTTACGTTTATTGCACCGAAATTCTTTTCATATAAAATCTTGTTATAAGAAAGGAGAATAAACATTTTTGGGCGTTAACGCCCATTGATGAAAAAAGTATCAAATGAATGATGAATGAGATGATGCTACTCCGGAACAACTTTAACTAACATTGCATTTTAGAAAAGAACATTTTTCAATGTTAATAAAATGCAATTGCATAGAGCAATATCGCATATCACTTACTTACTTACTTACCCTGCTCCACACCAGATCCATGGAGGGCCTCTGCTTGAGATATTGCAGTCTTCCATCGGCTGCGGTCCCTCGCAAACCCCCTCTAGTCTTCGAGACCAAGCGCTCTTGCGTCTGTACCCACCTGGTCCCTGTAGCGCAGGTTCGATATTCCTGGTCGTCTCGAACCTGGGGGCTGGATTCGAAGATTTTCTTGGCTAGAGCGTTGTTGTCCATGTGCCAGAGCCAGTGTAGTCAACGTTTTTTGGCTCTTTGGACTTCATCCACATCTTGGTACAGCTAGCACAATTTACGGTTGAATCTTCTCCTCCATTCGCTCTCTTCCATTTTTTACTTACTGTTTAGCACTCGGCACAGTAGAGTAAAACTGGTAAAATTTACGTGACCTTTTCCTTTCGAGAAAAGAGTTTTGAACCCATTTGTTTGGCCAAACCGAAGTAGCAATGGTTCGCTAGGGTATTTCTTCGTCGGACTTCCACTAAAGTCTCGTTCGTGGAATTGATGTTTGTTTCAAGGTAGGTGAACTCCTTGACTACCTCGAAATTATTGCTACCAACAGTGACGTTCTGTCGTTCTGTTGATAGCATATATTTAGTTTGTTTTTTCCTCATTCACTTCAAGACCAGCGCTCTTCGCCTGTTCATCAATAACTGTGAATGTTTCAAGTACAGCTCGTTTGAAGGGGCCGATGATGTCGATGACGTCGGCATAGCCAAGTAGTTGAGATGACCTGTTGAAGATAGCGCCTTCCAGGCTAACACCGCTCTTGCGACCTGGCTGAAGAAACCACATAATAGCTCATCTCCTTGTCTAAATCCTGTACGCGTCTGGAATAGCTAGGATAAGCTGTTACCCGTTTTCACTATAAAAATAAAACAAATTTGTTGAAACGCCTCCAAATGCCTTAGTGTAAATTGGTAAAATAACAGTTGGTGTTTTAAAATATAGATTTTGACTGGACGCAATTTAGGTTAGAATAAAGTCAGTGTTACCTCTTTACGGCAAAAAGTTTTTTTAAATGTCAAAAGATGGGACCTCCAATTCTTTGGTAATCTTTAATATTTTGCTAACTTTTATTGGTAGATAACTTTATTCTTTAATTTTACTGGTTACTTTAATTGATTTTAAGTACCTCTTGGCATAATGCTAAGTGCGTCGGACTGTGATGCCGAAGGTCAGGGTTTGATTCCCAGCCGGTCCGGTAGAAATCTTAAGACAGAAATGTTTTTTCCGAGGTACAGCCTCTTCGGAGGAACTGACAAATCCTTCAAGAGCATGGTATGAGAATAACAGGTATTTGTCAGGACGATTGACTTGTGACGTCATTTACTACAACAGAGCTACATCAACTACATCGCACATCTAAATCTTGCAACTACTTCAGTTTTATTTGTCTCATTAAAACATACAACTGGAGTTATGAAATAAAAGATAAAAAGTTTATTATATCATAAATGTAACTGGTGTAAATGTAATGAAGTTGCAGAATGTATTTTGTTGATGTAGTTGATGAAGTAGCGCAGAAATAGGCCCTTGAGTTGTTGATAAGTAAACAATATTTTTTTTTATGTTTTGAAGCTATTTTTTGTTAAAATTCCAAAAAAATATTTTTGGTTTGAAGTTATGTTTTGTGGAACACTTGCTATAACGTCACACGAAAAACGACAGCGAATATGGCAACCCTCATCTCATAAACGACTTACCTTGTATTTTTATACCATGCTCCAAGAGTAAGCTTGTCATGAAAAGGGCTTCTCATCTAGCCGTTCGGTCTCAGCAAAAAAATGTTGGTCCCCTCCATTCCTGCCAACAACACGCACACAGGAATGGTTGGGAGTTGCAAGTCACTAGGCTCTGGTTATCCACGAGCTTTTGCTCCGCTAAATTTATTTATTTTTTATTGATTACATTTATTGGTTACTTTTATGGATTACTATTACTGAATACTTTTATTGGGTACTTTCACTTGTTATATTTACTTTGTGAATGTAATAAATTTAGCTTGGACGAACATTTTTGAGGAATTTTTATGTTTATTTAGTTCGATTTTTTTGGATTTCAATATAAACATATTTTGTGAAAAATTTTCCACCGACCGGGTGGCAGAAATCCAAGCTACTCCACTAAGTTTATTTAATAAAATTTCAACAAAATAATTATAGTTTTCACAGCAACAGCTAAACAATATTTATGAATCATTGCATTTATCTTGATATTAAATATTCTTCAAAATAGCTTTAACGTAATTTACATTCTTCCGTGTCTATTGAAAGGCTCCAGTTTATCTTCTAGAAATTGGCTTGGATTATTTTAAATACAATCCAAACTAAAAATAAAGACTTATGAATATGGCCCAATATATCACATCCGCCATCTGACCACATGACTTTTTCGAAAACGTTCTTCAATATTTTGTTGCTTGTTCGTTTTTTTTGTCTTTCTCTCTGTGGGCTCTGAAATTTTAGTTTTCGATGGTGCAGACGTTGTTTCCCTAGAAAGAAACCGTCTCCACAACCAACCCCTGCAAGGGAAAGAAGAAGAAATTTTCGCCAAAATTATTCCTCAAGACGGTTGCGGCCTTTCACAATCGAAATTGCACAACAACATCTACAAGTTCGTAAGTACAACAATTTAAGTTTCTAAGATTTAAATAATATTTTTTTATTTTTTTTTTCAAATTCAATTTAGATAATCTAAGTCCAGTAGACCAAGATCATGATCATCCTGATCCTAATAACTCATAAAATTTTAGCTTGGGAAACGAAAATACGGTGCCAAACAAAAAGCTACAACTTAAGACCAAAATAACTCCTTTTATGGAAATCGAGTATGCTATACCTCTACGTTCCTTACCACATCGACCATACAGTGTTCAAAAAAATTACTATAGTAGTCTTTTGTATGACCGAAATCCCTATACTTTTCCCAGGCGTGCAGTGAATTCCAGTGACGCTGAATCAGTTGACGATTCTAAAAGTTTACATGGAACATTTTCTGTCCTAGCTCAGGTACATGAGGATTCGGGAATAACTAATTCAACAATGAAATCAACTCCAAGCTCGACAAGTTTTGAAAACGTTTCAGGGTCCGGCTTTCAAACAGCCTTTGATGATGCATCGGATGACACATTTGATCTACAATCAACTACAGATCTGTGAAGAGATGAGCGCCGTCATCGCCGCACGACCAGGAAATAGTATGGCAAATTATCGCATTGTCCCATTGAAGTTCGGTAGCTTATGGGAAATGTTGGAAACGGAATGCATTCATCATACGTTTCCATAACTTAAGTTGTAAGACATTGTTAGGGCGTTTGTAGAGAGCGAATTTATTCACCACGATGAAAAGCAGCTTATTATGAGAAAGAATGGTACGTTTATGACCAAGATTGCAAACAGAACGAACTTTTGATTTGAAAAAAAAAACACAAAAAACATCAGGGGTATTCACGATCTGGTGCAACTGACCTACTAAAATTGCCAAGTTTTATTTTTATTTTTATTCGTAAAAGCACATTTCCTTATCTGAAGGGACAGTGAAGCAAATTCGCAAGTATTTACAAACGAATATGAGCTGCCAGTAAGAGTGACACTTTTATCAAACATATGAGTGCAAATTTAATATACTCTGTTGTATTCTTCTGTTGCAAAAGTTTTAGGGCTGGTTCACACGGCAATGCATCACACGTTTTTTTTTGTAGGATTAATCTGTGCGAATGAGCAGTGGCATATACATTCTACATAGAACCTCTCCAACCACGTTTGTACGTTTGCCGTTTGGCTTTATATTGACGTTTGGATTCATACTGCAAAAAATCGTGCGGTGTATTGCCGTGTGAACAAGGCTTTAAGATTTTGTTAAAGTGCAATTGACGCTGTTTAGACTGAAAAAATTGAGACCGGTCTCACTGTAGTTTCTAGATAAGAGGATGTCATGAGGCATGAACAAAATATAAACACCGAACTCTTGAGACTCATTTCTTGGTGTTGCAATGTGCAAAGCATTGAAGTTTTTGTTTTTAATATGTGTTTTGAGACTCACGAGTCCGGACTCAAATTTCCCAATGTAAACAGGCTCAATCTTTGGCAAAAAAGAGACTATTGCAAAAAGCAAGCTAGTGCAATGAACTAATCGGTCAACGCACTGATTCTCTGATGTCAAAATTAAGTCAAATATTGTGCCAAAGTTGTCTTGTCTTAAGATCGTCAACGTAATCTAGAATACTTCCATGTGTTGAAGGCTGTGTTGACACTCTCGCCAGCTCGAATTGTAGAATCAATAGGCCTACGCACACGGCATGTTTCTGCCGGAAGAAAACAGAGTTAATAGGAGAGGGAGAACATGAAATACCGCACATTATATTTCCCTCTCCTATAAACTCTATTTTCTGTCGACAAAAATCATCCCTTGTGTGTAGACCCAATTGGTTGATTATTTTTGTTGGCTGGGTAATTACGCTGTCAACGCAATTAGGACAAGTTGACAGATTGCTCACATTGACTGTATCCTGCCATGTCAATGTTGACCGACATCTCAATCTTGATTTTGATCTTTTAAATAATGGTGCTCTGCCATTTTAACACTGGCAAGAAAGAGTATGTTCATTCTTCAGTATCATCTCGATCCACTTGGGGAAGGGTACATAATCCAGAGTGCAAAAATCCCAAATGACACAAAGCCATAATTCCGGATCCCAACAGTTCCGAATGAAACATATGTATGTCGAATCCCAAATGAAAACAAACTTCCGAATAGTTACATACGGAATTTAATCCCGAAATTCAATATTTTTTAAAATTTATTTTTAATCTAGACTTCTTTTCATTTTGCGATCATGGTATTATCTCGTGTGACAACAATAATAAATGCTTAAAATCTTGAAATGTAACATTAAAACTTCAAATGCAAATATTTCCAACGAACAAAAATCTAGATTGTACAGAGACCACGAAAGATATTCCGATCCTAGAAATATATCTGAGGGGAAGCCATATTCTAGATTTCTTAAGGGACTGATTCGAAACAGGCTAACACTGAAATAATATAAGTTTTTTCGGGTGAAAAAGATCTATTCACGGCTATAAGATATAGTTGTTTTGAAATGGTCTAATATCTGCATAGATCTGTTTTGGTTTTAAAAATCGGATGCGCCATTCGGGATTTCGACATTCAGGTTTTTGTACCCAACGATGTGAGGCACAGGACTAGTCTAGTAACCGATGGTATGTTCGGAGAGGCAATGGCAGTCAAATATTTTTAGAAACTATTTAAGGGCGCGGACGCAGGGGGGTGTTTTGAGTGTTCAAACTTAGAGAAACTCCTTATTTACTAAGGAGTCAACAGTCCAAAAAGAATTTAAACCAGCGATTAAAATCACTTCCTTACGCGTTTTGCCCGCAAGAAAAGTTTCTGTAAATATTAACAATACTTGAAGCGATTTTCTTCAAAATTCATGAAAATTTGAAGCTTTCTAGAGCTTAATAGAAAATGGATTTTTAACTATAGCGTGACATGGTTCGTGTTGGCGTTGTTTTTCTATTTTTGTCTTCTTTTAAGAAATTGTCTCTACGGCCTTTCGTCTAAACTGACCCTTCATCCAATACAAGTTTTTCTTGTCTAGGCCTACGAAGAGGTCATTCATAAATGGTGAAAGTAACTGCATATGTAGGAGGGTCAATTAAAAAAAAAAAATCATTAAAAACTTACAGTATTATTTGGTGTTTTTTTGGAAAGCCAGAAGTCCATTCTTATGGTTTATTTTCAAAATTAAGTTTATGGATTAACAGTTTTGGCACAAAATTGTAGACACTAAAAATTACATAAAAGAAAAATATTTTTTTTTTATTTAAAGTTTGAAAACAACTTTTGCTAAAATTATTGATTAAAAAAACAATATTTTAAAATAAACCGTAAAAGTAGACTTCTGGCCTTAAAAAAAGCTACAAAACAATACTATTGCCAGTGCTTATTTTTTCAATCCAATTCAATTTCTTTATAAAACTGCCCCTCCTGTTCCCCCCCCCCCCCCCCCCAGTAAGATTTTTATCATTTCACTACATGCTCTGAACTTAGCAGATTTTACCCAAATCACGTAGGAAGCCAACAAAAAACCAAGCAATTTAATAACCCCTACAGTGACTACAGGGGAATTAAAAAAAAAAAAAACGAAAAAAATTGATAATTGTTTTACTCATTTGGAGCTCATAAAAGGTAGAACTATAATTATCGGAAGGTCCCTCAAGCTAATATCAAGAACCAACGAAAAGTAGCTTTCCGCATCTTCAAAAGGGGAACGCACCCATACTGTATTTATCATCTATCTCTTTTTGGCATTCGTTTCACTAAATGTCAGTTAAACTTGAGTCAGGTGCGCTCGGGAGCGCCATCCTAAGGTACGTTATATTAGCCGTGTTTTGCTGAAAATTATACATAGCCAAGCTAGCTAAGGCTTTTCAACAAAACGGTGCGGAACAAATTGGTTAGTAAGCTCTTTTTGTATGAGAATTCCATAGTTCTACACTGTAACAAAGCACTGTTCGCTTGTCATATTTGACTGCAGAGAAAAGGTAAATCATTGGCAGCTGGTGATTGTTGTTGCACTGCGTGTAAAATTTCAACTGGTTGGCTGGCAAATTCTCAACAAAACATGGGTATTATTTCATATGCAACTATATACCTACTTAAATTTTTGTACCTATGCAGTAATATAAAGCTGGTTATACACGACACAGCCAAAGAGCCAAATGGCCCCGTTCCGATCAAAAATCGGTCGTCTGTGGAGTGGATCGGCCGCCGCTCCATTTGGATTTTCAGCCAATCTGAAATCGGACCGAACCAAATGGATTGGATGGCTCGGTCGTATATGGCCATCTTAGTAAGATTTAAGATATTTACGATTTTCTTTGTTTTTTTTTCTACACCCCTCGAATTTTTTTCTTCCATCCGCCCGTGCTTGAGACACAATAGATTTATCTTTTTATTTCAAATATTTGTTTGATGAATTAATTAATTAATTATCTACAGAAAATGTTTAATTTTTACACACTTGCATAATGATAGTAGTCCAGTTGCATCGGATCGTGAATACCCTTTACCGCTGGCCTTTGGGTCAGCATAAGACATGCAAATTTCATACTCGCAAGATTTGCTTCGATGTTCAAATGCACGCATTGTCTATAAGGCCAGTCAGTATGATTAGTATTGAAGTGGGAAAAGTGTTATTTGTACGTAAGTCATAAGAATCTATTTTGAAAATGACGAGATTATACTCTTTTCTCTCTTTTGAATAAAATACTAGATTTAACCAAGATGCACTAAAGGTGTTTTTCGTTAAAATATAATTTATCAACTTGATACATAAATCTGGGTTGCACAGACCTGCACTTCTACAGGTAATACTAACCATTCTTGCACTTAATCCGCGCAGGGCTAAAAGTCCATAATGGGTTTTGGCTCACTTGGGTGGGTTCAAAGTCCATTAATGCATTTTTAACCTATAAACCACCACCCATTGTTTATGTAATTTTGGACCACTTAGATGAGCCAAAAGTCCATAATGATATGAAATGATGTTATATTATAAATTCCAGATTCTTTAAATTGAAAAAAAAAACTCTACATACACCCAACATCGCATCTATCCCAAATCCAATAGTGAGCCCAGGCAGGGGGTTTGCAGGGAGGCAGCATGCCCCCCCCCCCAAAACACCGTTTATTCGGGTGAGTTATTCAATTTCACAACCCAAATAAATCCTCTCCTTGGGGAAAAGTATAACAACAACAAAATTCCCCGCGCACGTGACTTCTTTTTCTAGGTTTTATATACACTCGCTTTGTCTTACATAAATACAGTGCTAGCACCCAGCATTGTGGCAGATAAACAGTGAGGTATGTATGTATGTATGCAACCCTGCTTGGGCTCAATATAGGATTTAGGATGGGTGCGAGGTTGAGTGTAAGCGAAGTTTTTTTTTGCATTTAAGGAACCTGGAAATAAAAATAATTTTTCAACTCTGACCTATTGTCAGAATTGTCGAAAGTAAAATTTTGCAAAACGGATTTTGACCTGGACAAAATGTTTACCTTGCTTAGAATTTGCTGGTATGCGTGGTAGTGACTAGTGAGTGGACGTTACTTACATCACTTTTCCAGTGAAGAAAGTCCGAAAATTTCATCCAAATCAATGGTTTCCGTGAAACCAAACATACAAAAATTAAATGGCAGCGAGCATTTTTACAAAACATCATTTCCTTAACCTTTTTCCTACTAAAGAGACAAACTGCCAAAATGTCATTAAAATCGTTTGAGCCGTTTCCGAGAAATGAAATACAAGAAATGTTTTCATTGTAAATTAATGAAAGTATTCAAAAATTGTATTTACTTATTATTCCGATACCAACAGCCTCGATAGATTTCCGTCCAAGGAGTCGTTATTGTCTCCGATGCTTTTGAGCTGGTATCGTCTCGGTATCGTTGTGGTTTCGGATACCGTTACTGGTATAGTGGATAGCCTAAAATGACCAACATATACATAGATAATGCGTGCATTTCCATAAATGATAAATGATAAATGACCCATAGCCTAGGTTAATTAGACTTGCTAGCGCAATTTTAGTATTTTTTTCGCCACTTTTAAAGAAAAAATTGTATACGTGAGTATAAAGTTAAAATTGTTTGTAAAGAACTTGGAAGTTTAACTTACTCTATTCAAATAATTATTTTATTAAATAAATAAAAATTAATTTATCTAATATTTTTTTTTAAAAGAAAATATTTAAAATTAAAATTAATTTTTTACTTCACTCTTAAAAAAATAATTTTTTTTTGCTCATCCACCAAACCCCACTTTACATCACTGTTCTTTTCATTTGGGAACATCGCCCAAAAAAAATTTTGATCACCCAAAAGCAAAGAAGAAATTTTAAAAATTGCCCAAAACTACTTTGAACCCAAATAATAAAATGGAAATATCGCCCAAATATTTAGCATTTAAATTGTTTTTTGAATGTAGAATTCACACGGAAAGAATTCTTGGATCAGATCACGAAAAATGAGCTGCAAATTACGAAAAATTAATCCCGATTTATACCTTGGCTTGGGATTTTGTAATTTACGACTATTTGCTTGCAATTTGCGAAACTGAGCAGCAAAATCAAGATATTGATCCTCAAAAATCTTAAATCAACACTTTAAGTATCAAAAACTGCGAACAACAAATCGCAAGTTTATCCAAATATTCATCAATCGCCAATTTGTAAATTTGCAAAAAAGATTTGTGATCAACAACACTTTTATTTCATGATATTGCGACTTTGAAAGATCAATCTTACTTCTATCCTTCCATTGGTAGGTATACACATTTAATTTTATTCATTTCAAATAAATACTTTACGCTTGACTCTACTTGGATTTGAGCTCACATCCCTCGAGTTGCGGAGCGAGCATGCAACCACTAGGCTAATTTGCATTACAGATCGCCGGTGTCAAACATAAATCATTAGATACGAGTACATACCATGTTGTGGCGCTTTACCTCTTCGAGAAGTAAATTGCGATAAGAAAGTCGTGATTTAAGAATTTTTTGTTGGTGATTTGCAGTTATTCTCATGGAGTTGCAAATTGCGACAAAAAAAAAACCTAAATCAGTGATTGTGCAATGTAAATAGCTAGATATTTATCGCAAATCAATATTTTTAAATTATTCTTTTGGAGAGTAAACTACTCCAAAAAAGTTGTATTTTGCTATGGAAAGTACAAGCTTGAATCATGAGTTTTAATTGCAAATCACGAAAACACAAATTTTGCAAATTGCTACGTTTTGAATGTTAAATTACCAGTTTTTGTATTAATTTGAGATCAAAATGCCTTGATTTACGGATAAAACTTGATTCATAAATTTCGACTGCAAATTTTTCAATTGGTGATTTGTCAATTCTTTCCGTGTGCTCAAAAATCGTAAATCAACACTCTTAAGTATCAATTATTATATCGAGAGAAAACAAAAATTGCAAACAACATATCGCAATTTGATCCAAATATTCCGCAATTCCACAATTTGTAAATTTCCTTGGTCTCACTATAGGATTTAGGGTGGGTGTGAGTGGGTGTTTGCATTAACGTTTTGGGCGATATTTCCCTACATTGCAGTTGTTTTTCGCAATTTTTCCAATTTTGGGAAATTTTTTCATTTAATTTAAGAAAGAGAAATAAGGAAATATCACCCAAAATTAGAAAAAAAAATTACAACAACAATTTGTTCAGTGTTTTTTTGGTAGATCCATTTGGACACTTTTATTGGGCACTATTTCCTAACGCCTTTCGCAACTTATAATTTTTTTCTTGCTTCACATTGAAGTAAGATAGTGTAAATCAACACCAATACAGTAGCATTGACTTGTTCAATTTATATTTCAGAGTGAATGCTGTTTTGAAAAGACGAATACGAACTTTTCCTTATAAGTATTTGAAAGCTAAAATGGGGACATTTATCTTGTTTTCTGACTCCTCAGTAATATAAACTGACGATATATGTGAGAACAACACCGTAATATTTCCAATTTTGTTTTGACAAATTTAGCAAAAAAACTTTCTTTTATGCGACAATGACTTGTGGTCTGTTTTAATCCAATTTAATTTCAGAACCTGCAAACAAAACCCGGTTTATCTTTTCATTTTACTTTGTTGGTATTTTATATTAGATTTCATCCTAAACAAAATAAACATTCAAAAATATCTTTCAAATTGAAACAAACGACGAACTCAATATCCTGATATTTTTCTAACTCTCCGGTTTACTATTTGAGTTCTGAGAAAGTCTGAAAATGTTTTTTTTTATGAAACTTTTCTTTTTCCTCAAAATTGAATTGAAATAAATTGATAAAGAGTGATTGAAAACAAAAGGCTTAGATTGTACAAAATATTAAATTTTAAAAGGAGTGATATTTGTTGAATAAAATAATTAAAATAAAATAAACTAAAACTAAATAAAATTAAATAAAATAAAAACTATGTACCTAGTATACTCAAACATATAAGTGTGTCTGTGTATTGAAAAACTAAAAATCCTTTGTGTCATAACTAACTATCCATCCATATTTACATATAAAAGTATTTTATCTCTAGGCTTAAGGGAAATTTATGAAATTGAGAAATATTAAAAATAGTATGTAATATAGATTATATAAAATATGGTAGTGAATATTTTACATTGAATTGGCTAAAATAAAATTCAAGGGGATTCTCCACAGTGCATTGGGACCACAAACCCAACCCATTTTTTTTTTTTTGAAAATTTCTTGCTAAGGAACTACACTCTAATGAAACAATAAATTAAAAAAACAATACTTTCACAAATAACTTTCAAACTAAAAAAAAAACAATTTTCCATCGAATTTATATTATTATTGAACGCAAAATGTGTAGAAATTAGTTTTGCTCGAGTCGAGAGCTTTAATATTGAAAAGTAAAAACTATTTGTAAATAAATATGCGTAGTTCCTTTGAAATTAATTTTCAAAAATTAGTTTTTTGAAATCTTACATCGAACGTGGAAGATCTTCTCAAACATGTTTTGCACCTATTTATACTACATAACTCTTAATTTTTGGATTTTGATAATAACAACTATAAATAGTAATAATAAATAAATCTACCTTTATACATATATGTTGCATTTTTTATAAAAAATATTACCAGGATTTCACAAAATTTTCGTATATAAATATTTATGTGGTTGTAATTGTAGTTATACCTACATTTTGCTGAATTTTATAAAAAATGGAAAATATGTATTCAAACTTTTAACAATATTTAATAAACAACTGTCACCTGAATTGTTAGCCATACAAATTGAATTAATTTAAAAAATCAATGAGAACTATATACATTGTAGTCATTAGCCGTTAGATGGCTTTCCCAAGCCTGACGCACAAATAGATTTATACTAGTATTGAATAATACTATTCAATTCTTATAAGATTATCCATGTAATATTTATTGTATTTATGTATTTATTCAAAGATGAAATGCATATAATACATATACATACATATATACCTATAAAATTAATTAAGAACATAAACAAATAAATGCATGTATACTGAACATAAGAATATCCACGACGAAAGTGAAAATTCTTGCCCTTTTCTCTTTCAATCAAGAAGGTACAAACAAAATACTGTAATATTTTCTCAGGTTTGTTATTAAAACTTATTTACCTTATTTAGACTTCCACTTATTTATTTCGCAAATCAAAAGACTTATTGTTTACCACTCAACTATACTGAAATGAATTCACCAACTTTACTTTCACTTTTAAAACAACCAACTTTATTCATTCACAATGAAAAATAAATTGTGTCCTTTGTGGGCCAGGCATGTGTGCTTTTATACTTGTCACACAGGTTCCCAAAATATCTTAAATGTTCTAGTTTTTGCTTCTAGAGCCTTCCATAGGGAAAATTTCCCATAATTTCCCTTTGTAGAGTTTTCATTTTGACGAAACTTGCTAAAAACGTTTAAAATTAAAAAAGTTCGTCCAGCAACTCTGTCACCAGAAAAAAATATGTTTGTGTCTGATGTCAACTCAGCGGCAAGAGACGACGTCAGCCCACCCAAAACGGAGCCCACGAAATTTGGTTGGGTGCAAGCTAAGTGCACTGCACCTGGCAGCTCGATTAGCTCGTAAACAACCAAATAGTTCTTAAGCAACTTTGGAAATCCTTGGGTGATGGTAGAAATTCTCTTTTCCACCCCATGAACAAAAAGGGGAGTACCCCGAGCGGATTCCGCAGAGATACCCACCTCCTCGAGTTTTTATGTTGGAGGAACTTATTTCTTTCGGCCACTGAAGGCACTCGGATTAGCACCGTGCTTTGTTTATCAGGGCGCACATTTTGTACCCTGACATCCTCCGCAGGTAGTACCTCAAGCACCTTCCCTTTAAAATCAGATGCAGTAACGGTCTTCTTCCCCCAAAGCACCATCGACCACGTCTCCGCGAGCTTGACGGGCTCAACATCAGGTAACGAAGCCTGAAGCTTACTCACCAAGCCACCAGATGCAGTGGCCGAGGCAACCTAGGCTACCGAAGGTCACTCAGGCACTTTATGCCCGTAGGAACACTCAAGGACTTCATGGGTACAAGTTATCCACCAACACCCTTGCGTGCCCCTACAGGCTCACTACTAGGAGGGATAGCAACACCCTCCAGCCTCCGCTGAGCCTTCCATTCACCCAGAAAGCCCCATAATAAGGGCCTCATATTGTGAGGCCACCTCTACAACGTGGCTGCCAACCTCAGGATAGCCCACCAAAACACAGCCGGCACCTACCAAGGACCACCCAAAGCAGCTAAAGCCCCTACCTAGACCTCGTTAGGTGCCTTAAAAAATGGCACCTACACCTCTGGAGAGACTTCCGAAACCCCCAAGCCGCCACAAGGGGAAGCCCCCAATGGTGCACCGACAGAAGCGGCCGCCACCACTTCCTCAACCCGTGGAGACAACTCGTGAGCAGTCTCTCCCTCCAAGGAAGGAGGAAGAGGAACCAAAATGACAGCAGATGTCACTTCTCACTTTTCACAACTTTTCAACACTTCAACACAACGATATACCACTTAAAAAAATCTTTGCACGGAGCATTCAACTAACACCACCAGAGTTCACATGGAAGTGGTGAAATGATACAATTATTATTAGTGTTGAATACTCGTACATAAAATAAATTCAAAGTTTCTTGAAATCCAGTTTTTTCTTAAATGCAGAGGAAAATTCGCATGCTGCCAACCTCGCACCTACCCCAAATGCTATAGTGAACCCAAGCAGGGGGAATAAAAGTACCTCACTTTATTCGCCGTTATGCTGGGTGCTAGCACTGTTTTTATGTAATGAAAGGCAAGTGTAAATAAGATCTCGAAAAACTAGTCACTTTTGAAGCAAATGGTAAAGATTCATGAAGGTAATTTTTATTTGGTTTGTGATATTTAATAACTTGCACGAATAAGGAGTGAGGTATGTATGGAGGGGCATGCTGCTCCCCTGCAACCCTCCTGCTTGTTCTCACTATAGGATTTGAGGTAGGTGCGAGGTTGGGTGGATGTAAAGTTTCTTTTGCATTTAAGGAAACTTTAAAATTTTGAATCCAACAATTATAGTAACTGCATCATTTGGAGATCTTATAATAGGAGGGTTATTTAAGCAGAGTGTGGATCATACTTTAAGTGTGGGCTTAAATGCCAAATCCAAAAAGCTATATTGTCATTTAAAAATAGAAAATAAACCCGTGGTTGTTTTTTCCTTTATTTAGGAAAAGGAGGCCCACGGGCGTTTTGCCGCTGGGCTTCACCATGCTCGATCGTTTGAATGCGAACACAAATGCTGCCCCAACTTGCTCGACGATTTTTTAATGTTTTGAAAACTTGCTGGCCCGTGAAACCAACCAACTTGTGCAAAAAGATTCTCGACAACTTGGTTTTTATTTTCCGTTATTTATCCTTGGTGATGGGAAAATAGCAACAATAACAAATAGTGAGTTCTGGAGAGAATTTTCCAATTTTACAAAACCTAACCACAGGTTTGGGAAATAAGAAGCGAAGTTTATAAAAAAAAAATAATGATGCTCGACAACATCGGTATCCATGTAAACGTAAAGTCTTACAGTTACAGTACAGTTTTCCATCGAGCCAAGGTTGTCAAGCATGTTGGTCTATGTAACTCCCCCTATCTCAAGAACAATTGTTCTGGTATATGTACAAGTTTATATCAGAACTTAATCTTAAGGAAGCGGTTACACTGCGCACTTTTTGTTAATTTGAAACCCTGAACAACCGTTCGCCAGAGCTTAAGGAGATACAGTGAGAAATGAGCTGAACGTTGTAGATACTAGAGAAAGCAAAACTTGTACTGTTCAAGGTGTTTATGGACAAACATTTTTTTCTCCAGGAACATTTTGTGCTCTTTTATTTGGTAAAAGCCTTTAAGAAAACGAGAATATGGCGACAATGTTTGTTTTGCAAAGAGAATGTAGCTTACCCTATAGCCTTTTTTGCAAAAAAATGTTTATTAACATAAAATTCCATATTTTTTCAGGACTCTATTTAAGGAAATTTTGTATTTTATGCCTAGTATAAATTTTAATAATACAAAATAAATTTGCTGGTAAATTAAAATAAATGCGTTTTTGACAGTAAATTTTTTATAACTAACGGATTTTTTTTTAATATTTTTTTTTTTAGTGGATTTAAATTTAATTTTTTCTTGTGAAAAGTTGGGCCTATTTGAAATTTTTGATTTGACTAAAAATATTAAGTAAGTCCCTAGCTTTATTTGTCCATCAAAATAATAAATGATTTGGCTTTCTAAATGTCTCAATGACAGCTATAACTGGCGCATAAGTCTTAGCAAAGCCAGGCAAAACTAATGAGCCTTCATTTAATTTTAATTTTTGAAATGTTTGTAATTAAAAATCACATTTGGCAGAGAATCACCCAAATAAGGTATTATCTGTTCTAAAGTGGCCAAAAAATGGCAGGGCACTTTATGCATATTATATAATTTATTGAAAACGTGTGAAAAAATTAAACGGTTGAGTACGGTTTTTCTGCTTGATTAAAAGAGAAAAGCATAAGAAGCCATACTTTCATAATGGCAACACTTACTGATAAATTTAATAATTATAAGTATAAATAATGCATATATCTATAGATAACACAATATAATGAATATAATTAGATAATTCCCATTTGTAGTTATGTAGATAAGTGAGATCTACACACAAAAAGATTTGTGTTGCTTATAATGAGAATTAAATAACCACTAAATGTTAGTCATGAAATTATATAATCAATTCTATATATCTATATTATTATAATATTAAAACTATGAAGCACAACATAAGATAAAGATGTCATTTGCTCAATATTATCATATTATTATTCATGAATAATAATAGTAATGCTTATTCTTCTATTAATAATATTTATATTATATAAGACCCTCTTAATAATAATAATCACTTAATTAAATTATCAATGTGGATATGTATGCAAACATAAATATATAAGTATTTTTGAATTTAAATAACTGTAATAACCAAATGTGTAAGTATGTTGTTAACAACAAATGGAAAAAAAACCTATTTTCTATTCCTTCAATGTACCACCTTACCTACTTATAATTATTGACAGATAAAAACTGAATTTGAAAGCGTTTTTTGTGAGCATATAGTAATGTCTTTGTAATTTCATAACAACTAAGTATTAAATAAAGTATTGATGTTCAATGGTAGCAAGAAAGATAATTTTTTAACTTAATTATTATTAGACCTTTCACAGAATTTTTTAAAAGAAATCTTAAATATTCAAGCTTAAGCTGTCTAAGGTTGCATCGTGTCCCAAAACAACATTGCTTACAGCCCGATTCTCCCCCATGTGAAGAGTCACAAGTCACAACACAAGCTTGTGTGAATATTTCTTGTGAGGATTGTTGTGATTCCAAAACATTTCGGTATTTCCCATCGTCACAAGAAATTTACACGAGTGACAAATTTCCATTAATTCACGTTACTAAAGTGACCAAACAATGGTAAAATCAAATCATTTGACATTCATTTGCACGAAGGCAAAATAACGGTGTTCTGATGCTCTGTCATTATACTGACAAAGAATGAGGAAGTTCATTTCTTATTGTGTATTGTCATTATTTGCAAAATGGTGTCACTGTGCATTACTCGTAAGATGGCTTCAGTTTAATGGCAATATTCTGGCAAATTTTTAATTAATTTACCCGATTATATCAGTGGTACGTGAAAATGGAAGAGTTTATGACAATTTGTCACTCGTGAGAATCAGGCATTAGTCATTTGTTGACGATAAGCGTATACATCAGCAACTCAACAAGCAAACACAACGAACAAAACCAACACACGGAAAATGTATATTGATGGTTACTCCTCGCACAACGAAATCATATCAAACAGAATGCTCGTAGATACAAATTAAGAAACTTGAAATAGTTGCCATGTTTTTGGCAAAATATTATTTCAAGTCAAGATAAAGAAAAGTTGAATTCTAATCATATATGTGTTTAAGATTATAAATATATAATAATAATGTCGACACATAAAATAGTGCCCCACAAGATGTCAAGATGTGGCATTGAAGATAAACAAAAAGACCACGGCACAGATTTTATTTTCGAGACAAAATTTTATATCCTCTTTAATTCGACTAGCAGCGCATTCTTTCTTCTCACTGCAATCCTCTCACGAGTTTATTTGTTCTCCTTCTTGACATAGGTATTTCGTTCGAATTAAAGGGTACGGTCAAAAATGTATGGACAGAAAACCGAGAATCGACAAGAACGAAACGCCTGCAAAAGGGCAACCCCAAAATCCATGTAGTTTTAAAGCTATGAACCAACAAAATACGATTAAGTATACGAAAACCAAGGCATGTTGTCTTTATAAATATTTATTAAAGACTAGCTTACCCGGCGAACTTCGTACCCCAAAAACTGATATTAGCGTCCCTTTCAAAAGTCGTTTGAAACAATGAAACTTTTTTGACATTAAATTAATTTCAATAAGCCAGTTAATATTTCTGAGATGTCAGAGGACTCAGAGCGCTCAGAAATAACACAGGATTCCTCTCAAAAATCCATCACTTTTCCCCTGAAAAAACAGCAGAAAATCTGCCTCATCATTGGATGTGATGCTAACGCCCACCACACAGTATGGGGCAGCTCTGATATAAACGATCGAGGTGAGTCACTTTTTGATTTTATTCTCAGCACTAACCTCATTGCAAGCAATATTAATAATGAACCAACATTCATAACCAGAAAGTAGGGCAGGAAGTATTAGACATTACTCTTGTCTCTGACTCGATTCATCAAAAGATCACGAATTGGATAGTATCAGAAGAGCACTCTTTCTCTGATCACAGGTATATACAATTCAATCTAAACGATGAAACTACCAAACAGATAGCTTCCCTGAATCATCGGAAAACTAACTGGGTAAAATATAGAGATAAACCTTACCTATTAAGTATTAAGACAGGATCGATCTTGACAATAAAGTCAATGATCTCACCTCAGCTCTCAACAAATCAATGGACATATCCTGTCCTCTTATCCAAATAAGAGGAAAGAAAAAACCTCATTGGTGGAACTTAGGGCTAGAATCGCTCAGCAAGGAATGTAGAAAACTTTTCAACCGAGCTAAATATTCCAAAGAAATCTCCGACTGGGACTTATATAAAGAATCCCTTAAGACGTATGAAAAACAATTGAGGAAAAATAAAAGAACTTCCTGGAGAAACTTCTGTAACAAAATAGAAGATTCTTCAGAAGCTTCAAGATTAAGAAAAATCCTCTCGTCAAATCCCATAATGCCAAGCGCCCTGAAAACTATCAACGGCTCTTGGACTAACTCTTGTGAGGAATCACTCGACTTGCTACTAGATACTCACTTCCCAGGTAGCTCCCAAAATATATGCAAATTTGACTGAATAGAGTCAAACAATATAACAATAAATAAACTAGGTCTGATTACTAGAGAAAAACTCAAATGGGCAATCGACAGCTTCGATCCATATAAATCAGATGCACCTGACGGTATAATACCAGCTGAACTGCAAATGGCTTCAGACATCATCATCCCTATCCTTGAGATAATTTTGGAAGGGTGTATGAACCTTGCACACATGCCATCCTTATGGAGAGAAGTTAAAGTGGTTTTCATACCCAAAGCGGGTAAAAGCTCCCATGTAAATCCGAAAGATCTCCGACCTATCAGCCTATCATCATTCCTTCTCAAAACTCTAGAACTGCCTCTCTCCGGATTGATATCCATCTGCGTAGTGCCATAGACTCCAATCTTTTCTCTCCGGCATAACACGCTTACCGCAAAGGGAAATCGGTAGAAACGGCCTTGCATAACTTGGTACGCACTATTGAATATTCCCTTCATTATAGAGAGTACACTCTGATTGCATTCTTAGATATCGAAGGTGCTTTCAACAACGTCAGCAATATGGCAATAACAACCGCGCTTAAGAGCTTTAATGTTGATAGCTCACTTAGGGAGTTATTCAGCCTCATGCTAAGAAGCAAAATAATTAGCTCAACATTAGGTTAATGTTATTTTAGAAGATCTGTTAGCAGAAGAACACCACAAGGTGGAGTCCTATCCCCAATCTTATGGAACATCGTAATTAATGACCTATTAGTCAATCTGTCAATCTAGAAGCGGAAGGTTTCAAAGTTATTGCATATGCGGATGACGTTGCCATTGCAATATCGGGAAAGCATCTTCAAATCATAACAGAATTAATGCAAACCACTCTCAACAAACTACTTAAATGGACAGACAAATGTGGACTAGGTGTAAATCCCCACAAAACTGAGCTTGTCCTCTTTACAAGGAAATATAAAATTCCGAATATAGACCCTCCACGGTCTATATGGTATTGCACTTAATTTCTCAGATCAAGCTAAATATCTGGGTCTGATTTTAGACAAAAAGTTGAGCTGGAAACCAAATATACAAGAAAGAATTAGAAAGACCACAGTGGCACTTTTCTCCTGTAAAAAAGCTATTGGAAACAAATGGGGCTTGTCGCCACACATCACCCACTGGCTATACACAGCGGTCATCAGACCGATACTCACTTATGGGGTGGCAGTATGGTGGACTGCTTTAGATAAAATAACTTATCATGACAAGCTAAGCAAAGTACAGAGATCGGCTTGCATGTGTATCAGCGGAGCTCTCCGTTCGACACCTTCCGCTGCTTTAGACATACTGCTTAACATCACACCTCGTCTCAGAGCCATTTCTCAATGGTCCAATAACTCTATTGGCCACACTATCATTCTGACCAAATTCGAATCAATCCCTAAACACTCCGACTACACCAGCCCTCAGCCGGTTTTTGGCAAAAATTTTCAAGTGACAATTCCAACAACAACTTGGGAAGATAATGAATTTTTGAGAGATTCATTCATTTCTACACGGATGGCTCAAAAACCGAAGGAGGTTCCTTCCGTCTCCTTGATCATTTTAGCGTGTTCCAAGCGGAAATCCTGGCGATAAAAGAAGTTTTATCTTGGCTCAAATAAAACGTAATATCTACTTTGAATATCCGTATCTTCTCACATAGACAAGCTGCCCTTAAATCATTAGGATCTGTTTCTACAAACTCCGTAACTGCCCGAAACTGTCGATTGTCTCTAATGGAGATGGCAGAACAGTTCAACATTCACCTTTTCTGGGTGCCGGGACACAGAGATATTTAAGGAAACTGTAAAGCCGATGAACTCGCCAGGATAGGAACTAGTACACCAATATCACCTAACAAGATGAATATTGGAATACCGATCGCTACATGTAAACTAATGCTTAAGCAAGATTCCATGATGATGACAAACAGCAGATGGACAGGTATCACTACTTGTCTGGTGACAAAACAGATCTGGCCAACACTGGATCCGAAGCGATCGAAATGTTTGTTATCTCTGAGTAGATTGCATATTAGCTCCACAATTGGTGTCATTACTGGACACTGTCTCATAGGTAAACACGCCAGTAGACCCGGTGTTTTTTCAAATGATTTCTGTAGAAGCTGCATGGACGAGGAGGAGGAAGAAACTATCCCACACTTTCTTTGCTCATGTCCTGCTCTTTCTCAAAGACGCAAAACACACCTAGGAACTTTTTTTCTTTAATGATCCTATCGCTCCATCGCTTTATTAAAAGATCCAACTGATTTAATTAACGAGGATTACCTCGCATTCTTTATGTGGTATCACAATGGGCCTATTCTGGCCTAAGTGTGTCAGCAGTTTTCCTGACAGCAACGGTAAACTAACCTAACCTAACCCCTGAAAAACTGTTTCCTCAATTATTTTTTGTCGCGGTAAATTACATAAGAAGAAAAGAAAATGGGAGTTGTTTTGACTTTTACATGAGGAATACTGTTAATACTTTATTCTCCTGCTCTGTCAAAAATTTAAGGAAAAATACCGAGTGCTCAAGAAATATAAACTGGCCAAATGCATTTTATTGACAGATGACTTTCTGACACGCTCCATACAATTTTCCGTGCATAAAGAAATAAAATTTGCAATAAAGGCCACACACTTTGCAATGATTGGCAATTGTAAGCCGACAATAAAAAAAAAAGTATTTTATTCACCAAACTTTTTTTCGCTTGCAAAACGATTACCGGCCTATTGTTTGGCACAACATCCCATGACAGCAAGGATTTTTTTTGCGCACGGGAACTGTTTTCACCCATTTTAACAAGAAAAAGAAGATGCTAGTTTATCGAGAAAAAAAATAATAGGTTGCCAGGCAGGATACAAGCACCAGAGGTCAAGTTAACACAATCCAAAAAAACCAGCAAAGATTAGGTACAGATCAAAATGAAAAGAAACAAAAAAGTTAATGCATCAAATAGCATACTAAATACAAGAAATAAATATCTTGCTACCGTGGTACCAGTATATAGCTTACGATGGAGCTTCGCGACTGTGAAGGTCACTTTCAGATGAGCCTCCTGCAACGCTCGAGTTCTGGCAGCTTCAAAGTCAGATATGCACAACAACCCCTGATTAAGGCAGAAGCCAGCGCCCGAAGTGCACATCTAAACAACGACAAACACAAACCTACACTCACACAATCAAACGAAAACACCTGGAAAACCCAACGAAAAAAATTGAAAAAATTGGAGTAGTAGGAGTGAAAAAGGAGTAGAAAAAGAGTATTCCAAACATCATAAGACACAGTAAGAAGCAGCGTTGGAGAGAGTCGATAAAAAATAGCGGAAGGATCAAGATGAGGTTGAAAAGCCCCTATCCCGTCCATCCAACCACCGATTATAAACTTAAGGAAATGCGGGTTACACCCTAACCTGACAAATCAGACACCCCATGCCCCACACAATCTATCCCATGGATCAAGCTCAGGTGCCACAAGACCTGGGACAAAAGGCGCCTTAGAAAACGGCAGGAAACAGCGTTGAAGTGAGCACATAACAGGCAGTGAAGGAGTCAAGGTTAGGGGCAAAGGCCATACCCCCACCCAATCATCTACCTATCATAGGCCCAAGGGATTGCGCGCTACACCCAACCTGCCCGAGCACCCAGCAGACCCCCAGAAAACACAAAAACACACAGAAAGACTTAATGTAAACAAGGAGTCAAGTCCTGATAGTAAGACCTACAAAGGACAACCCCAATCACACCGGCAGTGTCAAAAACGAGGACAATACATTATTGCCAACGAATTTGAAAAACTCGTCCAGTTGCGTGTGAGTTTTGAAATTTTCAAATACAGTTAACCGGAGATATTGGGATTTGAATTTTTTAGAAATGCGTTTTTGGTGTTTTTTTAAGATTATCTTTATAAGGTACAAGTCAAGTCAAGTCTTAATATCTAAGGGTTTTCTTCCCCGACAAACACGGTAGAGTAGGCCCCAGGGGTCATCTCCATGTTCATCGGTGAAGGCCCTCCACTCGTCATTCTTACTGTGAATAAACCTTGCTTGAAAGCAAGCTTTGACCGATCCAAGTCTGCACACCTGCGACGCCTGCAGGCTCACACAATCGCCTAACCTCCAGACGCTTCGTGTTGAGGTGAGATGTCCACCATCGAACCCTATTAGGATTTACCTTAGGGATCCTCCTAAACAGCCGATCATTGACATCCCATACGCAACCATTTAGCTTAGCAACCTTGTCATCCATTCTCAAACGTTGAAAGGCACCAAGTGATATTGACATAACCTTTCTTGTGACTTCACATTTGTAAAATGCCCAGTCGACATTGTTCAGAAACCAAAGAAGCTTAAGCGCCTAATCATTTGCAATTAGGTTCTTCAAACGGCGCAAAAATTTCAGGAGAGCTAAGTGACGATTTAACCATTCTATGAAAGAGCCAAAGAATAATATTCCTATCAATTTTGGAAACGATGAGTTAGCAAATACATTCCACACCTTACAAGGCGTACAATGTGATTCTCTGAAACGAGATCCGGATTAGAAATGTTAGCAAAATACAAACAAAACTGCAAATTCCAGTTGTTGTACAATTGGTTTCGTAGAAAATTGTTATGTCAATTTAACAGACTTCTTATATCCATACATCTTTTTCAGTCGGCTTTAAATTCATTATGAATTCATTTTGCACCAAAATAATTGTTTGTTGTTTGTTCTTATCGGTTCTCATACTCGTATTCTAACGACAAAGCTTTTTGACATTCATTGACACTTTGTACTTTTATGATAGTTTTAGGTACTTAAGAGTATGTAAGTACGTTATGTTTTCATTGTAAACATTATAAACAAAAAGTGTTTTTAAATTTTGTTTAACTGAAATCGCTTTTGTCAGTTAAATGGCTTTTCGCCAACATGGGATTGATGTAGCTTCTAAGTTTATCTGTGGTACTATTTGATTTCTTGTTTTATATCATATTAATTTTCAGAAAATAGAAAAGCTATCGAGGAACTAAATTTCTTTCGCTGATGTTTTTTGAAACTTTTGAAAGCTCAATAAATGAAGGAAGATATTGTTTACTTTTCTGTGAGTTCTTAAAATTTTCAAATTTTTCCGTTAAGTGTAAATAAGCGTCTGAAGATTCTTTGGAGACCAGAGGAGAATTTAAATCACAGCATTCGAAAACGAATATCACCGATGCTAAACAAAAGCTTGGAGGAACCAACACATTTCAAAATACATCAAGGTGTATGTAAGTAAATTCTTTAAATTATTCTTTTCTGTGAGTTTTCTTATATAAGTTATTTACATCAGTTTTGTAGGCTAAAAGTATTTTTTTTTCTACCCGCAACGTCCACAAATCTTCTCAGTTTGGAATTAATGCATTTGATAGTTGCATGCGTAAGCCTTCAACCCGCATATGAAATTTTTTTTAATTTGAGCTGAAAACTCTTTGATTACAATAGAATATAATAAGCTCTTTAGGTCACTGGTCTTTAAAATGTATTCTTTTTATGTTGTGGAGACTATATTGTCGTCATTCTATGAAAACTACCCATTTTTTTTTCGAGTCGAGTAACGGCTTGCAAATACGATATATTTAATAAAATATAAACATTCAAGTTGAATAAGAGGTCTGTACATCTTATGTTGGTCTATTTTTAAAAGAAAAATTCCCCTAAATCAAACATTTTTAAATTTTGTTTTGTAAAAATCCATAAAAAGTACATAAATGTCTAAGAATAATACAAAATGGAGTTAGTTATTGAACGACGACGATATACACTCCAAGTCATAAGGATAGAAGAAGACTTTTTTGAAGAGTTAAACTCATCTTATTACCGTTACATTGTTGATCAATCACAAATAAACTTGTAGAAAGAAGGCCCAGTTCAATTAAATAATTTGAAAATTGTAACCCTGGGAGTGAAACTTGTTTTGAATACTATTTATATATAATAGGAGAACCTGGCTTAAAATGGCATACCTAAGGAAAATGGTCCATGTCCCGGATCCAAAGTTATAAAAAGCATAAATATATTTTTTCTAGCATAGAATAAACAATTTTCCTTATGTCTTTGAAGTTTGCAGATCTAAAAAGTGTGAATTTATTTTTTTTCCAAAGTATCTTCCATGCCATATAAAAAAAATGCTGTGGTAAAATGGCACACCAGTATGCCATTTTCAGTAAAAATACATTTCTTATTTTAGTATAAAATTTATTTATAAAAATATATAAGGAATTTTCATTGAAAGAGTGAATGCAAGGAGTTTAAAATTGATTATTTTCAAAAATCGCAAACATATTATTTTAACCATTACTTTATTTTCAATAGCGTTCAGAGTGTTGTCTGATGTTTTTGTTCTGCTCGGACTGCCGCTCTGTGTGTCGTTGGTACTGAACAATTATTTTTTCTAAAAATAAAATAAAAATGCTGGTGCATGTCTAAAATGGCAAACTTTATAGATTTTGGGCATTTTGGATACTTCAATAGAAATAAATACTTTTTCCTGGTGTAGTAAATTATCAACTTTTTTTGAAACTCTATCTTTACTCTTGCATTGGTTGTTCAACATAAACTTACATGCCAATTAAAAATATAACAGCTGAATGCTTGCAAAATTTTGTTTGGAGCAGAGTTGCCAGAAAAAAAACAAATAACTGTGTTCATAAATTACATTAGCCCTGTTTTTAGCGCATTTTTATATTTGCTTAAAAAAAGTAACGTGTTAATTACAACAACGAACTGGTATAGTTCCGTATTGTTGTTGCATTTAACATGCTACTTTTTTCTAAGCGAAAAACAGGGCTATCAATTCTATTCGCTTATATGTTTTTTAGCCAGTGTGCCATTTTACTTCGGTGTGCCATTTGAGCCAGGTTCCCCTATACAAAATATAAGCAATTGAATCAAGTCATAAGTTTAGAAGCAGTCAAAGTGTTAACGGTTTTCATTTATAGAAGGTTAAATTCATAACTGGAAAAGAAAAATGTTGGACTTTGGAGAAAACGCCAAAAATAGATGTTTTTCTGGGTCAAGGACATAAAAGTCGCGCTATAGCTTGAAAAACCAAGGAAGGTCATCATGCTTTTAGTAATTAATTAAGGAGCTCACAACCTTATAAACATAATATAAAGGTAACATCTCTGCTAGAAACAGTGTGTCAGAAGACTAATTATTTTTTTGAACCAATCTCATAGATTTTTCAACAAGGCAATCCCTCAGTCCATACAACTTGGAATAACTATAAAAAATGAGTATTCGCAAATTATTTGTAATATCTCTTTCAATCGAGTTATTTTATTGTAAAGTTGAACTACTAATTCATCCGAAGATGGAGTTACACTGCGAAACGCATCCCATTCTTCACTATTAATTATTTAAGTTGTAATTTAAATTAAACAAAAACCTTGATAAGAAAATATTTATTTTATTAAAATCGGCAATGTTATCAAAATATTTATTGGGATTTGAAAAATTGGATTTTGAAAATTTAGTGAGCGTAATAAAAAGATATGAAGTACACAGTTCGATATAGAAGGAGAATAATTTGGTAGTATAATTAAATTATTTATAATTTCAAAGATATTTTACATAAAAATGAGGATTCATTATTTTTCAAAAGGTATATTTGATTTTTCAATATTCAAATTACCTGTTGAAAAATGTTATCGAAAAGTAATTATTTAATTATTTATTCACTATAAATCTTGTGGCGGCGACTCTTAAAATCAATATATTTTCTCGTAGATTCTTATAACTTTTATAAAAGATATAATTTCTATTTTCTCATCTTTCATTTGATACCTCATTTGTGAAAATCAAAAGAGAATTAACAAAGTTATAAACTATTTTCGGTGTGCTTTTCTAACATTATAATGGTTTATGGATTCTTGAATTAAGACCAATTTTGAAAAATTTTGCGATGGGAAATGTTTAAAAATCCATATAAGATCATGAAGTTCATGTGCAAATATGCTTGATATACCAAATTAACAGGTTATTAGTCAAAATTATAATAAAATTAAAAAAATTGCCGATTGTATGAAAAATGAAGATATAATTGCTAATAAAGTAAACAAAAAACTAGGTTTTTCTCAGTTGCTTAAATTTATGCAAATACAATGTGAAAAAATTTGACACCTTTTATTAGACACCGTATTTTTGAAACAATTGCCATTTTTATGCAGCTGAATTGACAATTTTTTATTTAATTTGACTTCTTTACCTTGAAAATTATCTCAATGTGAATTTAATTACAATTAATTAATATATTTTGAAAATTTATTGTAAATCTTGTAAGCTACGTACAACAATGTTTAATGTATCAAAATGTTACTTGGAGGTTTAAGTTTATAATATTACTTTGAAAAATATACACCAAATGCGTGGTCGAAGAAGTAAGACTATTTTAAAAACGCATTTTTATTATAAAACAACGGCTTTAATAACTTAATAACCGTATACGATTAGTGATGGACTTCGGACAGGTGATTTGCTGAAAATTGTCCACAGTGATGTATGTGGACCGATAAGAAGTTAATCGTTTCGAGAGGCAAAGTATTGAACTAGTTTTATTAAGGATATTTTGTCTGTCTTTAACCTTCCGATATTCGCGCATTGGTCTGTCAGACCGAGAATTCAATTTTTCACTATTTTTTTTAAATAACGGTTCATCCTGCTGCAATGTGCTTCATTGTAGCTTCCTCATTTGTTTCAATCTTCAATTAAATGTGATCCTACGCTTTGTGCGGGGAGAGTTTGTGTGTACTTGGCATCGATCGGTCTGTCAGACCCACACGGGTATACGTGTAACAATTTTGGTCAGGTACAATAAGTGCCTATGGAGCGCCATCTGGAGGAATGTTTTTTTTTTGTTTCTTCATTTCAATACCTTTTACGCTGGAAAGTTTTTTTTTGTTTTTAAAAGAGTAATATAGATTTTTTCCATGTTTTTAAAAAATGTCAAAAAAATGTCTTTTTTCAGAGGCTTCATAAAAATGCCATTTTTGGATATTTAAATAGACATTCTATACAAATTGATTTTTTTTTTCCATTAACACATTTCATTCAACTAGTTAAAATTATTTTAACTAGTATTTTCGAAATGAGAAATAAATTACAGCTTTTAGAGTTTCGGTCTCAGAGACCCCACGCGAGTATAAGCGTTATATTATTTGGCGCGAGTATAGAAAGGAAAGAATATAAGTCAATAGACATTAACTATCACACTGGCGCCAACTACGACTTGACTTTATAGTAAATGATTAGTCCGGCAATCGACTAAACAATAACAGTTTTTTAAAAGTCCTTAAGAGTTGGAAATATGCCTTATTCAATGAAATAAAATGTCAAGTTAGACAAATCTTAGACAACCGATGACGTTGTCCAAGTAAGACAACTTTAGGACAACAATAAACAAAGTTTATTAATAACTTTTTGCAGTTGGATGGCTGTCTAAGATTAGACAAAGTTTATAAATACGACTGTAAATGTTTTGATTAAAAATGTATGTATGGTGTTTTTCTCCCCGTTTAAGCATAACGGATAAGGATTTCTAAAGAAATTACCTAAAATAGCAAAGAAAATATAGTATTAACGCTTATAAGAAAACCTCACTTCAAAAACACTTGAACAAAAGCATCGTGTCCCTTCTCATATATTTTAATGTTGAATTGTGTGTTTATAGGAAACACGTTTACAAGAAAAACAATACAACAATAAAATAAGAAACTCATTTCTTATATCTGATCTAAGAATATAAGAAAGACTCGGTTATAAGAAACAAATATTGGGCAATTTTTGAGTTTCTTATAAGCGTTATGTACTGTATTAAGAACAACGTTATACTTAACCTTTTTTAGGTTAAAATCCACCCATTTTTTAAATTTTATTATTGAATCAAGTTCTTTTAGTGAACAGTTTTTGGAAAAAAAATAGAACCTTAACTCTATCCTGAGCATCCCGATCAATCAGAAGTAAATTGAATTTGTGAAATTTTCAACTTGTTTCCTTAAAGTATTTGGTAGCAAGTCTTATCAATAAATTAATTGATTTCAAATGAATTAATATGCTTAACTAACAACATCTTATATTTTTTTTTATTGTATTTAGATATCACATATTATAATAAGCCATGGTTGTGAAAGGGAATTGATTGTGATGTACTGCTTGGAACGTTTCCGGACGACTCTATGAACATTTTTGTGTTCTTACAAGAACCTATTCAATATTTGTGAAAACTAGAGTAATTTGAAGAACTGCAAATGGAACAAAAACAGGAATAAAATTTAACAAATAAAATTGAATTGAATTGAATCTTTTTCTTAACAAAAATAACTTTTCAAAACTCTTGCAGATTTCACACTTTTTCTGATGGCCAACAAGTGTGTTGATAACCAAGTGTTCTTCTTTTGGATCAATAACAATGGAAAAATATTCTCTGACATTCAATTCCAAAGTAAGTATTAAAAAACATTATCATCTTTAACAATCTCAACATAAACCAAAACTGAAAGAGAGCGGCAACTCTAAGGCGAAAAATTGGGAATGGGAATGAGAGATTATTGCTTGGGGCGGCAACTACATTACTGGAACTGCTGAGTTATTTTAAAAGAAATTCAAAACTATTTCCCCATATTAACCGCCCACACACTGCGGCAAACTGTGTTCTCAAAACCAATAGTTTGAAAAGCATTTTTGCGATGCAAACTATGTAGGAGAACATTTTCTTGGAAATTGCATCACTTTTTGGTTTTGTCTATAAAAAACTTTTGTAAATCGATTTTAAGCTTAAGTTTGTTGCCAAGTCGAATGAAAAGAGAATTCAATAGAAACAATTTTAAATTATATTAATAATGAGATAAACATCAGAAGTTTTGTCTAATTTATAGGTGTTTTGAGTCAATTTAATTTCTAAAAAGACAAAAAATCCTCTTTTAGACAATTTTAAATTTTTACCACTGAATCTGAATATTTTATCATATTTAAAAGTAAAACTTACTACATAGCAAACAAATTACACTTTTGAAGGAAATTAGATTGAAAAATAATCTCTTAACTCGAAAAGTCACGTTCATAAAATTTTTCAATAAATTTCCCGGGCATACCTTTCAATGTTTTATTAAAACCGAGTAAAATGAGACTTTGTGGATTAAAAAAATGCATTTCATTCTCATTTTTTTAAAAAATGTTTGTCTGCTCTTAAGACCAAGTTTTGTCAGTTTACCTCTTAGTCTGGTTGTATTAGCTTGCTTACCTGTATCAAGCTTAAGCTCTCAGAGGGTTATCCTACTTTAAATTATAAACTGCCACAAATCGGAAAAAATGTGCGGATGATTGATTTGAAACATAAAATCAAAAATTACATTTATCTTTTTTCGCATTATACCTCTTGCAATAAATATAAATATACTCCTTTGGGCGAGTAACTTTTTTTTTTGTATAAAAGATTAAATCACAAAATAACTATCAAATGATATTGCAATATTGGTGCCAGATAAATCCGTTACGAAGGCTACACAAAAACTGCAAATACATACCTTGGAACATCTTTGGATGCAAAACTTAAATGGAAAGAGCACATCAAAAAGAAAAGGGAAGAACTAAACTTGAAGAACTGAAAAATGTACTGGGTACTAGGAAATACCTCTGGCCTATCTATCCAAAACAAAATAAAGTTATATAAGAAAGTATTGAAACCCGTTTGGACATATGGCATCCAAGTATGAGTTTGTACAAAGAAGACAAATGCTGAAACCATCCAAAAATTCCAAGCAAGGTCTTTAGTGGAATAATAAATGCTCCTTGGTATAAAAGGAATAGCGATCTATATCGTGACCATCAAATTGAAATGGTTACAGAAGTGGTTCGAAAACATGCTGTATCGCACAATCAGCGACTGCGAAGTCGTACCAACTCCGGCCTAATTTAAGACCCTAATCATCCCGGTCCTACCTGTCAAAAAAATGGATAAGGAACGGTGCTTTGAAAGGAAATAATTCTTCGGGTGATCATAGGTGCAGTCTGTATCGATGGAGTATGGAGAATATTTAACATTTAGCTATACGGCCTTCACAGCGACGTCGACCTGGTAATATAATTAACACATTCAATGTTAAATCATCAAGTTCAAATGGATTTTAATAGAACAGATGAATCAAAGCTTTTGCTATAGATAGGGAGGAAAGTTCATTTGACAGAGTTTAGTTAGAGATCATCCTTTTTAGAGCACTGTGAAATGCGGAGCAGTCCCATTGCGAAATACTACAAATTTTATTATTATGTGATTGATGATTAAATTAGTTCTTAGTATATACTACAAATGATGTAATGAAATGTAAATGGCTATTAACAACCCTAACAAGTTGATAATTTGGACTAATTTTACTGCCTATTTTTTTTAACTATGTCATATTGGACTCACACACCAACGCCAATGCCAACTATCTCAAATGCTGATTGCTTATGCCTGACCATCTACTTACGAATATAGCCTTAAATCGCAAAAGCAAGTACAGCTATGGACAAAAAAATAGCACACTTTTTAAATAAGAAAAAAATCGAAGAGATTTTCCGTTATTTTGAATGATCATTGAATTTTTTTTTAAGTAGGATGTCAAAAGCAACTGACACATCAAAAAAGGTCAAATACAACTTTTTATCACTGATAGATTTATGTTTTTGGTCGTTTAAATCATTCTTTAGTCTATTAGTATTGTGGTAGAAAAATTATATTTGAGCTCCAAGAACAAGGTATGAGCCTATAAAAATTCCTAAGTTAATTTAATATTTTCGAAAAATGGTGTACAATGCCATTAATTCAGTGAAACGCAATCCTGAGCTTTAAATAAAAAGCAAAATTCAAAAGTCGTAGTCAGAAAGTGTAAGTCCGATCCCTAATTCCTCTTCAATCATTTTGGTCGAAATGATGAATTTGGTGTTAATGTCTCCAGCAGAACTATAAGAAGACGACTCGACTATACAAAGTTATACCGAAGCGTAAGCTGAAAAAACCTCGGCTGTTCAAAAAAGTATTAAGGCTCGTTTAGCATTTGCCAAAACTCATATCACAACCAACAGGACAAATTTCTGAAAAAGGTGCTGTGGAGTGATAAACAAATTTTCTTCCATATTGTTTAATCTAGTTTATCCTTGTTTCATCAATCCACAACACCTTTTTCCAAAATTCGGTTTGTTTGTTGCGACTTTGCAATGCTCAATCAAACTTACCCAAATTCTTTTTCAATTATTTTTCATTTTAAAAGTGTGCTATTTCTTTGGCCATAGCTGTACATACCTGAGTCCCAGTCATGTACCTGTTTTATTCTTTCAAATATGATAATTACAGATGGAAAATCTTTTACAAAAATCGAAAAACAGCAAATAAGCCTGATATATTCTTGTCGAATTTTTATCCCTCACATTTCGTCAGAGAATCCAGAGAGCTTAATTTTAAAATACGTTTCGTCTTATTATTATATTATTATTATGTTTCCGATAAAACTATATGTGTATGTATTTCCAAAAATCTCACTCAAATACACTACATACATTTTTATTGTGTACTTCCCAGAGAAACAACACCGAAATACATTTTATGATAACAAAATTCAAATTTCAATTCAAACTCTAGGTCGCTCTGAGTATTTAAAAGTAGTATTATATGCATTCAATATCATCTTTGACGTCAGATAAACAGCGAGAAGAAACAAATCAAAAAAAAAAAAAATCTGTCGAAAGCCCACCAATGCCACAGACACAAGATGAAAAATAATGTAATTACAAAAATTTGCAATCATTTATTTTTGTAATGTTGTGCAGTTTTTTTCGAAGCATATGTACGTACAGTATTTAAAAAAAAAATTAAACTGTCTCCATTTTCTTCAACTATGTACTCGTATTATAAAAAGTTGAAAAATTAAAAACAATGGGGACACCCTAGAAAAACTATAAAATTTTTTAGTATCCACTTAAGGTAGTTATCATTCGATATTCGACAAATTCAATTTCAAGTTAAAAAAAAGTTTACGTAACCAAGTGAAGGTTTTTTGTTGGCGTTAAAAAATATGTAGGTAAACTCACCGAAAAGTCAATTGTCAAATTGGGTTCGCATTAAAGGTTATGCTGATTAAACTGTCACATAAAATTGGTTTTCCGTATAAATTTAAGTTTTGAGCGGTAATTAAAAAATGCACGACTGGATCGCACGTTTTTGATCTTATGTTCAAGTTGCTTGGAATTAAAAACGTTTAAAATATGAAAATAATTATAAAAAATATAAAAATATAAAAAAAGCATTTAAATCTTTTTTTAATGTATAAACAACTAATTTAAGAACTTAAAGCCCAAAAACAAGTATGATCATAAATATGAATATGTGCAAAAAAAAATTTTAATTTTTTCTTAAAAATTATTTTTGTATGTATAAAATTTTAATAACATTTAAAAAAAAAAGTTATGGTATGCCAATTTTTAGTATGTATTAAAATACATAATACATTTTTAAACCTAGTTTCAAAAAAATCATCATCTCATTTTTGAAATATTGAATTTTCAAAAAAAAAAATTATATTTTTTTAAAAATCATAAATTTATTTTTTTTCAAAATGTTTATATGCAATATTATAAATATTTTAAAAAAGAATTTTATATTAAATTTTGATCGAAATCATTTGAGCCGTTAATGAGAAAATCAAAAATTAATAAAAGCAGGTACCGTTAATAACGGTTTTCGGTAAATTTTTTTCTTATCAAAAAGGAAATCATATTTACAAAAATACACTGATTTTCTTATTCAAAATCGTTAGAGCCGTTTTTGAGATAACAAGCTTTTCATTTACGGTTGTAGGGAAAGTACCATTATTTTTGGTGCTAAAAAAAATTCAATTTCCCCTCTGGAGAGTTACAAAAAACCTTAAATTCAAATTTTGAAGAAAATTGCTTTAGTGGTTTAGGCTGTATGTCGATATACGGACAGACAGACAGACAGAATTGTGCTTTTATTCTCTATACTCGATCATCGTAATGTTATGTTTAATTGTTATCTCGAAAGCCTGATGTCAGATTAAAATAATGTTACCAGAAAAAATATCAACATTATTAAAACAATTACATTTGATTATTTTTGATTTTTTCTAGTTTATGAGTAGTTGACCTTGATTTTTTTTCAGATTCGATCAAATTAGGTCTAAAAATAATAAACATAAACTTCACTCAGCTTCTCACATTGACAATACTTTATTTTAAATTTAAGACCATCCAGAACACCTAACTTGTGAAGCCCCTGTTTAAAAACGAAATGGAGGCTGAGTTACTTTTAATTGCACCTTATTTTGGCAGCACAGTCGTGTGATTTGGATGAGAGTAGCAGAATTACTCTTTTTTCGGCGGCGATAACAACACTTGTTCTTCGTTCTTTCATATTTTTTTTTCGATAGTTGGAGTCATTTGGTAAAAAATGGATATGACTTGGAAGCTTTTTTTAGCTGTTTGCGGTGAATAGACAAGCCACATTCACGGTAAGACTTGATTTATCACAAATTTTTACTAAAATTATCTTTAGATGACTAAAAGATATCAAAGAACAATTTTGCTCTACTTCCTGCCTTGACCTGCGAACGAAAACTGATATTATAGAAGGGGGTGCTATTCAAGTGAGCCAAACTAGGACCTTGTTTTTGACACTAATTTTAAATGACATAACAAAAACTATTTAAGGGAATATTTCCAAAGCATCAAATAGCTCGCAGAGAGTGATTTAGTAGTACCTCGTGGCATGATGGGTAGTGCGTTGGTCGGCCATTCCGAAGGTCTGGGTTCGATTCCAGCCGCTACCACCTAAAACAGAAATGTTTTTCCGCAGGTAATGCCTCTTGCGAAGAACTGACAAATCCTCCAAGAGTATACTGTTCATGAATTAGTGCTTCTCACTCGGCAAAAAATTGTAATCCCTTCCAATCCTACCAACAACACGCACACAGAAATGGTTGAGAGTTGTAAGTCAATAGGCCCTGGTTCTCCACGAGCTGTTGCGCCACCAAATTTATTTATTTTTAGAGAGTGATTTAAGAGATTTAAAAAATATCAGAATATTGAAGCGGTACATATTTATAAACTCCAATTATTTTATGTTATATTGTGCATTTTAGGGCCCCCAACTAACATTTCAGCTTCGTTTCGGCCTATCTGAATGGGCTTTCTAATTTCTGTTAAGCATTTGTAAAATTTCCTTAAACATAAAAAGGAGAACATTATAGAAGTTCTTAAGTAATTCCTTGACGGTCTATAAGAAGTTTAAGCGAGAGCTATTCGAAATATTATTGAAGTTTAGGTTTTGACAGATAGCTTCGGAAAAGTTTCTATAAAGAAAAAAGTATGAAAAAGCAATCAGTTTATATAGATAAAGGTAGTGTAATATCTACGAGGATATTATTCTAATCATTCTAGGGATCGAAACCATCAGAGCTCCTATGTGACAGTGCAGCACTCCACCTACTCGGCCATTTTAGATATGATTCGGAAGATGCAAAACATTTCTTAAAATTAATACTAGCTTCGATACCCATTCACAATGTTCACATGGAGAAACAAGTTGTAGATTAGTTGACGACTTCTTAAATTCAATTTAAAGATTTTAGGGACTTTCAGTCCAATGGTACAACAACTGGGCTCTTAAATTGGCTTTTAGGACTTCTTTTTACATCCTTTTAAAGTGGCTTCATTGAAAGCTCACACAAAACATACATACCACACACAAGTTGAGCTTGGCCAAAGTGATTTAGTTCTAATACATACTTTTCGCCCCTTTATGTTTCTCACCGAAAATATTTTTCTTATATATATATTTACTAATAATTGTTTTTAAAAAGCTTCTTTAAAGTGACTTTTACAAGTAATATATAATGACATTTTCTTTTATGGTTCGTGTCTAAGATTTCATACGTCAAAGTGAAGTTTTCGATAAAACTTCTAAAAAAAATTGTTACAGAAACCATTCGAAGATTGGCTGACAACAACTGCAATAAAATAACTTTATAGAAACTTTTAAGAGTCATAGCTTCATATTCCTTCCTTAAATTTGTTTATAGAGGTGTATCCGAAAAAAGATGCTAGTCTTGTTTAATTCTCTATATCTAGCTTTTAAACAATTTTAATGAAGCAGTTATTGAAATCATGACTTCTATAAGAAATTTATTTTAGATGAAAGCTGTATAGAAGCCTTATAGAATAGAAACTGAAATGTTAGTTGGGGGAGGTGCTATTCAAGTGAGCGGCACTGTATATCACATTATGTATATCTACGCCTATTTCTCAATAATGCCTGCCTCCTTGTGAGTAAGTAATTCATGTTTTCTGCGAAGGTATATTTGTTTTGCTATACAATTTGAAAACGCAAGGCAAACGCTTTTTGGCCGCCGGCTTAGATCTAAGGACCAAGTGTTTTTAAAACGAATAACTTCCCATTAGTTGAATGGTTCAAACCAACATCTGGGAGTGCATCTATTGCTGTTGAGTGCATTTATTGGCAACGTTATAAAGCTATAAAGCTGAGATAAAGTTGAGAAATAGTTTACAATTAATAATAAATGCTTCAATAAACATGTTCTCGATACTAAGTCCCATAACTACTTAAATAATACATATTGTTATAGGACACATAATTTGTTTAAAATAATAGAAGAAAAATTCTGTTGTAGACGAGAAAAAAATGCCTGCTATACAAAATTCTGGAAATAGGTACATATGTACATACATTTTTTTATCAAAGTCGTAACAGCTACTTTAAATGTTGGGAAATTTAAAGTCCCACCCCCACTCGGATGTCCCAATACTTGCACAGATTTTTAACGCTTATGAATGCAAGAGATGATTTTTCCCTGGGGGGACAGGGTTGTAACAAATTAATATAAAGGTTCAGAGCAAGAGGGGAGGGCAAATCATGACTTATTCCAACAGACAAAAAAAGGTATATAACTTATATTAAAAACTTGTTTCATTGCGTGGTAATGCCCGAGGCAGAAGGGGCTGCTCCTTGAAGAACCTAAAATCAGATTTAGTTTTTTAGCGACCCTAGGGTCATCCCTTAGCGTTAAAAAAAAACTAAACCAACCCTGACGAGTCAATTTTATGTTTTTTAAAACCTAGTGTCGCCCTAAACTCTTCTTCCTTGGAATGGATTCATTCAAGGAATTCGCAAATTTACTTAAATAATAACAAATAGAAATAGAAAATGAAAAGTATGGTTTTTTTTTATTTTTAAATACAATTTTTTTCTTACTTATCTCAACAACAAAATTATGAGTACCCTGAGTAAACTTCAACGAACAAACCTATTATTTAATAACTAAACTAAACTAACTTACTGGAGAAAAAAAATCATTTTGGCACAGCCTTTCACATAGAAGGAGTTTTATTACTTCAAGGATGTAGAGGGTAGGCTCATTTGAATTGTTTTAGTCTTTAGCTTTATTTCTTCATCAAAATAATAAATAATTTTGCTTTCTAAACGCCTCAAAATTGAAGAAGTTCATAAGGTTGGTGGATTTTTGCTGGCAATTAATTGCCAGAAACGTCATCAGGCATTGACAGACAAATTCATTTTTTTTTAACGAAAATTCTCTAGTAAGATCATTTACTATGTTTAATGCAGATCACCCAATATCCCAAGTGTCTGGCAATGGCTGACATGACAATAATTGCTACATAGTGTGTTCAGACGATTGCCTGATACCTGACAATTTCATTGGGTGATATGCATAAAACATAGTAAATGCTTTTACTAGAGAATTTTTAAGTATATGCTATTTTTGATATGCATAAAAATGCAGTAAATGCCGAATTTAAGTATTTACTTCAGGCCACAGTAAAAAATATTTTTGAATGAATTCTATAATTAAATACTATATTCAGTATGCATAAGAACTAGTAAATACTTTTTTCTATAGTAAGTACTTGATTTTTTCAAAATTGCAGAAAAGCAACATGAAAATTTCATAGTACATACTTATTTGGTTTTAGTTCGTAGTTAAGGAGTTGTAAAACCAAAAATTAAGAGTCTTGAGCCTGATTTTAAGGCAAAGTCAGGTCTTGGTGTTCTTTTTTTAACTGACTTTGTGGTAATAGTAACTGAAACGGCGAAATTTGTGCGTGATAATTCTCAGAGCCTATAAAGGTAGAAGATCGTGTTCTTAGTATTTAAACCAACTTTATAGTTCAAGAGCCATGTGTCTTTTGGAGCGAAATCGCGCTGAATTTGATGCCAAGTTTAGTAAGAAATGTTTTAATTTAGAATAAAAATCAAATTTAAATGAAATCTACATAATTGACACATGGCTCTAAAAGAAATCGCAGATTGATTAAGTCAATTCTCTCGTTTTATTAACCTCTGTCGAATCTTTTACCTCTTTTTATGTTGATCTTGATTTTAAATTCAATTGAAGTCAGGATTACCTTTGGGACACTTAAGTGTCAATTTGACACTGTTTTCAGCCCCCGGACACCTCTTTTTAAAAATAATGGGTTTTGGACACCTTTTAGAAATGAGTTAAACTATTGGACAATTTTTGAAATATTTTTTTGTATTTCAAATTCATTCGAAATTATTGACAGTGCATGCGTTGGGTGAATATTTTTAGAATGAATATACTATCCCTTTTAAAAAATAAACGAGATGACTAATAAGTTAATAGTTGAAGTTCGGTATTCAATCATAATTTCGGCCTTATATGTTTTAGGAGGCACTGAATTTGACTTAGAAGAATGGGATCCCATGTGAATGACAAAAAAATACCTGACAATTAATGTGATGGCCCTTATTTCGAGTGTCGTTCGGTCTCTATAACGACTTTTGTCGATCATCGAAAAAAATTAATTTTGCTGTTAAAATTTTCAATTTTTTAACCAAAGAAATCAAAACGAAAAATTTTGTATACAAAAGTTAAGATCTTAGAAACAAAATACATATTTAATGACTGACTTTCGGCAAAACTCGTTTATCGAGAGCTAAGTACACTCTTTAAAAGGCCCTTTGTTTCCTCTACACTTATAGGTACCTATTTGAAGAAATATGTTTAGTTGATTGTAAAGGAAGGTGAAAGGACAGGGACACATATAAGTAATAGTTCAAGTGAAGAGAATGTTGCATTACATAGTTGTATTACTTTTTTACGAAAGTAAGCTTTGCTCGGCAGCCTCACTTACTCGTAATGTAGTAAAAAGAACAAACTAAGCCGAAATGTAACAATAAGCTTTTTTACACCATAATTTTTATGATGAATTTAAGTATTTACAAGATAAATCTACCAACATCTGAAAGTATTTGCCAACTAGCAGAAACTAATTTGTATGCATACGAAATGCAGTAAATACTTAAAAATTCATCTTCTACTAGAAGTTAAAGTAATTACTCTAACCTTTCACTTCTAGTAAGTACTCCCGTTTTATATATATCACCAGTCTTACAATGGCCTCACAATTTTCTGACACTGCTTTTTCTAGGAATTAATTATCATAAGATCACACGGTTGTAAGACTATTAGGACAATTTTTCACTGACAGATTTGGCAATATTTGCAGACCTGAAAACCGTCTGTACATAGCATAAGTGTTGTTCTATAGAAAAATTCATCTCAAAAATTGAAAATTTATGAAATTCAAGATGCCCAATGCCTACAGAAAAGGTAGTTTTTTCCGGAATTATTATTTTTCAACTAAATGCTTTATAAGAAAAATTGCAACAAACCAAAAATATCGAAAATAATGTAACGTCTATACAGAATTTTTGAACTCAAAGATGAACTTTAACACCCGACATTTTTGAACGATCTGTTTAAAGCATAATTACGAAAGTTTACCGTTTGTTGAATCCATTTTGGATCAAACGATTTTGACAGTCATTTTTGAGAGAAAAGATTGAAATTTTAAATCCCTTAGACACATAAGCTATACGATCAAATACAAACGACCCATTCGTACAGTTTAGTCATTATATATTTGTAAGAAAAAAAAAACCACCCACACAATTTTCGACAAATTTCACAGAAAAATATTCAAAGAGAGAGTGTTGCCTGAATTTGTTTATTTGGCTATAGAGAGAAAAAGAAATACAAAGATAAATTTTCTGATCTTACATTTAAAAAATAATAGATATGTATATAGATATTTTTACAAAATGAAGAAGAGGAAGAAAAAGATGAGCAAGAACCGACAACAACGGAGAAGACGGAAGAATAATATCCAATAAGTATATTCTCTTTGAGATTTAACAAAAACTGATAAAGGTAGAAAAAAAAAGAAAACAAAAATTAAAGGAAAAGATGACGTTTGAACGATATTTCCAAACAGGAAAGAACGGTCATCATCTCCACGGTCCCGTAAACGACGTCGCCTTCTCCAATGCCATCGCCACTGATTATTCGAAAATTGAAAAGAAGAAAAATCGTTGCCGCCACCGCCTAGCGTCTCGTGCTATCATCATTTTATCATTATCCAACAAAACAGACGTAATTTATCCAAAAATTGTCGAACTCTACTGCCACACTGTTCCGCGCTGTGTCTATATCGGCGAGCCTGACAAAATCGAATTCTGGACTTTTTTTATTTTTGCGACATATTGTTGACGGCGTGTAAATTTTGTTGGTCTCTAGGTTTATCCGGTGGTTCTTCTTTGAAGGTTTTTAAGCGAAAAAAAAAACGAAGAAACAATTTTTATCAAAAAAATGTGACCAAAATCTTGAAGCAAAAATATTTGTTTATACGACGAGTGAGTTAAAAAGCGCGATTGTATGTTGACAGTTGTTTTTACCTTAAATTGCTTACTATTTAATTAATTTTTAAAGATAATTAATTATAATAAAAAGTTATTTCCGAATTTCGCGAAGAAGAAGTCGACAGAGTACATAATCGCCTCTGGGGATCTTATTGCCTAATGAATGCAATCAAATAAAAATAAGGTAGGCATAAAACGAACATATGATGAACTCATCATTTAAATAAAATAAAAAAAGTATGTAGAAATATAAAAGTAAATTAAAAGAAACAAAAATAAAAACTCAATGCCACTACACCACGATCCCCGAACTTCCAATCATTAAATTTGAATTTTTTTAGGAAACATCCAAACAGATTTGACATTAATCATTTTATGTTGTTAATTTTATTTGCAAAAAACAAATAGGACGGTGCACGTCAGTCAATATTTTGTGAAACATTAGCAGTGGGGTGGCAATGGCGCGGTAATCCATACAAATTTAGAAAATAAAAAGTTAACATCCTTGAAAATAAAAAATTTAATTTATGTTCTGAAAGTTCTCATTCCATTACCCCTTGCTATATGGGTTGTATCCGAAAGACCATCGGCCTTCTTTATTAGATTTATTTTTTAGACAGTTAACTAGTTAGACAGTTTTTAAAAGATTTTCAATAGTTGCCTAATCTAATTAAATAAAATTTCAACTCAGACAAATTTAAGCCAACTGATGCCGTTGTCCAAGTTAGACAACTTTAGGAAAACAGTAAACAAAGTTTATTAATAACTATTTAGAGTTGGCCGGCTGTCTAAAGTTAGACAAGGTTTATAAATATGACTGTATCATGTCTCACAGGCATTTATTTAAAATTACACTTTTCAGCAAAACTTGACTATTTTTTCGCCAAAAAACCATTTCCAAGAGTTTTCGAAGCTGATCTCAGATTTTGTTTATCACTTCAGGTTTTCGAGTTTCTCTTTAAATTGTGTCAAATAATGAAAAATTTCTCCAAAAAATCTGAACGGAATCTGAAAGTTCTCATTCTTCTCGAAAATCATTGAATGATAATTGATGAAAAAAACTACGACTGGGTCGCACGTACTTCCTCTTATGTTTTAGACGCTGTTGGTTTGAGAAAATTGTTGGGAATTATGAAAGAAAAATGGTTAAAAGCATTAAAAATAATATTTACATTAGCTTAACCTTTCTATACTCGCGCCAAATAAAATAACACTTACCGAAACTCAAAAAGCTGTATTTTACTTCTCATTTCGAAAATACTAGTTAAAATATTTTTAACTAGTTGAATGAAATGTGTTTAAGGAAATAAAAATCGATTTGTATAGAAGGTCTATTTAAATATAGAAAAATGGCACTTTTATGAAGCCTCTAAAAAAAACATTTTTTGACATGTTTTAAAAAACTATATTGCTCTTTTAAAAATAAAAAAAAAACTTTCAAGAAGAAACAAAAAAAAAATGCCACCAGATGGCTCCACACAAGCTCTCCCCTTAGATCACACTGAATTGAAGATTGAAACAAATGAGGAAGCTACGATAAAGAAGATTGCAGCAGGATGAACCGTTATTTCAAAAAACCCTGAAAAATGTTTTGAGTTTGAGATGAAAAAAAAAACCCATCTTAATTCTTGATTGAATAATAGGTTAATCATTGGAGAAGTTTTTTTTTTTAATAATGTACGAGTATAATGTATGTATCAAATTCTTAAAATAATTTGAAGCGAAACCTTTGGTATGCAAATCTTATTTACGTACATATAAAAATTTACAAAAAATGGCAGATATCGAATTTAAATTAAAAGAAATTTATTGAATTTAAAAAAAAAAATAGTGGAACTGTGACCCCTGAATGAACATTAAAAATCTTATATATTTTTAATTTTCCATTAAAAAAAAACAAGAAAACCAATAATTTCCTGACAAAATTTCAAAACAAATATCGCTATTAGCCTATCATAATCAGCCCATGCAACTTCTTTGTTACAATTTCAAAAGATCCAAGCAATTACCTATCCAACTTCTATGTAAATTAAAATGACAAAAAAAAGAGAAACAAAAGCGAACAAGATAAATATGTACATGCAAGCCAACAAAAACCAACGGTAAACATTAAACAGCTATTTTGTGTTTGTCTTTCAACTTAAAATTTCACGAAATTCAGTTTAAGAAATCGGCCGTTTTCGAAAACTTCACCTGCGTCAAAAATGCAATTGCAGAACGTTCTTAAACGCAAACTGCAAACGTTTTCTGTTCGAAAACGCTAATATAAATTTTGTTGCATTAGCTGCTGAAGACACATGTTCGAAAACATCACCTGAAATGCAGCTGTGCAGTAAAAAAATCGGGTTGACGAATAAAATATTGAAAAGTCAGAGAGCATGTTTGTAAACCTGTTCAAATTCGTTTTTAAGTCAATTAAATGACGTCGATGAAACCGATTTTTTTGGTAGCAGGACGATTGCATATTTGACGATCACAGTATTTGCTTCAAAAAATGACGATCAAAGTGACTTTGATTTGACGTTTTCTAAAACAGTCATCGTTTTGCTTTTCCATTAAAATGAAATAAATACCTTATATTTAGCCAGTTTATATTTCTGAGATCTCATATGACTCAGAAATATAACAACGATTCCTCATCATAATTCCTCGCTTTTCTCCTTAAAAACTGAGTGAGTTAGCAGGACGAAACGCCAATTTGTAGGACTAAATCCCTTTGGATCAATGTTTCTTTTTCGTAATTTTTCGATTGCAAAATTAATTCGAATAAAACCTAATTTCACGGCGATTTGTTTTGAAATTTGAATTTTAATTTATTAGTACTTCTCGAGTGGATTCTGATTTCAAAACAAAAATCGCTATAATCTTCTCAGAATCGTGAGAAGAGGATTTTTGTGCCAATGGAATACTTTCAGAAGACTCCTCGACGCTTCGGAATGCTTCTGAATGTCCAATGGAAACCGACATAATGCTTAATATAAAAGACCAAGTAATGGTATACCTACCTATGCATTCCGACATGAGAGACATTATTATGAAACCCAATCTCTTAGACTTCTTCATGACCGTAATTTAAGGTTTGATATAAACTCTAAGTTTACTTTCTTACTCGAAACCACCTTACCCCATATAGAGCAATTTAGCAAAAGCTATTTTCTGTTTTTCATATCTTGTTACATTCGTTTTCGTAAAAAGCAAATTGAAACAAAGTGAGCTTCCAATAGAAACAATTCAAACAAGTGGCATAAGCGGAGGATTGTGTGTAGGGACATGAGCCTGTTAATAATATTGCCATAGCAACCCACAAAAAATATTCACATTGGTAGCCATAGCAAATGTATTTAACACTCACACTCACTGACACCAACCAATCAAAATTCAAAATGTATTTCATTGGAACTTGTAAAGCTTTTGCAGAATTTTAATTGGTTTGAAAAGTGTGTCGTGTTGCTGAGAGGTTAAAATATATGCAGCTCAGGGGTTTGCCACTTTAAAGTTATTTTTTTTTTCTGAGACTAAAGATGGAAAAATAAAGTGCCCTGCACATAAAACACAACCAACGTATTACGAATTTCATTCACATGAATATAAGTATTTTGTCGAGTCGTCAACAAAAAATGCGAACTGTCTAAAATATTCTTATTCTTCTTCAATTATTTTTTAAAATATACACAAGTTAGATAAATGTGAACTTCGAAGGATTTTTTTTTATATTCTTTGAAAAGCGTCTTTGGGGACGAAGCACTGTGACGGAGTGAGTAAGTGCCATCATTGATCGAACGACCGAATGACCACTTCAAATTATGCTTAAAATGAAATATTGACCAATTTGGAATAAACCTACTAGTTGTGTGGAAGTGATTAATAAAATCTTTGCTTCGTCTTTTGTTGGTTACTGTGTGTTTGGCAATAAAACAACTAAGTTCGCTTCGGCAGGGGTTGCTCTTGCTGCCTTTCTAAGGGGAACTTTATAAAGACGAGAAATCAACATATTAAAAAGTTTGTAATAATTGTGAAAACAATAAGAAATGCACTTAAAACTTAGATTTAAAATTTAATATTGTTAGGGCCAGTTTTTCGGTGCTAGGTCATCTTAGTCTCGAGCTTAAGCCTGAGCTAACTCCAGAAACGAGTTCTTGCAATGAATTGAAAGCACAAGTTTACTCGGAGCTAACTCACCTACTTTGGTGAGTTAACCCAGGGACCAAATTGAGTGTCTTTTCAGCTGTGGCGCCAACTCGATCTCGATAGTGAAAGTTATTGTCTGTGCAATTCCGTTGTGGGCCATCTCTATTCCGAGTGTCGCACATCGATGGCCTAAGATTTTTGACAACTGAAAGATAAAGTTAATCCTCAACTGAAGAACTGTTTCTGAGTTAATCCAGGGTTTATTCATTTTTCAGGATTAGCTTACTCTGATTCAATTTAGAGTAAGCCCTGAACTGATCTGAAAAACTGGCCTTTAATGATTATTAAATCGAACTGCGAATTGCGAATGATCGCGAATTTTGGCATTTCTTTTACATGAGTTGTCGCCATCTAACGCGAATTGTTGTAAAATAGTTGCTAAAAAAATTGATTTGAGCGAACTTTTCGTTAGCTGATATGTGGAATGCGTTATGTTGTGGATTGCGAATAAATGTTTGACAGTTCGCAGAAAATATAATGTTGGTCATGTATAAAGTATAAATATGCTTTATTTAAAAATTAAAATTAATTTCTAATCTTTGTAAAACTGTAGATAGGAGCTTTTCGTTTAATCAGTTTGTAGAAAAGTAAAAAAAAGATTTTTTTGATATATGCACTTTCGCAGTTCGCAACTCATGTGAAGGGCACTTAGCTTAGTTGTTTTTTTACCAAGAACACAGTGACCAAAAAACGACGAGTGAAACATTTTATTAATCTCTTCCACACATCTATTGCGCAACAGCTCATGGAGAACCAGGGCCTAGTGACTAACAACTCTCAACCAATGCTGTGTGCGTGTTGTTGGCAGGAATAATGGAGGGGACCTACAATTTTTTGCCGAGTCCGAACGGCTAGATGAGAAGCACTTATTCTTCTTGACAAGTATACTCGGAAGAGGCAGTACCTTGGAAAAACACATTACACATTTTTGTTTTTAGGTGGCAGTGGCTGGGAATCGAACCTAGACCTTTGGCATGACAGTCCCACGCACTAACCATTATGCCACGAGGTACTACAAAGTTAATATGTATCCTTCACAAAACTGAATGAGATGATATAGAACCATTTAATATAACTAGTCTCACCCCCCCCCCCCTACTTACCCTTTTGCCAAAATTTGACACTACTCTGAAAATGAGAGCTAGTTATAAAATATTTGAAAATTTAAAGCAAAAAATATTTGTTTATATCATAAATTTAATATTTTCTAAATGTGCACAGTGGTCTCCAGTATAAAATGTAACTTGACTAAAATATTTAATTTTGTGATTCGCACACTCTTCGCGGCTATGGCTTTCCAGTCATATAAAATTGAAAATTTCCCGAAAATGGTACTTAAGGCTACATAGATAAAACTAAATTGGAGATGTTTTGTCGAATTAAAGCCTTTAAAAACAAATCTTTGGACATATGGAGGAAGTAATATTCCTTGCTACCAGGGAAGAAATTAAAGTCAAAAATGCATAAATCTTCTCTGAAAGCTTGAATTAAGCCAGGTTTCTGTCAAAAGAAAGATGTCATGTGAAAATGCGTTACAGTTAATATAGAGATCAGCAGTTTTTGTGCGAAGCCGTCTTATAGAAGATTTAGTTTTTTGAGGATGGAATTTTGGAAAAAATTCTTTAACAAGAACTTCAGGAGGGCAATTACCTGAATCACAAATAGAATCAAAGTATGAAGAATTTGTTACTATATTAAAAAATGAAAAAAAGCTATTAACTCTACTAATATTTGCACACTTAACCGATACACTCGTAGGGATACAATTTTTATTTAATAAGTGGGAAACGATATCGTCGGCAGCAATTTCTGGTTCAAGGCGAGAGACAAAGATAGACTTTGGTTTGGGAACAGCTTTGATGTGTTGAACGCACGCAATTGAAATGAGTGAAGTTGGCTGCGCTTAGCAACTTACTCCATTCACTCGGTCTTTCTTTTCTCAGCTCATGCAGCGCACTCCGTATAAGCTCCGATTAAAAAAAGAAACACAAGTTCAGGGCTCTGATTATGCTCTGAGTTAAAAAAGAAACACAAATCTCTTTTTGACAGCTCAGTACTATACTCAGAACTAACAAATAAAATTGCCTTATATTGAAATTGTATTCATGTGATTATATCTTCAATACATGAATTTAGTTTTGACTATTTCAAAATAGCTATAACTAGAAGACATATTTTATTTGCTAATTTAACTTGTGGTTAGTCGCTTTAGCTTTTTTTTAATCAAAAGACCCATTTTTTGGCTATTTTTTAGGATTAGTGAAGAAAATTTGATTCTTTGAGAGTTGCAACCCTTAAACGCTACAAAATGCTGCGTCGCTCTTTAGCACTTTTGTAAATAAAAGGGAGTGGGTCGGAATTTTGGTTTTCAAAATTCTGCTTGATCAAAATTCTACTTTTTGCTGTTTTGCTGTAAATTCTGTCTGGCCAAAATTCTGTTTTCCCAAATTATGTCTAAAAGAGATTCTTAGTTTGAGCCTGTAGAAAATTTTGGATGTGAGTGATAGCAGAAAAAGAATTATAGGCGTCAAAAACATGAGTAAAAGGTATTCCAAAAATCAATGTCTTGAAGTCCATTGCCGGTTATGGACCACAAAACTTTGATTTTGGGAATAATCTGGCTATACTTCTTTTTTTGCTATAACTTACACGTAAATTGTGACATATGAACGAAGTTTTAAGTTTTAATACGTTTACTACGGCTGTATGCTGATGTATGAAAACCTTTAATAAAACTTAATTTCTTGGTTTTTAAATAACCAATATAGCTTTCAAGTCGTTTTTTATGACTAGCGCTATTTGCTTATATTTTAGAAAACTTTTTGTATGTGAACCCCATTTTGTACTGTATTCACCTGCGCTTTTGCCAAAAAAGATCATTTTCAGCTTGTTATATTTTTGGAAAAACTTCCGTATTTGGCTTTTTATCATCAAAAACAGACCAAAACTCTACCTCTTAAGACAGGTTCTAGTGAATTAAAAATAGTTTCAATTATGCATGTATGTCCTAACCACGTTTAATTTAGTCCCATTACAAGAAATCAGTTTTCAAAAAACTGAATTTTCGAAATATGGAATTTTGAACAAATACGGAATTTTGAAAAACAGAATTTTGGTCGTGCAAAATTTTGTACAACCAGAATTTTGAAAAATAGAATTTTGACATGCAGAATTTTGAAAGCAGAATTATGACCCAACAGAATTTCGACCCCAACCCTAAACAAAATCAAGCGAACAGTTTATCGATGTTTATTTTCAACTCAATTAGCCATATGTATGGATGTTGTTTAAGCTGTTGCTAAGCAAATCTGGAGTTTATCTTATTAGAACTTCAGGTAAACTCCAGTTTTGTCTAACAAGATCTATGAATATGCCCCAATGTGTCTAGTTTTTGTAGTGTAAAGCTATTTTCTGTATGTTTTTTTTTTTTCAAAATGCACTATGCACCACGATTAAATTGGCTGCATTTTTCCATTTTTTGTGTTGTTCATGTTTCACCTTGGCTAATTACACTTGACCCAAATAACAGAAGTAATGAGGGCAATTTAAGTAGACAACAAAAAATAAACTCGAGCAATTAAAGAAACAACAGAGAAAGAGAGATGCACTGTCCTAAAAAATAATGAGTCAACAAAAAATAAATCGTGTTGTGATGACTTCCTTGAGTTGCATATCTGTTTTTTTTTATAGGAGAATAGACAATTTGAATCTTTGATTACGTAGGAAGCAAAAGAAGCAACAAAAGCAATATATTACATTTGAATAAAACAAATTAACAGCAAAAAACAAACATAACATCGAAGACGAAAGAAAGTAAAATAAATAAATTAATTTCACTTTGCATGTGATTTGAAATAGCTAGTTTTTTTTTCTAAGTTAAACGTTCTTAGTCACAATTTTAGTCCCGGTGTTTATTTTAGATTTGTGAGTTGTTGGTTTTTATTATTATTATTATAATTTTTTCATTTCGTTCCCTATGATCTATTAGTCAGGGTCTCTCTCGTTTGCATTTATTTGATGTTTTGTTAAACATTTTATAAACATATCGAACGTCGAGCTAAAGGATTTTTTTAAATAAAATATACAAAATTTAATGATTAAATTATCAAATCAAGAAACGCAAAGAAATGTGGAAATGTTTAGTGAATGGATATCTGAGAAAAGATAAATTTTAAGGTTGCGAATGATAAACAGTAAACAGTTCGTAGAAAAAAACAAACAAACAAAAGAACTAAGGTGTTAACGCGTCAAAAAATTCAACCCTAAATATTCAGGAACAAAAAGCCGGAAGTAAAACATGGAAGTTTTGAATCTCCTGCAATGGGGTGAGTCAGATTTTGGAGTGTCGAAGTTTTAAAGGGTCTGTTTTTAAAGTCTTTCGAGGAAAACTGTAGCAATGAGTACCAGAAGTTAATAAGAAACGATAAATAATATAGATATTATTTGAAAGAAAATATTTGATTTAATTGAGTATAAGTTTCAATTTGTTATTCTATGTAGGTTCTCATATAACAAATGATTAAACACAATAATACCACATAAGTTATTTGAAGAAAAATTTTACTAACTCTGGTTATAAAATAAAATAACAAAATATTTGGACAAACAAGCACAGGGTGGCGCACCAATTGTGCTACAATAAGAAATTCAAATAACTTTTTTTTTAATCGATGTATTTAATTTTTTTTTTTGTTATTGGTTAGAAAATTAAATTTTATTTTAAATAGTTAGTTGTTTTTAAAGATTATAGACCGCAAATGACCTCCACGCTCTCCCACGCATATGCGGCACCTGATCAAAAAATTATTCATTGCGGCCTAAAGAGTTGAAGTTGGGATCGCCTCAATTATTGTCGTTATGGACTGCTTTAATTCAGTTAAATTCCTGGGCATCGTTTTATACACCTCTTGCTTGACATAACCCCATAAAAAGAAGTCTGGTGCAGTCAGGTCAGGTGACCTTGGGGGCCAGCGAAGAGTGGAGTTCCTAGAAATTAATTTGTTTGCGAATTTTTTGTTTAGCTCCGCCATAACTGGGTTGGCTATATGTGCAGTTGCTCCATCTTGCTGAAACCAAACGCTGTTGAATGGTATACGTCTTCGGCGCAGTTTTGGGTAAAAAAACTCCTTCAGCATCTTTAAATAACGGTCCCCATTGACAGTAACGGTTACACCGTTTTCTTCAAAGAAGTACGGCCCGACAATACACCTTGATGAAACTGCGCACCACACAGTGACTCGTTCTGGGTGCAGTTCCGTCTCATGGAGCATTTCTGGATTAGACTCATTCCATATACGGCAATTTTGCTTGTTTACATTCCCGTTAAGATCAAAATGGGCCTCATCAGACATGAACAAACAATTGATCAATGTGTTGTCTTCTTCGGCCATTGATATCATTTTTTGGCAGAATTCCAGGCGAACAGGCAAATCCTGAGGGTTTAACTTGCTAGTAATTTGGACTTTGTACGGAAACAAGTTTAAATCGTCATGAAGTATCCGTTGTAATGACCGTCTACTAACTCCAATTTGCCCCGATTAGTTTCGGGTCGAAACGCTCGCATTGGCCTGTATTGCAGATGCTACTGCTGCGATTGTATCCTGAACCCGAACATTGGCATCTCGATGGTACGGCCTTCGTGCGATGCTTCCAGATTCGGCAAACATGTTTACAAACCTCATAATGGTCCATCTACTCGGGGGATTACCGCCAAACTCCCGCCTAAATTCCCTTTGGACGGAAATGACGGACTGCAAAGCATGGTACCGTTGCACTATCCAAATTCTTTTCTCCGTATCCCAAGCATCCATTTTTATAAATCTAAATAGTAACCTACAAAATAAAAAAAAAATAAGCCGATTACTCACACAGAAAAAAAGTTATTACGTTTTATTTTTGTAGCACGATTCGTGCGCCACCCTGTATATAAAGATGTAAAACATACATAGGTTCTTAAGTCAAGAGATAGAGTTTGACTAGATATCCACAGAAATGCTGGACGCCATTAAAGTTTACCAAATCTTTTAATTGTAATTGGTATGTGGGTAATGGGTCCTGTCTGAGGATTTGGATAAAATATGGACGGCTTTATTATTCTGCAATCGACATTTTAACCAAAAATGAACATCATATTCATAATTTAAATATTTATAATAATATTTTTAGGAATACAATTTTCCCATAAGTTCTTATGTTTCCAAAGATAAGCCGCAATTCGTTACTTTTTCGTTTTTATTGAAAATTTACAGAATTATTGATGCTTTAAGAGCCTACAAATCGGCATACCAATCCAAGTCATGGAATACAAATTCACATAGATAAAATGATTTATCGAAAAAACACAAAAAGACGTTTTTTTAGTACTTTTTTTAACTAACAGTGAAGAGTAAAAAAATAATTTCTACACAATCTTTTTAAAAAATTCTTGTAAAAATCTTACTTAAATTTTGTAAATTTTCATTGAGTTTCTTATGACGTCATTATTTGCTGAGTTATTGATAATGAAAGCCAAACGTATCTTCTTTCTTTAAAAAAGTCAGAAAAACCATGCAAAACATAATTGTACGACAGACAAAAATTTTATTGAATCTGAATAAACAAGTTATCTGTTAGTGCCTCGTGGTATGATGGTTAGTGCGTTGGACTGTCATCCCGAAGCCGTTCGGACTGGGCAACAAATTGTAGGTCCCCTACATTCCTGCAAACAACACGCACATAGGAATGGTTGAAAGTTGTAAGTCACTAGGCCTTGGTTCTCCATGAGCTGTTGCGCTACCAAATTTATTTATTTATTTATAGACAAGTTATGTGACCATAACACTGATTGACTCAAAAAAAAATTATCCATAGAAATGAGGACCTTCAAAAAAACACAAGAAAATTATTTGCAAAAAATCTAAAAACAAAAAAAAAACCTGTGTAATGCTTTTTGTTTCAACTAAATACGACCAAATATCACAAAAATAAAGCTCTTCAAAAAACACTAACAAAACTTGAAAACAAATTCAAATTTGTTCCTGTAATAATTGTTTTGACTAGTGTATGTGACCAGAGGACACAGCTTTGCTCTAGGTTAGGTTAGGTAAATGGGCTGACAGTTGATCTTGTTACCGTAAAACTTAGATATGATGATATAATATAATATTAATGATAATTCTCAAGACAATCAAGACCGTAGCGGGTGTTGATGAGTTTCAGCAGGCTATAGCCTGAAAAGTTGGTGGGTTTTTACTAGCCATTGAAGAAATGTCTGTCGGTACACAATCACCTGGTTAAGAAGAGGACGACGACGCCTTTTAAGCGTGTGGTCTTTCCTTTACCCCCACTTTAAAAATCATTCCTCCACCAGACCTGTAGGAGCAGTGGCTCCATGCAACGTCAAGTGGATGAGTTTGATAGAACAGTGGTTGGTGTATTTGCCCGTTTGTTTGATCAGGATCGCTACCCAATCACTTGATAGGAGAAGGAACGACGCCCTTTGAGGGTGTGAGCCTTCAGCAGTGGCTCCATGCAACGTCTGTTGGATGAGTTTGATAAGTCAGTGGTTGGTGTATGTGTCCGTTTGTCTGTGATTGGAGAAGTTTCCAATTTCGTGGTCGGATGATGGAAGAAGTGTCTCCCCAGGAACCTATTTCTCTAATGGTATAGCGCAGGGCAGTGACACAGGTAGTGAGAAGTATCCTCGTGAATCCCTACGTCACCACATCTCCTGCATAGGTTGTCCAAACTGAGTTTCATCATTTTCTTGTGGCAACCCAGGTGGTTGTGAGCGGTGGTGATGCTCACGAGAAGAGATAGAGACTTTGTACTCAGTTGGATGATGTTGGCTGTCTTTTGTTGATTGAAACTAAGACATAATTTTCTGGTTATAGCGCAGGTATCGAGCGACCTCCATCGCTCGTTTGCAGTAGCTAGAATTTTGCTCTCGATTACCTGTTTAAGATTATAACTGAACTGTTGTTTCTGCTATACTCTAAGATGGGCAGTATATATCCAATGACGAGAAAACTACCTTGAAACAGCCCAAACATACAACACAAGTGTCCACACTCCATTGTGGCATTCTGCCACACTCACGACACCGATCGAGACACCGACAAAAAAATCGAAATATTTTGATTTCGCCACACACTATGTGATACACCAAAATCGGTTCATATACTATATACCAGCCCACACACACCACATAATTGAATGCAACGACACAAGTGTGCCCACAAGTATTCTGTCTATGAACGACTTCAAAGTATACACATAGTTCAAAACGCCTGAGGTATGTTTCAGGAATCCTTACATGGAACTTACTTTCGATATGTGGATATTGGCTGAAAAAGTGAATTTGGAGTCAAAGCTGACACCAATATCTTCAACTTCACTGACTTTTAAAAGAGATTCATTATCAAATTTATAATTAAAAAAACACCGGTGACAAAGTTTTATGGGTAGTTAAAACTTTACATTATGGTGTATTGAGTTTTAGATGGTTATAATTGCACCTACTTAAAAATAAGTTGATATCTTTCTGAAAATTTAAACAACAATAACTTTTAGATATTTGACTATACAATTTAAAGTCATCAGCAAACTTTAGTCAATTTGCTTATTTGGAATAAAATTTACAAACAAATTAAACAAAAAGAGGAACTAACTGCCTCAGTAAAAACTGATGTAAAATCATCAATCTAAACTACTTTTTTTCGGTTTGCCAACTAAGGTTAGTCGCGGACATGCACAGTACACATACCTAGGGTATTATCTTGCGCATGTTGTGAGAAATGAGAACTCTCAGATGAAATTCAAGACGGCCGTTCCTGTAACAACAACAAGGAAAACAAACACGAAATGATAATTTAAAAAACCGAGAAGAAATGTTATTTGCTTGGTAAAATAATAAAAAATTATTGTTCTACGACAAAAAATCCCATCTGATCTGATTTCCAGTGTAACCAACCGCCCTCTTGAAAAAAAGTTACATCTTTCTCATTGCATACAACACCCATTAGAGCAAAACACCATCAAAAAACCTTTTGTTTGAATTCGTCCCACTAACAATCTTACACGGTTTTATTTTCATCAAAACTATACAGATTATTAGATACAGATATTTAGATACAATGCTTTAAAATTAATCATATTCATGAAAAAAATCTAGGTATTGTAAGGAAAAGGTATTTGATCGCGACAGACGACGAGAGTCATTGTTGTTTTTTTTATGTTTTAAATATTAACTACATTTAAATTGCAATGTATTAATGTATGCATTAACAAATGAATTAAGAAACAAACTTTTTTCGAAGTGTTGAATATTTAAAAAGTTATAACAGCTGTGAGTGTTTGAAAACAGAATTTCGGGTGGCTGAAATGGCTTTTGTTCGATATTTTGAGTAAACCATCAATTTTTCGTAGAAAAAAAGTTATGACAGAATTAAAGTCCCATAAATTTTCTATCATTTTCATATACCTATCATTTTCACAGCATGGTTCTGTAGCCCACTATAAATGTCTGAAATTGCTTTAAGCCTTATTTTTAACATTTTTATGCTCATTGCATTTGTTTTTTTATTCAAAGCAGGTTCTGATATGCAGCTTGTCACATTGAACGAGAATATAACATAATTTAATACTTTTTGTTAATGTCGCAAAGTAAGCCATTTTTTCGATTTTTATCGTATTTCTTATGGCCAAATCACAACCTCGTGTTCGGTCAGTCCGACGATAATGGGCGTTTGATCGTATTTACGATTGTATGTGTCAAAAGCGCGACCCTAGCATTTGCAAAACGAAATTTAAATTCAAACCCCGGGTGTTGACTGACTTTTCTATGAAATCTTTGATAAGTATACCTACTTAATAATATTAACAGTAAGTGAATGGGATTCATACAGGCGGGTTCAAGATTTCTGAAACAGTATCATGACTTAGATAAAAACAGAACTACACTTTTTTTTACTTAATTTTAACTTCAATTACTACTGTATATATTTACTTAAATTTCCAACTTTCAAAACATATTGGCTGACAATGAACTGTCAAACGCCCGGCCTTACTTTTGCTTTAGTCTGGCCTTGGTCTGACGTTTGCTCATTAGAGTCCATTGTTTTTATTCGAAATGTCAAAGCACGACCAACTGAATTCGAGATTGTGGTTTGGTTGTTATCCGCGTTTCTTAGACCTTATTTTTTGAATCAAAAGAATGGAAACAACGTCGCTAAAAATCGAAAGATTCGCTTACTTTGAGCAACTGTATTTCGGTCAATTTTTATCAAAGTTTGGAAATGGTTATATTAAAGGAAATTTAATTATCTTTTTATAAGAAACACTTCCTATACCAATAATTTACGTCACTTTGACGTATAAAGTTATGCCCTAATTTGAAAAAGAACTAGCAACCCACCGATTGGCTTCAGTCGATCGGATCTCTTGTTGATAGCAAAATGTGTATCCTGAAACCGATCACTCCTAAGCAATACCGTGCGTGGTAAGTGGTTGTAAATACACCATCGGGCGACCTCAAAAGGAATTTTTGGTGTGGTTCTCTATTTGGAGTTTTCACCAAACTTCAATGTTGATCAGAAAAAAAAAATTGAGCAAGCAGTACATTTACCGATGTAATCTTAAATGTAGAAAAGAGGCTTTTTTCAAATGTACCAGTCGATAAATATTATGGTTGTAGTATTTAATAAATTATATATAACTAAATCTAAGGCAGTTTCAATTCCAAAACCCAGTCTGAAATCTATTTTGCAGCTTTTTCGCCGCCCTGGACAAAAATAATAAAAGCTGTCCTTTGCAAGGACATTTTAAGCCATATTATGTCAATGCAGAGATGGTTCGGTTTTTAACCGGCTTTTAAAAAAGGAGGTTATCATTGCAACCAGTATGAATGTAATATGGTTGGAATTTGGAATTGTGTAATATGTACATACATATGTTAGTCTACTAGGGCTTCTTAACGAGTATATCAAATTATATAAGTGTTCAGTAGTTTAAAAAATTAAACCAAAATATTTTATAAGTGGGTCTATATTTATATAATCGACTTTCTTAAAATAACTGTTAAATTTTATTAAAAGAATACACAATAATTATGTAAAGCCACAAAACGAATAAGTAATTCTTGCTTTTGAGAATATTCAAGTCTGTCTAATGACAATAAAATAATTTTCTGAGCACTTTTTGTTCAGCTAAATTTTAAATTATTTAAAAAATATTATATTTACTTAGGTACCAGCTCAAATCTTTTGATCTGTAGAAATTATAGCCAATCCATATAATCTTTGAACATGACACAAGAAAGGTTTCTTGCAACTTCTCTTGGTTAAGTCCAGTGAGATGAGATGAGTCTTAGTGGGTTAAAATAGCCTTGAATGTTCTAACAATTCATCTTTTAGTATTGACATTATACACCCTTGTATTGGTGTTCTATCGAATTCGTTCAAAATAATTTTGTTCTTTTATTTTTCAGCTTCATGAATAGTTTGAATAGTTTCTAATGAATAGCCTACTGAAGAGCCTATTTTTATTAATAGCTATATCGAAATATTTACATTTTATGTATGCCTCGATTAATAACGAAATTCATAAAATCGTTTTTTAGTAGCCGTTAACCAACCTAAATTTTCAATTTTGAATCCGGGGTAAAATGCCCTGTATTTTTGTAGTACTTCCAACATTTATCCCATACAAATATGATTAATAAACTTCATTTGACACATTTTTCTTGAAATCTGTTGCATCGTAAAAAAAAATTTGTAGTGCGATTAAAAAACAAACTCGTTTGATTTCAGCCGATGAAACAACTTCTTGTAGCGATGTTGGTCACACAAATTCAGTTTTTGCTAGGATATTTGGCTTCAGGTATTGAGTTTGTTTTATCGAAAGCTTATGTAAAATTGCTTGAGCGATTTCAAAACAAAGATGTGCGACTGTTATACCTTATCACGAAACCGCGTTAACATTCAAATAAGGACACATTCACTGATTTATTGAAGTTTGATATTTTGATCTTGAGAAGATCTATCAATAGAGGTAGGCAGAAGGCAGATTTTGCAGTTTGTTTTGCATTTTGTTTGCATTTCTAATGTAATCAAGTGACCTGCTAACTTCACAGTGAAGTGAAGTGTATCTCAAGAACCAAGCATGCTAGGAACTGGCAATAAGGCTCCAAATTTGCAGTTTTTTTTGCATTTTAACGATAGGCTAAGTTCAATATTTGAAATTATTTTATTGAAAAATTTCCGAAAATTGACTTTAATATAGAGTTAGTATGTCACATCGTGTATCTCAGGAACCAAGCATGCTTGAACACTTGAAGTTCACATGAAGTAAGCAGGTCGGTATGAATTTTTTTTTAAAAGGACTTCAAATTTTGAAATGTAAGAAAACTTGAAAATTTGGAGCCTTACTACAAGTTTCTAGAATGCTTGGTTTCTGAGATACACCATGTGACCTGCTAACTTCACTGTGAAGTTAGCAGGTCACTCGATTATACCCTTATTTGGTGAACTGCAAAATCGGGAATAGAAAATCAAAAAAAAAATGCAAAAGTCCCATTTGCGAGGGTGAAAGTTGCCCTGCTAACTTCATAGCCGTAGAATATGCGCTGTTGACATGTATGGAAGCGGAGAGCTACAAAATGAATGCCTATGTAGATGACGTTGCTAATACCGTGTCAGGAAACCATCATACTTTCTGGGAAAAAACTCTTGCCAAAACGCTTTAAACAAGCAAATAAATTAGGCAGATTGGTGCGGACTGTGTTTTAACCCTCACAAAACATAACTTATTCTATTCCCAAGGAAATATAAAAAATTCTCATATCTTCCTGTTCTCCATTCCATTTTCAGGTGCAGCAAAATATTTGAGACTTATTCAAAAAAAGAGTAAGCTGGAACCTACACAGCTACCAAGAAAGAGCCAAAAAGGCCAAAATCGCAACTTATTTTTACGGTTTGATAGTATAATGCAGTGAACTGCTCTATAGATATAGGTAGAATAGAAGTTGAACTTTAATTTTGGCAGGAACATTTCAGTGGTCGGGACTATGATATACTATATGCATACAATGTATAAGAGGAACACATCAAACTGCTTTCCCATGTAAATTGTAACTACTCGCACATGAGAGCATGTACAGTTGATAGTACTAGATTAGGGTTTTCATCTACTCACAAGTAAAAAACACTTTTTTTAACAAGTTAATCTATTAAATGATCTAGATTATATTAAAATTGTTTTAAGTCTCTTCCTTATTAACCGCAAAAAAGATTTGAAGTACTTTGCCACCTCCAAAAGAAATCGGCTTAGGTATATATGTAAAAAATCAATGTATATTATACAAATATGTATGTATGTGTGTATGTATGTATGTATGTATGGTTCCAGTTCCAGTTCCAGTTTTCAGCAGCGCCCTGGGGTTTGGATTCGGTGGTCTTTTGCATAAAATTCGCCCCTTTTTTGAAAATAAAAAAATTTGCTGAACAAAAAGTTCTAAGAAAACTATTTTATAAGCACTAAGCAGACTTGAGTATTCTCAAAAAAAATATTAAGGGTATTCATGCAACTTGTAAAACGCTAGATAAATTTACAAATTGGATAAGTTTATCTTTTGGTTAATGAACTGTAAAATTTTGTATTGGAAATGATTTACACAATTTGGTTAAACTTACCAAAGGATTTGGTTGCGTAAAATTAACCCAACTGGTTAAACTTATCCGAACGTCATTGCCACTCTTGCTCTGATTGAATAACCTAGCATTTAATCAAATGTATAAAAAAAGGTCGTTCATGCAAACTTTGCGTAAACTTATCATTTTACACAATTTGTAAACTTACGACGTTGCATGAATACCCTTAATGTAAATTATTTCCTCGTGATGTTAAGAGTGTTCCGAACTGAACAAAGTCAGTCATTTGCTAACTTTTTTTTGCATATGAAAGGCCGTTTTATCAATTTTACCAGATATTTTGTTTTATAAACCTTTTTTTACAAATTGGTCATTTGTAGGCGCATTATTGTACTAAAAAAAACCATTTCGTAAAAATAACTGATTTTAACTCAATTTCAATATCAAATGATTCAATTATGATTATATAATTAATGAAAATCGTGAATAAAAAAATGGTTTTTTTTTTCATAAAAAAACAAAAAGGTAAATAAAAATACCGTTAGGTTAGGTACAAAGTCAAAAATGTTCTTCGGTAGTGTCCTTATAAAAATATGGAATTAAATGTTATTAAATATTTGCTTTGCAAAAAATGCTATAGTGTAAGCTAAATTCACTTTGCAAAGCAGCCGTTCCAGCCATATTCTCGTTTTCTTAAAAGCTTTTACCAAATAATAGAGCACAAAATTAAATTTTGTTTCCAATACACGCTTCACAGTCTTTAGCATGAAATCACCGTTTCACTTCGGAACGCCCTTAAGAACTTTTAAAATATACATTTGACAACAGAAAAAGTATAAAAAAAGCACTTAAATCATTCTTTAGCTTGTTAAATAACTTAGAGCTCAAAAACAAGTATACTTATTGATAACTCGAAAAGTTATGAAAATTGCAAAAACAAATAAATCGGTGCAGCGGTTTTCTTAAAAACAATTTTTTATGAAATTTTGGTTCGCTAATTTTGAATATTAATAAACATACATATATAAACTTAGTTAAAAAAAATAGTATGAATATTCAAAAAAAAAAATTTCTTAAATCCAAACTTTACTTTTTCAAAACTGTGATATGCAATATTATTGACATTTCAAAGGGGCTTTTTCATAAAAATTTTGATAGTTAAAGTTTTTCATAAAAATTTTGAGCCGTTAAGCCTAGTACGCAGATCAAGCAAAGACAAATTTTTTTCTCAAGACAAATTCTGAAGGTGTAGGTGAAGATTTCCTTCAGTTCACAAATTTGAACATTTTATATACAGAAATCACATTCTTTCAAAGCATTTACATTTGAGTGCCTGAGCTTGTTAGGAAACAATATAATGTGGATGGATGGAAATACATAGGTACCTCTAAAAAGTCTGAAATTTAAATTTTTATTGTTTCTCTAGAGAAGACGGTCTTAGGGCAATTGGTTGACATTTGGACCAAAATAAAAAATTATTTTTTTTATAAAAATATAGTTTGTCTTCCATCTTCCAAGCTATTAACTGTCGGATTAAAATGACAGATGGCTACGATGTCGATGAATTAAAAAACCTCTAAGTATAACGAAATTTTTAATTTTTTTCCATTCTCTGCAAAAAAGTGATTTCAGAGCAATTGGTTGACATTTGCATTTAAACAAACTTTTTCCATCAAAACATAGTTTGCCTCCCATCTGTCAAGCCATTAACTGTCAAATTCCACTAAAGTATTGCTAATGTCGTTGGTTTGAAAACCTTTAAGAATAACGATATTTTTGAAGTTTTTTTCTTCTCCGGAAAAAAGTGATTTTAGGGCAATTGGTAGACATTTGAATCTAAATAAACTTTTTTCGTCACATAGTTCTTTCCCTATCTGTGAAATTATCAATTTTACATAATTATTTAATATTTATTTATTTTTATATTTTTATTATTTTATATTTATTTAGTGATTTGTTTTAATAAAAATCTTTGGAGCCGTTTTCGAGATAAATAAGCCTTTCTTTTATGGTTGTAAGGCAAGTAGGTACCGTTTTTTGGAGCTTACAATATTTTCTATTTAAATAGATCTAAAAAAAATCGCTTTAGTGGTTTAGGTTGAAATTTTTTTGCACGAATCCAAAACTTGCCTTATAGTAAACCTATACAGCAAGTAAAAATTACTCAAAATACTCCTGGATGTGGGTGATCTGCAGTTGCGAGATTGTTAAAAACGATTTTTTTGCGAGATTAAAAAAAAATATTTTTAATTTGCGAGATTTTTAAAAAATGCAAGATTTCGTTATAGGAGATTTTGGTTTGGTTTTAAATAATTTTTTCGAAAAAAAAAAATATTTTAAGTCACCTGACGGGCGCTAATGTCGGAAATGTTCTTGATCGACTAACTCTGATAGAGTTTCTTTAAAGGCAAATGGGGTTTCATTTTTTCTTATGAAGTAGAAGTGGGATACAATGTTTCATATGTGTCAAACAAGGAAGAACAGAATAAATCCTTCAGCACCATAAAAGAAAAAGATTAGTTCGATTTGTAAAACTAAAACTAAGAAGATTTTACAAGATAAATTTCTTATCTATTAGATTTACGCAATAAATTTGTATGGTAAATGTTCGAGATTTGAATGAGATTTGAGGTAAATCTTATTAAATCTCGGTTTAGTGTTCATTGGAAACGTAGTATTAAGCTCCTTGATTTGAAAATAAAATAAAAGAATAAAAGATTTCCGCTTTAAGCAAAAATTACTAACCAAAAATACCTTTCTATTTAATAAAAGGGGGCATCTTCAACCCTTCCCAATTCACCATAGTATAAAATGCTTGTGTTTTTGTATTACTTAAGAGTTAAGCGTGAGTCATACTTTAAGCCTGATTCTTAATACAAATTGCAAAAAAACAACAACTCCCTTGAGTTTGAGTAATTTTTTGTGGAGGTCCTTATTGCCACTTAAAAAAAAGCCCGTGGGTACGTTTGTATTTACTTTTTTAATTATACCAACGAGCTTTATTTCCATGGGTCTTATTATAAAACAAGTAAACCAATTCACTATGCATACATTTATTTACTATGTCCACATATTGTTGGAAAATTATTTCTACACCGCTATGTTCTTCTCCCCTAAGAGTCTTTTAGACTTTCATATTCAACAAAACGGAAATAAATTTTCAGAGAAAAACTCATCAATAATTTGCCAGAAATTGTATAGGTGTATATCGGAAACAAAATAATCAGAATTTTCAATCTTTGTTCCTCAGCTATAATAGGAACTTAGTTTCTTTACATGGCTTTAATAATTTCCACCAATTGGAATAATAAAACACTTTAAATTTCTATAGCAACAAGTTGTTCAATTAGAACTAAAATTATCTCATTACTGTAGAGTATTTTTTTTTATTTTTATTCCACATCGAGAAAAAAGAAAATTTTTTGTTTATGGTTGTAAAATAAGAAGCTCGAAGGCGCTTCCTCAGGTCACGTTTTGTTGTAGGTATGTGTCTACTCGTACATATTCCAAAAATAAAAATATATTTTTAAAACAGTTTTTTTTTATTAAATTGAATAGAAGGGTAAATGTTCTTTTTCTTTGTGGTTAATATATTTATTTTATGTACTTTGAACAGGTATGATTTAAATTGTGTTTAACGTTACGATGATGGAGAGTTCCAGAAAATTAATTTCCGTCATCCTTCGGTCTATCTATCCTTTACAGATGCAACATAAATTAAATGTAGTTTTTCCTAATTTTTCCAAGGCAGGCCAGTGTGCAGGATTTGTACAGGGGGGATTTTTCCCATATTTTATGTTGTCCATGCATTTAAGTAAGTTTAAGTTTTTCAACAGGGACGCTACAAAAGTAGAGCGACAGGGACAGAAAACGACGCCATATTTCTTGCCGCTCTTTTGACATTTCTCTTTAGTAAGGTTTGCCATTTCATGATGGAAAGATATACGAGCCAACAACGAGTCGAAATTATTAAAATTTACTACCGAACTTCAGTACTACCGTCTCTAACACATCGTTCTCAAGCGTTGGGCATCTCTGTGTTGTCGTTGTGGCGAATTTTGCGAAAAGATCTTGGCCTACATCCTTACAAGATTAAGTTGATGCAAGAACTGAAGCCGCTTGACCACCAGAAGCGTCGTATATTCGTGAATTGGGCTCAGCAACAACTTGAAAATGATGCGGATTTTCATCGAAAAATCATCTCAGGCAGCAATCCACACGTACTCCATGAGTCATCATTACATCCCGAAAAAATTACGGTTTGGTGTGGTTTATGGGCCGGCGGCGTCATTGGGCGTACTTCTTCCATGATGATCAAGACCGGCACGTTACTGTGAATGGGGATCGCTACCGTTCAATGATAACCGAATATTTTTGGCCCCAATTGGATGATATGGACTTGGAGGACATGTGGTTCCAACTAGACGGCGCCACAAGCGACACAGCAGATGTCACAATCAATTTATTGGAAACCAAGTTTGGAGAACGTGTTATCTCACGAAATGGTCCAGTCGCTTGGCCGCCTCGGTCGTGCGATTTGACGCCGTTAAACTATTTCCTGTGGGGCTACGTCAAGTCAATGGTCTATGCCAACAAGCCAGCGACGATTGATGAACTTCGTACGAATATCAAACGTGAAATTGCAGCAGTATCGGCCGATTTATGCTTGAAAAGCGTCGAAAATTGAGTTCAGCGTCTGGACTTCTGCAAGCGTGCCCGTGGTGGCCATGCAAAAGAAATTGAGTTCCATTCATAATGGCATCGAAAGTACTTTCACAGGAATAAGGAATTTCATTGATATCCAAAACCGTTTTTGTTTTATTTAAAAAAACTTTTGTAGTGCTCTTATTGAACAACCCGATATTACAAACTCGCCTCGACAAGCGAATAACTTTTGTACGCAGTAATTTAAACTAGTTCTTATGATAACCATTGTCGTTCCTAAAAATAACTTTACATTTGGAGACCAGTTCATCTAATTCTCCTTTTAATGGAAAAGAAATTGCCTAAGAGGCATTAAGTAAAAATTTTGTTGTTCAAAATCTAAATTTTGGGCATAAAGGTTTGATTAAAAGAGTGTATGTTAGGTTAGGTTAGGGTGTCAGTCATGAAGACTGACACACTTAGACCATGAGTTGGTCCATTGTGACACCACATGAATCTAGGAAAACCCTATTCCTCACTCGTTGAATCATTTGGAGCTTCTTATGAAGCGCAGAAGTCTGCCTATGTCCAAGTTTATTAGATCATTAGGATCATTGAAGTAAAAATCGTCTATGAGATAGAGCAGGCACCGTGCATAGAAAGTGAGGGATCGATTCAATCTCTTCCCCATCCATACAGCTTCTGCAAAAATCGTTGGAGAACACTCCAAGACGCGTTGCGTGCTCGCCTAAGTTATAACACCAATTATGGAGCCAATGTGCAATCTACTTAGAGATATCAAACACTTAGACCGCTTTAAATGAGACAGTATGTAAGTACAGTATGAGTGCGTTCCCCTTTCGTTGATGCGGAAAGCTGCTTTGCGTTGGTTTTGACATAAGCTTGAGTGCCCTTCTGACAATTATAATTCTACCTTAAGGTTTGTTCTCTCGAACGCATCTTGCTTCAGCATACGTTTACATGTAGCGATGGGTATACCTATATCTGCCTTGCAGGCTAGAAGAGGTAGAGTTGTTCCACTTTTAGCGAGTTCATCGGCCTTACAATTACCTGGGATGTCCCTGTGCCCCGGCACCCAGCAATGGTGACTTGAAAGTTCTTACCGAATTGTGGTTTTGGGATGGTGTAATCAGTGTGACTTGGTAGTGATCCAAATAAATTCAGAATGATGAAATGGCCAATTTTACTATTGGTCCAGTGTGAAGAGGCTTTTGTTGTATTTGCAGCCACGTGTTTGCTTAAAATAGAGTGTGTGTTATTGAAATATGATTTTGGAAAATAATGAACACTCTAATATACATTTAAACGACTTGATGTAAACTAATTTTAATTGCATTCTTTCACTTTTTACTTGATTGATTCTGCATTAATCGTTTGATTCTACCAACTTTTGGCTCATATTATTGAGGTAGAGTAAGGCCTGGTTCACATGGCAATGCACCGCACGTTTTTTGCATTATAAATCTTTGGGAATGATTAGTTGCGTATGCATTCTACATAGAACCTTTTACATGATGTTTTTTTACGTTTGCTGTTTGGATTTATATTACTGACTGTTTAGGTTTATACTGCAAAAAAAACGTGCGGTGCATTGTCGTGTGAACCAGGACTAACTTGTTTTATTCGGTCCATCTTAGAGCAATTCTAGGAATTATTGTGAGTTCACTTGGTTACATCCTGTTTTTTTTTTTTTTAATATTTAGAACTTAAACAGTTTTTTTTTTTAATAAAAATTAATAAATTAATTTAAACACTAAAAACATATATTTCCCGGTTAATTGCACCTCGCTTAATTGATTTTCCCAGTTGATTGATCTTGAAAAATTGCATCCTTATATCTAAAAACATGGAAATTTTTCGGTTACTTGAACTCCCCGGTTAATTGATCGAAAAATCAGACAAAAAAGTAGGTGCAACTAGGGAAAACTGAAGATGTATAAAAACGAGCCATATATTACCATATACCTATACTATGAAGATGAACCTGTGTATATCAAGTCAACCATGTATTCCAGATTTCAGTTCAATGTCAAATATGTATCATTTCGTCGGCTTAGAGTGCGAAAAGAGCAACTGAAAATAAATTTAAAAAGTCATCAAATATTTGTGTATACTATTTATTACTAAGCTCAGTGAATATGAATTGATTTGATAGTTTTTTGTATTTTTGAAGATCACAAACAGTTAAGAGTTTGACGTGCCTCACTCTATTCCAACTTTAACATCATAATTGTATTTATTTTATGTAATGATGACAGATAAGGTATAGAATTTAAAATGTCATTAAAAGGTGTCTAATGAATATCATATAATATAAAAATTGGGTGTTGTTTCCAAATGTTTAATTTGCTTAAAATATTTGATATTATACTTTATGATTTCTTAAAGGAATTTGATTTATTTTGAGGAAACTGATGGCTACTACACGCGCCGTTTGAATATAAAATCTCAAAGTTACAATTTTTTAATTCACTAGGTAGGTACAACCCTAACGCTGAGCTCTACCAAATGTTATCTTTCCATAATTAAGTACTCCATATAAAGGGTGTTTTTTTTAGGCGTGTTGTTTTCAATCTGGCAATACTTTTTTCGGAGTTGGTTTTTTTGACAGATGTCACTTGATATATGCTCAGTTTGGTTTGCCTTTTCATAATGAATGGACTTACTCCTGAACAACGTTCGTTTGCAAATCGAGGAAATTTTTTTACCAAAATAATGGTTCGGTTCGCACGACGCATTGCGAAACAATCAATTAATTGAAGGAAACTTTTGGTGAGGCGCCGAGTATTCTCTTCCAAAGGCGTCAATCGTCTCAGGCTTATTCGCGTAGACAAGCGACTTCGCATAACTTTTATTAGGATAAGCAAATTTTGATTATGGCTGATTTCCAGTGCTGCGCTGGACTTATCGCGTCGCATCGTCACTCTGATTGATTTATCTGTCAACGCAAAAGTTCAGACAAAGGAATTTTTACTTAGTGTTTACAACGACGTGTTGAACATTACGTTCCAGTTTTGCAGCTATTACTGGAGGTACACAAAATAAAGTAGAACAACGCAAGAGTAGAAGTTATAAAAAAAAAGAAAAGAATATATGAAAAACTCATTTATAAGACAGACTTTCGAAAACACCATGCATAGCAGTAAAAAAAATGTTCTCATAACTTCAATCACAATTTTTCTTTTATTTTAAAAAACAACGGAAAATCAAATACATTTTTCGCTCATAAAAGAAAGAAGAATTCTAATGGAAATTGTGGGAACAACAGAGAAACTGACTGATTTCAAAGTGAAGTTTGTTGCGGTTCAAATGTCAAAAACAATGAGCATATATGCCCCCTGTTACACGACGATTCCTTGCGTTTGACTCATTTCGAGTTTTCATATCTCATTTCACCCTCGCAAATGATCATCGTGTAGTAGGGGACTATTCCGTGAATTAAAAGTGGTGCCAAATTGTGGAATTCTAAGAGTATTTTTAGGGGGAGAAGTGTTTTTATTTATGATTTATTTATTCGAAAAAAATTTCGGCCAATTATGATTGGGCTCCCTGTCATATTGAAATTGCTGTTGGTAATTTCAGAAAAAAGCCCAATTTCCAACAGATAGCTTAATCTGGCAAATCTGTTTTTACCAAGTAATTTGGGTTGAAAATATCAGTTATCACAACTGATCAGTGAACAAACTTCACTGATGAAGAAAAAACCTTTTTAAGCTTTTCCTGAAAGAGATAAGATCGCATTCCTATCCAGTAAATAAATTAAATTAAATTTGATGCCGCCACAGCTCGTGGAGAACCAGGGCCAAGTGACTTACAACTCTCAACCATTCCTGTGTGCGTGTTGTTGGCAGGAATGGAGGGGAGCTACAATTTTTGCCGGGTCCGAACGGCTAGATGAGAGGCAATTATTCATGACAAATATAATCTTGGAGGATTTGTCAGTTCCCCGCAAGAAGCAGTACCTTGGGAAAAACATTTCTGTTTTTAGTTGGCATCGGCTGGGAATCGAACCCGTGATTGAATCGTGAATTGAATTCATCAGCAAAAACTGTTGAAAATAAAAAAACAAAACAAAAATAAATAAAATATTAATAAAAAACTATACAAATTTGATAATGTTGAAATGGAAGCTAAAATAACTTTACGTCTTAATGAGAGATTGAAAAGAGTTTAAAACTTACTTCACCCATGTATAAACACTCGGTTGCGTTTGCAATTTTAAATCATCAAAAAAAACCTGCAAGCAAAAGTTACTCACAAAATGATAACCTTTCTTGAGTTAATTTAATTTTTTTTTCCATCTCGATTTCCATAGACAAATGGGATTCTCTTTTAAGTTGCATTTCGATTTAAATATGTTTTTGAATTTTGACAGCAACTGGAAGTCAAAGTTTATCAATCTTTAACTGGAAAACTGCTTCAGAGTTCTGAGTTATCTTGCTAATATTTTTTTTTATATAGTTAACGTGCACTAAAAGGCTTTTAAGTATCCTTGAAGTGATTTAACACAGTGCGAGCGTTAGGAAAATAGGGAAGGATTTGAATGGAGATACCCATGCACATTGGTTTTGTAGTTCTGAATGTCAAAATGAGAGGGAAATACAGAGCCAGGTAAAGCATTCCACATTCGGGTAGTGCGAATAAGAAACGATTCGTTATACTTGACAGTACGTCCGAAATTGAACTCAAGGGTAGACTGATGTGTATTCCTAGAAGTACGAGTACTACGGTGAAACTGCTTAAGGGGAGGAATGCAACTGACTATTACACTAGAACACTGTGTTCGAGAGATGCAAATGTTTCCGTTATAGTTCTATCACCTATCATTTTTAATATTTTAAATGTAATGTGTAATATCCTTATGTGTTTTTCCTTGAAATAGTTCCATTTTGTCTTTGATTACATATCGTTTCTCTTATGCCAGGAGCATAAATGTGCAAATAATATTTGTTTGAGGTGGTTATTTAGGTTAGGTTTAGGGGCTGACAGCTGATCTTGTTACCGTCACACTTAGATCAATTAAGATATCCTAGGAAATGTGACCCCCACTAAATGCCAAGGGTCATATGCCTGGATTGCAACAAAATACGTTTTTCAGTTTTGAAGACTACCTCCAGCCCCCTTAAAACACCTTTCTACGTTCTACACGTGACATTTGTGTACTCTATTTCGATTCCACATTCTTATCAGGCTTGCCAGATTAGACTATTTATCGGAAATTGGGCTACCTTTTTCCGAAATTACCGACAGCAAATTCAACATGACAGCTCAAATCTAATTGGGCTATTAATAGCTAGAAATAAAAACTACTTTTCTTCTCCTAAATATATCCTTATACATACCACAATTTTCCATCACCTTGTATTCACTGTATATTCATTGGGTTCGACATTTCGAATCAACCGCAACAATCCTACTTTAATAATTTCATTCAGCTTATCTGTTGTTCCAAGAATTCCCATTTTTATAAGAAAAATGTATTTGACTACTACTTGCACTACTTTTTCGGGTCCGATTTTGGGTTACACAATTCTTCAAATAGGGCTACCGAACTTGTTCAAGACATAGCAACCATGATTCTTGTGATAATTAAAAAATATTTGCAAAGTTTCATAGATGAACGTATTTTAGCTTAATGTTTTCTATTCAACCTGAACTATGTACATCTATGGGTTTAAGCGAAATACCATGTTTCGTGACCTTTGACCGGGTCGATAAGAATCTTCCATAAAACACACAAACCAAGATGATTCAAACATAAAAGCACTGCAACCTATAATTTTTTTCGAGCTTCGGAAAAATTCATGTCTAAGTTTTCTGGATTATAATCTATGTATTTTTAAAACCGCTATCTTTGCAAGAATATGTTTATCATTTTGCAGTTCTGTTCTTCAACATTTTGTAACAAAAAACTGATGTGTACATCCCCACCATCATTATATGAGGTATGAGGATTGATTAAACCACAACCGTTTTCATTATCACAGCTCTATGTCTCCAAGGCATTTATTGGTAAACCACATTGTTTTGATGACACTTAAAATTCCATTAAAGCAATGACATGAAAAAAAATAACCTGATACCTACTCAGAAGCATTCTCTCACACCATTTACCCTTTTTTCTTCAAAGCCCCCAGGGAAACCCCTAAAAAAAAAAAAAAACAACAAACAAATAATACTCATGCATTCATAATAATTTCCACCTGATAGAAGCGGAGATGTGGATGGAAGGATATATTGTATAAGCTTTTAAGTTGCAGTCACATTTAACATTTCTAACTAAAAGATTTTTTTGTTCATAAAGCACTAGACAAATAATTGAACATCATCTAATATTCCCACAGAAAATTTCCTTCTTCCCTTGGTCAAAAATATTTATATTTTTTTAGTGCTTATTGCACTAAGATCTTGAGAACCAGAATTCTGTGTGTTCGTTTACAAAAAAAAAAAATAATAAATAAAAAAATCGAGAGCAAGAGAGCTCGAAATATATATTTTATAATTTCACATAAATATATATTAATATATATAAAATTTTGTTAAAAGTAAAATAGAATCAACATCTCTCGACAGAGCTATAGAGATATAGAGGAGGATCGAAGAGATCTCTCTATAAGCCTTTTTCTTTTTTTGTCTATTCCTTTGAAAAACCATATCTCGTTAAGAAATATAGGTTTTTGAAAAATATTTTATTTTCGACTGACTGTATTTTTGTATAGCTTGTCTATTGTTGTTGTTGTTTTTGGTGGTTTGTTGGTTGGTTGGTTGTTCTTGATGGCTGGCTGTTGGTGGTTCGTGTTGGATTTTCCTTTCTTTTTTTGTTTTTTTTTTTTACGAGCCAAGAATATTTTTCAGCCGCCGTCGCCCAGTGCAATCCAAGAACTCTTATGGGGGGCACGAAACAAAAAATGGGGTACTGCAAACGACGATACAGTGGTTGATGTGGAGTTTTTTTTCCTATTTGTTTCGCGATAAATTTGATGTTTTCGTTTTTATTTTGGTTTTTCAAAAAATTTTGATTAGTTGATACTTATTAAAATCATAATTTAAATCAGTGTTGGGTAGAAAAATACATATATATATCCAAACCATCCAACCAACCAACGAAAAAAAAAACTTATTTAAAAAAAATAATATCCTAAGGTCTTAAAATATATTATATGTATATTTATACTATGTGCCGCTTAAAAAGTGATAAAAGTGTCAATTAAATTTATCATTAAGAAATACATATAATTAAAGCGATTTTGTTGGATTTTCTTAATTCCTTGTGTGCAAGAAAATATCGTTTAACAAACAACAACAAAAATAATTCAATTTATTTCATACAACGGTGATTATAATCTCATTCAAATTGGGCACACAAAAATGATGTTTTACTTTTTGTCTTTCGTATTTTGTATTTTACAAAATAAAATATTAATTAATAATAATAAAACCCTAAGACCACTTATGTATGCATAGAGTAATTTTCTATTATCTAAGTGTTATTTGCTGAGATTGAAGATAAATACAACAATAACAAAAATCAAATTTTAATGAAAATAAAATTTGTATTGGTGCTGGGTAATACGAGTATTGATCAAAAATTGTATTTGATTTATGAGAAATTCTATAGCTATAGATATTTTTTAATAAAAACCATCTACACCTATGTGTAGATATTTTTTTAAATAAAAGTGATTTAGGCAAAAAAAAAAAGAAAACACCACTTATGGAACCTAACGTCGTCATCAAAAACAAAATTTTGTAAGTTCCACAAAATAAAATAACACTAATCTAAGTTCTTATCTAAGGATTTTACTGAAGGTTCCCTCAAATCGTAGCGGATTACCAATCACTGCGAGAAGTTTTATATTTCGTTTTAAAAAAAATCAATTTTTGATGCTAATTTTTTTACTAAAATCACAGGCATACATACGTACATGGAATTTATTTTTATTGATTTTTTTTTTTTTTTTTTTTGATTTTGTTAGACCTATCCAATTTTTGAAACTTGTTTATTTAAATCCTATTGAATATTCAATATAAAACAAATGGTATGCTATGCTTCTGAAATGTGTACTTAGCAAGCGGTTGGGAGATAAATCTCAATTTTTATATTATGTTTTAATTCACTTGTGAGCGATTGAAAGGAATGATATATTTTTAATTTATTTTTTTATTTTTTCCAAATCATAACCCACCTCTGAAATAAGCTTTTTTTAAGATCCCTTACAAGTGGTTGGGAAAGATGACTATTTATTTTCACACGAGGCCTTAAGTATTTTGGTCTAATTTTACACACATGAACTTCTAGTAGGTCAAGTATTGTTGCATATATTGCAAATATTTTTCATAAAACAAAAAACAAAAGACAAAGAAATAAGGACCCATTTTATTCGTATGCTTTTTTCAAATTTTCTCAAAAATAGCTTGAGTGGTTTTGTTTAAAGTTCATAACTGTGGTGTTTAAATTAATTGCAATTAAATTGCGCCTTAGTAATTTTTGGGTTTTTGCTAGAATATCTTTTATACCAACTGATTTTGTTTTCATTCAGGGGCATGCATATTTTTAGTTAATAGCTTTACCGATTTTAATGAAATTTTAAATAGTAGAACTTCTAAGAATTTCAAGTGATAAAAACTGCCAACAAATATTTTTGAATAACTATAGTTTTTTCATACAATTTAAAAAGAAAAATCGAATTGAGAAATATATTAATATGAGCTTAGTGAGATTATGAAAATTATTTGACTTTTTTCGGTTTATTCGGCATTTTTTATCAATAGCCCAAAAAATATTCCAAGAAGCCCATTATGAGTGGCAGTATTTTAGAAGAGAACATTCCTCAAATATACAAAGCCTCAGAAGTGAGAGAACGAGTTTGTTTTTTCGTGGAATCTAACTTCTTATAAATTTCATTGTTCCAGAACTTAAAAGGCTCAAGAGAAATTTAAATTGATTTAATTATTAAAAATATTTTTACTGATGATATAAAAAGTTTTTTTTCATGATTCGAATTGTTTTATCTTTAAGCAAACAAAAAATAAATAAATTCAATAATTTCTTTCCCTACTTTTTCGACATTAAAAATATAAATTTAACAAAAAAAAACAAAATTTAGTTTTTTTTTCTCCAAAAATCAGAGCATCTTCTTTTCCTCTGTCCGCATTTTCTTATTCTTGTTATTTTTTTATTAAAGTTCAATCAAAATGTTCTTAATTTGTATATTCTTTATATTTTTTTTTCTTTTTCATCATCATCTTAAGAAAGAACCTATATTTATACCATCTTTGAACAAAAAAAAAAATATTTAAAAAACGCACAACAACAAACCAACTAAAATAATCAAATTAAAAACCTCTTAAGAATGTTGTACACATGTATGTTTTCAGGTGTTTAATTTAACCACCTGTTTACAAATCCGCCAAAAATAAGAAGAAGACTTTTTATTAAAACAAACACATGCACAAAATAGCTACCCAGAAAATACTATCATCACCATGATCATTTCTATTCTCTCGAAAATGCTTTTTTTCGAATACACTGAATTTTTCTTATCTCAAGTCTCAAACCGTCCCGTGTCGTCGTCGTGGTCGTCCTTACTTTTTTTTTGTTTGTTTCTTTTGAAAAATATTTTCTTCTCTATAAAGAACAAAAAAACATTAAATTTAAATATATTTTGTTCGTGGTATTAAAAATAGTTTTGTGGGTTCTATTTTTAAGATACCTTAGAATGTATGTGTTGGGTCTTGTGTGTGAGTGTGTATGAATGCTCTAAAAATTTTGTTTCTTAATTTCTCGTTTGTTGTTATTTTTTCTTCTGTTTGAAAATCTATTGTGAAAAAAGATAAACATACGAAAACGTGTAATTTTTATAATATTAATAATAATTGAGTCTGGGATACTTTATGAATTTTACAAGAAAAGAAAATATCACAAATAAAATGCACGACTGTGATTGGGACGAAAAAGTATACTGACTTTCATAGTTGACGTAATTTAGTACATAGGTATATACTCGTAGGCAGGTAAAAATGGCAAATAAGCCCGGTGGCTCAACTGGCATTGGATGTAGCGTTTTGATGCCATTTAATTCGTTTGACCTGTGGGTGAAATACCTAGTCATTAGATGAGACATCCGTGGGCACACGCACTTTCGGATCATCGATCGCTCACGCAGCCTCGCTCTAAATTCGTTTTTTGATTATACAATACAATCATCTAGTTAGAAGCTTATACGTGACACTCCAGACACTCCCCGGCTTCTGGTACGATATAAGAAAAACCTTTAAAATAATTGGCTATAAATAAATTCGGCAAATAAGAGGGTTTAGAAGGGTGTGCACTTCTATTTAACCGTAAGGAGTTTTGAACCCAGTTTTTCGCCACACCGAAATAGCAACAGTTTTCTAGGCTAATTCATCCCTGGATTTCCACCAAGTTTTTGTTGGGTTTTTGAATAAGAGCGCTACATAAGTTTTTTTTAAATAAAACAAAAACGGTTTTGGATATCAATGAAATTCTTTATTCCTGTGAAAGTACGTTCGATGCCATGTTGTATGGAACTCGATTTCTTTTGCATGGCCACCACGGGCACCCTTGCAGAAGTCCAGACGCTGAACTCAATTTTCGACGGTTTTCAAGCATAAATCGGCCCATACTGCTGCAATTTCACGTTCGATATTCGTACGAAGTTCATCAATCGTCGCTGGCTTGTTGGCATAGACCATAAACTTGACGTAGCCCCACATGAAATAGTCTAACGGCGTCAAATCGCACGACCGAGGCGGCCAAGCGACTGGACCATTTCGTGAGATAACACGTTCTCCAAACTTGGTTTCCAATAAATTGATTGTGACATCTGCTGTGTCGCTTGTGGCGCCGTCTAGTTGGAACCACATGTCCTCCAAGTCCATATCATCCAATTGGGGCCAAAAATATTCGGTTATCATTGAACGGTAGCGATCCCCATTCACAGTAACGTGCCGGTCTTGATCATCATGGAAGAAGTACGCCCAATGACGCCGCCGGCCCATAAACCACACCAAACCGTAATTTTTTCGGGATGTAATGATGACTCATGGAGTACGTGTGGATTGCTGCCTGAGATGATTTTTCGATGAAAATCCGCATCATTTTCAAGTTGTTGCTCAGCCCAATTCACGAACATACGACGCTTCTGGTGGTCAAGCGGCTTCAGTTCTTGCGTCAATTTAATCTTGTAAGGATGTAGGCCAAGATCTTTTCGCAAAATTCGCCACAACGACAACACAGAGATGCCCAACACTTGAGAACGACGTGTGAGAGACAAATTTGGGCTTTCTGCAACTGAAGCCTCAGCGGCAGCAATATTCTCCATACTACTGGCACTTCTTTGTCTCACTGGCACGGGAACATTTTGTACTGTGCCTGTGGATTCAAATTTTTCCACTAGACGCTCAATTGTTGATCTGCTAGGACGATTATAACAACAATAAATTGGACGTAGCGCTCTTAACGTTGAGGCGACTGACTCCGAATTTCGGTAGTAAATTTTAATAATTTCGACTCGTTGTTGGCTCGTATATCTTTCCATCATGAAATAACAAACCTTACTGAAGAGAAATGTCAAAAGAGCGGCAAGAAATATGGCGTCGTTTGCTGTCCCTGTCGCTCTACTTCTGTAGCGTCCCTGTTAAAAAACCCTTTACTATAACGGCTCTACTCCGAAACTAGATTAAAGTCATCACCTGATATCGCATCTCCTTCCCGAAACACAGTACATGTTTGGAATAGTTCAGAATAGATATTCTTCGATTGCACATTGCACAGTGTGTTTTCTAACGTCGCACGACACAACAGGATCAGATTTTCCGGAAACCATATTATAGAGCTCTTGATTATGAATGCTTAATCATATGCGGCTGTGAAATCAAAGAATTGGTATTTTTCATGATCTCTTCTCCAGAAAATACCGAGAGACCGGTCTCAATCTTCCTAATCTAAACAGCGTCATATGTCCCGACTCGTTTTGCAAGATAATAATCTCACCTTTTGTAGATGGTTCATATGGAGCTGATATAGTGTAGTCATCTGACATGGTTCCTTGTCACCCACACTTTGTTGATAATTTTTTGCATGCGCCCTTACAATCTTTATCTTATCTTTTCTATATTTGAAGGATCTCTGCTGATAATCCATGAGAAACGGTCACTTTGTTGCTATTAGGCTTTTTATAGCTAAGTCCGCCCCTTGTGTGCAGGGGCGCAGGTTTAAAAGTCCATAAGCTAAAAGTTCGTAATGAGCTTTTGGCTCACTTGGTTAGGTTAGAAGTCCATAAATGCATTATGAGCTAATAACTCACTCCAGAGGGAAGTTGGTCGAAAGTTCATAGTTCTTTTCAGAAAGGTCAAAAAAAAGGTCAAAAGTCCATACACTAGTCAAAAAATGCTAAAGAAACTTTGCATACACCCAACCTCGCACCCACCCCAAATCCTATAGTGAGCCCAAGCAGGGGGGTTGCAGGGGGTAGCATACCCCCCAAAAAATATACCTCACTATTTATTCGCGTGAGTTATTCATAAATACAGTGCAAGTGCATGCACCCAGGACTACGGCGGATAAACAGTGAGATATGTTTGTATGCAACCCCCCTGCTTGGGCTCACTATAGGATTTGGGGAAGTTGCGAGGTTGGGTGTATACAAAATTTCGTTGGCATTTAAAGAATCTGAATTTAAAGAAACTTAAAATTTTTCTTATATGGACTTTTGGCTCATCTAAGTGGTCCAAAACTTCATAAACTCTGAGCCAGTAGTGCATAAGAATTTTTCCGGACTCTTGGCCCACTTAGGTGGGTTATAACCTTATAATGCATTTATGGACTTTTAACCCACCCAAGTGAGCCAAAAGCCCATTATGGACTTTTGGCTTCTGGACTTTTAACCCTGCGCCGCGCCGTGTGCAGGGTGGTTGAACTAGGTCTCCATCAATTTGGTGTAGGTTCTTTTCTGCCATATGTATCACTCGCTCCACATGATAACCACTTATCAGATGGTCGATTCGGTTGACAGATAGATCGTCAGATAGAGGTCGCCAGGTTTCTTTATGGATCGTTAGTTTTGGAAACCTCATCACAATTTATTTATTTTTGTGACAGAGAAGACGAAAAAAATGGGTGACACAATTCTGTCTGTAGGGTAAGAGTTTTTTTTAATCATCCAAGTATATTAATTTGAAACGTCCTGCATTCAGGTTAGCAATGTAATTGTTGCATCGTCCAAAGAGCAACTACTATGTCTATGTGCAGTGTTCTTTGTATGCTGATCTTGTACTCCGAGGTTGTGCGGATGAATTTGAGGTGACATTGTCAGTCCTTTTTATAAATAGGCGTGTTTTTTTCTATTTTAAGCTATCTGTAGTACAGTGAAATTATTTGTTTGATTCTACAAAAAATGGAATAAAATGATGATAATTTGGAAATAACACTTTTGGAAGCAAAAAGTCGTAAGACGTAGTTATATGTGAACTTTAGAACGTCCTTTCACATAATTGAAAACGGCCAATCAGAAAATTGGAAACAACGATTTTATAGCCTTTTTTGGTGTTCGAAAGAACTGAGCATTTTTTTTAACTTTTTGTTATTTTAAGTCAATTTTAATGGGGAGAAATATATCCCCTCCAACTCAATTTTTTTTCTTGTTTCGACCGAATCTGTGCCCTCCAGCACTTTTATACAATTTATGTATTGTGTAAATTATCTTTAAATTTCTTAACCACTTAAAAATAAGAGTAAGTTCATGCCATCGAGTCCTGTTTTTTTTTTACATGTATATTTAAGAAGAAAAGCAGTATCTTATGAGCACTTTTGGGGCCTCAAGGGTAAATCCGTAATTAAAAGTCAGGGAACTGAGTATTTTCATAGTTTTTGTTACCAAAACATGTTCACGCATTGTACGAAAAAAATAAAAAAAAAATACATAATAAAGGTTTTACTAAGCCTATATTAAAATGCTAAAATATATACCTGCTTTCATATAAATATTTTGTGTAAACACTCATCAGGGGACTGAGAAACTGAGAAACCTCTCGCACAAATGACATAGCAAACGGGCGTAAGATACGAAAACGATTTTACTGTCACCAGACTTAATGCTTCACGCTGCTGGATCTGAAACCCGGACAGTTTTCAAAGTTAAGGATATTTTTGACTGTTTCAATTGGTCAGGCGACTTATAAGAAGTCCGAGGGACAAAGTTCTAAAGTTTGCTTGTAATATAATACAATGGTACTAAATATTCAATTATATCATAAAAAGATATATATATCTAACGTCAATAATTGAAGGTTTTTTTTTGGTTAAGGAACTTAAATAAAAAAAACTCTAAGGATTTTTCCCTTCGAAAACGAGCAGGGGACTGAGAATAAGACCTTTTGAAGAATTTTTGAGTAATGAAAATATTTCAGATCTTAATAATTTTGTCTGGCCATGTAGACATCAAGTAGATTTGTAGTTATAAAAAAAAATCAGATAGAATACTTGAATAGTTATAAAAATATCAACGAAGCCGTCAAAAATTCCATCATTTAGGAAATTTTCGATGGGATCAAAAGAGCCTCATTAGTATTTGACAAGTTTTCCTTTTCCTTTTTCCCTGCCGAAGCCTTTTCAGGGCCTTGACTAAACTTAACAAAAACTTGCCATTTTTCCAGGTGTTGAAAGGCCTTTTAAATTATTTAACGCAAATGTTTAACTCTAAATTAAAAAAATCCCTAGAATCGGAATCCATCTTTTTTTGAGAGATGTCTGTGTCTGTACGTACGTTCTTTCGCTTTTTTTCGTTCACCATATCTCAAGAACGAATGAAGATATCGACTTCAAATAAATTTTATTTTGTAGATAGAAGTTTCAATACGTGCAGAAAGGACTTTCAAAAAAATTCAATAAGCGTTTTTTTATAATAGGAATTTTTTTTTCCAAATCGACGGACGACAAACGAGTAGGTTGGGTTAAGACAAGAAAAAAAATCGTATGGGAGGGAGGTCTATTCCCACTTTTTCTAAAAAAAATTACTTGAAATTGAAAAATTATTATTTAAAAACAACGGTAAGACTTACAAAAATACAGATTTTCTTATTTGCATTTTGAATTAAGTTGTGTTAGTGAACAGTTTTTGAAAAATGAATATTCAAGCTCGAAAATTTGAAAAAAAAAATATAATCTCAAACTATTTTTTTTTCAAAATTTTGTAAAAAGCTATAATTTTTGTTTCAAAAATTCAATGCTGTTATTAAATTTCAATAAAAAATAGAAAACGAGATGCTTAATCTAATCCTAGTTTTTGAGAAATTAAAAAAAAATCTTTTTTCCAAGAACAACACTTGTTTTTGGTTTTCCCAAGTTTGATCTGCTCAGGTCAAATAAAAATTAGCGGACTTTCCCATTTTTATTTCATAAAGATTGGCGCACCAATTGTGCTACAATAAGAAATTCAAATAACTTTTTTTTTTAATCGATGTATTTCATTTATTTTTTTTTATTGGTTAGAAAATTAAATTTTATTTTAAATAGTTAGTTGTTTTTAAAGATTATAGACCGCAAATGACCTCCACGCTCTCCCACGCATATGCGGCACCTGATCAAAAAATTATTCATTGCGGCCTGAAGAGTTGAAGTTGGGATCGCCTCAATTATTGTCGTTATGGACTGCTTTAATTCAGTTAAATTCCTGGGCTTCGTTTTATACACCTCTTGCTTGACATAACCCCATAAATAGAAGTCTGGTGATGTCAGGTCAGGTGACCTTGGGGGCCAGCGAAGAGTGGAGTTCCTAGAAATTAATTTGTTTGCGAATTTTTTGTTTAGCTCCGCCATAACTGGTCTGGCTATATGTGCAATTGCTCCATTTTGCTGAAACCAAACGCTATTGAATGGTATACGTCTTCGGCGCAGTTCTGGGTAAAAAAAACTCCTTCAACATCTTTAAATAACGGTCCCCATTGACAGTAACGGTTACACCGTTTTCTTCAAAGAAGTACGGCCCGACAATACACCTTGATGAAACTGCGCACCACACAGTGACTCGTTCTGGGTGCAGTTCCGTCTCATGGAGCATTTCTGGATTAGACTCATTCCATATACGGCAATTTTGCTTGTTTACATTGCCGTTAAGATCAAAATGGGCCTCATCAGACATGAACAAACAATTGATCAATGTGTTGTCTTCTTCGGCCATTGATATCATTTTTTGGCAAAATTCCAGGCGAACAGGCAAATCCTGAGGGTTTAACTTGCTAGTAGTTTGGACTTTGTACGGAAACAAGTTTAAATCGTCATGAAGTATCCGTTGTTATGACCGTCTACTAACTCCAATTTGCCCCGATTAGTTTCGGGTCGAAACGCTCGTATTGGCCTGTATTGCAGATGCTACTGCTGCGATTGTATCCTGAATCCGAACATTGGCATCTCGATGGTACGGCCTTCGTGCGATGCTTCCAGATTCGGCAAACATGTTTACAAACCTCATAATGGTCCATCTACTCGGGGGATTACCGCCAAACTCCCGCCTAAATTCCCTTTGGACGGAAATGACGAACTGCAAAGCATGGTACCGTTGCACTATCCAAATTCTTTTCTCCGTATCCCAAGCATCCATTTTTATAAATCTAAATAGTAACCTACAAAATAAAAAAAAAATAAGCCGATTACTCACACAGAAAAAAAGTTATTACGTTTTATTTTTGTAGCACGATTCGTGCGCCACCCTGTATAACATACCATTAGCCCAGAATTAGACTTTTGCATGAGTATTTTCTATAGAAAAAAATTTTTGGACTGTCACCAGCGTCGTAAAAATGGATCCATTTTGAAAATTGAGATGGCGATCGATTAGTCGCGACAAAATTTCGACATGTCAATTTTTATTTTTGTTTTATAAACCATAATAAAAAGTTATGACAAAAAAATTATTCAGTGCCGAGAAAAAAAAAACTCTAAAATTTTTGGGTTGTCACCAGTGCCGTAAAAATGCATCTAGAAAATTCAGATGGTAATCTATTTTTCACGACAAAATCTCGATGAACCATTCTTATTTTTTTTTTAATTTGCCGTAGTAAAAAGTTATGACGTAAGAAAAATTCATGGCCCGAGGAAGGACAAAAACGTGCATTGATAAATATTGCTGATTTTTTCTTAATAACTTTTATGTTACCTTAAAAAAAAATTGTGTATCGATATTTTGCTGTGGAAATCGACTGCCGTTTCAATGTTCGAAATCGATCTTTTTCTACGGCGCTGGTGACAGTTCAGAAAATTTTGAATTTTGTTTTTCTCGGCACTGAATAATTTTTTCCTCATAACTTTCTTATTGCAGTAAATAACAAAATAAAAAATGGCGTATGGAGATTTTGTCGTGACAATTCGATTGCCGTTACATTTTTTTAAATCGAACAATTTTTACGCCACTGGCGACAGTCCAAAATATGATATTCAAATCTTCTGTAAAGTTCAGGATCATAAAAATAAAGATACTTGTTTAAAAATTTTAACTTGAAATTTTCCCCTAGTGGAAATTCATTTTTCCGAACCATGTTGGGCCCAGAAACAAGCATTTTCGAAAACTCATAGTTTTTGAAGTCTCAATATCTTTTTATTGAGGCCTAGTATCGAAAAAGTCCTCATAATAGTTCTTACAGAGAATATTATTTTCTACAAAATAAGTATAAATAGTTTTTCAAAAACTTTACCAACTAAGAGAAAAACGCAAAATACCGTTATTTTTGCTTATGACCATTTTATATATATACAATAATATCTTTTATGTTATCTTGTAAAAGGTTAAATAACCTACAAACTGAGTTAAAATAAATCTAACATTTACCGTTTAAAAGTGGTAAGCAAAAAATCTTTACTTCCGATATTTTACCCTTTTGAAGTAACAATATCTTGTTACTTGTCACTTGTATTGAAAAAAGTGTTAATATTTTTTTAGATTACATTGCAATCCATTAACTGAGCATAAATTATTCAATGCCAATTAAGAGTTCAAAGCAAAATCTGAAATTTCGGGTTTTTGACGAAATTATTCCAAAAAATTAAATAAATAAATAAATTAGGTGCACAACAGCTCGTGGAGAACCAAGGCCTAGTGACTTACAACTCTCAACCATTCCTGTGTGCGTATTTTTGGCAGGAATGGAGGGGACCTACAATTTTTTGCCGAGTCCGAACGGCTAGATGAGAAGCACTTATTCATGACAAGTATACTCTTGGAGGATTTGTCAGTTCCTCGCAAGAGGCAGTGCCTCGGAAAAAAACATTTCTGTTCTTAGGTGGGAGCGGCCGGGAATCGAACCCAGACCTTTGGCATGACAGTCCTACGCACTTTTTTTTTTTTTTTTTTTTGTAAATTCATTTTTATTTTTTAATTATCTTAGAACTATCTTAAAGCTAGACAAAAATTCATAAAAACTAGCCTACTTATCAATATCTTAAAACTAACTTACTGGCCCCAGTCGGGCGCTCTAAGTTAAACTATAATAACTTAATGCTAATGCCTTTCGGCCTAATAAATATCTTAATACTAAATCCAGGTCGGTTTTATTTTTTACCGAGAAGAATTTCACAAAAAACTCGGTATCTATGTCTTTATTTTTTGGTTTTATATAAAACTTACAAACTACATAAAACTAAATTAAAGCTAATTAAAACTACTTAAAACTACTTACAACTAATTTTAAACTAATTACAACCTACTTATAAGCTACTTACAAACTAGAACAGCCACAGCAAGCATTTTCCGGTTTTTATAATTTTTTTGTATTTTTGTTGATTTTATAATTTTTTTTTTTTTTTTTTTTTTTTTTTTTTTTTTTTTTTTTTTGGTGCCACCCTGACTGTCCCTACTTAAAACTAACTACCGAAACCTATGTAAGTCGGCCATACAAGAGAAATAGCAAGGTCAACTATTAAATGTCTGAAGGAACTTCATCTTCGTTTTTCAACCACCAGAACTGGTTCTCCTGCTTTACCCTATCTCTTCGGTCCCGTTCGGACACAGTCCTACTGAACCGAAGGTGCTCAGCTCCGTCTTGTGCGAGGACGTCTCGACTGTAAAGGAGCCGCCGATCTACAGTTCTACGACCGACGTGGTAGATTAGCGGAATCGCCGCTCTATCCTGGATCAGCCCTCGACTGTCTAGGTGGAGGAATGCATCGGGCGGAATAAAGCCGCTTAGACGCACACTCTCATAGTATTCGTTGTTGGGGTAGTAAGCCCCGAAAATTAAGCTGTTAGACGAGGACATCGCTCTTGCAATGTGACCTCGAATAAGCTTCAGCAAGAAATTATCTATCCTGTTTATGTTGGCCCCGTTGTATAGAGCCAGGTTGGAATAGTAGTGTTTTTACTCCGACTCTGGTGTTCTGTGCAATCCAAGGCAGCGTCGAAGACACTGCCTCTCAAACACCCGAATCTTTTCCATTTGAGATGGGGCAACGTTGAACCAAACCGGGCACCCATAGGCAATCATCGGCCGGATAAGGGCCATGTAGCAAATCACCTTCACCCTGCTGTCAAGCCGGCTGCTATAAAACAACCGTTTCGTCAGAGCAAAGGCTCCCCTAGCCCTGGCAAGAGCAGCATTTATATGTCTGTCGAAATACAAATACTGATCCATCCAGATGCCAAGGTACTTTACTACACTTTTACTCGCCAGTGGATGTCCATTTGGTCCTACGATCACCAGCTTGCGCCAGTTCTTTCTCGTATCCCTTGTGGCTCTAAGCAACGGAGTCCTAAACAAGATAGTTTCTGATTTCTGAAAGTTGATTTTCAACTTCCAGTCATCGCAATATCGCTGAATCTTCTCGAAGTCACGCTGCAAAAGAATCCTGATGACCTCGACTTTTGGAGCTGTTCTGTACGCAATTAGATCGTCGGCATACGCAATTGCCTGAGTTAGACTACTTATCAGATCGCTGGTGTAAATGCTGAATAGAATCGGCGAGTTGACCGCTCCCTGCTGAAGACCATTTTTAATATTAAAGGTTGTGGCAGAAGTTACATTGCCACTCTTGACAACAAACTTTCTGCCATTGAGCATATCATAAAGCATATATAATAGTGGTTTACTAATGCCAAGTCTGGTCAGCTTTAGATAAAGACCCTCTAACCATACGGTGTCGAAGGCCTTCTCCAAATCAACCAGACAGGCACCCGTACACTGCTTCTTAGATTTGTTCCATTGGACATCAGAAACGAGTTTCGATGCGGCATGAATAGTGTCATGTCCCGCCTTAAAACCGAACTGATTGTCCGGTATGATATTATTGTCCTCTGCCCACTTAGACAGAGCTCTATTGATAACTTTTTCGAATACCTTGCTGATACTCGGAAGAAGACTTATCGAGCGGAGATTCGCCGGATTGGAGTTGTCCTTTCCCTTTTTCGGGAGAGGATGCACCACAGCTGTCTTCCACCGCACTGGATAATATGCATTATTCAGAGCGTTGTTAAACAGAGTGGTATAAATGTCTACTGCTTCTTGAGGTAAATGTCGAAGTACAACGTTGGATATGCCATCGACTCCTGCTGACTTCTTCTTCTTTAATGAATCGAAGATGAGCTGGAGCTCCACCTTCGTAATTAACAGGGAACTGGGCCCATTTCGCTCGGCGATTATGGCGTTTGCCAAATGATCTTCATTGAACCCGGTGAAACCAAGGTTCTCTGATCGCCATTGCGTGATGTCATTCCGAAGGTAGAAGTGATGGAGCAAGGCTCTGTTTTCCAGGTCGTGATTCGGGCGAATGCACGCATTCACCTTGTACACTTGCTGGAAAGCAGCCCCCACAGCCTCCACTTTCTCCTGCGGATCTTCGACAATAAAGAGGTCATCGTCCAAGACGGCGTCCTCTGGATTAATTCCTGCTGTCAGAAGTACGTCTCTGTTGTCCGTCGTTCTCTGAAGCTTAAGACAAGGAAGGTCGTTCTGATCATTCCTTCTAAATATCTTGTTAATTTGCGGAAACATGCTCGGGTCGCTAGCATTAACGGCCCGAATTTTGTTGTCCCAATACAAATTAATTGACAACCGATAGTTCTCTTTAATTAGTTGGTTGATGTTTTTGATCGACGACTTCAGTGTCCTAATCTCCAGATGGTGAGGGTCAGTAAACCGTCGGTACAAGAGTTTTAGTCTTGTCAGCAGTCCACTTTTTTGTCTGTGTAGTGCGTCAATGGTTGCGTTTCGATACATGTCGGTTGCGTCCCGTTGCTTGTATTTCGGTATTGTTGTGTTCATTGTTCGTTTGATTGTCTCATCCATTTGTTCTAGGTATTGGTCTATTTCGTTATTTGTCAAATTCCTGTCATTTGGTGGGGATAAGTTATTCGAACTGATTTCGCTCGATAAGGCGTTGGTAAAGCGTGGCCAGCGCACCTTACTGTAATTGTAAGTATGCACAGGTACATACTCATCCAACTCCACGAGCTCGTTCGGAAGCTGTATTACGGCGGCGAGTCCGCAGTGATCACTGTCGTACTCGATCGTTCGTAAGCAGTTTCTTGGCCTTTGACCCACAGTGTCAGTAATTGTCAGTCTTGCGTCTATTAGCAATAGATCCAGATAGGCACCGCTTCTTGGAAACGATGGCCGATCCGTAGCCAGCAGGTCGACACCATACTCAGTGTTGTATCGACTCATCCAATTGAAAAGATGAATACCTCTTTGATTTTGAATTTGATTTCCCCAATCTTGGTGTTTGGCATTCAAATCACCGGCCATGAGAAAGTAATTTTCTTCCAAGCTCAAGTGTAGACATTCGAAAAGTTTTTCAAGCTCTGTCATAAAATCAGTTGGCTGATGTGATGCCGGTGCATAAGCCGCGTACACATACATTCGCTTCCCCTGTTGGAGAGGAATGCATACGATGCACGCCTCTAACAGCCGAAATCTGCGCAGATCACTATTATATATAACTTTATGATTAATGCCTTTTCGTATGAAGATTGCGACGCCCCCCCCTTGAGTGGAGTTGGGTCGATCTCTTCTAACGATATTGTAATTGTTGTTAGTCAACTTATGTTTCTGGTTCAGCTTAGTTTCGCTGGCCATAAACACATCTGGACTTTGGTCTTTCAACAATTGGAAAAGATTAGCTCTACGTTCGGTCCTAATCAGTGAATTTACATTCACAGCAAGGATCCTAAGAGGCCTCTCCGAAAGCGCGCCTTTAACCTCTAATTTGCGTTAAGCTAGGCAAAACAGAGTAGAGATAGTCTACCCTAGTCGCCTGCTCCTTTATCTGGTTGTGAAGTCCTGTTAACTGGCCTTGAATTGCCAGCAACATGCTTCTTATTTCGGCCTGAGCGTCCGGCGCCTTTGGCACTAGGGCCGGTTGGGCTGCCTTAGCTGCAGGCTGTACCGTTTTTCCCCTTCCTGCCGCCATTTGGGCGTAGGAAATTTGGGGATTAACGGGCGTTGCTGTAGGAGCACGCGTTGATGGGCGTATCTCTACCGCTGCCTGCTTAGCCGCTTTGTTATTTCTTATTTGCTGAAAAGCTGAGCAACCCCGATAATTAGCAGGGTGCCCCTCTTTTCCGCAAAGTGCACATTTAAGCTGGGTCATGTCTTCGACCCGTTCTTCACCGAGCTTGCACTCCCCCTTAATGTGGTCCTCACCACACTTAACGCAGCGTGACTGCATTTCGCAGTTTGCTGCAGCGTGGCCAAACCTTTGGCAGCGCTTGCATTGAAGCATGTCGCCGCCTCTCTTTAATTTATCCCAAGTTACAACCTGGTAGTTGAGAACGGAGATACTTCTCAACCTATCCAGTTTGCTGCTGGGCGATAGCTGGACTAGGAAGAACGGCAAAGACCGCTTCTCCCGTCTGGCTCTGACTGTAGCGAACGGCTTGACCCCGATAAAGTCGAGATCGTCGCTCGCTTTTTGACGGAGCTCATTTAAGAGCACCTGTGGTTCCGTGCAGGAATCTATGCCCTTCAAGAGGACCGTTTGGTATTTATCCACTTTGGGGGTAAAACTGAAGAACTCAGTCGTGGATTTCTTTAATAATTCTTTTATTATTTTGTGCTGCTCCACTGTGGAGCAGTGGATAGCATGTCTATCTTTGCTTAATCTTTTAATAAAAAAGTTTTGGCCTATGGCCGACTTACACAGGTCTATGGTTTCCTGTAGCTCCATTTTATAGGTGTTAATTGGTGGCACCTTTTCTTTTTTATTTTGAGGCGGCTGTGGCTGCTGCTGGTGTTCTCCTTGCTGCTGCTCGTTCCGCTTCTGTTGACTCCGCTCCTGTGGCTGCTGCTGCTGCTGCTGTGTTGTTTTCTTTTTTTGCCGTTGTTCCTTCGGCTGCTGCTGTGGTTGTTTCGTTGGCTGCTGTTGTTGTTGCTGCTTATTTTGGTTTTGCTGTGGCAGTTGCTGTTGCTGTTCCTCTGGCTGCTGGCTTTTCGGTGTCAGCTCAGGCTGTGGCGCTGTCTTTTGTGTCGCCTGTAATATTTTTTTCCGCTCGCGCTCCTGCTTCTCCCTTTCGCGTCGAGCTTCTTGCTTTTGTCTGGGCGCTTCTATCAGTGGGGTCACGATGGCATTGAGACGTTCCATCTCCCCCCGAATGACATCTATTTTTTGGCTGATGGCCTGCTCGTCCAATTCTTGCGCCTCGTTTTCCTCTTCGGAGGACGCCTCTGGTGAAGTGAGGTCAACAAGCAGATTGCTGTTGCTGTCCCCCGTTGTATACAATCCCTCGCCACCCTCTGACATATATTCGATGTCATCGTCGGATGGCGAGGTATCCAATTGTTCTTGTATTTTGGCTGCTGCTGTGGTTTTGGCTGTGCGCGCCGTCTCCTTCACCCCAGCTGGCAGCTGGGCTGAGGTGATGGTGGAGCGGCGCTTCACGAGGTTCGGCGCACAGCTAATCCTCTTCCTCCTCTTGTTTTTAATGTCGGCTGTTGTTGCCGTTGGTGGTTGTGCCGTTCTTGCTACGGCACTTGTTGATGGTGTGGCTGGTGGTGCCATCGCTTGCTTGGTTGTTGTTGTTGCTGCTACGGCTTTTGCTGGTGGTGCCATAGCTGGCTTTGTTGTTGTTGCTGGGACACCTTTCGATGTCCCCGCCGTGTTGTTCGATGCCATTTGCTGTTTTTCCCACTCGATGAAGTTTTCGACTTCTCGATTATGGAAAAAAGCAGCTAAATAATTTTTCCCCGACTGGGACTCGAACCCGTGATCCTCAGGTTGTGGGTCTGCCACCTCTTCCTCTGTGCTATTAACACTATTGGGAATCGCTTGGTTAAAATTAAACTTTACTACGTCACTCCGATATATTTACTTTGAATAAACTGGGAAGCCGAAAACGTCTACACACTTCCACAGTACGAAATCGACTGAGTCCTACGCACTAACCATCATGCCACGAGGTACTACATTCCAAAAAATTATATCTTTTAAATTATCACTCTTAGATTTTTTTTTGTATAGAGGGTAACATAATGCACAAACTATGCATACAAATGTTTTCGATAAAACTCACCAGGCATGCATAGGTCAATTTTGTTACATTGAACTCATGCCTCAGTAAAAAAAGGTGAAATCTAGTTAATCCAGTTTTTTTTTTTTATTATTTGCTTATGCACAGTTCCACATTGATTAGATTTTTTTTGACTTTGAATAAAAAGTACATTTTTCCAAAAAAAAAGGAAAACAAAATTTCTACAAAAAAATATTTATTTTTTTTATTTTTAGGAAAAATGTAATTTTTATTTCATTCCAAGTCAAAAAAAAATATCTGATTAAGCGCAACTGTGAAAAAAGTCGACGAAAATTGTTGTTTCTAATTCATTTTGATGACGACACCGAAATTTATATAAGAACAACGCAATTTTTTCCTTTAATTTGCTTCCAAGACTTTGAAAATTTGATGGAGAACAACATTTCGGTCAATCAATTTAAAAACTCACAGAAATATTAAAGCTGTAAGTCTATAAATCTGGATACCAATGCAAGTCACGCATTCAAAATTTGGAAAGTAATAAAAGATTTACTGAAAGACCACACAAAGTAATTTTTTAGTACATTTTTAAACTAGGGTAAAGAGTCAAAACAAAATAGTTTTTACAAATCCAAAAAAAAAATTATTTAAAAATCTCACTCGAATTTCCAAAACTGTCCTTGAATTTCTTAGGACATCATTATTTGCTAAGATATTGGAAATCACAGCCAATAAGTCAAATAAACCATGTAAAACTAAATAGTACGACAAAAAAAATTGATTGAAAAATATAGCCTCTCAAAAAACACTAACAAAAATTGAAAAAAAAATGTGTTCCTTAATTTGCGTGAGGTATGACTGTTTATACTAATTTTTTTAAATTATTATTGTTTATTTGATATGTAAGAACTTGTGCTATACCATTTTAACTAGGTATTAAAAAGGTGCACAGAAACATTTACACGATTTGTTATTATTATTTTTATTTTTTTTTTAAGTTGTTGAATTTTAAATCAGTTACATACATTTTAAGTATTAATTTTACTTATCAACTATTTTAGAACACAATTCTAGCTAAGCATTTCACCTTTGTGTAAGTAGGTACATGTGTATACCTTGATTTAATTTATTTCAGAGTTATGACTTCCGTTACTTATAAACCTATTTAGCTAACCAAATGGGCGTCCTTATAGATTTTTTTTTATAATGAATCCAAGTTTTTAGGTTGGAATTGCAATTGCGTGATCCTCATACCTCTCAGTTTTATTTACTAAAAACAAAGAACTGACAAATTTGTAAAAGGAAAATTTTTCAAAATTCTGAATTTTTTTCATCAACTTTTGCATTTTGAAAATCGTAAATCAATCTGACGGGAGATTTACAACCCCCTCTGGTATTTGTTTGCTTCTTCGCAATAATTTGTACTAGTACTTCCAGGTTCCAGCCCTCGAAACTCGAGTGCTAATAACATTTACAAACTTCGACATAAAACCCTAGAAAACTTTATTTTTCGATATAGCATTGGAATAACCATGTTATAAATTCATTAAACATTGAGGTTTTCATATACATGATCTAAAGCAATTTATATTTACGCCAGTTACACAGTTTTTCGCATATGTCCTCATCGATAAATGTGAATAAATTTTGCAAGCGCATCACCCCTACCCTATGTACACAAAACTTAAGTAAGAAAAATCGCTAGAATAAACCCATTGTTTAAAAGCAGTTTTTAGCGTGGAGAAAAACTGAGCTACTTATATATAATAATAAGTAGCTCAGTTTTTCTCTGCTTATTATTATTTTCTGCATCACTGGACGCTGCCATCGGATATTCCAGTAATCTTTCCAGTCAGTGCTGGAAAATTGGTTGGCTGATGGGCGGAAAAAATTGAAACTTCACATTTAGGTAACGACAAATAAAAACAAATAAAAACTCGGTCTCGTTCTGGCGCAAACTCGCACTTATAAAACAACAATTTTTTTTGTTTATTAGTTTTTGTGATGCAATATTTTAATAAATTTTTACATTCTGCATTTCTGTGCAAAAAAAAACCGCTACAATGGTATATAATTTATATGTCTTCGGCTTTTGTAGACCGCGTAAATTGTACCACAAAATTCGTGTTTGCCATTTTATTATATGATACGTAAATATGGGTAAATATGGTAACTTTATTTTAAGACCTTAAGCTACAAGATCTAAGGAAAAAAACCTCAGTTATAGTTGTTTTTGAACCAACCATATCGGTCGATTAGTATTAGTAGTAGTAGAAGAGAGTTTCAAACTCTTTTTATTCTCTGATAAAGACGTAAGGTGGTTTTAGCTTTTGATTAGTTTTAGGTTAAGAATTTAAAGTCAATCAAAATGTAGTCCATTAACGCTATACCCAATAAGAAACCCTGAAGAATTTGGAGAAAAAAAAACCAAACGAAACGTCGGGAAATGATGAAATAATTTGTTTTATTTGCATACGGGAATAAAAAGATCTGTAAGCCTCATTTTAATTTTATTCAATTTCAGCATCCTATTCATCATTATTCATTTTAATTTTTGAGTTGTAAAAAAAAGCTAAAGCTAAAACAAGAGCAATAGGCGTTTTTCTATTTTAGCTCTGAGCAGAGCATGGAGTAGAGCTCGAGCTATCGGAGTAAGCTCAGAGCAGATCAGAGGTATCCGACATATTTTGAAACACATCTGAGCATTGAACTATCATAGGATTGCAATGCTTTCAATACACCAAATTTAATATTGAATTTGAATTTTCTTCTCGAAAAACATAAACTAAAAATGATGTGTTGAACACGTCCATTTAAAATGAGTGAAATAAATAGGCAACTACGCTCAGCAATTTACTCCATTCGCTCGGTCTTTTTATTCTGAGCTCATGGAGTTGAGCGCTCTGAGTGCTCTGACACCTCAATGCTATGCTCAGAGCTAAACACGAAAAACGTCTAATACTTTTGAATATCTGATCTTTTAATCCTCATACTCAATTATATAAGAAAACAATTCAAGCACAAATCATAATCTAAAAATAACTTCAATACTGGTTTGTACAAAATTTAAAGATGATGATCCAAAATGTTGAAAAATAGTTGATACTTTTTCTGGTAGCATTATATTATTTGAATATGACACAAGGCTTAGAATGCTAATAGTTGACAGTTGAAAAAACCAATAAACTACCATTATTTATGAAGCAATTTAATATTCTTATATTTAACCATTTAACGGTTTTTTTCCAATTGTCAACTATCAGGTTTCTTATCCTTATCTTATCGGATTTAAATAATGCAACCAGAAAAAATGTCAACATTATTAAAACTATTTCAAACATAAACTTCAATTTGTTCCGGACTTCGACATCGACAGTACTTTACTATTTAAAATTTTGAAATTTGAGACCATGTACTCTGTCCATAATCTCGTAAACTATTTTTTTTTTCATTTTATTTATACAAAATGGGGAATTTTATTCGTTATTTTACCATTTAAGTACAGAATAAAAGGAAAATTAAATTTTGTTTCCAGTTTAAGGGTTGCCATCTATTTTTTTTTTTCAAAGTTTAAAATAATTGCCTAAAACAACAAACTTGCTCCTAAAAGCCCTTTTTTTACTTATGTTAGCTAATTTTAACTTCTTGAACCTAAAAAAACAGTGCCAGATGAGTTTGGTTGTTGAAACTGAAATTTCTTACTATACTTGCTATAAGACTTTGAGCTCGAATAGCAAGCACTTTCGACGAAAAAACTCGTTTGGGGCTATTTTTGTCATGTCGAAGAAGGTATAGTTAGCTAAAAAATTTTCAAAAACTGGGTTTTAAGGAGCAAGTTTGTTGTTATTGAAAATTACTTTAAACTTTGAAAAAAAATTAGATGGCAACCCTTAAGCTGCGAAAATATTTTAATAAATCATACACTCAGTTTGAGCGTATCAAAAAATTCGCAAAATAGCCATAAAAACTATTTATTTTACTTTTAAATCTTAAAATCAGCTTTATTTGAGCGACCGGTTCGCGATCGATTTTATTCAAAAACTTTTTTTACATATGTCATTTTATAGAAAATTAAATTATCTTTATTTTACATTTTAGAGGTTGATCTTATGAGTAAATCTCGAATTTTTGCTATTAATATTATGTCGTTTCTAGGATTAACAATGCTTTGGAGTACTGACAGACTGTCACTGCATATAGCCCATTGACCCTTTGTGTTTGTGCTTCTCTTTGTGGCTTCAAAAATGGCTAAGGCTTCCGTTGTATAGATGGAGACAAAATTTGGTAAGATTCCTTTTATGACTGTGGAACCATCTTCAGTAACAACTGCGAAAGCTGTGTTTGTATCTGCTTTTGAGCCATCTGTAAACAGGAAGTTCCAGCCTTTGCTTTGAAGGTCATTTGAGATTTCAAGAAATCGTGCTTTGTATATTGTATTACATGACACATTCTTACGTAAATCTTGTAGGTTGAGAAGTAATGATGACCAAGGTGGATGTGTTGGTGTGTATTTGGCTGTTCTATGGCAGGGTAAATTGAGCTTGTAACAGGAATCAAGGATGTTGTGTATTGCGGACGGAATCCTTCTGCTAAGTTTGTGGTTAATGGCCTTACTCGTGTCTTTATCTATTACCGATCCTGTTTGGAAATATGGCATTCAGTTTTGCAGTGATTTCAAGATAACGTTCTTCTAATGTTGGGAGTCCGGTTTCAGCCAGTATTTTTTATTGGTGTTGTTAGGAAAGCGCCTAAGCTTTTTCTTGCCGCTTGGTGGTATGTTAGTGCAATTATATTTTTGATTGCATTCGGACAAGAACCATATATTGCCAAACCGTAATCAATTTTACTTAAAATTAACATTTTTGAAATATTGCAAAGAGAGTTAACATGAACATTACTTTTTTTGATGATAGATATTTTATAATATTGAGCCTTGCTGCTAATGATTTCTTAAGACTAATACAGTGTGATTTCCGATTATACTTATTGCTTATTAAAAGACCTAGAATATTTAGATTAGAAACTGTTTCAATTTTAATGTTGTTAACAATTAATTCTATGTTTGCACATTTTTTTTCTGCAGATATGAATTAACTTGTATTTTTCGAGAGAAAGATTGGATCCAGAAGTACAGGACCAGTCATTAATTTCATTTAACAAAGTAGAAAATATAGATTTAGTTTTCTCTAGGTCATTATATTTACATAAAATATGTACATCATCTACATAGATACAATTATCTTTGTGATTAGTTATAATTTCATTCAGTTGGTTAAATGCTATTGCAAAGCAGATTTCCGACAATGGAGAGCCTTGTGGGATACCATTGTCGAGAGGCATAGTTTTTGAAAACATATTTCGAATTTTAATGAAGCACTTTCTTTAAAATGTTGGGGCCAACATCCCACTCTATTAACTTGTCTAAAATGAGGTGGATGCCAATGCGATCCAAAGCCTTTTCAAAGTCTAAGGCCAGAATTGTAATATGGTTACGAGCTGTAAGGGCATTTGTGACAACATAGTCAATATGAAGAAGAGCATCTATGCAACCTCTTTTTGGTTTGAATGCGACTTGATAAAGGCTTAAAACCTTTTTGGACTCTGCAAACCATAACATCCTTTTAGCAATTATTTTTTCAAGAACTTGTAATAAGCAGGGAAGCAATGAGATAGGCCGATTACCATTTATACTTGCAATGTCTTTGTTAGGCATAGGAATGGGGATAATGGTTGCTATTTTCCAGCTTTGAGATATGATGTTTGTGCTAAGAATGCTATTATAAAGCGATATAAGCCTTTGCTTGGCCAGATACGGAAGATTTTTTATCATAGGGTAAGAAATTCTGTCTCGTCCTGGTGTTTTCCCTTGTAATTTGTCAGAGATGTCAGCTTCAATACGTTTTGCTGCTGCGTTTGTTGCCGGTTGTGAAATTAAAGCAAGACTTTCCAATTTCTTGGCGATGAAAATTAGAATTTTCGGAGTTAAGAGAGAATGTTTGAGCAAAAATATTGCAAATTTCGGCAGGCTCGGTAACCGAGCCAGTTGGTGTGTTGATGGAAACTATATGTTTATGTGTGGAGTTGCCTGTTAGGGTCCTTATTCGTTGCCAAATTGTTTTTGTGGAAGAATTTGGGTTAATTTCTGCTGTAAATTCCTTAAAGCTATTTGTTTTGCTAATTTTTAGCAATCTTCTAAAAAGAGCATTAGCTTAGGCTAATAAGTTGGCTTGAGTAGGACTTTTTTTAAAAGCCATCCAAGATTTGAATTTTTCAGTTCTTAACCTAGCCAGATCAGGGTTCCACCATGGCACGGTTCTTTTCGAGGTGATTAAACATGACTGGGGGATGGAACTATTTGCAGCATTTTGTTATGCTTCTAAGCAAAGATGCAGCAGCCTTGTTTATAAAAGTGGGGGTTGTGGGTTGTGCAGTTGGCGGGTTTAGTTCAAATTTGTTCTTGAATAAATTCCAATCTGCCAGGTCTGTTTTATATCTTGGTATGTGTTTGTTGACTTCGTGCCGAGGTGTCAAAAGCAAAGAGATAGATATCGGAAAATGATCGCTATTATACAAATCGTTTGAGATAATACAGGAAATTTTCGGAAATAATACTGAGGAACAACATGTTACGTCTACGTGGGTAAAAGTACTATGCGTTGAGAAGTGGGTGGAAGAACCGTCATTTAGTATAGCTAGGTCGGATTTAGTGATAAATTCTTCAATAATTGAACCCCTTTTGTTTGTCTTAGGGGAGCCCCAGAGCTCACTCCAGGAGTTTAGATCGCCTGTAATTATGTACGGGGGTTCCACTTGACTAATTATATTATCTAGATCGTGAGTGAAAGGTTACCCGGGTAGAATATAGATAAAAATAACCGTAACTTTGATGACGATATTGACTTGTAAAATATTTGAAACAATTTGTTTATGAACATGAGGGATGTTGTTTTTTATAAGTATTCCTGCTCCTTGCACAGATGTTACATTAGACGGTAAATTTACAAAGTACCCGATAAACGAATTTGGCTTTATAGGGTCTACCTTATAAGCCAAGTGCGTTTCTTGTAGTGCAATGATATCATATTTACTTTCTTTAATTATTAAATTTAAAAAAAAAATAAATAAATTAATTTAGTGGCGCAACAGCTCATGGAGAACCAGGGCCTAGTGACTAACAACTCTCAACCATTCCTGTGTGCGTGTTGTTGGCAGGAATGGAGGGGACCTATAATTTTTTGCCGAGTCCGAACGGCTAGATGAGAAGAACTTATTCATGACAAGTATACTCTTGGAGGATTTGTCAGTCCCTCGCAAGAGGCAGTACCTCGGAAAAAAACATTTCTGTTTTTAGGTGGCAGCGGCCGGGAATCGAACCCAGACCTTTGGCATGACAGTCCTACGCACTAACCATTACGCCACGAGGTACTACAAAATTAATTAAATTTAGTTCATCATAATCATTCATGAAGCCCTTAAGGTTCCATTGTAAAATGTCGAGAGAGTTGAGTATTTTTGGCGATTGGTTGTTTAGGTGATCAATTGTGTGTCGATGGTTACACTTGCGGGAGAGATCGCAATTTTCACCACGCATGGTGGCTTGATTTGCAGTCCCCTCCGCAAGTGCGACCATCGACGTTGGGGTTACAGAGTTTTTGTGTTTATGTATCATTTTTATTAGAGATTTAATTAGATCATTATTTTTGGCGTTTGTGGGAGTGGTAAGAGAGTTAATTTGCGAAGAAGTATATGTGCGGGGGTAAGAGGGTGTGGTGAAGTTGTTTGTTTGTGGTGGAATAGTATTTTTACTAAGAGTATTTGAATTGATTTTTTCTATGGATTGTTTTTGAGTGGAAGAGGGAGAGAGCATAAGTTGATCATGCAATACTTCTGCTGATCGTGAAGTTGATGGGGAGACGCCTGGTGGCGTAACAATTTTTGCAGGTTGGTTGATAGTTTGTGCGGGTATTACTGATTGAATTGTGGCTGGGCAGGTGCTGGTTGGAATAGGTAAGGTAGTGAGAGGAGGGTTTTGTGTTTGTCGAGTGGATTGAAAATATTAGCTTGGTTTTGTTCATTGTATGTGCATCACGCTTCAGCCATACTGCACTTATTTTTGGTTTTGATGGTTATTATGTCTTTGCTTTGAATAAATTTGGGGCAATCTTTTGAGGAGGATGGATGTTTGTCCAAAAAATTTGCACACATCAGCCTTGTACAGGTCTGAGGTTCGTGCGGGGGAGACTACAATTGACACAAACTTTGCGCTTAATACACCTCTTAGTTGTATGTCCTAATAACTGGCAGTTTCGGAATCTCATAGGAGAAAGAATGTATTCCTTGACCTTTGCCTTGTACCAGCCAATTTCGACGGTTTGTGGAATTTGATACAGGTCAAATGTGAAAACTACTAGCCCTTTGGGTTCGATTTTGTCATTAATTTTTTTAGTAAATTTGTAAACCTCAGTAACACCTTGCGGTTTCATTTCCGAAACGATTTCAGATTCTTGCACATTTTTCAACAATGGTGCATATACAATGCCTTTAAAGGGATTACGTTGTTTGTGGAGGGTTGATTGGCTAAGTTAGTAGTTTTAATGAATTATCAGCGAATTGTTGATTTTTAGCTAACAGAAGAACGCTACCGTCTTTCAGTATAGATATATTATCATACTCCGTGCTAATAGCATCTATTGATTTTCTTAAAACGAAAATACTTACAGACGAGATATGTTTATCATCATACTTGGTTGAAATCACTACAAATTTTGGGCTTTTAACGGGTAACTCTGGGAATTCCACCGGCGAGCTTCCACGTTTATATTTCTTTGCCCTGGGTGGATCAGGAGACATATCGGAGAGTATGTCAAACTGATTCCTGGGCTTGTTTTTTGGCGCCGGTGGGCCCATGTCGTAATTAAACAGCAAAAGTGAGTGGGATTGATTAACCACGAGGTTCGATACGAAAAAAGGTTGTTTTTCTTACAAGAAGTAGAGCGAGGTTAGACAGAGAAAATCTGTCGAAAGATCACTGAGCGTCAGACAATAATAAGAACACAGCAGTTAAGAACGAGATGTTCACACTACAAGAGCCAAACGGTGACTGTGTATTAACACTTGATTTTTGTTTTTGACCCCAAACATAATCGAAATATAAAGACATTTTAGTTGCAAAAAGGAATATCTAACATTTTATTCATCAGCTCTCCAGCAAACATGTAGAAAAAAATCTCGTGCCAAATTAATTCACATTTTCCCTTTTTTTGACATTTAGAATGCATACTTTTTTCCCGGGGAGTTTATTCATACCTTTGAAGTTCGTTTAGAGTATAGGAGAAAACAAAGTTCGCGTTAATTCTTCATTTATAATAAGAGAATAGGTAAAAGGGAAATATTTCCCTGGGAACTATTATTTAGAATTGGGCTGATTATGAATCAACAAAAACAGGCGTTTTATGTATTAAATATTAACATATGGCTGCTGGTGAAAGAAGATTTAGTAAAAACCTACCAAAACAGTTTTGTTACATGTTCGGATGTTAAGTATTTTATGGAAGGTATAAAAACAGCTTACTGTCCCTATTCTAAATAAGGAATTGGAAATCAGAATATCAGTAAAATTTTTACTTCGTGATCTCTGTTTAGACCTTTTGCCGGAAAATCTCGGTGCTGTGAGTGATGAAAAAAGAGAGATGTTCCTTCAATATGCCCGAGTAATAGAAATCAGGTATCAAAGACGTTGGTCACCAGCTTTGATGCGATATTTTCGTTGGTTCTTAAAAATAAGAAGCTTCAACGCCTCACGAAGGTAAGCAAAAAAGTCACTGACCAGATTAAACCAGTTTTTTTTTGGGCTAAAAATACTCTCTGATATTAGATCATTTCAAATTATAACCATTTTGGTAAAATTGGTTAGGTTACTTTCGTTTACATAATTTGTTAACGATTTGTTCTGACTGCCTGTTTTCTCAGTTTTCTTTATAATCACTGTCAGCCGTATTTATTAAGAAGGCTTCGTAACTTTAAAATGCCTCTTAATTGCTCTTAAGTGAGATTTCGGTATCTATAACCAATTTTCACTTTTAAGCAATGTTACCTAAATGTATCATAACTTAAACGCCATTCACCACGTTTAAAGGTTACTTAAAGCCATCTTAAACATGTTTTGACATTCGAAACCAATAGTTTTTTTGTTTTTATTACAGAAATATAGGTATACCTATGTATGTATGTATGTGAGCAGAGTTTTCATATTTTTGCTGTGGGTACCTAATGAAAGTTTTAAGATGTGTGGTTTCCTTTTATAAATTGAATTTGAAAATAAATTGTTTCGATTTATTAACATATTTTTCTATTAAAAGTTCAAAATAATAGAGTTTCTGAACATAAACATAAAATCATCCCAAACCAAAATGGAATCATGTTTCATTTCGTTTGCTTTAGTATGCCAGTTGCTTCTCTTTCTCTCTTATAAATACATGTGGTCATCTTTTGTTTGCATTTGTTTGCTGTCAAAAAACAGCTGAAATGAACATGTATTAGTGAGTTTTTTTCACGTTACGTTACATTTCAATTATTTAGTTAAGCAGCAATAGAAAATTGATTATAGATGAGGATTTAAGTAACGTAATTTAAAGGCAATTTAAATATTTAAACAAACTTAACTGACTTACCTCTAAGAGGCATTTTAAGAAAATATAATAAATTTGGCTGTCAGAGTTTTCTACTGCTCCAGAAATCCAATCAGTTTGCTGATCCCGACTCGGTTTAACTGGGTTTAGAAATAAGTTTAAATTTTGTGAAAAGAAGAAAATATTTTGAATTTCCCATTAGCTACGTCATTGACTGATTTAAAACAGCTTGTCTACTTATTCTATTCTCAATTCTTATGTCATCATTTTCTTTACACATTTTGTATTTTATTTCAGTCATGCATCCTTAAAACGTCTTAATAATGGAAAGAATGAAACAGGGAGATGATTTAAGTTAATAAAAAGCGAAATATACATTGAACGTCAGAATTTGTCCGGAAAAACAATGCTCCTAGCATTCTCTTTCCGCACAAAATTTAGTGGAGACTTTCTTTTGCCTTTTCACGTACAGCGGTTACAAACGTCAAATTTTGCGCTTGAGCTCCGTCCTGCTTGGAAAAAAATCCAAGATAAAATTTGTTCTCGGAAAAATGTTATACGAGGCGGCCAAGCGACGGCTTAATGACGCCGGCGGCCCATAAACCACACCAAACCGTAATTTTTTCGGGATGCAATGATGGCTCATGGAGTACGTGTGGATTACTGCCTCACCAATACCGCATATTTTGTTTATTGACGAAGCCAGAAATGAGCCTCATCGCTGAAGATGATTTTTCGATCAATATCCAATCATTTTCAAGTTGTTGCTCAGCCCAATTCACGAACATACGACGCTTCTGGTGGTCAAGCGGCTTCAGTTCTTGCGTCAATTTAATCTTGTAAGGATGTAGGCCAAGATCTTTTCGCAAAATTCGCCACAACGACGTCACAGAGATGCCCAACGCTTGAGAACTACGGGTGAGAGACACATTTGGGCTTTCTGCAACTGAAGCCTCAGCGGCAGCAATATTCTCGACACTACGGGCACTTCTTTGTCTAACTGGCACGGGAACATTTTGTACTGTGCTTGTGGATTCAAATTTTTCCACTAGACTCTCAATTGTTGATCTGCTAGGAAGATTATGACGACCATAAATTGGACGTAGCGCTCTTAACGATGAGGCCACTGACTCGGTAGTACTGAATTTCGGTAGTAAATTTTAATAATTTCGACTCGTTGTTGGCTCGTATATCTTTCCATCATGAAATGGCAAATGGCTCTCCTTTCTGAAGAGAAATATCAAAAGAGCGGCATGAAATATGGCATCGTTTGCTGTCCCTGTCGCTCTACTTTTGTAGCGTCCCTGTTGAAAAACCCTTTAGAAGACTTAGCATAAGGGATCGGACTTGTTAAATTATGGATTCTAAATAGCTTTTCATGGCTTTTAGTCCTACAAGTCTAATTCATATTGCTATGTCTTCAACTTGGCTGATTTATTTCATAAGTGTATAGAATTTTTATTAAAAAAACCTTCCCATAGATATCATATTCTTCCATAAATATTTCCAATGCCCCAAGCTTTGCCATAATCCGTTGGCATTCGACATAAGAATTTTAAGCATTCTCATCATTCCCGTTTGGGTGGGAAACCATTTTCAAGCTTACTTTATTTATTAAAAATAAGTTTTAGCCTTCATCATGTAAGGCTGACGATAGCTGGATCCTCATCACGTAACTTTCCTAACTACACGATAGTCATGAACGATATCGTAATAGTTTGCTTCACGTGATACTACTGCTCTCGTATCTTCAACCGTTCTGCTGCAAATTTGTAGGGCTTTAATTTTATGAACACAATTTATTGGTTTTGTGCGTAATTATTATTATTTGATGACAAATCAAATATTTGTTTTGAATAAGTTTTTAATGTTAGTAATATTGTTTCAACTTTATTGTTCCTAGAAACAAAATAAAAAAGTTGTGTACCCCCAGAATTCGAACCCAGAACCCTTCGGTGCGATCCTGACGCAATGATCAGAAATCGATATCGAAAACGATATCGTCACCCTTATATGGTGAGGGCCATGGCTCAACGATGTGGGTTAGTGCGAAAAAATTGCTATATGGATGGGTGGTTCTTCGCAAATTGATACTTATGTGAGTGCAAAATCTACGAAAAAAATTATAGTTTTCTTAAACTTTTTCATGCCATAATGATTGTTACCATAACAAAAGGGAATGTTGAAAGTGGTCGCACTTCAAGTGTCAATTTTTCTTAAACCAGATTTTACATGTAAAAATTATGAAATGCCACGGTAGTGATATTTTCATACTTAAATCCACTTTGCAACATAAGTGTTATAGTGAAAAAAATGTCCGAATAAATTTTAGATAAGTTTAGCAAACACTATACAAAAGTGAATAAAAGCATATGGTGTTCGAAATAACGTTTAATACGGTGTTGACCATTTTTTCGTGCCAGACTGATGCCAAATGGTCGATATCATCTACACCAATTTGGAGAGAACCGTTTGTTTATTATATAAATATACAGTGCCGTTTTTTGATCAGAATCAATGCATAGCATATATATTACAATCCACTTTATAAAACAGCTGTACAAACACGAAAATAAAGTAACATTTTTTGATTTTTTTTAAACTCGGGGACAGATTTTGAGCTCAAACTGCAAATTTTGTAAATGAGTCATAACTTTTAAAAATATGGAATATTAAAACTGCTGTTATATATTTGACGTAAATATATTTCGAATGATTTTTTGTTTTTTAATTAAAGTCCAGTTTTCAACAAATTTTTGGTAACCTCATTTGGGGTATAAATTAGTTTTTTAAAAATATATTAATTCCAAATTAATTGTTTCCTCTATGCATACATAAGTAGAAACAAATATTATATTTTGTTTAAATATTTCTATTAAAAATAACTTTAAAAAAAGAAAATGAAAAATAGAATTGTTATATTTCAACGAAAGGAATATAAATATATTCCTTCACGATAAAAAGTCATAAACAATTTCTTAGTAAAAATTTCACTGACACATAGCCACACAAATATTTAAGCAAGATTTTCTCCAAAAACAAAACAACATACAAATAATAACTGTAATAATAATAATAATAATAATAATAATAATAATAATAATACCCTCATAAATTAAATAATGGAAGGACGTAAACCTCAAGCTAGAAGACTTTTACAAAAAAAACGTACAGGGCCATTATTTTCTGACGATATTTTAAACGAATTGAGTACAAAGCCACCATCAGTAGTACCAACACCAGTGCCACCTACATATATACCACAGCAACAGTTTAATAGTCACAGCCGCAGAATTCCGTCGGTAAAGGACAAAAAAGAGAAAAAACGTGAAAGATGGCTACTAACACGAAAAACTTGGAAATACATGGCCGATGCGGGTCGAAAACTTATTCCAGATGGCGCTCAAAACCGTCCCGAAGACATCCAAAAATGCGAACGACATTTTCACAATTTATGCGCCAACGAGCCAAGATTTATACTGTGGCGCCGCAAGGCTTCATATCCGGGGGCTATTGGAGCATCGAGGAATTCAAAGAGACGCTTAAAACTTTTACTGTCACACAGTCATAAAGGCATCGGTAGCTTTGACTATGAAACCGAAGAATCCCGAAACGCCGATCAGATTATCGATTTGTTGTCGAGTTATTTAAAACTAGACGAATCGATTAAGATCACAACATTACTCGGCTCGAAGACAGTTCGGCCAGATCAGACGTCATCACCTTCAGCTCAGCGACCCGGTGGCAGCAATGCAAATCGTGGTGGATTCAGCTCGAAATCGATGGCAATGTCATCGCGTGGGCCTGGATTTTTGCCACCTCTCGCTCAGCCTCCTAAAGGCATAAATGCTCTCTCGGAGATCGATCAGCTGCTCGAACGGCTGCGAACGCTTAGCCGTAGCTCCACCTGCCGCACTACTATCCCACTAGAGCGAATTACCCCTGAGATTCTCGAAGATAAAACCCTTCTTAAACAGATTTATAACGAGCTTAAGAAACAGCAGCTTCATCGAATCATTGGAAAACATTCCAGCAGCACCGGCCCAAGAGCTAGCCTCCATCACGCTTCTTCACTGTCCAGTCTTTGGCATTTCCGTCGTGACGGGAGTACTAAAGGTTCCTTCTCGAGTAGGCCCAGTTTTCTCCCTAACTTTGGACTCAAGTCACCACCACCAACTCAATTCACTTCATCACCACCACTCTCACCTAGCCATGAATCTGTAAAGCGTGTTCCCCCCTCGTCCTTAGACCTTCCTGCACCACTATCATCAACCTTGAAATTCGAAACCCCTCCAGCTCCTGTGATTTCTGCAGTTACAAAACCCCCCCGAGTGAATATCACTTATGCTACCAACGGCACTCAGACCAACTTCATTCAGCTAAACGAGATCGAACGCCTAGCCAAAGAATATAAAGAAATGAAGCAAGAAGAGTCTGTAGCAGCTGCAAGTACGTCCACTGCTGGTCAACCCACCGATGATGAGAGCGACAAGGGTGCCACAGCCGGGCAAGGTCACCGCCGTAAGAGCAGCATCGACAACGAGGACGTGTCACAGTCAGTCAGTGACACGATTAAACGTTACTTGCGAATGGCGCGCAAGAAGAGCGTCCACGATGACAACGCCAATCGATTCAAGCGGGTTAACTACGATCGCAACTTACGCAACATTCGGGCTAAGGGTGAGATTAATCCACCCGGAATGGACGAAGGCTGCAACAAGGCCACCCAGACATTAGATGCTTGGTCTGTTATCTCGCTGGACTTCATTAGGGGTCATGAGAATAAAGGTGCTCTAGAAGAAGCTCACTTAGACTGGCGTAAGAGTCTGGATCTACGAATCCAACAGAAAGAAAAATACGAAAACAGTCTGAAACAGCAACGTGATGAAGCAGCAGCTGTCACGAAAGCCAAACAATATCCCACCCATTCCAGCGCATCCGCATCGGCTCCAACGTCTCCAACTAATGCCTCACATGGACATGGTAGTTCTGGTGGTGGTGCTGCTGGTACTGCCCCAACAGCTTCTGGAATCCTACACTCAAGCACTCAGTTTCTATCGAATCTCTGGCATGGAACTGGAGGTCATCATCAAGATAGATCATCCAGCCAGGATTATGGCTACCATCCTCTGCCTGGCAGCAACACAAACAGCACTGGTTCAATAATATCAGTGGGAACCACTGCTTCTGGACATAGTTACAGTAATTTTTCTTTTTTCAGTTTATCTAGCATTTATAAAACAAAACAAACAAATTTGGCGGGTATTTTGAATGTTTATTTTAATTTTAGATTCAAAGGGCGCCAATAGTGATATGCAAAAGTCCAAGTCATCTTCTAATGTCGGACAGTTTGTTTCCAAGAAGATTTTTAAAACGAGGTCCAAGAGTCAGACGCGGACATCATCGCCAACGAAGGCGGAATGGACGCCGAAGGTGAGCATACCATTTCCTGGCATTCCTTTTTTGTTCTTTAAAATTCCTATAGACACGCTTTCTTTTTAAATTAAGGGCAACTGCACATGGACTTCGGATAATGGACGTCAAGTCACACTTACAAATTCCCACCTGCAAAGTTTGACGGAAGTTGAGGCAAAAATACTTCAGCGAGTAGCCATTGAAAAAATAAACCAGCTTAATATTGGCGTTAGTGTGGCAGTTCCTTCATGTAAGTCTATCTGTTTTTTTTTTAATTTTCTAAAGGCCTTTTCAAAGCAACCATTACTTTAGACAGTGACAATGCGGGAAAAACTCAAAAAAGGCGACCTTTGGCGAAGAAAAAAGCTATGACTACCAGTTTTTTTGACATTGGCAGAAAAGAAGATAAAGGTATTGACAACATTTGCAAAGAAGCTTATGTTGAATTCCTTTACAACCATTTCAAATCGATTTTTTTTTTCTGGTTGCAAGCAACAAACAAAAAATCAAATTTTTCGCGAGTGTGTCATTTGACAGTAGCTTTGACAAACTAGTGAGCAACAAAATTAATTACAAGTTTTCAAATGTGCATTCAGCTTATCACGTCTTTCGGATAACATATATATATTCAAGAAAATTTGTAAAAATAGTTGTGCGACCATTGAAACTAAAAAAAAAAACAAATTCATTAAAAAAACTCATCAATTGAAGGCGAGCTTTATATCTTTAATCGACTTTTGACACTTTGAATAAATTAAAATTTGTTTTAATAAGTTATTTGCTTTATATCTGTTTAAAATTAGAGGACGATCACTTAAGAGTATTTGTTAAGCCCGCCGCAGAGAAATGTGAAATCGTTCTAGAGGATGTGAAATCTATCTGAAATCTTGTTGAAAATGCAAGATTTGTTTTAACAGAATAAAATCGATTTTGTTAAGAAAAAAAAAATTGATGTTTTGGTTTTAAGCAATTTGATATTAATCATCCTATTCATAATTATGCTTCACAGGATCAAATATTAGTATATTTGGCAATACCCTAGAGGACTGTGTAGCACATGACAAAAAACGACGTACCAATCTCACAGCTGTTTCAGATCGAGGGTCAAGAAACTCGATAACCTCCCTCTTTCGAGGTAGTTCAAGCAATAAAGTAAGTTATATCACAAGCTTTTTTTAAACACAACTCTAAAGTAGTCTTCTTCTTTGAAAACTAGGTTCGTTCGTGTGAAAGCCTTCCATCATCAACGGGCAGTTATAATCTTCCCCATTCCGATAGTAATTCAAGTAATATAACAAGTGGAAATAGTGGTAGTAATATTGATAGAACAAGTGGTAATGGTAATTTGGTGAAGACAGCTGCAATGCTTATGTCACGTAGTCAGTGGGATGTACGGCGTTCGAGCCAAGACTACGATGAATTATCTCCACCACCACCGCCGATGGTTGAAGAAAGAACTAATGGTGAACAAGCTGAAACGCAAGTACCGACTTTCGTTCAAGAATGCATCAAACATTTGGAGAAATATGGCTTGCATTCAGTTGGAATATTTCGTGTTAGTACATCGAAGAAGCGAGTCAGAGAGGTAAGTTCTTTTTCCTGTCATATCTTAATTGCTAAAATAAATACTATCTGGGGCTTTATCAAAATTCAAAACACTTTTTCCAAATTGGTTACCAAATTTTGATAGGTTACAAGTGGTTGGCGTGAATAATTTGAAAAGGGAAGATGAAGCTAAATATTCAAAACACCTGCAAGCTAAAGAACCTTATCTCAATGTTTTACAACAAGATAGTACATTTGCAGGTCTTTACAGAATGCATTTGCATTTTTGCATTTTTGAAGATGTTTATTCGATCTTTGTAGCCTCATATTTTTCTGTGATTTTAAGAACTTAAGGTAGAACTAGAATAGACGGAAGCCAACGTATGTCGTCGTACGAAACCGGGCGAAAACAAGTAATCCCTATACGCGCACATAATTGAGAAGTGCTACTCTTCGTTGAGTTTTCGTTAACTTCTCCCGTCGGACGAGAGAGCGCTCACCGACCGTTCTTTCGTAAGTGTACGTATTGAAAATCAAAATGGTTTTAGCAAACTAAAAAGAATTTCGCATTTCGTGCATAATTTTCAACAGTTTTTTTTTTCTGTTTAATGTACGAGTGAAACGAAATCTTACCCCTTTATTAATAAACGGCGAATAACTTGTAATTCTCATTAACATATGAGTTATAGTCTGTGACGTGTGTTAACGTACGGATAACTTTAACTCGCCAAATTCTGTGGATGAACGAATAACTTATTAACACATACACGCCCACGTGTGATACACAGTATACACTTCGTAAGGTAGTGCATGCATATGACACATGTATTAAAAAATCCCCTCAATTTGATGAAGTGGTGAATTTGGTGAAGTGATAAATACTGAAAAGATATCATATTTTTTCAAAAAGAAAAGTTATCAAACGAACAAGTTGTCTATCCAGTGTTGCCGCTGAGGAATTTGAAAAGGTCGCAAAAAAAGGGTCACGGGAGAAAAAAAGTCGCACTCGGATTTTTTTGATAAATAGCGAAATCAATTAGAAAATGATTAAATTGCAAAAAAAAATACACACATTTTTAAAAAGGTTTTTTTACTAAACAAATTACCGAGCAACACGAAATCTATTAAATAAAAATATGAATTTTTTTTTTAATTTTTAACTGAAAAAAGGAAATTTCATCTGAATTCTTGTAAAAAAAAGAATTTTTGGGAAGAATACTTTGAAAATGATTAGAGTAGTTTTTTTTTAAATATGTAAAATAAATTTTCAAAAAAATTTGTGATCGAATCGAATTTTGAAGATAAAATGTTTTTGAAATTTTTATTAATGGTTCAGAAAATTTGTTTTCGAAAGTTTTGATATATACTTAAACACACTCTTAAACATACTCTGCAGTCACACGAGAAACGGGCGTGTATGCATTTGAGTAGTTTTGAGGTATATAAATGCATTTCAATTATTTAAATAATTTAAAAATTTGTCTTTTTTTCTCATTGAAAAATTATGTTATTTTACTGAGCCTGTAATGAAATTTACGTTCGTGATTTTTATCCGTTTGCAGTAGGAAGTATGAGTTTTAAGCTTTACACAAAAATATTTTATTAGATATTTAACAGTTCCAGTTATGGTAGTAACACATTTTTTGATTTGGCCCTTGCTTACACCCTTTTTTCTTAGGACGATAGGTTGTAAATAGTTATTCCTTTGTGTTAGTTATTCCTTCCTTTCATTTAAGACCATACTCATTATAGGCCCCAAGCAAAATTTAATAAAATGAGAAAAATTTGAATTTCTTGAACAGTTTTTTAACATGTACTTTTTTTTTTAATGTACTAAAAATTATTGACAACCCGTTAAGTACCTACCAAGTTTAGAAATATTCATTATCCAAAAAATACTTTATTTACAAATTAGCTATGTATTTTTTGGGAGCTTCTGCATAAAAGTAATTTTTAAATCAGTCACGCCGATTCCGAGGAAATAAAAAATAAAAAAGTTCTTTGAGAAATATCGGTAATAACAGACAGACAGATGGAAAGACAGAATTATGGAACTTTCTTTTTTAATCTCCGCTTTAATCATAATAACAAGTCTGATCAAAACCTCGAGTTCAATTTTGTTCACGAATGCATTACTTGAAAAATTGCAGCAATGTTTATATTTCAAATAAAAATTGGTTTATAGTAGTACGAAATAAGTATGAGGAATACTTTTTAAACACACAAAAAATAGGACAGTTACCTCGTTTATATGAAGAATCGAAAAATCAAATTGGATTTTAAAGGGAGTTAGCAGGAATTTGACTCAATTCTACTAAGTGTGTGCGAACGACGCAAACCAAGCCTATTTCAACTCGATATGTGTTATAGGTACCTCATATAAATGGAAAATTAGGAATTTTTTTCTTCGCCAAAAATAAGAACCTAATTTTGTCCATGTAATTTTTTTGAGATGGGGTCAGAAAAGTCGCACAATTTTTTAAAAAGGGTAAAAAGAGCCAGTTTTTAAAAAAGTCGTCTCATGGTCGCATGAGGCCAAAAAAAGGGTAAAAATGCGACTTAAGTCGCACAGCGGCAACCGTGTGTCTATCCGTGTGACAGTTAACACGTGTGTTAGTGAGCGGATACCAGTTTTTGGGGTTTCGTAAAGTTAATAATTAAAAGCCTATCACTCTTTGCTATGAATAGGTACAAAAAATTACATTGAACAAACAATAGTTTGCATTTTTTCACTTTCAACCACTTAAGTGCACTATGGGTGGCTTGTGAAGTTTACGTTTCGGAGAGCTTTTTTGCGGTCGGTTTTGATATAAGCTTCCGGCAACTTCCGCCTATTTTAGTTCTACCTTTAATTTTGAAGATCCGACCATTAGAGCTATTAGCTTATTACTGTAGAAGCAACATTCATATTTTGAGCACAGCCACTTTAAATAAGATGAGAACCACCGAGTTATTCTTTTCATAAAATGGGGAAATTGGTTCTAATTTTTTTGGGTTTTGGTGACGAGGTAAGGTGGTCTTGACCTGGACAGTGGTGGGTCGAGATCTGGACAGAGGTGGGTCTAGAATCTGGACGGAGTTGTGAATTTTTGTTTGGGTTTGGGTGAGGTGGTCTAAGCCTGGACAGAGGAGGGTATGGATCTGGACAGAGGTGGGCCTGGACTCGGGACAAATTTTGGAATTTTATTTTAAAATAAATTATTTTTTTTTTTTAATTTAGACAAACACAATTTTTTTTCCTTTTTTTAATTTGTTATTGAAATATAAATGATATGAAATGTTGCTCAAGAAAACTTGACATTGTCACCTTTTTTGTAAACAGTGACGTGGAGACGATGCAAAGCCGATTTCAGTGCTAATGGCAGTGAAAACCATGAAAAAAGCTCAAGAATTTCTCTGTCATACAGCTTGAAATGCTTTTGAATTACAATTTAGCTTTCAGGGCTAAATAAAATATTGTAAGGGGATATTAAATAAATCTAGCTATGAATATAAGCTAATTTTTTCTGTGCTAGGCAACCCAAGCTAGGCAATGTGCTGTCGACATTGGCGCCTGCCAGACGACTTTAAATACCCGTGTAGTTGCGTGAGGAGGACAGAGGACCCAAAAACGAGGGTTACAATCCTGAAAACCCGCGAAGCGGCCCACCCAAGGTTCTGTTGCTGTAGAAAATGAGGAAGTGCCAACTTTCAGTTGATACATCGCATTATATAAAAAATTGACATTCATCTTTAAATGCGGTTCGCGGCTAAACTAAGCGTCCTAGAAGCTTCAAAGTTTACACAATTAAACTTGATAAGCGGCTAAATTAAGCGCCCAAGAGACTTATAAAATGCATATTCGTGATCTAGGAAGTGCCAGTTCTAAGAAAATCAAAAAAAGTTTGCAAAAAACGATGTTTCCAAATATATAAAAAAAAGTTTTTTATGAAATTAAAAGAAAAAAATATAGAAAGTTGTGATTTCAATAAATTTGTCAAAAAGAATTATCCTTTGTCCCAATTCTAGACCCACCTCCAGAACTTTTGTCTCAGTCCCAGACCCACCTCCTTTAACCCAAACTCCGTCAACGTCAACGGAGGCGACATCGACGTTGGCGAAGGATCCAAATCAAAATCGTCCGTCCAGATCCAGACCTAAATCGGCGGTTCAGATCCAGTCAGACCATCTACGGTCCACCCAAAATTGAAAATTCACTTTTTACCCCTCTACAACTTTTTTTATCTTTTAACCTCGAGGAGCGTGAACTAACCTCCACCGAATCTAATAAGAATTGAGATTTAATTCGAAATCGCACCTCCTTTTGTACTTTTGTTTGACGACTTCTTGGTTTGCTTCGTTCCTGTTGATTCTCATTCCTTCAAGTGACCAAAAAACAAAGTACCAAATTCAAAATAATATGAAGTCATTTGCAGACTAAAAAATGAGAGAAATAGTAGAAAACTCCGTTCCTGTTGATTCTCATTTAATCAGGGCACTAGTTCTTATGGAAGAAAGAAATGGAAGTGATGTCGCATTTTAGTAGAAACGACGGGATTTTGTGCGGCGGGATTTCGTGATACGGAATTCTGTGATGCGGGATTTTGTGGAACGGGATTTTGAGATGCGTGACTTCGTAGCCAAACCACTATTTTAAAGTCCTTTCTGCACGTATTAAAACTACTATCTATAAAATAAAATCTATCCGAAGTCGATATCTCCATTCGTTCTTGAGATATGGTGAACGAAAAAAAGTGAAAGAACGTACGAACCTACGAATGTACAAACGCACGTACAAACACAGACATCCCTCTAAAAATGATGGATTCCAAAGCTAGGGGGCTCGAAACGTGAAGAAATTTTCAATTATAAATAATAAATAATCCAGATACATGATTGAATGCGAGATTTCCACCTGGGCCTCCGTATGCCCACTCGGCATGACCGGAGGTTTCCAGTGGAGATCAGCATCCATTATGAGCCCAGAGATCTTTGATGTGAATTAGAACGGATTTGGAGTATGGTTTAAGTTTATTTTGAGCTAGCACCAACGTCAAGAGGCGGGACTTAAGACACTCAGGCAATTGGATCGCATCTCGCCCAACGCCAGCTGCGATATGCCGAGCTCAGCAGATAGCAGAACGACTGGAGCGCGAAGGATCCAACCAATGATCGCTGTCATTGAGCATTATGAAACCCAGCAGAGGCCTTTATTCCGATTGCTCACGGTATTGGGGTCTGTGGGGCAACATGATACAGAATCAACCAATTTTGTCTTAGATCCATTTCGTCGCGTTAGGAGAGGAAATCAAGTCTTTGATTTTCATTTCAAAAAGTTCGTTGAGGTCGTCAAAAAATGCCACCCCAAACGAATGTGCTCTCATTCCAGGCAAAACAGGACATTTACAGAGAAAGTGAAGGACTGTTTTCTTTTCTTGCTGATCATTGCAGCTATGGCAGTGAGTATTATAGGGAATATCCAGTCTCGCTGCATGTTCCTCTACTGGCCAATGTCCAGTACAGGTTGCAACGACCCTAGCTATGTCTCACCTGGGTCTACATAACAGATCAAAAGTTCGGGTTTTATTAAAGGTGTGCCAGATCTTTCTAGATATTTTGCATTCGGTCAAGCTATTCCACCTACGATTGGATTCACTAAGGAAGATTGACAGTAAATTACCCTTCACAACTCCCAGCGGAATGTTGACTCTTTCCGCAAGTGAGTTGTGAAGGGCTGATCCTTGCCCGGCCGGTTCATCTGCCGGTTCATTTCCCTTAATGCCCCTATGGCCAGGAACCCAGATAAGGGTGACCTTGAGGTTAATATTAAGGGTTGCGAGCTCCTCCCGGCATTGCTGGGCCAGTTAAGAGGATGATATAGCCAAATCAATGGCGTTGACAGCTGCCTGACTGTCTGTGAGGATAGCTGTATTACGATTTTGGTTTGGATCTAGTTTAAGTATCCTGCATGCCTCCCTAATTGCAAGTACTTCAGCTTGAAACACACTAGAATAATCGGGTAAACGAAAGGTCCTTGAGATATTAAGAGACTCAGAAAATATTCCTGAACCAACACCACACTCTATCTTTAAGCCATCAGTATAGATAGTTGTGTCGAAGTCTCTCGTCACGACGTCATCATCCCAGTCCTTTCTGGATGGGAATATGACTTTAAAATCTTTACTGAGGTAGTCAGTAGGAGTTGAAAAAACTTCATTTGGAATCAAATTTGTGATATTGCTGTGACCATAGGGCTTGGCAACCCAACAATTTGATTCTTTGAGTCTTAATGCACTACAAGATACTAGATATTTAATGTGAAGATCAAGTTGTAAAAGGTGCACAAAAACACTTAAGGCATCCGTTGGGCAAGATCGAAGAGCACCTGTGCTACCAACGCTTACTGTTTTTTGAACCTTTTTAAGTTAGTCGATGTTATATGCTCTGTTAAGTGCGGGCCACCAGACAATCGAACCATTAGTTAAAATCGGCCGTACCACGGCTGTATACGTCCACAAAATCATCTTCAATTGAAGGTCCTATTTTTTACCAAAAGTTGTGCCACAAGCGTAAAGCATTATTCAAACAACCTTTATGATTTAATAAATATGGACAACAAACTGAAATGATATCGAATTTTTGCGAGGTACTCAGGTAAAATTACCAGAAAGTTCCCCCCCTGAACGATATCCTGGATCCGCACCTCGTTCAGGAAGTATAAACAACTCATAGTCCAGGAGCCGGCCGTAAGAAAACCTACCTCATCGAGTCAATGGAAAATTCAGCCATTAACGAATGGTAAATGTCATAAAATTTACAAAACTGCTGGTCGGACAGACTTTTTCCGGGCCTTTTGACGGCAAAATGGTCACTTTCGGTGGAATTTTTTGGTGTTGGGTTATACCATAGAGTCAATGGGAAATTTAAATACAAGTAAATAGAGATTTTATTGTAGATTACAATCATTTGGTCGGACAGACAAAATCCGGGCCCTACCCTTTGTCCGTCCAACTCACAAAACGGTTTTTTTGGTGTTGACCTACCTCATCAGGTCAATGGACAAATGGGGTGTCAAATGAAACCTTAGACCGTCTACATTAAGAATCTACTGGTCGGAACTTAAGGTGAGCCCAACATGCGTCCGACCGCTTTTTCCCAAAAAAAAAAAAATGCTGTAAATTTCTTTATCTTTTTTAACTCAATATCAACATTTTTAAAGCCAAATTAATATAAAGTTAGTACCAAATGAAATTTTTACCTATGTCAATTAAATAAATAAAATAACTGAAGTGCAAAAACACTTACTTAAACTGATTACCAAAGTTTTTAATCATTTATTTCACAAAAAATTAAGATTTTTGTACATAAATTTTAAAAAAAGACATGCTTAAAGACGAATTAAAATGATTTTACAAAACTCTTTAAGATTTCGGCAGATATCTATTAAAATTATATTTTTTGGTTATAATGGGAATTAATAAGAATGTTATTTAAGGAAAACAAAATCGGACAAAACGGTACCAGTAACAATGAGACATATGTCGTTGGAAAGGTATTTTTATGTACTACAATAGTTAATATGGGGGATTATTTCAAATCGCTGTGTGAAAAAAGTTATTTGCTAAATAAGGTTGTGGACTGGAGGATTTTAGTATGAATAAAATGTATTAAGCATAGGTAAAATGTATTCAATCTGGTTGAACCAATATCGACATTACATATATCATTAAAAATGTATTTTCATTACCTACAATATCTCTCATAGCAGTTTAGTTAAAATCACTGTACAAACAAAGTACAAACAAACAAAATTTTACAATATTTTAATATTTTGGTGCATTTTAGTGTGAAGAAATGTTTTTGTGTAGTATGGGAACAAATGTTTGAACGCCAGCTCAACAAATAACAAAAATTCATCAAAACAGCGAATAACTTTTTCCACACAGCGATTTTAAGTTAGTTGTTGTTTGTTGTAGTAAATATTATTGTTCATAAAAATACCTTTCCAACGATATAAATCTTATTGGTATTTGTTGGACTAGATTTTTTCCATACTGAAATGTACAAACACAAAACCTTGTTTAGCGAATAACTTTTTTCACACCGGGATTTGAAATAAGCTGCCATAGTGACTATTGTAGTACATGCAAATACGTGCCTAACGACATACGTATCGTTGTTATTGGTTCCCCGACAACCTTCCATACATTTTTGCCAATTGTCCTTTATGAATTTTTGTATCTCTACATATTGTACACAATAATAGTATTTCTCATGGAATGATAGCTAAAGTTGCACCGATTAACATATTCTGTTTTTAATTTTCATGACGACTCACAGTTTATCTGAAATTTTAATTCTACAGCGCTGACCAGTCTAACTGCCTGAACAGAATGGAGACGGAGCTGCAACTGGAATAGCTGTCAAAATGTTAAATACACACAAATCCATTGATACGAACAGGACAAGTTGGCCAACTTTTAACTTTTGCATGCAGCTTTTTTGACGTTTCAAAATTGTGAGCGCAACCAAGTGCTTACATGGGGTTTGAAGAGAATTTTAAACTCTTTTTAATATCTGATAAAGACGTAAAGTAATTTTAGCTTCCATTTTATCATCATCCACTTTTATTTTTGTTTTATTTTCTATTTTTGTGTTGAATTAAACTCGCACATCTGACTTCAAATACCCAAAATATCAGAAAGCTGTACAGCACATTGTGGGCGAATAAAAAAAGCCACGTACAGCATTTTTTGACAGCTTTTCCAGTTGCAGCTGCAGCTCCAGTTGCAGCACTCTTTTCTGGTCAGGCAGTAACTCTTCATCACTAGAGATATTTTAACAAAAACATTTTTAATAGAACGTTTGAGTGGATAATTAATTCATGCTTGAAATGTACAAAAGTAAAATTAAGTTGAGTGTTTGAATTATAAAAAAAAATCAAATATCGTCAAATAAGTATATAAAGTTGATTAATATTGGTTTTGTTTTTTTGTTAATTTGGAATACAATGGGAACTGAAGTTAAAAATTGTTAAATCAATAATTTAACAGCTTACATATTTTAAAAATGTATTCATTCGATATTGATCCGAAAAATTAAAGACACGGAGATATTTAATTATTACCTAACTGTGAAGACATGTTTAGCTACCATACAAAGTGTTATCGTAAAATTAATTTAAAAAGAAATTTTATAAATGAACTTGACCAAATATCACAAAAACAAAGCAAAACATCTCACAACAAATCAAATGTAAGTAGAATTGTTTTTGTAAATGACCAAAAGTAAAAAGCTAAAGTTAAATCACTGTGTGGAAAAAGTAATTCGCTGTTTTGGTGATTTTTTGTTGAACAAAAATTAATCTAGTGTGGGTAATAATAAGCGAATAACAATTTTCACACAGTGATTTGAAATAAACTGCCCTACCAACTATCGAAATGCATAAAATACCTTTCCAACGACATACAACTCGTTGTTATTGGTCGTGCTGGGGCTCAAACATTTTTTCCCATACTACACAAAAACATTTTTTCACACTAAAATGCACCAAAATATTAAAATGTTGTAAAAGTTAGCAAATTACTTTGTTTGTACAGTGATTTTAACTAAACTGCTATGAGAGATATTGTAGGTAATGAAAATACATTTTTAATGATATATGTAATGTCGATATTGGTTCAACCAGATTGAATACATTTTACCTATGCTTAATACATTTTAATCATACTAAAATCCACCAGTCCACAACCTTATTTAGCAAATAACTTTTTTCACACAGCGATTTGAAATAATCCCCCATATTAACTATTGTAGTACATAAAAATACCTTTCCAACGACATATGTCTCATTGTTACTGGTCTTGTAGACCGTTTTGTCCTATTCTCCTTTAAAAGCGATTTTGTTTTCCTTAAATAACATTCTTATTAATTCCCATTATAACCAAAAAATATAATTTTAATAGATATCTGCCGAAATCTTAAAGAGTTTTGTAAAATCATTTTAATTCGTCTTTAAGCATGTCTTTTTTTTAAATTTATGTACAAAAATCTTAATTTTTTGTGAAATAACTTTATATTAATTTGGCTTTAAAATTTGCTTATTAATTTTGCTTTAAAAATGTTGATATTGAGTTAAAAAAAGATAAAGAAATTTACAGCATTTTTTTGGAAAAAAGCGGTCGGACGCATGTTGGGCCCACCTTAAGTTTGTCCGACCAGTAGATTCTTAATGTAGACGGTCTAAGGTTTCATTTGACACCCCATTTGTCCATTGACCCGATGAGGTAGGTCAACACCAAAAAACCGTTTTTTGAGTTGGACGGACAAAGGGTAGGGCCCGGATTTTGTCTGTCCGACCAAATGATTGTAATCTACAATAAAATCTCTATTTACTTGTATTTAAATTTCCCATTGACTCTATGGTATAACCCAACACCAAAAAATGCCACCGGAAGTGACCATTTTGCCGTCAAAAGGCCCGGAAAAAGTCTGTCCGACCAGCAGTTTTGTAAATTTCATGACATTTACCATTCGTTAATGGCTGAATTTTCCATTGACTCGATGAGGTAGGTTTTATACTTTTCAGCAAACACTCTCTTAGATTTTTGTTAACGTGTGCTTCAAATTTTGTCGTTATTTTATTTACATAAGTGCTCTCTTTGTGCTGTTCTTTGTCTGCTCCAAAATTAATCTTTCCAAAACTCTGAATGTTCTCAAAAATCTTCTATATAATTTTTTCTGTAAATGTATAATTGTGTATCCGTTAAATTTAAGTAATTCAAATTTCTATAAACTGAAAAGCTGTAACTTTTTGGTTCCATTCATTTTCAGATGCGTGAAGAGTTCGACCGCAGTTCGAGCACATTCATAAATCCAGAAACTTGCCCCCATGATGTAGCAACATTGCTTAAGGAATTCCTTCGAGATCTACCGGAACCACTTCTCTGTCGAAATTTGTACAAAGCCTTTATTAAAACTCAAAGTAAGTAAATAATTACTAGCATTTATGTTTATCTGTATGATAGTTTCTTTAAATTTTTAATTCGGAGACAATCATCTAACACAAAAACATAATCGTTCTGTCGATAGCCGTCCAATATTTTCTATATGCCAAATCACCGAGTTTTTAATTAAAAAAATTTCAGAAAAACGGTATTTCGTCAATTATATTTAAGGGATATATTCTAAGAAAAAAATCGTATGGCCAAGTTGTTTTCAATACATACCACAATATATAAAAAAATGAGCGTAATAGAAAAACTCGGTGATTTGGCATGGAATGCCCCGTATATATCTGATAGAAACATAAACCGTCAAAACGATTTCGTTCGTTTTTTTCTATTCAGATACTTTGACCTAAATTTTAACATTTAAGTTTGTTTTCAAATGTCGAAAAATAATTTGCCTCCACATGATGTTGAGAAGTGTTGGTCAACATTTTTTATGTTGAGTGTGTGAATATGGGCGTGTTGATTAATTTTTTCTTGAACAGATCATAGCCCGAAAATGTTGAGCGAATTGATCGCCAAAAATAAATCAACAATATTGATCGACTTTATTTCAAACGCAGCTTTAAGATTCAAATAATATAAATGTAAATAAATTTCCTACTTTCATGATTTAGCACATAATTCTATTTAATTTTTTTTAAGAAATCCGGAATAGACGTCTCCAGTTGGAGGCTCTTTCGCATTTAGTACAACTTCTACCCACCGCCCATCGTGATACATTATTCGTCCTATTAAAGTTCCTGGCTAAAGTGGCAGCTTGTTGTGATGATACTGCAACTCCAGATGGTAGTGTTAATATAGCTGGTAATAAAATGGATAGCAATAATTTGGCAACAGTTTTTGCACCGAATATACTAAGATCCTCGTTGCCGGGCGAGGAAAATCATGAACAAGAATCAATGGGTGATGTTATAAATGTGATAAGGTATCAATATTTTTTTCAAATATTAAAAATCATAGAACATTATATATATTTCATGTAATTTGTTTGTTTAATTTTCTGTATTTCTGAAGGACAATGATTGATCATTATGAAGAATTGTTCAGGGTTCAGGCTGAATTAATGGATGAAATTTATGCAAATATGATCGATACATTTCCAGAACAGTTAAATTATTTATGCGAACGTCGTAATGTTTCAGAAAATTTTACATTGTAAGCAAATTTAATAATTGATAATGCCTCCGTTTTTGTTTACGTCAAACTTTTTTTTGTGTTAAGTGATGAAGTTGAAAGTGGGGGTTCTAACACACCACTCAATTCACCGCCACCAACGGGTGTTGTAAAAACTGGTAGTGATGTTATCTTAAGGCGAGCACCACCATCACAAGTTCAATTCAACAACGAACCCCCACCTGATGGTCGAAGTCATAGTGAATCTTTTTGTTCTATGTCACCTCGAGTACCACCAATTCCAATATCAAGAAGAATTTATACCCGAGATGATGTAATGCATGGAAATGCTGTTTCCAAAGGTGATCCACCTCAAGATGGATCTAGGCGGTAAGTTTTAGACGCACTTTGCCACAGGTCTTTGTGATCAAATTGATTTTTTTTTTGCAACCAAATAGAATTTTCTAATTTTCACCGGGTAATGAAATTGTTTTCGTAAATCGCAAGTTAAAAAATACTTTTAAATTATTTTAAAGGTCTACTCATCATGAGGCTTGTTTGCAGTATTATTTCTGCAAACAGTATATAGTATATAGTTTTTTAAAATCAAAATTAAGATGTTCCGGTCGAAATTTTTTAACGTGGCCGCATGAGCTTTTGGTTTTTATTTCTAAGCTAGAACAGACTCATCTTCGATATCAATTCTAATTTTTAAAACATCAAAAGATTATTTTTAACAAATATTATCATTACAAGAGGGTGGAAATTCTATAAAAAAAAGCATTATTTAGATACTGTTTTTTAAAAAACCTACGTCCTCAATAATTTTATTCTTTTTTTTTCATATTAAAGTCGCAGCTCAAATTCAAAGTATTTTTAAAAACTTACTAATTTTTTTTTTCCATATTAAAGTCGCAGCTCGAAGTCAAAGTATTCAGAAAGTGATTCATCTACGCAGCAACGATTACACAGCGGCAGTAGTAGTTCATCGATAAAAAATAAATCTGGAAATTATAGTGATAGCTCAAACACTCCTTCTACAACAACAACAACTTCATCAGCCAAAATCGAATTTCATTCCATACAGCAACAACAGCAACAACAACAACCTACAGCAATAAGTCCAGCTGCCTCAGACAGAAGGTTTTCATCACCTTATCTTCATGATCAAACTCGTGTGGTGACTGCAAGTTTGAAAATTCCAGTACAAATGCAAACAACGGCGACGACGGCGACCACAACGACGAAGACGTTAGGAAGCAGCAGTAGTAATAGTGGAAGTGGTAGTGGAAGTGGAGCAGGAGCAGCAGCAGTAACAGCAGCACGTGATATAAATGATGACGATGAAGTATTCTATCGAGGATCTGGACAATTTGATTTATCAAATATTCCATATATCGAAGATTCAACGACTTATGGTAATGAACTTGGAAATTGCATTGAAGGTTAGTAGAATTTGAAGGAAAGCTTCGCCTTCTCTCATCGAAATACAAATATAATAAAATAATACTGCTAGGCATTTGATGTGGCGGTAAAATAATTTACCAAGTAACGTTCCTGCTTGAGATTGTTTTTTACTAAACGATGAAAATGCTTAAATGGTTATACCATCTGCTCGAAGTGCACAAAGCAAGGGTTGTTATCTTGTTGTAATTTTTTTTTTTAATAAGACAGAGTGTTTTGTTTCAACAAAAAGATTTTTTTAAACTTCAAATTAGGAGATGAGGACCAAAACTAGCCATACCCATGTCAGAAAAACTCTCCATAACCAAATTTAATTGTTTATGAACTTTTAAATGTCAGTGCTTCAAAAATATTTTTTTAATATCTAATCATATGTTTTGAAATCAATTTAATATGGTTAAAAGGAAAAGGAAGTTTCGTTTGAAAGATATTAAGCAGTTACATCTGGCTGTGCCAAATTTTTCTGGCATGGATATGGTTCTCATCGCCCCAAATTAAAACCAAGAACCGTCAAGACTTTCAAAAATATACATAAATAGCAATTAAACTCATCACCCTTTACATATTTAATTTATTTCGCAACATTCGATATTATGTAGAATCATACAATCAAAGGGTCGATATAAAATTTGAATTCCAATCCTTTAAGATCTATAATGTTGACCAATTAAAGTCCTTAGGCTCCGAAAAAATCATACCCAAAAAATAAAATCACGAACAATCCGATTGCTTTTCTTTTCAGCAGATTCTATTACCTTTTTTTTTCTTTGTTGAGTAAAATAGAGCTCGTTATGTAGAATTAAATATGACTTTTCAACACTAAGCTTTTGTGGCTGCTGTTTCACTAACCCTTATGTCTTTTACAAAAATTCAATCAAGCAACTCTTTGAAAGCTACTGCTGCTTTTTAATATTGCCTAGAAATATTAAAATGGAATTTTATATTTAATTCCATATAATCTTGCGTCGGAACGTTACTGCTGCTGCATAAGATTAAGCTTCAGTTATGCTTTTGTTTCAATTTAGAAACATATTTTTAACAAAAAACCAAAAACAAAAAAACAACAATCATCATCAAAAAAATAAAACAAAAAGGTTTCCCAATAACTGGATCGCTATCTTTTGGGGGAGGAGTATCAGCGACAGCATCAGGAGACGGTGCGTCATCGAAAGCTAGTGGTGGTGGCGTCGTTGCCGCTCAAGTCTTTCAAATTCCTCTTGCCTACAAAAACCAACAAGTGACGTCTTCATCAGGAGGAGGTGGAGAATCTACATCGAAACTGTTATCATTCCTATCATCATCGAAAGCACCAGCAGCAACGCCACAGTCATCATCGGCTACGTCCAAATCCAAAGAGAAGAAAACTTCAACGTTAAGTCCGAGTAGTAATACTGTGCAACAAAAACAAACACCATCAACAAAAACAATACAACAACAAACCGTTGCCGATAATCAGGCAGGCCAAATGGAGCAAAGACTACCCACAAGCATATCAAACATTGGTGGGGCTATTCTTCGATCTAAGACCGCCGATTTCGAACGGCTAGCAACACCAGCAGTAGCACAGTCAATTCCCTTAACAACGACGACAACAGACCGTCGAACGCGTAATATGACATCAGGACCTTCTGAAGGTTGTCCATCGCCACGAGGACAGCTCTACAAGCGACAAGAATTAATATCAAGTGCGAAGAGGAAGTAGAATCATATGGTTGTAAATAGATTAATTAAAAAAAAAAACTAAAAACTTAAATAAAAAATGTTAAATATTAAATGAATATTTATTAAAACAAAATAAAAAATTGAAATAAAAAATATTATTTACCAAAAACATAGTTTTGGCTTCTTTTGTTATTCTTAAAGGAATAAATGTTATACTGTATTAATATTGTTGGTTAGTTATCTTAATTAAACAAAACAAAACATTACAAACAATCTTTAATATTATATTATTTATTATAATATAAAACAAATAAATTGTATCAACAATGAATCAATAAAGTTTTAAATAAGTTAAATTTTTAAGCTGTGAGATTTGTAAAAAAGGAAACGAATTAAAATGTTGTTAACTAGTGTTTTATCAGTGTGTTTAAAATAATATGTTGCGTACTTACTTAAATATAAATTAATAAATAAGGTAATAGGGAACAAATTGAAATAAAAATAAAGCCCAGTTTGTCAGTGTGAGATAGTCCTAGTTCCAACGGCGGCGCGGCGTAGCTACCTTGCTGCAAACCGGGACGGTGCCCTTGGGCCCCGAAGGATTTGAGGCCCAAGGGCACGAAAGTTCTTACCTTTAAGAAAGTTTCTTGCTAATTTGTTTTGAATACTAATAATTATTTAGTACCAACAGTTTTCGTGTTTGAAAATCAAAGTTTTTTTTCAAATAAATTAGTATTTATTTCTCAATACTGGCAGTATTCTAATTTCTAAAATAAACAAATTTCAGCCTCAAGTGAAGATTTTGCCTCTATTCCAAAACGCAGTACTTCAATGCACCACAATAAATAGAATGCCCATTTTTACTAAAAAAAAGTACGAAAATTTATGATGCGCTGCAATATTGCGTTTCGGAGCCAAGCCCGCCTTTGATTTGTAAATAAACTTCTAGAGTATGTTGGCATTATTTTGCCATTTAGTGAAAAGTTATATGCTATACAACAGAAATAAGAAAATATCGTGAATTTTAAATGAGATTTTATTAATCTTTAAGTATTTCTCACAGGTGAAACATGAGATCATAAACAAAAAACGTCGTTTTGACTTTGCTGCTGCAGTACGCTGTTATTCAGCCGAAATTAGTTATTCTTGCAGATTATTTGTGAATGTTTTAGCTCTTTTTCTGACAGAACAAATGTAAATGACGTTTGGGTTTTATTTATGTTTGTTTTTGTTGTTTCTGTAGCTTTGTATAATTATTTTGCGTTTATCTGTTTTTGTTATTGCTGCTTCAGACTTTTGATACTTTTCCATTGTGTTTTTTTTAAGCGTTTAGATGTCACGTAAAAATATTGTTTTAGTGTATATACAAAGGCGATACTATAGATGTGCCTATGTACCACTGAGAGTGGTTCAATTAGTGTAAGCCGGTAGCAGGTTTTGGTTTTGTTTTAGAAGACGCCGGATTTCAGTAAGGGGGGGGGGGGGTAACCTCATTCAAAAAATATTTTTGATTCAGATGTCTTGATTTAAAATGCTTTCAGCAGAAGATTTATTTACTAATGTATGAAATATATTGTGATTAGCGGATTTACAAACTGTACCGAGAGTAGGAGGAGCAGGGAGTGAGTACCTATGATGAGTCACTTTTCGTCGAAAATCGATTAACTAGTAAAAGTGAGTGAGTGGGCGAGTGAAATGAAATGTCAGATTACTCGCTGGATATTTCAGCAGTGACTTGGTGTATGTGTTGGTAAATATACACTTTTGGACGAGTATTTGTACTTTTTCTCAAGAAACTTTGTTACACCTATCCATGGATAGGAAATAAAAATAAAAAAAAACGTAGATAAAAACAACTACCCTTTAAATGATACATTAAATCTCATTTTACATAAAAAAAAATTATATGTATTTACCTTTGACACTGTAAATATATTATTTTCAAGTGTGACTTTAATTACGACAAAAAAATACTGAAATCTAAGATAATCCATTATAAAGATTCCATAGTGTTTACATTGTTGTATTTGTTATTCGCGTTCATTAGTGGTGATGTGAAACAGAATTAGTGGTAATAAGTGCGACAAAGAGGTAGAATTTGTCTCTTTTATATTTATTCTTTATTTCATGTTCGAAACTAAACTCGAGCTTACTCATCTAACTTCAACAGCTAAATCACTTTTGCAAGTGAAGTGAGATGATTCGGCGAGTAGGACGAGTCAACTCACTTCCCTCCCTGAAATAGCCAAATCTCGGCACTGGCTTTGCGATCTGAAAATAAAGTTGTATTTTTTAAATCAGCTTCTGGAGGGATGTCAATCACTAACTACTGTAAAAGCAAGACTAAGAGAAAAATTCTTTCAAGGAGTTAAATGTAAATATCTCAAAATATATAAAACGTAGCTATATTCAGAAAAGTTAAAAGTTCTGGTACTTGTTCCGTTGCGTCCGTCGCATGCGACGCCTATTGGTCGCTTCTTATGAAAAAGCGTATATTTAATCAAGCTTTCAGATGAGTACGGCACCGCAACGGACGCAACGGATTCTATAGGTCGGCCCCTAAGCACAAGATACGACTGGAATGGCAAACTACTTACCTATTGCATGACTTTCCATGAATGAAATCGATACAGACCAGTGAATGTGCCACGCGATTTCCATGAGGAATGCACCTTTATTTTTCATTGAGGAGCAAATTTCCTGCTGGGTACTGTTACACTCTGAGGTTGACTTCCTTCCTTCTCTTACTCACACATTCAATGGATTCCCCAAGTTGTTGGCGTTGTCCCAAAACTTTTCGAATCCAAGGCCGGAGCAAGACATATTCACAATAAACAATTTTAGAAAAATAAAAACTGTAAAAAGTTAAAAACATCATCCTGAGCATTGTCTCAGCTACTCTATCTACATATTTTAACGTTTTTAAAATTATTCGAAGAAGGCTAATATTTTCTTTTACCAATTTTCTAAATCTCTCTGAGGAAACAAAGGACGAAGGCAAAAACTCAAATCGACTAACTAACGCGCAATGTACTATTGGGTGGACCTTTGTGCAGATTTGGGGACATAGGGAATAGCGTTTAGCGTTCCATTCTCTTTAGCGGTCGATGTTTATTAAAAGTTAAGTTAAAGGAGTACATTTAGGAGTTGTTTGGCGCCATGTTTAAGAAATTAAAAGTTAAGTTAAGTAATGATGTTGTGTTTTTTGAAATCCACATTTTAGTGTACGTGTATGTTTTCATCTGTCCCTTGACGTTTCAGAGCTACCTTGCTAAACTCATACATAGGTGGCGTGCGAGTCTCCAGCCTATCCGCTGGCTCAGCACGAAAGAATAAAGATAAACGACGAACCTATTTGGTCATCCTCCACGAGCCACTCTCATCTCAAGCTACATGAGGACAACGGACAAAATTGTGGGTCGAAAAGTAGGATTGGTTGGGGTGGAAGGGAAAACAGATAAATAGAGTTAGACTATGACTAAACAACATATTAAGAAAAAGGTTTTAAGAACCGAATAAGGAGTAGTGTTTGCTGCAATAAATCTAACCGTACCAATATATGAATGTTTTTTTTATATGAAGAATTAAGTAATTAATTTTTGTTATTTTAATTATTTTAACATATATATATTTAGTACACACTTTTGTATTTATAATAATAATTTATAATGCTCACCTAGGGTACTTCTTAAAAAATTTAATCTTATTGTATCTCCTGTAAACGTTGTTTTTTAAATAAATAATAAATAAAATAAGTATCAAGGGTATTGAAAATAAAATTTCAACACCAAAATGTTGGGAGCAAATTTTTCTAGGGGTGATGTCCGTTACTTTTTAAAATTGTACCTCGTTATATTTTTTGTAATGAGCCTTAAAACTTTTAACACTCAATTTTTTTTTAAGGAGGGGATATAGACTAAAATAATTAAAAAAAAAAAAAAAATAAAAATTACATTTTGTAGAACATAATTTTAACTCTAGGGGCGATGTTTCTTTGTTTTTTTTTTTTAAGATTTATTACGATGAAACTTTTAAAGAAATCCAAAAAAGATTTTGGCAAAAACTTATATCAAAAAAATAATTAACAAAGTAAGTAATACTAAAAGTAGTATTATAAGTATGCAAAAATATGTTGAGATGATTTTAACTTCCTACACTTTTATGAATCTTATATCAATTACTACATTAGATTCTGTCAAGTCAATTCACATTAACAAGCTACAGTTGGGCTGCATCACCTGCATGAACAAATACATATAATTGATTACTATCTAACTTCTTATATACTTAATACTCGTATCTCTTGTAATGCCAGCTATCTAGAACAACAGTCACAATTAAAGAGGAAATATACATCTTGTAATTCTTCTTGAGGGAGTCCAGACATCGAAATTCAGTCCACCTTTTACAAGTATGGCATTGAAACCAAGGGTTTTCAGCACTCTTTGTTTTATCACAACCGCAGTACAAGCAAATCGTTCTTAAGCTTTTCTCGTTTAGAATTTAGATTTGGATTTTATTTATAGAGGACACTTTTCCATTTAGTACATTTTTTATTAAATGTATTACGAAAATTCCACAGTTATAACTATCACGTTGAGTTGGATAATCATAGTCCTGTGTTTTCCACTTCATTTCAGATTGAGGAAAAACTTTGAAAATTAGGAACAAAAATAACAGTTAATTGGTATATAAATTCCAAGCATGTCTTAGATCTCTTACCGTCTTGTAAAATTAAATGAAATTTTTTCGTAATTTCACTTCTTTTCGTCTTTTTTTTATTGACTCTTCTTTTGACCCTGAATCGAACAAACAAATCAAAGATTCTTGCTGGTTTACGTTAACTAGTACCCAGTGGTTGTTTAGCCTTCCATAAATCCACAAATGTTCCAAAAAAAATTATTGTTGACCTTATTTCCACCAAGAATGAATGATGTATATATCTCACATGAGATATATACATACAGTGTCGGCCAAAACTAAAGCACGAAATTATCTTCCTTTAGAAAATCAAAAAAAATATGAAAAACCTATGATAATTTGATGGTTTTGATATTTTTTTTCTATTCAGAATATGTTAGACTTTAAAAAACAATTATTAATGTTATCATAAATCATACCATATTTAATAACCGACAAAATAACTCAGAACTTATTAAAAATTAGGTGGGCAAAACAAAAGCACATATAACTTATTTAAGCAACAACTCGCCTGTATTAAGTCAATTTATCGGCTCTGGACCTTTGGCAAATCATAAATGGGAAATTTGATATTTGAGAGTGCCATCTAATAGGTCAGTAATTGGTCAGGAAAGGTCAACTAGTCCTAGAAATTGGTCAGCCCTAAATAATTTGAAATAACGGTTTAAAGTATCTTAAGGTCACCCGCGATTTCTGGCACCTTATTTAAGGGAAATTTACAAAAAAAGTATACCATCCGAAAGATCTCTAGATCGTGATAAAGGGTCAACTATTTACAGTAATTATCGTTTCAAGATCACAAAATAAACTTTTGGCAACATTTGGCTCATTCCAAAAAATTAATTATGCCATTTGGAAGGCCACTCCCTGGTCATAAAAGGTCAGCCATTTTCAGTAATTGGTCAACCATACATATTTTTTAATGAATTTTTAATAAATCTAAAAAAAAAATCAAGGTCACAGCGATTTTTGGAACCTCATTTATGGGAAATTTGCAAAAATTGTTTACCATCTGAAAGATCTCTAGATCTTTATAAAAGGTCAGCTTGTTTTAGTTATAAATAAAAAGCCATACATTTTTTTAGTGAATTTTTAAAAGTTTTCAAGGTCATAGCGATTTTTGGCACCTCATTTATGAGAAATTTGCAAAAATTGTATACCATCTCAAGGATATCTACATCTGTATAAAAGGTCATCCACAAGCTTAAGAACAACAAATCCAATGGCTCGGATGGCCTACTTGCGGAATTCTTTAAGTATGGAGGTATGCGGGATAAGTAAGTAAATAAGGCTAGGTTTGAGGTTATGTAAAAACGTCAGTACATTTTTTTTTAAACGAATTACGACTAAAAATACTGATATTTTTCTTTGAAACTCAGCCAAAACTCAAAAAAAAACTAAAAATATTTCAAATAACTCTCCTAGAAACTCCATGTTATAATAACTGAGGCCATGAGAGCCAAATTGGCCTAACTGCATTTTTTTATAATTTTGAGTAAAGCACACATAAGAAACCGTTTATTTTCAAACACACTTGTAGTCTTAAAATTTTTTTAACACTTACACTATTATTATGTATTTGCAATATGATAAACAAATAACAGGTTTTTGATTTTGTGTTCCTGATTTTTCTAAAGACTATTATAAGTGATCTGAAAACCACTCTTGTGCTAAAGCTTTCAATTTTGAGAAGGTTGGCCTCTAACGGTTAAAAGCTCAATTTTAAACGGACCTCAAAAATATTTCAAACCGATCCCAAACCAATAACGAACCGATCTCAACCCAATTTAAAACCGATCTCAAACCGACTTCAAACCGATCCCAAACCGATCTCAAACAGATTTCAAACCGATCTTAAACTGATCTCAAACCGAACACAAATCGATCTCAAACCGATTTCATAACGATTTCAAACCCATCTCAAACCAATTTCAAACCGTTTTCAAGCCGATTTCAAACCGATCTAAAACCGATCTAAAACCGATCTTAAACCGATTTCAAATCGATCTCAAACCGATCTCAAACCGATCTCAAACTGATCTTGAACCGATTTCAAACCAATTTCAAACCGATTTAAATCGATCTCAAACCGATCTCAAGCCGATCCCAAACCGATCTCAAACCGATTTCCAACCGATCTCAAACCGATCTCAAACCGATCTCAAAACGATCTCAAACTGAACTCAAACCGATTTCAAACTGATCTAAAACCGATTTCAGCCCGTTTTCAAGCCAATTTCAAACTGAACTCAAACCGATCTTAAACCGATTTAAAACCGATTTAAAACCTATCTCAAACCGATCTCAAACCGATTTCAAACCGATCTCAAACCAATCTCAAACCGATCTCATACCGATTTCAAACCGATCTCAAGCCAATTTCAAACCGTTTTCAAGCCGATTTCAAACCAATCTCAAACCGATTTCCAACCGATCTCAAACCGATCTCAAACCGATCTCAAAACGATCTCAAACTGAACTCAAACCGATTTCAAACTGATCTAAAACCGATTTCAGCCCGTTTTCAAGCAAATTTCAAACTGAACTCAAACCGATCTTAAACCGATTTAAAACCGATTTAAAACCTATCTCAAACCGATTTCAAACCGATTTTAAATCGATATCAAACCGATCTCAAATCGATCTCAAACCGATCTCAAACTGATCTTGAACCGATTTCAAACCGATTTAAATCGATCCAAAACCGATCTCAAACCGATCTCAAACCGATCTCAAACCAATTTCAAACCGATTTCAAATTTCAAATTTCAAACCGATTTAAAACCGATTTCAAACCAATTACAAACCAATCTCAAACCGATTTCAAACTGATCTCAAATCGATCTCAAACCGTTTTAAACTGATCTCAAACCAATCTCAACCCGATTTTAAAACGATCCCAAACCAATCTAAATCCGATCTTAAACCGATTTTAAACCACCGGTCTCAAACTGATCTTAAACCGATTTCAAACCGATTTCAAACCAATTTAAACCGATCTCAAACCGATTTCAAACCAATTACAAACCGATCTCAAACCGATTTCAAACCGATCTCAAACCGATTTCAAACCGATCTCGATCCTATTATAAACCGATTTCAAACCGATCTCTAACCGATTTCAAACCAATAACAAACCGATCTCAAACCGATATCAAACCGATCTCAATCCGATTTCAAACAGATCTCCAACCGATCTCAAGCCGATTTCAAACCGATTTCAAACCAATTTCAAACCGATCTCAAACTGATTTCAAACCAATTGCAAACCGATCTCAAACCGATTTCAAACCGATCTCAAACCGATCTCAAACCGATTTCAAACCGATTTCAAACCGATCTCATACCGATTTCAAACCGATTTCAAACCGATCTCAAACCGATTTCAAACCGATCTCAAACCGATTTCAATCCGATTTCAAACCCATCTCAAACCGATTTCAAACCGATTTCAAACCGATCTCAAACCGATTTCAAACCGATCTCAAACCGATTTCAAACCGATTTCAAACCGATTTCAAACCGATCTCAAACCGATTTCAAACCGATCCTAAACCGATCTCAAACCGATTTCAAACCGATTTCAAACCGATCTCAAACTGATTTCAAACCGATTTCAAACCGATCTAAAACCGATTTCAAACCGATCTCAAACCGATTTCAAACTGATTTCAAACCGATCTCAAACCGATTTCAAACCGATTTCAAACCGATTTCGAACCGATTTCAAACCGATCTCAAACCGATTTCAAACCGATTTCAAACCGATCTCAAACCGATTTCAAACCGATTTCAATCCGATTTCCAACCGATCTCGAACCGATCACAAACCGACTTCTAACCGATCTCTAACCGATTTCAAACCGATTTCAAAGCGATTTCAAACCGATCTCAAACTGATTTCAAACCGATTTCAAACCGATCTCAAACCGAGCTAAAACCGATCTCTAACCGATTTCAAACCGATTTCAAACCGATTTCAAACCGATCTCAAACCGATCTCAAACCGATTTCAAACCGATTTCAAACCGATCTCAAACCGATTTCAAACCGATCTCAAACCGATTTCAAACCGATTCCAAACCGATCTCAAACCGATTTCAAACCGATCTCAAACCGATTTCAAACCGATTTCAATCCGATTTCCAACCGATCTCGAACCGATCACAAACCGACTTCTAACCGATCTCTAACCGATTTCAAACCGATTTCAAAGCGATTTCAAACCGATCTCAAACTGATTTCAAACCGATTTCAAACCGATCTCAAACCGAGCTAAAACCGATCTCAAACCGATTTCAAACCGATCTCAAACCGATTTCAAACCGATCTCGATCCTATTATAAACCGATTTCAAACCGATCTCTAACCGATTTCAAACCAATAACAAACCGATCTCAAACCGATTTCAAACCGATCTCAATCCGATTTCAAACAGATCTCCAACCGATCTCAAGCCGATTTCAAACCGATTTCAAACCAATTTCAAACCGATCTCAAACTGATTTCAAACCAATTGCAAACCGATCTCAAACCGATTTCAAACCGATCTCAAACCGATCTCAAACCGATTTCCAACCGATTTCAAACCGATTTCAAACCGATCTCTAACCGATCTCAAACCGATTTCAAACCGATCTCAAACCGATTTCAAACCGATTTCAATCCGATTTCCAACCGATCTCGAACCGATCTCGATCCTATTATAAACCGATTTCAAACCGATCTCTAACCGATTTCAAACCAATAACAAACCGATCTCAAACCGATTTCAAACCGATCTTAATCCAATTTCAAACAGATCTCCAACTGATCTCAAGCCGATTTCAAACCGATTTCAAACCAATTTCAAACCGATCTCAAACTGATTTCAAACCAATATCAAACCGATCTCAAACCGATTTCAAACCGATCTCAAACCGATCTCAAACCGATTTCCAACCGATTTCAAACCGATCTCACACCGATTTCAAACCGATTTCAAACCGATCTCAAACCGATTTCAAACCGATTTCAAAACGATCTCAAACCGATTTCAATCCGATTTCAAACCCATCTCAAACCGATTTCAAACCGATTTCAAACCGATCTCAAACCGATTTCAAACCGATCTCAAACCGATTTCAAACCGATTTCAAACCGATTTCAAACCGATCTCAAACCGATTTCAAACCGATCTTAAACCGATCTCAAACCGATTTCAAACCGATTTCAAACCGATCTCAAACTGATTTCAAACCGATTTCAAACCGATCTAAAACCGATTTCAAACCGATCTCAAACCGATTTCAAACTGATTTCAAACCATTCTCAAACCGATTTCAAACCGATTTCAAACCGATTTCGAACCGATTTCAAACCGATCTCAAACCGATTTCAAACCGATTTCAAACCGATCTCAAACCGATTTCAAACCGATTTCAATCCGATTTCCAACCGATCTCGAACCGATCAAAAACCGACTTCTAACCGATCTCTAACCGATTTCAAACCGATTTCAAAGCGATTTCAAACCGATCTCAAACTGATTTCAAACCGATTTCAAACCGATCTCAAACCGAGCTAAAACCGATCTCTAACCGATTTCAAACCGATTTCAAACCGATTTCAAACCGATCTCAAACCGATCTCAAACCGATTTCAAACCGATTTTAAACCGATCTCAAACCGATTTCAAACCGATTTCAAACCGATCTCAAACCGATCTAAAACCGATCTCTAACCGATTTCAAACCGATTTCAAACCGATTTCAAACCGATCTCAAACCGATTTCAAACCGATTTTAAAACGATCTCAAACCGATTTCAAACCGATTTAAAACCGATCTCAAACCGACATCAAACCGATTTCAAACCGATCTCAAACCGATTTCAAACCGATCTCAAACCGATCTAAAACCGATCTCTAACCGATTTCAAACCGATCTCAAGCCGATCTAAAACCGATTTCAAACCGATCTCAAACCGATTTCAAACCGATTTCAAACCGATCTCAAACCGATTTCAAACCGATCTCAAACCGATTTCAAACCGATCTCAAACCGATTTCAAACCGACTTTAAACCAATTTCAAACCGATCTCAAATCGATTTCAAACCGATTTCAAACCGATTTCAAACCGATTTCAAACCGATTTCAAACCGATTTCAAACCGATCTCAAACCGATTTCAAACGGATTTCAAACCGATCTCAAACCGATTTCAAACCGATTTCCAACCGATCTCAAACCGATTTCAAACCGATCTCAAACCGATTTCAAACCGATTCCAAACCGATCTCAAACCGATTTCAAACAGATTTAAAACCGATGTCAAACCGATGTCAAACCGATTTCAAACCGATCTCAAACCGATTTCAAACCGATTTCAAAACGATTTCAAACCGATTTCAAACCGATCTCAAACCGATTTCAAATCGATTTCAAACCGATCTCAAACCGATTTCAAACCGATTTCAAACCGATTTCAAACGGATCTAAAACCGATTTCAAACCGATCTCTAACCGATTTCAAACCGATTTCAAACCGATCTCAAACTGATTTCAAACCGATTTCAAACCGATTTCAAAGCGATCTCAAACCGAGCTAAAACCGATCTCTAACCGATTTCAAACCGATTTCAAACCGATTTGAAACCGATCTCAAACCGATCTAAAACCGATTTCAAACCGATTTCAAACCGATTTCAAACCGATTTCAAACCGATCTCAAACTGAGCTAAGACCGATCTCAAACCGATTTCAAACCGATTTCAAACCGATCTCAAACCGATTTCAAACCGATCTCAAACCGATTTCAAACCGATTTCAAACCGATTTCAAACCGATCTCAAACCGATCGCAAACCGATTTTAAACCGATTTCAAACCGATCTCAAACCGATTTCAAACCGATTTCAAACCGATCTCTAACCGATTTCAAACCGATTTCAAACCGACCTCAAACCGATTTCAAACCGATTTCAATCCGATTTCCAATCGATCTCGAACCGATCACAAAGCGACTTCTAACCGATCTCTAACCGATTTCAAACCGATTTCAAAGCGATTTCAAACCGATTTCAAACCGATCTCAAACCGATTTCAAACCGATTTCAAACCGATTTCAAACCGATCTCAAACCGAGCTAAAACCGATCTCTAACCGATTTCAAACCGATTTCAAACCGATTTGAAACCGATCTCAAACCGATCTAAAACGGATTTCAAACCGATTTCAAACCGATTTCAAACCGATCTCAAACCGTGCTAAAACCGATCTCAAACCGATTTCAAACCGATTTCAAACCGATCTCTAACTGATTTCAAACCGATTTCAAAGCGATTGCAAACCGATCTCAAACTGATTTCAAACCGATTTCAAACCGATCTCAAACCGAGCTAAAACCGATCTCTAACCGATTTCAAACCGATTTCAAACCGATTTCAAACCGATCTCAAACCGATCTCAAACCGATTTCAAACCGATTTCAAACCGATCTCAAACCGATTTCAAACCGAATTCAAACCGATCTTAAACCGATCTCTAACCGATTTCAAACCTATTTCAAACCGATTTCAAACCAATCTCAAACCGATTTCAAACCGATTTTAAACCGATCTCAAACCGATTTCAAACCGATCTCAAACTGACTTCAAACCGATTTCAAACCGATCTCAAACCGATTTCAAACCGATCTGAAACCGATCTGAAACCGATCTCTAACCGATTTCAAACCGATTTCAAACCAATCTCAAGCCGATCTAAAACCGATTTCAAACCGATTTCAAACCGATTTCAAACCGATCTTTACCGATTTCAAACCGATCTCAAACCGATTTCAAACCGATTTCAAACCGATCTCAAACCGATTTCAAACCGATCTCAAACCGATTTTAAACCGATTTCAAACCAATCTCAAACCGATTTCAAACCGATTTTAAACCGATTTCAAACCGACTTCAAATCGATTTCAAACCGATTTCAAACCGATTTCAAACCGATTTCAAACCGATTTCAAACCGATTTCATACCGATCTCAAACCAATTTCAAACCGATCTCAAACCGATCTCAAACCGATCTCAAACCGATTTCAAACCGATCTCAAACCGATTTCAAACCGATTCCAAACCGATCTCAAACCGATTTCAAACAGATTTCAAACCGATGTCAAACCGATGTCAAACCGATTTCAAACTGATTTTAAACCGATTTCAAACCGATTTCAAACCGATTTCAAACCGATTTCAAACCGATCTCAAACCGAGCTAAAACCGATCTCTAACCGATTTCAAACCGATTTCAAACCGATTTGAAACCGATCTCAAACCGATCTAAAACGGATTTCAAACCGATTTCAAACCGATTTCAAACCGATTTCAAACCGATCTCAAACCGTGCTAAAACCGATCTCAAACCGATTTCAAACCGATTTCAAAACGATCTCAAACTGATTTCAAACCGATCTCTAACCGATTTCAAACCGATCTCAAGCCGATCTAAAACCGATTTCAAACCGATCTCAAACCGATTTCAAACCGATTTCAAACCGATCTCAAACCGATTTCAAACCGATCTCAAACCGATTTCAAACCGATCTCAAACCGATTTCAAACCGACTTTAAACCAATTTCAAACCGATTTCAAATCGATTTCAAACCGATTTCAAACCGATTTCAAACCGATTTCAAACCGATTTCAAACCGATTTCAAACCGATTTCAAACCGATCTCAAACCGATTTCAAACGGATTTCAAACCGATCTCAAACCGATTTCAAACCGATTTCCAACCGATCTCAAACCGATTTCAAACCGATCTCAAACCGATTTCAAACCGATTCCAAACCGATCTCAAACCGATTTCAAACAGATTTCAAACCGATGTCAAACCGATGTCAAACCGATTTCAAACTGATTTCAAACCGATTTCAAACCGATTTCAAACCGATTTCAAACCGATCTCTAACCGATTTCAAACCGATTTCAAACCGATCTCAAACTGATTTCAAACCGATTTCAAACCGATTTCAAAGCGATCTCAAACCGAGCTAAAACCGATCTCTAACCGATTTCAAACCGATTTCAAACCGATTTGAAACCGATCTCAAACCGATCTAAAACCGATTTCAAACCGATTTCAAACCGATTTCAAACCGATTTCAAACCGATTTCAAACCGATTTCAAACCGATTTCAAACCGATCTCAAACTGAGCTAAAACCGATCTCAAACCGATTTCAAACCGATTTCAAACCGATCTCAAACCGATTTCAAACCGATCTCAAACCGATTTCAAACCGATTTCAAACCGATTTCAAACCTATCTCAAACCGATCGCAAACCGATTTTAAACCGATTTCAAACCGATCTCAAACCGATTTCAAACCGATTTCAAACCGATCTCTAACCGATTTCAAACCGATTTCAAACCGACCTCAAACCGATTTCAAACCGATTTCAATCCGATTTCCAATCGATCTCGAACCGATCACAAAGCGACTTCTAACCGATCTCTAACCGATTTCAAACCGATTTCAAAGCGATTTCAAACCGATTTCAAACCGATCTCAAACTGATTTCAAACCGATTTCAAACCGATTTCAAACCGATCTCAAACCGAGCTAAAACCGATCTCTAACCGATTTCAAACCGATTTCAAACCGATTTGAAACCGATCTCAAACCGATCTAAAACGGATTTCAAACCGATTTCAAACCGATTTCAAACCGATTTCAAACCGATCTCTAACTGATTTCAAACCGATTTCAAAGCGATTGCAAACCGATCTCAAACTGATTTCAAACCGATTTCAAACCGATCTCAAACCGAGCTAAAACCGATCTCTAACCGATTTCAAACCGATTTCAAACCGATTTCAAACCGATCTCAAACCGATCTCAAACCGATTTCAAACCGATTTCAAACCGATCTCAAACCGATTTCAAACCGAATTCAAACCGATCTTAAGCCGATCTCTAACCGATTTCAAACCTATTTCAAACCGATTTCAAACCAATCTCAAACCGATTTCAAACCGATTTTAAACCGATCTCAAACCGATTTCAAACCGATCTCAAACTGACTTCAAACCGATTTCAAACCGATCTCAAACCGATTTCAAACCGATCTGAAACCGATCTGAAACCGATCTCTAACCGATTTCAAACCGATTTCAAACCAATCTCAAGCCGATCTAAAACCGATTTCAAACCGATTTCAAACCGATTTCAAACCGATCTTTACCGATTTCAAACCGATCTCAAACCGATTTCAAACCGATTTCAAACCGATCTCAAACCGATTTCAAACCGATCTCAAACCGATTTCAAACCGATTTCAAACCAATCTCAAACCGATTTCAAACCGATTTTAAACCGATTTCAAACCGACTTCAAATCGATTTCAAACCGATTTCAAACCGATTTCAAACCGATTTCAAACCGATTTCAAACCGATTTCATACCGATCTCAAACCAATTTCAAACCGATCTCAAACCGATCTCAAACCGATCTCAAACCGATTTCAAACCGATCTCAAACCGATTTCAAACGGATTCCAAACCGATCTCAAACCGATTTCAAACAGATTTCAAACCGATGTCAAACCGATGTCAAACCGATTTCAAACTGATTTCAAACCGATTTCAAACCAATTTCAAACCGATTTCAAACCGATCTCAAACCGAGCTAAGACCGATCTCTAACCGATTTCAAACCGATTTCAAACCGATTTGAAACCGATCTCAAACCGATCTAAAACGGATTTCAAACCGATTTCAAACCGATTTCAAACCGATTTCAAACCGATCTCAAACCGTGCTAAAACCGATCTCAAACCGATTTCAAACCGATTTCAAACCGATCTCTAACTGATTTCAAACCGATTTCAAAGCGATTGCAAACCGATCTCAAACTGATTTCAAACCGATTTCAAACCGATCTCAAACCGAGCTAAAACCGATCTCTAACCGATTTCAACCCGATTTCAAACCGATTTCAAACCGATCTCAAACCGATCTCAAACCGATTTCAAACCGATTTCAAACCGATCTCAAACCGATTTCAAACCGAATTCAAACCGATCTTAAACCGATCTCTAACCGATTTCAAACCTATTTCAAACCGATTTCAAACCAATCTCAAACCGATTTCAAACCGATTTTAAACCGATCTCAAACCGATTTCAAACCGATCTCAAACTGACTTCAAACCGATTTCAAACCGATCTCAAACCGATTTCAAACCGATCTGAAACCGATCTGAAACCGATCTCTAACCGATTTCAAACCGATTTCAAACCGATCTCAAGCCGATTTAAAACCGATTTCAAACCGATTTCAAACCGATTTCAAACCGATCTTTACCGATTTCAAACCGATCTCAAACCGATTTCAAACCGATTTCAAACCGATCTCAAACCGATTTCAAACCGATCTCAAACCGATTTCAAACCGATTTCAAACCAATCTCAAACCGATTCCGAACCGATTTTAAACCGATTTCAAACCGATTTCAAATCGATTTCAAACCGATTTCAAACCGATTTCAAACCGATTTCAAACCGATTTCATACCGATCTCAAACCAATTTCAAACCGATCTCAAACCGATCTCAAACCGATTTCAAACCGATTTCAAACCGACCTCAAACCGATTTCAAACCGATTTCAATCCGATTTCCAATCGATCTCGAACCGATCACAAAGCGACTTCTAACCGATCTCTAACCGATTTCAAACCGATTTCAAAGCGATTTCAAACCGATTTCAAACCGATCTCAAACTGATTTCAAACCGATTTCAAACCGATTTCAAACCGATCTCAAACCGAGCTAAAACCGATCTCTAACCGATTTCAAACCGATTTGAAACCGATCTCAAACCGATCTAAAACGGATTTCAAACCGATTTCAAACCGATTTCAAACCGATTTCAAACCGATCTCAAACCGTGCTAAAACCGATCTCAAACCGATTTCAAACCGATTTCAAACCGATCTCTAACTGATTTCAAACCGATTTCAAAGCGATTGCAAACCGATCTCAAACTGATTTCAAACCGATTTCAAACCGATCTCAAACCGAGCTAAAACCGATCTCTAACCGATTTCAAACCGATTTCAAACCGATTTCAAACCGATCTCAAACCGATCTCAAACCGATTTCAAACCGATTTCAAACCGATCTCAAACCGATTTCAAACCGAATTCAAACCGATCTTAAACCGATCTCTAACCGATTTCAAACCTATTTCAAACCGATTTCAAACCAATCTCAAACCGATTTCAAACCAATTTTAAACCGATCTCAAACCGATTTCAAACCGATCTCAAACTGACTTCAAACCGATTTCAAACCGATCTCAAACCGATTTCAAACCGATCTGAAACCGATCTGAAACCGATCTCTAACCGATTTCAAACCGATTTCAAACCAATCTCAAGCCGATCTAAAACCGATTTCAAACCGATTTCAAACCGATCTTTACCGATTTCAAACCGATCTCAAACCGATTTCAAACCGATTTCAAACCGATCTCAAACCGATTTCAAACCGATCTCAAACCGATTTCAAACCGATTTCAAACCAATCTCAAACCGATTTCAAACCGATTTTAAATTGATTTCAAACCGACTTCAAATCGATTTCAAACCGATTTCAAACCGATTTCAAACCGATTTCAAACCGATTTCATTCCGATCTCAAACCAATTTCAAACCGATCTCAAACCGATCTCAAACCGATCTCAAACCGATTTCAAACCGATCTCAAACCGATTTCAAACCGATTCCAAACCGATCTCAAACCGATTTCAAACAGATTTCAAACCGATGTCAAACCGATGTCAAACCGATTTCAAACTGATTTCAAACCGATTTCAAACCGATTTCAAACCGATTTCAAACCGATCTCAAACCGAGCTAAAACCGATCTCTAACCGATTTCAAACCGATTTCAAACCGATTTGAAACCGATCTCAAACCGATCTAAAACGGATTTCAAACCGATTTCAAACCGATTTCAAACCGATTTCAAACCGATCTCAAACCGTGCTAAAACCGATCTCAAACCGATTTCAAACCGATTTCAAACCGATCTCTAACTGATTTCAAACCGATTTCAAAGCGATTGCAAACCGATCTCAAACTGATTTCAAACCGATTTCAAACCGATCTCAAACCGAGCTAAAACCGATCTCTAACCGATTTCAAACCGATTTCAAACCGATTTCAAACCGATCTCAAACCGATCTCAAACCGATTTCAAACCGATTTCAAACCGATCTCAAACCGATTTCAAACCGAATTCAAACCGATCTTAAACCGATCTCTAACCGATTTCAAACCTATTTCAAACCGATTTCAAACCAATCTCAAACCGATTTCAAACCGATTTTAAACCGATCTCAAACCGATTTCAAACCGATCTCAAACTGACTTCAAACCGATTTCAAACCGATCTCAAACCGATTTCAAACCGATCTGAAACCGATCTGAAACCGATCTCTAACCGATTTCAAACCGATTTCAAACCGATCTCAAGCCGATTTAAAACCGATTTCAAACCGATTTCAAACCGATTTCAAACCGATCTTTACCGATTTCAAACCGATCTCAAACCGATTTCAAACCGATCTCAAACCGATTTCAAACCGATCTCAAACCGATTTCAAACCGATTTCAAACCAATCTCAAACCGATTTCAAACCGATTTTAAACCGATTTCAAACCGATTTCAAATCGATTTCAAACCGATTTCAAACCGATTTCAAACCGATTTCAAACCGATTTCAAACCGATTTCATACCGATCTCAAACCAATTTCAAACCGATCTCAAACCGATCTCAAACCGATTTCAAACCGATTTCAAACCGATCTCAAACCGATTTCAAACCGATCTCAAACCGATTTCAAACCGATTTCAAACCGATCTCAAACCGATTTCAAACCGATTTCAAACCGATCTCAAACCGATTTCAAAACGATCTCAAACCGATTTCATACCGATTTCAAACCAATCTCAAACCGATTTCAAACCGATTTCAAACCGATCTCAAACCTATTTCAAACCGATCTCAAACCGATTTCAAACCGATTTCAAACCGATCTCAAACCGATCTCAAACCGATTTTAAACCGATTTCAAACCGATCTCAAACCGATTTCAAACCGATTTCAAACCGATCTCTAACCGATTTCAAACCGATTTCAAACCGATCTCAAACCGATTTCAAACCGATTTCAATCCGATTTCCAACCGATCTCGAACCGATCACAAAGCGACTTCTAACCGATCTCTAACCGATTTCAAACCGATTTCAAACCGATTTCAAAGCGATTTCAAACCGATTTCAAACCGATCTCAAACTGATTTCAAACCGATTTCAAACCGATTTCAAACCAATCTCAAACCGAGCTAAAACCGATCTCAAACCGATTTCAATCCGATTTCCAACCGATCTCGAACCGATCACAAAGCGACTTCTAACCGATCTCTAACCGATTTCAAACCGATCTCAAACCGATCTAAAACCGATTTCAAACCGATTTCAAACCGATTTCAAACCGATCTTAAACCGATTTCAAACCGATTTCAAACCGATTTCAAACCGATTTCAAACCGATCTCAAACCGATTTCAAACTGATTTCAAACCGATCTCAAACCGATTTCAAACCGATTTCAAACCGATTTCGAACCAATTTCAAACCGATCTCAAACCGATTTCAAACCGATTTCAAACCGATCTCAAACCGATTTCAAAACGATCTCAAACCGATTTCAAACCGATTTCAAACCAATCTCAAACCGATTTCAAACCGATTTCAAACCGATCTCAAACCTATTTCAAACCGATCTCAAACCGATTTCAAACCGATTTCAAACCGATTTCAAACCGATCTCAAACCGATCTCAAACCGATTTTAAACCGATTTCAAACCGATCTCAAACCGATTTCAAACCAATTTCAAACCGATCTCTAACCGATTTCAAACCGATTTCAAACCGATCTCAAACCGATTTCAAACCGATTTCAATCCGATTTCCAACCGATCTCGAACCGATCACAAAGCGACTTCAAACCGATCTCTAACCGATTTCAAACCGATTTCAAAGCGATTTCAAACCGATTTCAAACCGATCTCAAACTGATTTCAAACCGATTTCAAACCGATTTCAAACCGATTTCAAACCAATCTCAAACCGAGCTAAAACCGATCTCAAACCGATTTCAAACCGATTTCAATCCGATTTCCAACCGATCTCGAACCGATCACAAAGCGACTTCTAACCGATCTCTAACCGATTTCAAACCGATCTCAAACCGATCTAAAACCGATTTCAAACCGATTTCAAACCGATTTCAAACCGATCTCAAACCGATTTCAAAACGATCTCAAACCGATTTCAAACCGATTTCAAACTAATCTCAAACCGATTTCAAACCGATTTCAAACCGATTTCAAACCGATCTCAAACCTATTTCAAACCGATCTCAAACCGATTTCAAACCGATTTCAAACCGATTTCAAACCGATCTCAAACCGATCTCAAACCGATTTTAAACCGATTTCAAACCGATCTCAAACCGATTTCAAACCGATTTCAAACCGATCTCTAACCGATTTCAAACCGATTTCAAACCGATCTCAAACCGATTTCAAACCGATTTCAATCCGATTTCCAACCGATCTCGAACCGATCACAAAGCGACTTCTAACCGATCTCTAACTGATTTCAAACCGATTTCAAAGCGATTTCAAACCGATTTCAAACCGATCTCAAACTGATTTCAAACCGATTTCAAACCGATTTCAAACCAATCTCAAACCGAGCTAAAACCGATCTCAAACCGATTTCAAACCGATTTCAATCCAATTTCCAACCGATCTCGAACCGATCACAAAGCGACTTCTAACCGATCTCTAACCGATTTCAAACCGATCTCAAACCGATCTCAAACCGATTTCAAAGCGATTGCAAACCGATGTCAAACTGATTTCAAACCGATTTCAAACCGATCTCAAACCGAGCTAAAACCGATCTCTAACCGATTTCAAACCGATTTCAAACCGATTTCAAACCGATCTCAAACCGATCTCAAACCGATTTCAAACCGATTTCGAACCGATCTCAAACCGATTTCAAACCGAATTCAAACCGATCTTAAACCGATCTCTAACCGATTTCAAACCGATTTCAAACCAATCTCAAACCGATTTCAAACCGATTTCGAACCGATTTCAAACCGATCTCAAACCGATCTCAAACTGACTTCAAACCGATTTCAAACCGATCTCAAACCGATTTCAAACCGATCTCAAACCGATCTGAAACCGATCTCTAACCGATTTCAAACCGATTTCAAACCGATCTCAAGCCGATCTAAAACCGATTTCAAACCGATCTCAAATCGATTTCAAACCGATTTCAAACCGATCTTTACCGATTTCAAACCGATTTCGAACCGATCTCAAACCGATTTCAAACCGATTTCAAACCGATTTCAAACCGATTTCAAACCAATCTCAAACCGATTTCAAACCGATTTCAAACCGATCTCAAACCGATTTCAAACCGATTTTAAACCGATTTCAAACCAATTTCAAATCGATTTCAAACCGATTTCAAACCGATTTCAAACCGATTTCATACCGATCTCAAACCAATTTCAAACCGATCTCAAACCGATCTCAAACCGATTTCAAACCGATTTCAAACCGATCTCAAACCGATTTCAAACCGATCTCAAACCGATTTCAAACCGATTTCAAACCGATCTCAAACCGATTTCAAACCGATTTCAAACCGATCTCAAACCGATTTCAAAACGATCTCAAACCGATTTCAAACCGATTTCAAACCAATCTCAAACCGATTTCAAACCGATTTCAAACCGATCTCAAACCTATTTCAAACCGATCTCAAACCGATTTCAAACCGATTTCAAACCGATTTCAAACCGATCTCAAACCGATCTCAAACCGATTTTAAACCGATTTCAAACCGATCTCAAACCGATTTCAAACCGATTTCAAACCGATCTCTAACCGATTTCAAACCGATTTCAAACCGATCTCAAACCGATTTCAAACCGATTTCAATCTAATTTCCAACCGATCTCGAACCGATCACAAAGCGACTTCTAACCGATCTCTAACCGATTTCAAACCGATTTCAAAGCGATTTCAAACCGATTTTAAACCGATCTCAAACTGATTTCAAACCGATTTCAAACCGATTTCAAACCAATCTCAAACCGAGCTAAAACCGATCTCAAACCGATTTCAATCCGATTTCCAACCGATCTCGAACCGATCACAAAGCGACTTCTAACCGATCTCTAACCGATTTCAAACCGATCTCAAACCGATCTAAAACCGATTTCAAACCGATTTCAAACCGATCTCAAACCGATTTCAAACCGATTTCAAACCGATTTCAAACCGATTTCAAACCGATCTCAAACCGATGTCAAACTGATTTCAAACCGATCTCAAACCGATTTCAAACCGATTTCAAACCGATTTCGAACCGAGATCAAACCGATCTCAAACCGATTTCAAACCGATTTCAAACCGATCTCAAACCGATTTCAAACCGATTTCAAACCGATCTTTAACCGATTTCAAACCGATTTCAAACCGATCTCAAACCGATTTCAAACCGATTTCAATCCGATTTCCAACCGATCTCGAACCGATCACAAACCGACTTCTAACCGATCTCTAACCGATTTCAAACCGATTTCAAAGCGATTTCAAACCGAACTCAAACTGATTTCAAACCGATTTCAAACCGATCTCAAACCGAGCTAAAACCGATCTCTAACCGATTTCAAACCGATTTCAAACCGATTTCCAACCGATCTCAAACCGATTTCAAACCGATCTCAAACCGATCTAAGACCGATCTCTAACCGATTTCAAACCGATTTCAAACCGATTTCAAACCGATCTCAAACCGATTTCAAACCGATTTTAAACCGATCTCAAACCGATTTCAAACCAATTTCAAACCGATCTCAAACCGACTTCAAACCGATTTCAAACCGATCTCAAACCGATTTCAAACCGATATCAAACCGATCTCAAACCGATTTCAAATCGATTTCAAACCGATTTCAAACCGATTTCAAACCGATTTCAAACCGATTTCAAACCGATTTCAAACCGATTTCAAACCGATCTCAAACCGATTTCAAACCGATTTCAAACCGATCTCAAACCGATTTCAAACCGATTTCAAAACGATCTCAAACCGATTTCAAACCGATCTCAAACCGATTTCAAACCGATTTCAAACCGATCTCAAACCGATTTCAAACAGATTTCAAACCGATGTCAAACCGATGTCAAACCGATTTCAAACTGATCTCAAACCGATTTCAAACCGATTTCAAAACGATTTCAAACCGATTTCAAACCGATTTCAAACCGATCTCAAACCGATTTCAAATCGATTTCAAACCGATCTCAAACCGATTTCAAATCGATTTCAAACCGATCTCAAACCAATTTCAAACCGATTTCAAACCGATCTCTAACCGATTTCAAACCGATTTCAAACCGATCTCAAACTGATTTCAAACCGATTTCAAACCGATTTCAAACCGATCTCAAACCGAGCTAAAACCGATCTCTAACCGATTTGAAACCGATCTCAAACCGATCTAAAACTGATCTTTAACCGATTTCAAACCGATTTCAAACCGATTTGAATCCGATCTCAAACCGATTTCAAACCGATTTCAAACCGATTTCAAACCGATTTCAAACCGATTTCAAACCGATTTCAAACCGATTTCAAACCGATCTCAAACTGAGCTAAAACCGATCTCAAACCGATTTCAAACCGATCTCAAACCGATTTCAAACCGTTTTCAAACCGATCTCAAACCGATTTCAAACCGATCTCAAACCGATTTCAAACCGGTCTCAAACCGATTTCAAACTGATTTCAAACCGATCTCAAACCGATTTAAAATCGATTTCAAACCGATTTCAAACCGATTTCAAACCGATTTCAAACCGATTTCAAACCGATTTCAAACCGATTTCAAACCGATTTCAAACCGATCTCAAACCGATTTCAAACCGATTTCAAACCGATCTCAAACCGATTTCAAACCGAATTCAAAACGATCTCAAACCGATTTCAAACCGATTTCAAACCGATTTCAAACCGATTTCAAACCGATTTCAAACCGATCTCAAACCGATTTCAAACAGATTTCAAACCGATGTCAAACCGATGTCAAACCGATTTCAAACTGATCTCAAACCGATTTCAAACCGATTTCAAACCGATTTCAAAACGATTTCAAACCAATTTCAAACCGATCTCAAACCGATTTCAAATCGATTTCAAACCGATCTCAAACCGATTTCAAACCGATTTCAAACCGATCTCAAACCAATTTCAAACCGATTTCAAACCGATCTCTAACCGATTTCAAACCGATTTCAAACCGATCTCAAACTGATTTCAAACCGATTTCAAACCGATTTCAAACCGATCTCAAACCGAGCTAAAACCGATCTCTAACCGATTTCAAACCGATTTGAAACCGATTTGAAACCGATCTCAAACCGATCTAAAACTGATCTCTAACCGATTTCAAACCGATTTCAAACCGATTTGAAACCGATCTCAAACCGATTTCAAACCGATTTCAAACCGATTTCAAACCGATTTCAAACCGATTTCAAACCGATCTCAAACTGAGCTAAAACCGATCTCAAACCGATTTCAAACCGATTTCAAACCGATCTCAAACCGATTTCAAACCGATCTCAAACCGATTTCAAACCGATTTCAAACCGATTTCAAACCGATCTCAAACCGATCTCAAACCGATTTTAAACCGATTTCAATCCGATCTCAAACCGATTTCAAACCGATTTCAAACCAATCTCTAACCGATTTCAACCCGATTTCAAACCGATCTCAAACCGATTTTAAACCGATTTCAATCAACCGATTTCAAACCGATCTCAAACCGATCTAAAACCGATCTCTAACCCATTTCAAACCGATTTCAAAACAATCTCAAACCGATTTCAAACCGATTTTAAACCGATCTCAAACCGATTTCAAACCGATTTCAAACCGATCTCAAACCGACTTCAAACCGATTTCAAACCGATCTCAAACCGATTTCAAACCGCTCTCAAACCGATCTAAAACCGATCTCTAACCGATTTCAAACCGATTTCAAACCGATCTCAAGCCGATCTAAAACCGATTTCAAACCGATCTCAAACCGATTTCAAACCGATTTCAAACCGATCTTTACCGATTTCAAACCGATTTCAAACCGATCTCAAACCGATTTTAAACCGATTTCAAACCGATCTCAAACCGATTTCAAACCGATCTCAAACCGATTTCAAACCGATTTCAAACCAATCTCAAACCGATTTCAAACCGATTTTAAACCGATTTCAAACCGATTTCAAATCGATTTCAAACCGATTTCAAACCGATTTCAAACCGATTTCAAACCGATTTCAAACCGATCTCAAACCGATTTCAAACCGATTTCAAACCGATCTCAAACCGATTTCAAACCGATTTCAAACCGATCTCAAACCGATTTCAAACCGATCTCAAACCGATTTTAAACCGATTTCAAACCGATCTCAAACCGATTTCAAACCGATTTCCAACCGATCTCAAACCGATTTCAAAACGATCTCAAACCGATTTCAAACCGATTTCAAACCAATCTCAAACCGATTTCAAACCGATTTCAAACCGATCTCAAACCGATCTCAAACCGATCTCAAACCGATTTCAAACCGATTTCAAACCGATTTCAAACCGATCTCAAACCGATCTCAAACCGATTTTAAACCGATTTCAAACCGATCTCAAACCGATTTCAAACCGATTTCAAACCGATCTCAAACCGATCTCTAACCGATTTCAAACCGATTTCAAACCGATCTCAAACCGATTTCAATCCGATTTCCCACCGATCTCGAACCGATCACAAAGCGACTTCTAACCGATCTCTAACCGATTTCAAACCGATTTCAAAGCGATTTCAAACCGATTTTAAACCGATCTCAAACTGATTTCAAACCGATTTCAAACCGATTTCAAACCGATCTCAAACCGAGCTAAAACCGATCTCTAACCGATTTCAAACCGATTTAAAACCGATCTCAAACCGATCTAAAACCGATTTCAAACCGATCTCAAACCGATTTCAAACCGATTTCAAACCGATCTAAAACCGATTTCAAACCGATCTCAAACCGATTTCAAACCGATCTCAAACCGATTTCAAACCAATTTTAAACCGATCTCAAACCGATTTCTAACCGATTTCAAACCGATCTCAAACTGATTTCAAACCAATTTCAAACCGATCTCAAACTGATTTCAAACCGATCTCAAACCGATTTCAAACCGATCTCAAACCGATTTCAAACCGATCTCAAACCGATCTCAAACCGATTTCAAACCGATCTTAAACCGATTTCAAACCGATCTCAAACCGATTTCAAACCGATTTCAAAGCGATTTCAAACCGATTTCAAACCGATCTCAAACCGATTTCAAACCGATTTCAAACCGATCTCAAACCGATTTCAAACCGATTTCAAACCGATCTCAAACCGATTTCAATCCGATTTCCAACCGATTTCAAACCGATTTCAAACCGATTTCAAACCGATCTCAAACCGATTTCAAACCGATCTCAAACCGATTTCAAACCGATTTAAAACGATTTCAAACCGATCTCAAACCGATTTCAAACCGATTTCAAACCGATCTCAAACCGATTTCAAACCGATTTCAAACCTATCTCAAACCAATTTCAAACCGATCTCAAACCGATCTCAAACCGATCTCAAACCGATCTCAAACCGATTTCAAACCAATCTAAATCCGAATTAAAACCGATCTCAAACCGATCCCAAACCGATTTCAAACCGATTTAAAACCGATCTCAAACCGATCTCAAACCGATTTCAAACCGATCTCAAACAGATCTGAAACCGATCTCTAACCGATTTCAAACCGATTTCAAACCGATCTCAAACCGATCTAAAACCGAATTCAAACCGATTTCAAACCGATCTCAAACCGATTTCAAACCGATCTCAAACCGATTTCAAACCGATTTCAAAACGATTTCAAACCGATCTCAAACCGATTTCAAACCGATTTCAAACCGATCTCAAACCGATTTCAAACCGATTTCAAACCGATCTCAAACCAATTTCAAACCGATCTCAAACCGATCTCAAACCGATTTCAAACCAATCTAAATCCGAATTAAAACCGATCCCAAATCGATCTCAAACCGATTTCAAACCGATCTCAAACCGATTCCAAACCGATCTGAAACCAATCTCAAAACGATCTCAAATAGATCTCAAACTGTTTTTAACTGATCTCAAACCGATCTCAACCCGATCTCAAAACGATCCCAAACCAATCTAAATCCGATCTTAAACCGATTTTAAACCACCGATCTCAAACTGATCTTAAACCGATTTCAAACCGATCTAAAGCCGATCTCAACCGATCTCAAGCCAATCTCAAACTGATCTCAAACCGATCTAAAACCGATCTCAAACCGATTTCAAACCGGTCTCAAACTGATCTTAAACCGATTTCAAATCGATCTCAAGCCGATATCAACCGATCTCAGGCCAATCTCAAACTGATCTCAAACCGATCTGAAACCGATCTCAAACCGATTTCAAATCAATCCCAAACCGATCTCAAACCCAATTCAAACCAATTTCAAACCGATCTCAAACCGATTTCAAACCAATTTAAAACCGATCTCAAACCGATTTCAAACCGATCTCAAACCGATTTCAAACCGATTTCAAACCAATTTAAACCGATCTCAAACCGATTTCAAACAAATTACAAACCGATCTCAAACCGATTTCAAACCGATCTCAAACCGATCTCGAACCTATTATAAACCGATTATAAAAACCGATCTCTAACCGATTTCAAACCAATTACAAACCGATCTCAAACCGATTTCAAACCGATCTCGAACCGATCTCAAACCGATCTCACACCGATTTCAAACCGATCTCGAACCGATTATAAACCGATTTCAAACCGATCTCTAACCGATTTCAAACCAATAACAAACCGATCTCAAACCGATCTCCAACCGATCTCATGCCGATTTCAAACCGATTTCAAACCAATTTCAAACCGATCTCAAACTGATTTCAAACCAATTGCAAACCGATCTCAAACCGATTTCAAACCGATCTCAAACCGATCTCAAACCTATTTCAAACCGATCTCGAACCGATTATAAACCGATTTCAAACCGATATCTAACCGATTTCCAACCAATTACAAACCGATCTCAAACCGATTTCAAACCAATCTCAAACCGATCTCAAACCGATTTCAAACCGATTTCAAACCGATCTTAAACCGATCTAAAACCGATCGCAAACCGATCTTAAACCGATCTCAAATCGATTTCAAACCGATCTCAAACCGATCTCAAACCGATCTCAAACCGATTTCAAACCGATCTCAAACCGATTTCAAACCGATTTTAAACCGATCTCAAACCGATTTCAAACCAATTTCAAACCGATCTCAAACCGACTTCAAACCGATTTCAAACCGATCTCAAACCGATTTCAAACCGATATCAAACCGATCTCAAACCGATTTCAAATCGATTTCAAACCGATTTCAAACCGATTTCAAACCGATTTCAAACCGATTTCAAACCGATTTCAAACCGATTTCAAACCGATCTCAAACCGATTTCAAACCGATTTCAAACCGATCTCAAACCGATTTCAAACCGATTTCAAAACGATCTCAAACCGATTTCAAACCGATCTCAAACCGATTTCAAACCGATTTCAAACCGATCTCAAACCGATTTCAAACAGATTTCAAACCGATGTCAAACCGATGTCAAACCGATTTCAAACTGATCTCAAACCGATTTCAAACCGATTTCAAAACGATTTCAAACCGATTTCAAACCGATCTCAAACCGATTTCAAATCGATTTCAAACCGATCTCAAACCGATTTCAAATCGATTTCAAACCGATCTCAAACCAATTTCAAACCGATTTCAAACCGATCTCTAACCGATTTCAAACCGATTTCAAACCGATCTCAAACTGATTTCAAACCGATTTCAAACCGATTTCAAACCGATCTCAAACCGAGCTAAAACCGATCTCTAACCGATTTCAAACCGATTTGAAACCGATTTGAAACCGATCTCAAACCGATCTAAAACCGATCTCTAACCGATTTCAAACCGATTTCAAACCGATTTGAAACCGATCTCAAACCGATTTCAAACCGATTTCAAACCGATTTCAAACCGATTTCAAACCGATTTCAAACCGATTTCAAACCGATTTCAAACCGATCTCAAACTGAGCTAAAACCGATCTCAAACCGATTTCAAACCGATCTCAAACCGATTTCAAACCGTTTTCAAACCGATCTCAAACCGATTTCAAACCGATCTCAAACCGATTTCAAACCGGTCTCAAACCGATTTCAAACTGATTTCAAACCGATCTCAAACCGATTTCAAATCGATTTCAAACCGATTTCAAACCGATTTCAAACCGATTTCAAACCGATTTCAAACCGATTTCAAACCGATTTCAAACCGATCTCAAACCGATTTCAAACCGATTTCAAACCGATCTCAAACCGATTTCAAACCGATTTCAAAGCGATCTCAAACCGATTTCAAACCGATTTCAAACCGATTTCAAACCGATTTCAAACCGATCTCAAACCGATTTCAAACAGATTTCAAACCGATGTCAAACCGATGTCAAACCGATTTCAAACTGATCTCAAACCGATTTCAAACCGATTTCAAACCGATTTCAAAACGATTTCAAACCAATTTCAAACCGATCTCAAACCGATTTCAAATCGATTTCAAACCGATCTCAAACCGATTTCAAACCGATTTCAAACCGATCTCAAACCAATTTCAAACCGATTTCAAACCGATCTCTAACCGATTTCAAACCGATTTCAAACCGATCTCAAACTGATTTCAAACCGATTTCAAACCGATTTCAAACCGATCTCAAACCGAGCTAAAACCGATCTCTAACCGATTTCAAACCGATTTGAAACCGATTTGAAACCGATCTCAAACCGATCTAAAACCGATCTCTAACCGATTTCAAACCGATTTCAAACCGATTTGAAACCGATCTCAAACCGATTTCAAACCGATTTCAAACCGATTTCAAACCGATTTCAAACCGATTTCAAACCGATTTCAAACCGATTTCAAACCGATCTCAAACCGATTTCAAACAGATTTCAAACCGATGTCAAACCGATGTCAAACCGATTTCAAACTGATCTCAAACCGATTTCAAACCGATTTCAAACCGATTTCAAAACGATTTCAAACCAATTTCAAACCGATCTCAAACCGATTTCAAATCGATTTCAAACCGATCTCAAACCGATTTCAAACCGATTTCAAACCGATCTCAAACCAATTTCAAACCGATCTCAAACCGATTTCAAACCGGTCTCAAACCGATTTCAAACTGATTTCAAACCGATCTCAAACCGATTTCAAATCGATTTCAAACCGATTTCAAACCGATTTCAAACCGATTTCAAACCGATTTCAAACCGATTTCAAACCGATCTCAAACCGATTTCAAACCGATTTCAAACCGATCTCAAACCGATTTCAAACCGAATTCAAAACGATCTCAAACCGATTTCAAACCGATTTCAAACCGATTTCAAACCGATTTCAAACCGATTTCAAACCGATCTCAAACCGATTTCAAACCGATGTCAAACCGATGTCAAACCGATTTCAAACTGATCTCAAACCGATTTCAAACCGATTTCAAACCGATTTCAAAACGATTTCAAACCAATTTCAAACCGATCTCAAACCGATTTCAAATCGATTTCAAACCGATCTCAAACCGATTTCAAACCGATTTCAAACCGATCTCAAACCAATTTCAAACCGATTTCAAACCGATCTCTAACCGATTTCAAACCGATTTCAAACCGATCTCAAACTGATTTCAAACCGATTTCAAACCGATTTCAAACCGATCTCAAACCGAGCTAAAACCGATCTCTAACCGATTTCAAACCGATTTGAAACCGATTTGAAACCGATCTCAAACCGATCTAAAACTGATCTCTAACCGATTTCAAACCGATTTCAAACCGATTTGAAACCGATCTCAAACCGATTTCAAACCGATTTCAAACCGATTTCAAACCGATTTCAAACCGATTTCAAACCGATCTCAAACTGAGCTAAAACCGATCTCAAACCGATTTCAAACCGATTTCAAACCGATCTCAAACCGATTTCAAACCGATCTCAAACCGATTTCAAACCGATTTCAAACCGATTTCAAACCGATCTCAAACCGATCTCAAACCGATTTCAAACCGATTTCAAACCAATCTCTAACCGATTTCAACCCGATTTCAAACCGATCTCAAACCGATTTTAAACCGATTTCAATCAACCGATTTCAAACCGATCTCAAACCGATCTAAAACCGATCTCTAACCCATTTCAAACCGATTTCAAAACAATCTCAAACCGATTTCAAACCGATTTTAAACCGATCTCAAACCGATTTCAAACCGATTTCAAACCGATCTCAAACCGACTTCAAACCGATTTCAAACCGATCTCAAACCGATTTCAAACCGCTCTCAAACCGATCTAAAACCGATCTCTAACCGATTTCAAACCGATTTCAAACCGATCTCAAGCCGATCTAAAACCGATTTCAAACCGATCTCAAACCGATTTCAAACCGATTTCAAACCGATCTTTACCGATTTCAAACCGATTTCAAACCGATCTCAAACCGATTTTAAACCGATTTCAAACCGATCTCAAACCGATTTCAAACCGATCTCAAACCGATTTCAAACCGATTTCAAACCAATCTCAAACCGATTTCAAACCGATTTTAAACCGATTTCAAACCGATTTCAAATCGATTTCAAACCGATTTCAAACCGATTTCAAACCGATTTCAAACCGATTTCAAACCGATCTCAAACCGATTTCAAACCGATTTCAAACCGATCTCAAACCGATTTCAAACCGATTTCAAACCGATCTCAAACCGATTTCAAACCGATCTCAAACCGATTTTAAACCGATTTCAAACCGATCTCAAACCGATTTCAAACCGATTTCCAACCGATCTCAAACCGATTTCAAAACGATCTCAAACCGATTTCAAACCGATTTCAAACCAATCTCAAACCGATTTCAAACCGATTTCAAACCGATCTCAAACCGATCTCAAACCGATCTCAAACCGATTTCAAACCGATTTCAAACCGATTTCAAACCGATCTCAAACCGATCTCAAACCGATTTTAAACCGATTTCAAACCGATCTCAAACCGATTTCAAACCGATTTCAAACCGATCTCAAACCGATCTCTAACCGATTTCAAACCGATTTCAAACCGATCTCAAACCGATTTCAATCCGATTTCCCACCGATCTCGAACCGATCACAAAGCGACTTCTAACCGATCTCTAACCGATTTCAAACCGATTTCAAAGCGATTTCAAACCGATTTTAAACCGATCTCAAACTGATTTCAAACCGATTTCAAACCGATTTCAAACCGATCTCAAACCGAGCTAAAACCGATCTCTAACCGATTTCAAACCGATTTAAAACCGATCTCAAACCGATCTAAAACCGATTTCAAACCGATCTCAAACCGATTTCAAACCGATTTCAAACCGATCTAAAACCGATTTCAAACCGATCTCAAACCGATTTCAAACCGATTTCAAACCAATTTTAAACCGATCTCAAACCGATTTCTAACCGATTTCAAACCGATCTCAAACTGATTTCAAACCAATTTCAAACCGATCTCAAACTGATTTCAAACCGATCTCAAACCGATTTCAAACCGATCTCAAACCGATTTCAAACCGATCTCAAACCGATCTCAAACCGATTTCAAACCGATCTTAAACCGATTTCAAACCGATCTCAAACCGATTTCAAACCGATTTCAAAGCGATTTCAAACCGATTTCAAACCGATCTCAAACCGATTTCAAACCGATTTCAAACCGATCTCAAACCGATTTCAAACCGATTTCAAACCGATCTCAAACCGATTTCAATCCGATTTCCAACCGATTTCAAACCGATTTCAAACCGATTTCAAACCGATCTCAAACCGATTTCAAACCGATCTCAAACCGATTTCAAACCGATTTAAAACGATTTCAAACCGATCTCAAACCGATTTCAAACCGATTTCAAACCGATCTCAAACCGATTTCAAACCGATTTCAAACCTATCTCAAACCAATTTCAAACCGATCTCAAACCGATCTCAAACCGATCTCAAACCGATCTCAAACCGATTTCAAACCAATCTAAATCCGAATTAAAACCGATCTCAAACCGATCCCAAACCGATTTCAAACCGATTTAAAACCGATCTCAAACCGATCTCAAACCGATTTCAAACCGATCTCAAACAGATCTGAAACCGATCTCTAACCGATTTCAAACCGATTTCAAACCGATCTCAAACCGATCTAAAACCGAATTCAAACCGATTTCAAACCGATCTCAAACCGATTTCAAACCGATCTCAAACCGATTTCAAACCGATTTCAAAACGATTTCAAACCGATCTCAAACCGATTTCAAACCGATTTCAAACCGATCTCAAACCGATTTCAAACCGATTTCAAACCGATCTCAAACCAATTTCAAACCGATCTCAAACCGATCTCAAACCGATTTCAAACCAATCTAAATCCGAATTAAAACCGATCCCAAATCGATCTCAAACCGATTTCAAACCGATCTCAAACCGATTCCAAACCGATCTGAAACCAATCTCAAAACGATCTCAAATAGATCTCAAACTGTTTTTAACTGATCTCAAACCGATCTCAACCCGATCTCAAAACGATCCCAAACCAATCTAAATCCGATCTTAAACCGATTTTAAACCACCGATCTCAAACTGATCTTAAACCGATTTCAAACCGATCTAAAGCCGATCTCAACCGATCTCAAGCCAATCTCAAACTGATCTCAAACCGATCTAAAACCGATCTCAAACCGATTTCAAACCGGTCTCAAACTGATCTTAAACCGATTTCAAATCGATCTCAAGCCGATATCAACCGATCTCAGGCCAATCTCAAACTGATCTCAAACCGATCTGAAACCGATCTCAAACCGATTTCAAATCAATCCCAAACCGATCTCAAACCCAATTCAAACCAATTTCAAACCGATCTCAAACCGATTTCAAACCAATTTAAAACCGATCTCAAACCGATTTCAAACCGATCTCAAACCGATTTCAAACCGATTTCAAACCAATTTAAACCGATCTCAAACCGATTTCAAACAAATTACAAACCGATCTCAAACCGATTTCAAACCGATCTCAAACCGATCTCGAACCTATTATAAACCGATTATAAAAACCGATCTCTAACCGATTTCAAACCAATTACAAACCGATCTCAAACCGATTTCAAACCGATCTCGAACCGATCTCAAACCGATCTCACACCGATTTCAAACCGATCTCGAACCGATTATAAACCGATTTCAAACCGATCTCTAACCGATTTCAAACCAATAACAAACCGATCTCAAACCGATCTCCAACCGATCTCATGCCGATTTCAAACCGATTTCAAACCAATTTCAAACCGATCTCAAACTAATTTCAAACCAATTGCAAACCGATCTCAAACCGATTTCAAACCGATCTCAAACCGATCTCAAACCTATTTCAAACCGATCTCGAACCGATTATAAACCGATTTCAAACCGATATCTAACCGATTTCCAACCAATTACAAACCGATCTCAAACCGATTTCAAACCAATCTCAAACCGATCTCAAACCGATTTCAAACCGATTTCAAACCGATCTTAAACCGATCTAAAACCGATCGCAAACCGATCTTAAACCGATCTCAAATCGATTTCAAACCGATCTCAAACCGATATCAAACCGATCTCAAACCGATTTCAAACCGATCTCAAACCGATTTCAAACCGATTTTAAACCGATCTCAAACCGATTTCAAACCAATTTCAAACCGATCTCAAACCGACTTCAAACCGATTTCAAACCGATCTCAAACCGATTTCAAACCGATATCAAACCGATCTCAAACCGATTTCAAATCGATTTCAAACCGATTTCAAACCGATTTCAAACCGATTTCAAACCGATTTCAAACCGATTTCAAACCGATTTCAAACCGATCTCAAACCGATTTCAAACCGATTTCAAACCGATCTCAAACCGATTTCAAACCGATTTCAAAACGATCTCAAACCGATTTCAAACCGATCTCAAACCGATTTCAAACCGATTTCAAACCGATCTCAAACCGATTTCAAACAGATTTCAAACCGATGTCAAACCGATGTCAAACCGATTTCAAACTGATCTCAAACCGATTTCAAACCGATTTCAAAACGATTTCAAACCGATTTCAAACCGATCTCAAACCGATTTCAAATCGATTTCAAACCGATCTCAAACCGATTTCAAATCGATTTCAAACCGATCTCAAACCAATTTCAAACCGATTTCAAACCGATCTCTAACCGATTTCAAACCGATTTCAAACCGATCTCAAACTGATTTCAAACCGATTTCAAACCGATTTCAAACCGATCTCAAACCGAGCTAAAACCGATCTCTAACCGATTTCAAACCGATTTGAAACCGATTTGAAACCGATCTCAAACCGATCTAAAACCGATCTCTAACCGATTTCAAACCGATTTCAAACCGATTTGAAACCGATCTCAAACCGATTTCAAACCGATTTCAAACCGATTTCAAACCGATTTCAAACCGATTTCAAACCGATTTCAAACCGATCTCAAAATGAGCTAAAACCGATCTCAAACCGATTTCAAACCGATCTCAAACCGATTTCAAACCGTTTTCAAACCGATCTCAAACCGATTTCAAACCGATCTCAAACCGATTTCAAACCGGTCTCAAACCGATTTCAAACTGATTTCAAACCGATCTCAAACCGATTTCAAATCGATTTCAAACCGATTTCAAACCGATTTCAAACCGATTTCAAACCGATTTCAAACCGATTTCAAACCGATTTCAAACCGATCTCAAACCGATTTCAAACCGATTTCAAACCGATCTCAAACCGATTTCAAACCGATTTCAAAGCGATCTCAAACCGATTTCAAACCGATTTCAAACCGATTTCAAACCGATTTCAAACCGATCTCAAACCGATTTCAAACAGATTTCAAACCGATGTCAAACCGATGTCAAACCGATTTCAAACTGATCTCAAACCGATTTCAAACCGATTTCAAACCGATTTCAAAACGATTTCAAACCAATTTCAAACCGATCTCAAACCGATTTCAAATCGATTTCAAACCGATCTCAAACCGATTTCAAACCGATTTCAAACCGATCTCAAACCAATTTCAAACCGATTTCAAACCGATCTCTAACCGATTTCAAACCGATTTCAAACCGATCTCAAACTGATTTCAAACCGATTTCAAACCGATTTCAAACCGATCTCAAACCGAGCTAAAACCGATCTCTAACCGATTTCAAACCGATTTGAAACCGATTTGAAACCGATCTCAAACCGATCTAAAACCGATCTCTAACCGATTTCAAACCGATTTCAAACCGATTTGAAACCGATCTCAAACCGATTTCAAACCGATTTCAAACCGATTTCAAACCGATTTCAAACCGATTTCAAACCGATCTCAAACTGAGCTAAAACCGATCTCAAACCGATTTCAAACCGATTTCAAACCGATCTCAAACCGATTTCAAACCGATCTCAAACCGATTTCAAACCGATTTCAAACCAATTTCAAACCGATCTCAAACCGATCTCAAACCGATTTTAAACCGATTTCAAACCGATCTCAAACCGATTTCAAACCGATTTCAAACCAATCTCTAACCGATTTCAACCCGATTTCAAACCGATCTCAAACCGATTTTAAACCGATTTCAATCAACCGATTTCAAACCGATCTCAAACCGATCTAAAACCGATCTCTAACCCATTTCAAACCGATTTCAAACCAATCTCAAACCGATTTCAAACCGATTTTAAACCGATCTCAAACCGATTTCAAACCGATTTCAAACCGATTTCAATCCGATCTCAAACCGATTTCAAACCGATCTCAAACCGATTTCAAACCGCTCTCAAACCGATCTAAAACCGATCTCAAACCGATTTCAAACCGATTTCAAACCGATCTCAAGCCGATCTAAAACCGATTTCAAACCGATCTCAAACCAATTTCAAACCGATTTCAAACCGATCTTTACCGATTTCAAACCGATTTCAAACCGATCTCAAACCGATTTTAAACCGATTTCAAACCGATCTCAAACCGATTTCAAACCGATCTCAAACCGATTTCAAACCGATTTCAAACCAATCTCAAACCGATTTCAAACCGATTTTAAACCGATTTCAAACCGATTTCAAATCGATTTCAAACCGATTTCAAACCGATTTCAAACCGATCTCAAACCGATTTCAAACCGATTTCAAACCGATCTCAAACCGATTTCAAACCGATTTCAAACCGATCTCAAACCGATTTCAAACCGATCTCAAACCGATTTTAAACCGATTTCAAACCGATCTCAAACCGATTTCAAACCGATTTCCAACCGATCTCAAACCGATTTCAAAACGATCTCAAACCGATTTCAAACCGATTTCAAACCAATCTCAAACCGATTTCAAACCGATTTCAAACCGATCTCAAACCGATCTCAAACCGATCTCAAACCGATTTCAAACCGATTTCAAACCGATTTCAAACCGATCTCAAACCGATCTCAAACCGATTTTAAACCGATTTCAAACCGATCTCAAACCGATTTCAAACCGATTTCAAACCGATCTCAAACCGATCTCTAACCGATTTCAAACCGATTTCAAACCGATCTCAAACCGATTTCAATCCGATTTCCCACCGATCTCGAACCGATCACAAAGCGACTTCTAACCGATCTCTAACCGATTTCAAACCGATTTCAAAGCGATTTCAAACCGATTTTAAACCGATCTCAAACTGATTTCAAACCGATTTCAAACCGATTTCAAACCGAGCTAAAACCGATCTCTAACCGATTTCAAACCGATTTCAAACCGATTTAAAACCGATCTCAAACCGATCTAAAACCGATTTCAAACCGATCTCAAACCGATTTCAAACCGATTTCAAACCGATCTAAAACCGATTTCAAACCGATCTCAAACCGATTTCAAACCGATCTCAAACCGATTTCAAACCAATTTTAAACCGATCTCAAACCGATTTCTAACCGATTTCAAACCGATCTCAAACTGATTTCAAACCAATTTCAAACCGATCTCAAACTGATTTCAAACCGATCTCAAACCGATTTCAAACCGATCTCAAACCGATTTCAAACCGATCTCAAACCGATCTCAAACCGATTTCAAACCGATCTTAAACCGATTTCAAACCGATCTCAAACCGATTTCAAACCGATTTCAAAGCGATTTCAAACCGATTTCAAACCGATCTCAAACCGATTTCAAACCGATTTCAAACCGATCTCAAACCGATTTCAAACCGATTTCAAACCGATCTCAAACCGATTTCAATCCGATTTCCAACCGATTTCAAATCGATTTCAAACCGATTTCAAACCGATCTCAAACCGATTTCAAACCGATCTCAAACCGATTTCAAACCGATTTAAAACGATTTCAAACCGATCTCAAACCGATTTCAAACCGATTTCAAACCGATCTCAAACCGATTTCAAACCGATTTCAAACCTATCTCAAACCAATTTCAAACCGATCTCAAACCGATCTCAAACCGATCTCAAACCGATCTCAAACCGATTTCAAACCAATCTAAATCCGAATTAAAACCGATCTCAAACCGATCCCAAACCGATTTCAAACCGATTTAAAACCGATCTCAAACCGATCTCAAACCGATTTCAAACCGATCTCAAACAGATCTGAAACCGATCTCTAACCGATTTCAAACCGATTTCAAACCGATCTCAAACCGATCTAAAACCGAATTCAAACCGATTTCAAACCGATCTCAAACCGATTTCAAACCGATCTCAAACCGATTTCAAACCGATTTCAAAACGATTTCAAACCGATCTCAAACCGATTTCAAACCGATTTCAAACCGATCTCAAACCGATTTCAAACCGATTTCAAACCGATCTCAAACCAATTTCAAACCGATCTCAAACCGATCTCAAACCGATTTCAAACCAATCTAAATCCGAATTAAAACCGATCCCAAATCGATCTCAAACCGATTTCAAACCGATCTCAAACCGATTCCAAACCGATCTGAAACCAATCTCAAAACGATCTCAAATAGATCTCAAACTGTTTTTAACTGATCTCAAACCGATCTCAACCCGATCTCAAAACGATCCCAAACCAATCTAAATCCGATCTTAAACCGATTTTAAACCACCGATCTCAAACTGATCTTAAACCGATTTCAAACCGATCTAAAGCCGATCTCAACCGATCTCAAGCCAATCTCAAACTGATCTCAAACCGATCTAAAACCGATCTCAAACCGATTTCAAACCGGTCTCAAACTGATCTTAAACCGATTTCAAATCGATCTCAAGCCGATATCAACCGATCTCAGGCCAATCTCAAACTGATCTCAAACCGATCTAAAACCGATCTCAAACCGATTTCAAATCAATCCCAAACCGATCTCAAACCCAATTCAAACCAATTTCAAACCGATCTCAAACCGATTTCAAACCAATTTAAAACCGATCTCAAACCGATTTCAAACCGATCTCAAACCGATTTCAAACCGATTTCAAACCAATTTAAACCGATCTCAAACCGATTTCAAACAAATTACAAACCGATCTCAAACCGATTTCAAACCGATCTCAAACCGATTTCAAACCGATCTCGAACCTATTATAAACCGATTATAAAAACCGATCTCTAACCGATTTCAAACCAATTACAAACCGATCTCAAACCGATTTCAAACTGATCTCGAACCGATCTCAAACCGATCTCACACCGATTTCAAACCGATCTCGAACCGATTATAAACCGATTTCAAACCGATCTCTAACCGATTTCAAACCAATAACAAACCGATCTCAAACCGATCTCCAACCGATCTCAAGCCGATTTCAAACCGATTTCAAACCAATTTCAAACCGATCTCAAACTGATTTCAAACCAATTGCAAACCGATCTCAAACCGATTTCAAACCGATCTCAAACCGATCTCAAACCTATTTCAAACCGATCTCGAACCGATTATAAACCGATTTCAAACCGATATCTAACCGATTTCCAACCAATTACAAACCGATCTCAAACCGATTTCAAACCAATTTCAAACCGATCTCAAACCGATTTCAAACCGATCTCAAACCGATCTCAAACTTATTTCAAACCGATCTCGAACCGATTATAAACCGATTTCAAACCGATATCTAACCGATTTCCAACCATTTACAAACCGATCTCAAACCGATTTCAAACCGATCACAAACCGAGCTCAAACCGATTTCAAACCAATCACAAACCGATGTCAAACCGATTTCAAACCGATTTCAAACCGATTTCAAACCGATTTCAAACCGATCTCAAACTGATTTCAAACCGATTTCAAACCGATTTCAAACCGATCTCTAACCGATTTCAAACCGATCTCAAACCGATCTAAAACCGATTTCAAACCGATTTCAAACTGATTTCAAACCGATTTCAAACCGATCTCAAACCGATTTCAAACCGATTTCAAACCGATTTCAAACCGATCTCAAACCGATTTCAAACCGATTTCAAACCGATCTCAAACCGATTTCAAACCGATCTCAAACCGATTTCAAACCAATTTTAAACCGATCTCAAACCGATTTCAAACCGATCTCAAACCGATTTCAAACCGAATTCAAACCGATCTCAAACCGATATCAAACCGATTTCAAACCGATTTCAAACCGATTTCAAACCGATCTCAAACTGATTTCAAACCGATCTCGAACCGATTATAAACCGATTTCAAACCGACATCTAACCGATTTCCAACCAATTACAAACCGATCTCAAACCGATTTCAAACCAATCTCAAACCGATCTCAAACCGATTTCAAACCGATTTCAAACCGATCTTAAACCGATCTAAAACCGATCGCAAACCGATCTTAAACCGATCTCAAACCGATCTCAAACCGATTTCAAACCGATCTCAAACCGATCTCAAACCGATCTCAAACAGATCTGAAACCGATTTCAAACCGATCTCAAACCGATTTCAAACCGATCTCAAACCGATTTCAAACCGATTTCAAACCGATCTCAAACCGATTTTAAACCGATTTCAAACCGATCTCAAACCGATTTCAAAACGATCTCAAACCGATTTCAAACCGAATTCAAACCAATCTCAAACCGATTTCAAACCGATTTCAAACCGATCTCAAACCGATTTCAAACCGATCTCAAACCGATTTCAAACCCATCCAAACCGATTTCAAACCGATTTCAAACCGATCTCAAACCGATTTCAAACCGATTTCAAACCGTTCTCAAACCGATTTGAAACCATTTACAAACCGATCTCAAACCGATTTCAAACCGATCACAAACCGAGCTCAAACCGATTTCAAACCAATCACAAACCGATGTCAAACCGATTTCAAACCGATCTCAAACCAATTTCAAACCGATTTCAAACCGATTTCAAACCGATCTCTAACCGATTTCAAACCGATTTCAAACCGTTCTCAAACCGATTTCAAACCATTTACAAACCGATCTCAAACCGATATCAAACCGATTTCAAACCGATTTCAAACCGATTTCAAACCGATCTCAAACTGATTTCAAACCGATTTCAAACCGATTTCAAACCGATTTCAAACCGATCTCAAACCGATCTAAAACCAATCTCTAACCGATTTCAAACCGATCTCAAACCGATCTAAAACCGATTTCAAACCGATTTCAAACCGATTTCAAACTGATTTCAAACCGATTTCAAACCGATCTCAAACCGATTTCAAACCGATTTCAAACCGATTTCAAACCGATCTCAAACCGATTTCAAACCGATTTCAAACCGATCTCAAACCGATTTCAAACCGATCTCAAACCGATTTCAAACCAATTTTAAACCGATCTCAAACCGATTTCAAACCGATCTCAAACCGATCTCAAACCGATTTCAATCTAAATCCGAATTAAAACCGATCTCAAACCGATCCCAAACCGATTTCAAACCGATTTAAAACCGATCTCAAACCAATCTCAAACCGATTTCAAACCGATCTCTAACAGATCTGAAACCGATCTCTAACCGATTTCAAACCGATTTCAAACCGATCTAAAACCGAATTCAAACCGATCTCAAACCGATTATAAACCGATTTCAAACCGATCTCTAACCGATTTCAAACCGATTTCAAACCGATCTCAAACCGATTTCAAAACGGTTTCGAACCGATCTTTAACCGATTTCAAACCGATTTCAAACCGATCTCAAACCGATTTCAAACCGATTTCAAACCGATCTCAAACCGATTTTAAACCGATCTCAAACCGAATTCAAACCGATCTCAAACCGATTTCAAACCGATTTCAAACCGATTTTAAACCGATTTCAAACCGATTTCAAACCGATTTCAAACCGATCTCAAACCGATTTCAAACCGATTTCAAACCGATCTCAAACCGATTTCAAACCAATTTCAAACCGATTTCAAACCGATTTTAAACCGATTTCAAACCGATTTCAAACCGATCTCAAACCGATCTCTAACCGATTTTAAACCGATTTCAAACCGTTCTCAAACCGATTTCAAACCATTTACAAACCGATCTCGAACCGATATCAAACCGATTTTAAACCGATTTCAAACCGATTTCAAACCAATCTCAAACTGGTTTCAAACCGATTTCAAACCGATTTCAAACCGATCTCAAACCGATCTAAAACCAATCTCTAACCGATTTCAAACCGATCTCAAACCGATCTAAAACCGATTTCAAACCGATTTCAAACCGATTTCAAACCGATCTCAAACCGATTTCAAACCGATTTCAAACCGATTTCAAACCGATCTCAAACCGATTTCAAACCGATTTCAAACCGATCTCAAACCGATTTCAAACCGATTTCAAACCAATCTCAAACCGATTTCAAACCAATTTTAAACCGATCTCAAACCGATTTCAAACCGATCTCAAACCAATCTCAAACCGATTTCAAACCGATCTCAAACCGATCTCAAACCGATCTCAAACCGATTTCAAACCAATCTAAATCCGAATTAAAACCGATCTCAAACCAATCTCAAACCGATTTCAAACCGATCTCTAACAGATCTGAAACCGATCTCTAACCGATTTCAAACCGATCTCAAACCGATCTAAAACCGAATTCAAACCGATCTCAAACCGATTATAAACAGATTTCAAACCGATCTCTAACCGATTTCAAACCGATTTCAAACCGATCTCAAACCGATTTCAAACCGGTTTCAAACCGATCTTTAACCGATTTCAAACCGATCTCAAACCGATTTTAAACCGATCTCATACCGATTTCAAACCGAATTCAAACCGATCTCAAACCGATTTCAACCCGATTTAAAACCGATTTGAAACCGATTTCACACCGATTTCAAACCGATTTTTAAACCGATCTCAAACCGATTTCAAACCGATTTCAAACCGATTTCAAACCGATTTCAAACCGATTTCAAACCAAATTCAAACCGATTTCAAACCGATTTTAAACCGATTTCAAACCGATTTCAAACCGATCTCAAACCGATCTCTAACCGATTTCAAACCGATTTCAAACCGTTCTCAAACCGATTTCAAACCATTTACAAACCGATCTCAAACCGATATCAAACCGATTTCAACCCGATTTCAAACCGATTTCAAACCGATCTCAAACTGGTTTCAAACCGATTTCAAACCGATTTCAAACCGATTTCAAACCGATCTCAAACCGATCTAAAACCAATATCTAACCGATTTCAAACCGATCTCAAACCGATCTAAAACCGATTTCTAACCGATTTCAAACCGATCTCAAACCGATTTCAAACCCATTTCAAACCGATTTCAAACCGATCTCAAACCGATTTCAAACCGATTTCAAACCGATCTCAAACCGATTTCAAACCGATTTCAAACCGATCTCAAACCGATTTCAAACCAATTTTAAACCGATCTCAAACCGATTTCAAACCGATCTCAAACCGATCTCAAACCGATTTCAAACCGATCTCAAACCGATCCCAAACCGATCTCAAACCGATTTCAAACCAATCTAAATCCGAATTAAAACCGATCTCAAACCGATCCCAAATCGATTTCAAACCGATTTAAAACCGATCTCAAACCGATTTCAAACCGATCTCTAACAGATCTGAAACCGATCTCGAACCGATTTCAAACCGATTTCAAACCGATCTCAAACCGATCTAAAACCGAATTCAAACCGATCTCAAACCGATTATAAACCGATTTCAAACCGATCTCTAACCGATTTCAAACCGATTTCAAACCGATCTCAAACCGATTTCAAACCGGTTTCAAACCGATCTTTAACCGATTTCAAACCGATTTCAAACCGATCTCAAACCGATTTCAAACCGATTTCAAACCGATCTCAAACCGATTTTAAACCGATCTCAAACCGATTTCAAACCGAATTCAAACCGATCTCAAACCGATTTCAAACCGATTTCAAACCGATTTTAAACCGATTTCAAACCGATTTCAAACCGATTTCAAACCGATTTCAAACCGATCTCAAACCGATTTCAAACCGATTTCAAACCGATCTCAAACCGATTTCAAACCGATTTCAAACCAATTTCAAACCGATTTCAAACCGATTTTAAACCGATTTCAAACCGATTTCAAACCGATTTCAAACCGATTTCAAAACGATCTCAAACCGATTTCAAACCGATTTCAAACCGATCTCAAACCGATTTCAAACCTATTTCAAACCGATCTCAAACCGATTTCAAACCGATCTCAAACCGATTTCAAACCGATTTCAAACCGATCTCAAACCGATTTCAAACCGATCTCAAACCGATCTAAAACCGATCTCTAACCGATTTCAAACCGATTTCAAACCGATTTCAAACCGATCTCTAACCGATTTCAAACCGATTTTAAACCGATCTCAAACCGATTTCAAACCGATTTAAAACCGATCTCAAACCGACTTCAAACCAATTTCAAACCGATCTCAAACCGATTTCAAACCGATCTCAAACCGATCTAAAACCGATCTCTAACCGATTTCAAACCGTTTTAAAACCGATCTCAAGCCGATCTAAAACCGATTTCAAACCGATCTCAACCCGATCTCAAACCGATTTCAAACCGATCTCTAACCGATTTCAAACCGATTTCAAACCGATCTCAAACCGATTTTAAACCGATTTCAAACCGATCTCAAACCGATTTCAAACCGATCTCAAACCGATTTCAAACCGATTTCAAACCGATCTCAAACCGATTTCAAACCGATTTTAAACCGGTCTCAAACCGATTTCAAATCGATTTCAAACCGATTTCAAACCGATTTCAAACCGATTTCAAACCGATCTCAAACCGATTTCAAACCGATTTCAAACCGATCTCAAACCGATTTCAAACCGATTTCAAACCGATCTCAAACCGATTTCAAACCGATCTCAAACCGATTTCAAACCGATTTCAAACCGTTCTCAAACCGATTTCAAACCGATTTCAAACTGATCTCAAACCGACTTCAAAACGATCTCAAACCGATTTCAAACCGATTTCAAACCAATCTCATACCGATTTCAAACCGATTTCAAACCGATCTCAAACCGATTTCAAACCGATCTCAAACCGATTTCAAACCGATTTCAAACCGATTTCAAGCCGATCTTAAACCGATCTCAAACCGATTTCAAACCGATTTCAAACCGATCTCAAACTGATTTCAAACCAATTTCAAACTGATTTCAAACCGATCTCAAACCGATTTCAAACCGATTTCAAACCGATTTCGAACCGATTTCAAACCGATCTCAAACCGATTTCAAACCGATTTCAAACCGATCTCAAACCGATTTCAAACCGATTTCAAACCGATCTCTAACCGATTTCAAACCGATTTCAAACCGATCTCAAGCCGATTTCAAACCGATTTCAATCCGATTTCCAACCGATCTCGAACCGATCACAAACCGACTTCTAACCCATCTCTAACCGATTTCAAACCGATTTCAAAGCGATTTCAAACCGATTTCAAACCGATCTCAAACTGATTTCAAACCGATTTCAAACCGATCTCAAACCGAGCTAAAACCGATCTCTAACCGATTTCAAACCGATTTCAAACCGATTTCAAACCGATCTCAAACCGATCTCAAACCGATTTCAAACCGATTTCAAACCGATCTCAAACCGATTTCAAACCGATCTAAAACCGATTTAAAACCGATTTCAAACCGATTTCAAACCGATCTCAAACCGATTTAAAACCGATTTCAAACCGATTTCAAACCGATCTTAAACCGATTTCAAACCGATCTCAAACCGATTTCAAACCGATTTTAAACCGATCTCAAACCGATTTCACACTGCTTTCAAACCGATTTCAAACCGATTTCAAACCGATTTCAAAGCGATCTCAAACCGATTTCAAACCGATTTCAAACCGATCTCAAACCGATTTCAAACAGATTTCAATCCGATGTCAAACCGATGTCAAACCGATTTCAAACTGATTTCAAACCGATTTCAAACCGATTTCAAAACGATTTCAAACCAATTTCAAACCGATCTCAAACCGATTTCAAATCGATTTCAAACCGATCTCAAACCGATTTCAAACCGATCTCAAACCGGTTTCAAACCGATTTCAAACCGATTTCAAACCGATCTCAAACCGATGTCAAACCGATCTCAAACCGATTTCAAACCGATTTCACACCGATTTCAAACCGATCTCAAACCGGTTTCAAACCGATCTCAAACCGATTTCAAACCGATTTCAAACCGATCTCAAACCGATCTCAAACCGATCTCAAAATGATTTTAAACCGATTTCAAACCGATCTCCAACTGATTTCAAACCGATCTCAAACCGATTTCAAACCAATTTCAAATCGATCTCAAACCGATTTCAAACCGATTTCAAACCGATCTCAAACCGATTTCAAACCGATCTAAAACCGATTTCAAACCGATTTCAAACCGATCTCAAACCGATTTAAAACTGATTTCAAACCGATTTCAAACCGATCTCAAACTGATTTCAAACCGATTTCAAACCGATCTCAAACTGATTTCAAACCGATCTCAAACCGATTTCAAACCGATTTCAAACCGATCTCAAACCGATTTCAAACCGATTTCAAACTGATCTCAAACCGATTTCAAACCGATCTTAAACCGATTTCAAACCGATTTCAAACCGATCTCAAACCGATTTCAAACCGATTTCAAACCGATCCCAAACCAATTTCAAACCGATCTCAAACCGATTTCAAACCGATTTCAAAACGATTTAAAACCGATCTCAAACCGATTTCAAACCGATTTAAAACCGACTTCAAACCGATCTCAAACCGATTTCACTCCGATTTCCAACCGATCTCGAACCGATTTCTAACCGATCTCTAACCGATTTCAAACCGATTTCAAAGCGATTTCAAACCGATTTCAAACTGATTTCAAACCGATTTCAAACCGATTTCAAACCGATCTCAAACCGATCTCAAACCGATTTCAAACCGATTTCAAACCGATCTCAAACCGATTTCAAACCGATTTCAAACCGATCTCAAACAGATTTCAAACCGATTTTAAACCGATATCAAACAGATATGAAACCGATTTCAAACCGATCTCAAACCGATTTCAAACCGATTTCAAACCGATCTCAAACCGATTTCAAACCGATCTTAAACCGATTTCAAACCGATTTCAAACCGATCTCAAACCGATTTCAAACCGATTTCAAACCGATCTCAAACCGATTTCAAACCGATCTCAAACCGATTTCAAACCGATTTCAAAACGATTTAAAACCGATCTCAAACCGATTTCAAACCGATTTCAAACCGATCTCCAACCGATTTCACTCCGATTTCCAACCGATCTCGAACCGATTTCTAACCGATCTCTAACCGATTTCAAACCGATTTCAAAGCGATTTCAAACCGATTTCAAATCGATTTCAAACCGATTTCAAACCGATTTCAAACCGATTTCAAACCGATTTCAAACCGATTTCAAACCGATTTCAAACCGATCTCAAACCGATTTCAAACCGATTTCAAACCGATCTCAAACCGATTTCAAACCGATTTCAAACCGATCTCAAACAGATTTCAAACCGATTTTAAACCGATCTCAAACAGATATGAAACCGATTTCAAACCGATCTCAAACCGATTTCAAACCGATTTCAATCCGATTTCCAACCGATCTCGAACCGATCACAAACCGATTTCAAACCGATCTCAAACCGATTTCAAACCGATTTCAAAGCGATTTCAAACCGATTTCAAACCGATCTCAAACTGATTTCAAACCGATTTCAAACCGATCTCAAACCGAGCTAAAACCGATCTCTAACCGATTTCAAACCGATTTCAAACCGATTTCAAACCGATCTCAAACCGATCTCAAACCGATTTCAAACCGATTTCAAACCGATCTCAAACCGATTTCAAACCGATCTAAAACCGATTTAAAACCGATTTCAAACCGATTTCAAACTGATCTCAAACCGATTTCAAACCGATTTCAAACCGATTTCAAACCGATCTTAAACCGATTTCAAACCGATCTCAAACCGATTTCAAACCGATTACAAACCGATCTCAAACCGATTTCACACCGCTTTCAAACCGATTTCAAACCGATCTCAAACCGATTTCAAACCGATCTCAAACCGATTTCAAACCGATTACAAACCGATCTCAAACCGATTTCAAACCGATCTCAAACCGATTTCAAACCGATTACAAACCGATCTCAAACCGATCTCAAACCGATTTCAAACCGATTTCAAAGCGATTTCAAACCGATTTCAAATCGATTTCAAACCGATTTCAAACCGATTTCAAACCGATTTCAAACCGATTTCAAACCGATTTCAAACCGATCTCAAACCGATTTCAAACCGATTTCAAACCGATCTCAAACCGATTTCAAACCGATTTCAAACCGATCTCAAACCGATTTCAAATCGATTTCAAACCGATCTCAAACAGATTTCAAACCGATTTTAAACCGATATCAAACAGATATGAAACCGATTTCAAACCGATCTCAAACCGATTTCAAACCGATTTCAAACCGATCTCAAACCGATTTCAAACCGATCTTAAACCGATTTCAAACCGATTTCAAACCGATCTCAAACCGATTTCAAACCGATTTCAAACCGATCTCAAACCGATTTCAAACCGATCTCAAACCGATTTCAAACCGATTTCAAAACGATTTAAAACCGATCTCAAACCGATTTCAAACCGATTTCAAACCGATCTCCAACCGATTTCACTCCGATTTCCAACCGATCTCGAACCGATTTCTAACCGATCTCTAACCGATTTCAAACCGATTTCAAAGCGATTTCAAACCGATTTCAAATCGATTTCAAACCGATTTCAAACCGATTTCAAACCGATTTCAAACCGATCTCAAACCGATTTCAAACCGATTTCAAACCGATCTCAAACCGATTTCAAACCGATTTCAAACCGATCTCAAACAGATTTCAAACCGATTTTAAACCGATCTCAAACAGATATGAAACCGATTTCAAACCGATCTCAAACCGATTTCAAACCGATTTCAATCCGATTTCCAACCGATCTCGAACCGATCACAAACCGATTTCAAACCGATCTCAAACCGATTTCAAACCGATTTCAAAGCGATTTCAAACCGATCTCAAACCGAGCTAAAACCGATCTCTAACCGATTTCAAACCGATCTCAAACTGATTTCAAACCGATTTCAAACCGATCTCAAACCGAGCTAAAACCGATCTCTAACCGATTTCAAACCGATTTCAAACCGATTTCAAACCGATCTCAAACCGATCTCAAACCAATTTCAAACCGATTTAAAACCGATTTCAAACCGATTTCAAACTGATCTCAAACCGATTTCAAACCGATTTCAAACCGATTTCAAACCGATCTTAAACCGATTTCAAACCGATCTCAAACCGATTTCAAACCGATTACAAACCGATCTCAAACCGATTTCACACCGCTTTCAAACCGATTTCAAACCGATTTCAAAGCGATCTCAAACCGATTTCAAACCGATTTCAAACCGATCTCAAACCGATTTCAAACAGATTTCAATCCGATGTCAAACCGATGTCAAACCGATTTCAAACTGATTTCAAACCGATTTCAAACCGATTTCAAAACGATTTCAAACCGATTTCAAACCGATCTCAAACCGATTTCAAATCGATTTCAAACCGATCTCAAACCGATTTCAAACCGATCTCAAACCGATTTCAAACCGATTTCAAACCGATCTCAAACCGATTTCAAACCGATCTCAAACCGATTTCAAACCGATTTCAAACCGATCTCAAACCGATCTCAAACCGATCTCAAAATGATTTCAAACCGATTTCAAACCGATCTCCAACTGATTTCAAACCGATCTCAAACCGATTTCAAACCGATTTCAAACCGATCTCAAACCGATTTCAAACCGATTTCAAACCGATCTCAAACCGATTTCAAACCGATCTAAAACCGATTTCAAACCGATTTCAAACCGATCTCAAACCGATTTCAAACTGATTTCAAACCGATTTCAAACCGATCTCAAACTGATTTCAAACCGATTTCAAACCGATCTCAAACTGATTTCAAACCGATCTCAAACCGAATTCAAACCGATTTCAAACCGATCTCAAACCGATTTCAAACCGATTTCAAACCGATCTCAAACCGATTTCAAACCGATCTTAAACCGATTTCAAACTGATTTCAAACCGATCTCAAACCGATTTCAAACCGATTTCAAACCGATCCCAAACCGATTTCAAACCGATCTCAAAACGATTTCAAACCGATTTCAAAACGATTTAAAACCGATCTCAAACCGATTTCAAACCGATTTAAAACCGATTTCAAACTGATCTCAAACCGATCCCAAACCGATTTCAAACCGATCTCAAAACGATTTCAAACCGATTTCAAAACGATTTAAAACCGATTTCAAACCGATTTCAAACTGATTTCAAACCGATTTCAAACCGATTTCAAACCGATTTCAAACCGATCTCAAACCGATTTCAAACCGATTTCAAACCGATCTCAAACCGATTTCAAACCGATTTCAAACCGATCTCAAACAGATTTCAAACCGATTTTAAACCGATCTCAAACAGATATGAAACCGATTTCAAACCGATCTCAAACCGATTTCAAACCGATTTCAAACCGATCTCAAACCGATTTCAAACCGATCTTAAACCGATTTCAAACCGATTTCAAACCGATCTCAAACCGATTTCAAACCGATTTCAAACCGATCTCAAACCGATTTCAAACCGATCTCAAACCGATTTCAAACCGATTTCAAACCGATTTCAAACCGATTTCAAACCGATTTCAAACCGATTTCAAACCGATCTCCAACCGATTTCACTCCGATTTCCAACCGATCTCGAACCGATTTCTAACTGATCTCTAACCGATTTCAAACCGATTTCAAAGCGATTTCAAACCGATTTCAAATCGATTTCAAACCGATTTCAAACCGATCTCAAACCGATTTCAAACCCATTTCAAACCGATTTCAAACCGATCTCAAACCGATTTCAAACCGATTTCAAACCGATCTCAAACCGATTTCAAACCGATTTCAAACCGATCTCAAACAGATTTCAAAACGATTTCAAACCGATCTCAAACAGATATGAAACCGATTTCAAACCGATCTCAAACCGATTTCAAACCGATTTCAAACCAATTTTAAACTGATCTCAAACCGATTTCAAACCGATTTCAAACCGATCTAAACTGATTTCAAACCGATTTCAAACCGATCTAAAACCGATTTCAAACCGATCTCAAACCGATTTCAAACCGATTTCAAACCGATCTCAAACTGAGCTAAGACCGATCTCTAACCGATTTCAAACCAATTTCAAACCGATTTCAAACCATCTCAAACCGATCTAAAACCGATTTAAAACCGATTTCAAACCGATTTAAAACCGATCTCAAACCGATTTCAAACCGATTTCAAACCGATTTCAAACCAATCTCAAACCGATTTCAGACCGCTTTCAAACGGATTTCAAACTGATTTCAAACCGATTTCAAACTGATCTCAAACCGATTTCAAACCGATTTCAAACCGATCTCAAACCGATTTCAAACAGATTTCAAACCGATGTCAAACCGATATCAAACCGATTTCAAAACGATTTCAAATCGATCTCAAACCGATCTCAAACCGATCTCAAACCGATCTCAAACCGATTTGAAATCGATTTCAAACCAATCTCAAACCGATTTCAAATCGATCTCAAACCGATTTCAAACCGATTTCAAACCGATCTCAAACCGATTTCAAACCGATCTCAAACCGATTTCAAACCGATTTCAAACCGATCTCAAACCGATCTCAAACTGATTTCAAACCGATTTCAAACCGATCTCAAACTGATTTCAAACCGATCTCAAACCGATTTCAAACCGATCTCAAACCGATTTCAAACCGATTTCAAACCGATCTCAAACCGATTTCAAACCGATCTTAAACCGAATTCAAACCGATTTCAAACCGATCTCAAACCGATTTCAAACTGATTTCAAACTGATTTCAAACCGATCTCAAACTTATTTCAAACCGATTTCAAACCGATCTCAAACTGATTTCAAACCGATCTCAAACCGATTTCAAACCGATTTCTAACCGATCTCAAACCGATTTCAAACCGATTTCAAACCGATCTCAAACCGATTTCAAACCGATCTCAAACCGATCTCAAACCGATTTCAAACCGATCTCAAACCGATTTCAAACCGATTTCAAACCGATCTCAAACCGATTGCAAACCGATCTCAAACCGATTTCAAAACGATTTCAAAACGATTTCAAACCGATCTCAAACCGATTTCAAACCGATTTCAAACCGATTTCGACCCGATTTCAAACCGATTTCAAACCGATTTTAAACCGATTTCAAACCGATCTCAAACTGATTTTAAACCAATTTCAAACCGATTTCAAACCGATTTCAAACCGATCTCAAACCGATCTCAAACTGATTACAAACCGATCTCAAACCGATTTCAAACTGATTTCAAACCGATTTCAAACCGATTTAAAAACGATTTCAAACCGATTTTAAACCGATTTCAAACCGATCTCAAACCGATTTCAAACCGATTTCAAACCGATCTTTAACCGATTTCAAACCGATTTCAAACCGATCTCAAACCGATTTCAAACCGATTTCAAACCGATGTCAAACCGATGTCAAACCAATTTCAAACTGATTTCAAACCGATTTCAAACCGATTTCAAAACGATTTCAAACCGATTTCAAACCGATCTCAAACCGATTTCAAATCTATTTCAAACCGATCTCAAACCGATTTCAAACCGATCTCAAACCGATTTCAAACCGATTTCAAACCGATCTCAAACCGATTTCAAACCGATCTCAAACCGATTTCAAACCGATTTCAAACCAATCTCAAACCGATCTCAAACTGATTTCAAACCGATCTCAAACCGATTTCAAACCGATTTCAAACCGATTTCGAACCGATTTCAAACCGATCTCAAACCGATTTCAAACCAATTCTAAATCGATCTCAAACCGATTTCAAACCGATTTCAAACCGATCTTTAACCGATTTCAAACCGATTTCAAACCGATCTCAAACCGATTTCAAACCGATTTCAATCCGATTTCCAACCGATCTCGAACCGATCACAAAGCGACTTCTAACCGATCTCTAACCGATTTCAAACCGATTTCAAACCGATCTCAAACTGTTTTCAAACCGATTTCAAACCGATTTCAAACCGATCTCAAACCGAGCTAAAACCGATCTCTAACCGATTTCAAACCGATTTTCAAACCGATTTCAAACCGATCTCAAACCGATCTAAAACCGATTTCAAACCGATTTCAAACCGATTTCAAACCGATCTCAAACCGATTTCAAACCGATTTCAAACCGATTTCAAACCGATCTTAAACCGATTTCAAACCGATTTCAAACCGATCTCAAACCGATTTCAAACTGATTTCAAACCGATTTCAAACCGATCTCAAACTGATTTCAAACCGATTTCAAACCGATCTCAAACTGATTTCAAACCGATCTCAAACCGATTTCAAACCGATTTCAAACCGATCTCAAACCGATTTCAAACCGATTTAAAACCGATCTCAAACCGATTTCAAACCGATCTTAAACCGATTTCAAACAGATTTCAAACCGATCTCAAACCAATTCTAAACCGATTTCAAACCGATTTCAAATCGATTTCAAACCGATCTCAAACCGATTTCAAACCGATCTCAAACCGATTTCAAACCGATTTCAAACCGATCTCAAACCGATTTCAAACCGATCTCAAACCGATTTCAAACCGATTTCAAACCAATCTCAAACCGATCTCAAACTGATTTCAAACCGATCTCAAACCGATTTCAAACCGATTTCAAACCGATTTCGAACCGATTTCAAACCGATCTCAAACCGATTTCAAACCAATTCTAAATCGATCTCAAACCGATTTCAAACCGATTTCAAACCGATCTTTAACCGATTTCAAACCGATTTCAAACCGATCTCAAACCGATTTCAAACCGATTTCAATCCGATTTCCAACCGATCTCGAACCGATCACAAAGCGACTTCTAACCGATTTCAAACCGATTTCAAACCGATCTCAAACTGTTTTCAAACCGATTTCAAACCGATTTCAAACCGATCTCAAACCGAGCTAAAACCGATCTCTAACCGATTTCAAACCGATTTTCAAACCGATTTCAAACCGATCTCAAACCGATCTAAAACCGATTTCAAACCGATTTCAAACCGATTTCAAACCGATCTCAAACCGATTTCAAACCGATTTCAAACCGATCTAAAACCGTTTTCAAACCGATCTCAAACCGATTTCAAACCGATTTCAAACCGATCTCAAACCGATTTCACACCGCTTTCAAACCGATTTCAAACCGATTTCAAACCGATTTCAAACCGATCTCAAACCGATTTCAAACCGATTTCAAACCGATCTCAAACCGATTTCAAACAGATTTCAAACCGATGTCAAACCGATGTCAAACCGATTTCAAACTGATTTCAAACCGATTTCAAACCGATTTCAAAACGATTTCAAACCGATTTCAAACCGATCTCAAACCGATTTCAAATCGATTTCAAACCGATCTCAAACCGATTTCAAACCGATCTCAAACCGATTTCAAACCGATTTCAAACCGATCTCAAACCGATTTCAAACCGATCTCAAACCGATTTCAAACCGATTTCAAACCAATCTCAAACCGATCTCAAACCGATTTTAAACCGATCTCAAACTGATTTCAAACCGATCTCAAACCGATTTCAAACCGATCTCAAACCGATTTCAAACCGATTTCAAACCGATCTCAAACCGATTTCAAACCGATCTTAAACCGATTTCAAACCGATTTCAAACCGATCTCAAACCGATTTCAAACTGATTTCAAACCGATTTCAAACCGATCTCAAACTGATTTCAAACCGATTTCAAACCGATCTCAAACTGATTTCAAACCGATCTCAAACCGATTTCAAACCGATTTCAAACCGATCTCAAACCGATTTCAAACCGATTTAAAACCGATCTCAAACAGATTTCAATCCGATCTTAAACCGATTTCAAACAGATTTCAAACCGATCTCAAACCGATTTCAAACCGATTTCAAACCGATCTCAAACCGATTTCAAACCGATCTCAAACCGATTTCAAAACGATTTCAAACCGATCTCAAACCGATTTCAAACCGATTTCAAACCGATCTCAAACCGATTTCAATCCGATTTCCAACCGATCTCGAACCGATTTCTAACCGATCTCTAACCGATTTCAAACCGATTTCAAAGCGATTTCAAACCGATTTTAAACTGATTTCAAACCGATTTCAAACCGATTTCAAACCGATCTCAAACCGATCTCAAACCGATTTCAAACCGATCTCAAACCGATTTCAAAACGATTTCAAACCGATCTCAAACCGATTTCAAACCGATTTCAAACCGATCTCAAACCGATTTCAATCCGATTTCCAACCGATCTCGAACCGATTTCAAACCGATTTCAAACCGATCTCAAACCGATTTCAATCCGATTTCAAACCGATCTCAAACCGATTTCAAACCGATTTCAAACCGATCTCAAACAGATTTCAAACCGATTTTAAACCGATCTCAAACAGATATGAAACCGATTTCAAACCGATCTCAAACCGATTTCAAACCGATCTCACACCGATTTCAAACCGATCTAAAACCGATTTCAAACCGATCTCTAACCGATCTCAAACCGATTTCAAACCGATTTCAAACCGATTTCAAACCACTTTCAAACCGATTTCAAACCGATTTCAAACCGATTTCAAACCGATCTCAAACCGATTTCAAACCGATTTCAAACCGATCTCAAACCGATTTCAAACCGATTTAAAACCGATTTCAAACCGATTTCAAACCGATTTCAAACCGGTCTCAAACCGATTTCAAACCGATCTCAAACCGATTTCAAACCGATTTCAACCCGATCTCTAACCGATCTCAAACCGATTTCAAACCAATTCTAAATCGATCTCAAACCGATTTCAAACCGATTTCAAACCAATCTCTAACCGATTTCAAACCGATTTCAAACCGACCTCAAACCGATTTCAAACCGATCTCAAAACGATTTCAAACCAATCTCAAACCGATCTCTAACCGATTTCAAACCGATTTCAAACCAATTTCAAACCGATTTCAAACCGATCTCAAACTGATTTCAAACCGATTTTAAACCGATCTCAAACCGATCTCAAATCGATTTCAAACCGATTTCATACCGATCTAAAACCAATTTCAAACCGATTTAAAACCAATTTTAAACCGATCTCAAACCGATTTCAAACCGATTTCAAACCGATCTCTAACCGATCTCAAACCGATTTCAAACCGATTTCAAACCGATTTCAAACCGATTTCAAACCGCTTTCAAACCGATTCAAAACGATTTCAAACCGATTTCAAACCGATTTCAAACCGATCTCAAACCGATTTCAAACCGATCTCAAACCGATTTCAAACAGATTTCAAACCGATTTCAAACCGATTTCAAACCGATTTCAAACCGATCTCAAACCGATTTCAAATCGATTTCAAACCGATCTCAAACCGATTTCAAACCGATCTCAAACCGATTTCAAACCGATCTTAAACCGATTTCAAACCGATCTCAAACCGATTTCAAACCGATTTCAAGCCGATCTCAAACTGATTTCAAACCGATCTCAAACCGATTTCAAACCGATTTCAAACCGATCTCAAACCGATTTCAAACCGATTTCAAACCGATCTCAAACCGATTTCAAACCGATCTTAAACCGATTTCAAACCGATTTCAAACCGATCTCAAACCGATTTCAAACCGATTCCAAACCGATCTCAAACCGATTTCAAACCGATCTCAAACCGATTTCAAACCGATTTCAAAACGATTTCAAACCGATCTCAAACCGATTTCAAACCGATTTCAAACCGATCTCAAACCGATTTCAAACCGATTTCAAACTGATCTCAAACCGATTTCAAACCGATTTCAAACCGATCTCAAACAGATTTCAAACCGATTTTAAACCGATCTCAAACAGATATGAAACCGATTTCAAACCGATCTCAACCGATTTCAAACCGATCTCACACCGATTTCAAACCGATCTAAAACCGATTTCAAACCGATCTCTAACCGATCTCAAACCGATTTCAAATCGATTTCAAACCGATTTCAAACCGATTTCAAACCGATTTCAAACCGATTTCAAACCGATTTCAAACCGATCTCAAACCAATTTCAAACCGATTTCAAACCGATCTCAAACCGATTTCAATCAGATTTCAAACCGATGTCAAACCGATTTCAAACTGATTTCAAACCGATTTCGAACCGATTTCAAACCGATTTCAAACCGATTTCAAACCGATCTCAAACCGATTTCAAATCGATTTCAAACCGATTTCAAACCGATTTCAAACCGATCTCAAACCGATTTCAAACCGATTTCAAACCGATCTCAAACCGATTTCAAACCGATCTCAAACCGATTTCAAACCGATTTCAAACCGATTTTAAACCGATCTCAAACCGATTTCAAACCAATTCTAAATCGATCTCAAACCGAACCGATTTCAAACCAATCTCTAACCGATTTCGAACCGATTTCAAACCGACCTCAAACCGATTTCAAACCGATCTCAAAACGATTTCAAACCAATTTCAAACCGATCTCTAACCGATTTCAAACCGATTTCAAACCAATTTCAAACCGATTTCAAACCGATCTCAAACCGACTTCAAACCGATTTTAAACCGATCTCAAACCGATTTCAAATCGATTTCAAACCGATTTCATACCGATCTCAAACCAATTTCAAACCGATCTCAAACCGATTTAAAACCAATTTTAAACCGATCTCAAACCGATTTCAAACCGATTTCAAACCGATCTCTAACCGATCTCAAACCGATTTCAAACCGATTTCAAACCGATTTCAAATCGATTTCAAACCGCTTTCAAACCGATTTCAAACCGATTTCAAACCGATTTCAAACCGATCTCAAACCGATTTCAAACAGATTTCAAACCGAAGTCAAACCGATTGCAAATTGATTTCAAACCAATTTTGAACCGATTTTAAACCGATTTCAAACCGATTTCAAACCGATCTCAAACCGATTTCAAATCAATTTCAAACCGATCTCAAACCGATTTCAAACCGATCTCAAACCGATTTCAAACCGATTTCAAACCGATCTCAAACCAATTTCAAACCTATCTCAAACCGATTTCAAACCGATTTCAAACTGATTTTAAACCGATCTCAAACCGATTTCAAACCAATTCTAAATCGATCTCAAACCGATTTCAAACCGATTTCAAACCAATCTCAAACCAATTTCAAACCGATTTCAAACCGATCTCAAACCGATTTCAAACCGATTTTAAACCGATCTCAAACCGATTTCAAATCGATTTCAAACCGATTTCAAACCGATTTCAAATCGCTTTCAAACCGATTTCAAACCGATTTCAAACCGATTTCAAACCGATCTCACACCGATTTCAAACCGATTTCAAACCGATCTCAAACCGATTTCAAACAGATTTCAAACCGATGTCAAACCGATTTCAAACTGATTTCAAACCGATTTCGAACCGATTTCAAACCGATTTCAAACCGATTTCAAACCGATGTCAAACCGATTTCAAACCGATCTCAAACCGATTTTAAACCGATCTCAAACCGATTTCAAACCGATTTCAAACCGATTTTAAACCGATCTCAAACCGATTTCAAACCAATTCTAAATCGATCTCAAACCGATTTCAAACCGATTTCAAACCAATCTCTAACCGATTTCAAACCGATTTCAAACCGACCTCAAACCGATTTCAAACCGATCTCAAAACGATTTCAAACCAATTTCAAACCGATCTCTAACCGATTTCAAACCGATTTCAAACCAATTTCAAACCGATTTCAAACCGATCTCAAACCGATTTCAAACCGATTTTAAACCGATCTCAAATCGATTTCAAATTGATTTCAAACCGATTTCATACCGATCTCAAACCAATTTCAAACCGATCTCAAACCGATTTAAAACCAATTTTAAACCGATCTCAAACCGATTTCAAACCGATTTCAAACCGATCTCTAACCGATCTCAAACCGATTTCAAACCGATTTCAAACCGATTTCAAACCGATTTCAAACCGCTTTCAAACCGATTTCAAACCGATTTCAAACCGATTTCAAACCGATCTCAAACCGATTTCAAACCGATCTCAAACCGATCTCAAACCGATTTCAAACCGATTTTAAACCGATCTCAAACCGATTTCACACCGCTTTCAAACCGATTTCAAACCGATTTCGAACCGATTTCAAACCGATCTCAAACCGATTTCAAACCGATTTCAAACCGATCTCAAACCGATTTCAAACAGATTTCAAACCGATGTCAAACCCATGTCAAACCGATTTCAAACTGATTTCAAACCGATTTCAAACCGATTTCAAAACGATTTCAAACCGATTTCAAACCGATCTCAAACCGATTTCAAATCGATTTCAAACCGATCTCAAACCGATTTCAAACCGATCTCAAACCGATTTCAAACCGATTTCAAACCGATCTCAAACCGATTTCAAACCGATCTCAAACCGATTTCAAACCGATTTCAAACCAATCTCAAACCGATCTCAAACCGATTTCAAACCGATCTCAAACTGATTTCAAACCGATCTCAAACCGATTTCAAACAGATCTCAAACCGATTTCAAACCGATTTCAAACAGATTTCAAACCGATCTCAAACCGATTTCAAACCGATTTCAAACCGATCTCAAACCGATTTCAAACCGATCTCAAACCGATTTCAAACCGATTTCAAACCGATCTCAAACCGATTTCAAACCGATTTCAAACCGATCTCAAACCGATTTCAAACCGATCTTAAACCGATTTCAAACAGATTTCAAACCGATCTCAAACCGATTTCAAACCGATTTCAAACCGATCTCAAACCGATTTCAAACCGATCTCATACCGATTTCAAAACGATTTCAAACCGATCTCAAACCGATTTCAAACCGATTTCAAACCGATCTCAAACCGATTTCAATCCGATTTCCAACCGATCTCGAACCGATTTCTAACCGATCTCTTACCGATTTCAAACCGATTTCAAAGCGATTTCAAACCGATTTTAAACTGATTTCAAACCGATTTCAAACCGATTTCAAACCGATCTCAAACCGATCTCAAACCGATTTCAAACCGATTTCAAACCGATCTCAAACCGATTTCAAACCGATTTCAAACCGATCTCAAACAGATTTCAAACCGATTTTAAACCGATCTCAAACAGATATGAAACCGATTTCAAACCGATCTCAAACCGATTTCAAACCGATCTCACACCGATTTCAAACCGATCTAAAACCGATTTCAAACCGATCTCTAACCGATCTCAAACCGATTTCAAACCGATTTCAAACCGATTTCAAACCACTTTCAAACCGATTTCAAACCGATTACAAACCGATTTCAAACCGATCTCAAACCGATTTCAAACCGATTTCAAACCGATCTCAAACCGATTTCAAACAGATTTCAAACCGATGAAAACCCGATTTCAAACTGATTTCAAACCGATTTCGAACCGATTTCAAACCGATTTCAAACCGATCTCAAACCGATTTCAAATCGATTTCAAACCGATTTCAAACCGATTTCAAACCGATTTCAAACCGATTTCAAACCGATTTCAAACCGGTCTCAAACCGATTTCAAACCGATCTCAAACCGATTTCAAACCGATTTCAAACCGATCTCTAACCGATCTCAAACCGATTTCAAACCAATTCTAAATCGATCACAAACCGATTTCAAACCGATTTCAAACCAATCTCTAACCGATTTCAAACCGATTTCAAACCGACCTCAAACCGATTTCAAACCGATCTCAAAACGATTTCAAACCAATTTCAAACCGATCTCTAACCGATTTCAAACCAATTTCAAACCAATTTCAAACCGATTTCAAACCGATCTCAAACTGATTTCAAACCGATTTTAAGCCGATCTCAAACCGATCTCAAATCGATTTCAAACCGATTTCATACCGATCTAAAACCAATTTCAAACCGATCTCAAACCGATTTAAAACCAATTTTAAACCGATCTCAAACCGATTTCAAACCGATTTCAAACCGATCTCTAACCGATCTCAAACCGATTTCAAACCGATTTCAAACCGATTTTAAACCGATTTCAAACCGCTTTCAAACCGATTCAAACCGATTTCAAACCGATTTCAAACCGATTTCAAACCGATCTCAAACCGATTTCAAACCGATCTCAAACCGATTTCAAACAGATTTCAAACCGATTTCAAACCGATTTCAAACCGATTTCAAACCGATTTCAAACCGATGTCAAACCGATTTCAAATCGATTTCAAACCGATCTCAAACCGATTTCAAACCGATCTCAAACCGATTTCAAACCGATCTTAAACCGATTTCAAACCGATCTCAAACCGATTTCAAACCGATTTCAAGCCGATCTCAAACTGATTTTAAACCGATCTCAAACCGATTTCAAACCGATTTCAAACCGATCTCAAACCGATTTCAAACCGATTTCAAACCGATTTCAAACTGATATCAAACCGATCTTAAACCGATTTCAAACCGATTTCAAACCGATCTCAAACCGATTTCAAACCGATTCCAAACCGATCTCAAACCGATTTCAAACCGATCTCAAACCGATTTCAAACCGATTTCAAAACGATTTCAAACCGATCTCAAACCGATTTCAAACCGATTTCAAACCGATCTCAAACCGATTTCAAACCGATTTCAAACCGATCTCAAACCGATTTCAAACCGATTTCAAACCGATCTTAAACAGATTTCAAACCGATTTTAAACCGATCTCAAACAGATATGAAACCGATTTCAAACCGATCTCAACCGATTTCAAACCGATCTCACTTCGATTTCAAACCGATCTAAAACCGATTTCAAACCGATCTCTAACCGATCTCAAACCGATTTCAAACCGATTTCAAACCGATTTCAAACCGATTTCAAACCGATTTCAAACCGATTTCAAACCGATTTCAAACCGATCTCAAACCAATTTCAAACCGATTTCAAACCGATCTCAAACCGATTTCAATCAGATTTCAAACCGATGTCAAACCGATTTCAAACTGATTTCAAACCGATTTCGAACCGATTTCAATCCGATTTCAAACCGATTTCAAACCGATCTCAAACCGATTTCAAATCGATTTCAAACCGATTTCAAACCGATCTCAAACCGATTTCAAACCGATTTCAAACCGATCTCAAACCGATTTCAAACCGATCTCAAACCGATTTCAAACCGATTTCAAACCGATTTTAAACCGATCTCAAACCGATTTCAAACCAATTCTAAATCGATCTCAAACCGAACCGATTTCAAACCAATCTCTAACCGATTTCGAACCGATTTCAAACCGACCTCAAACCGATTTCAAACCGATCTCAAAACGATTTCAAACCAATTTCAAACCGATCTCAAACCGATTTCAAATCGATTTCAAACCGATCTCAAACCGATTTCAAACCGATCTCAAACCGATTTCAAACCGATTTCAAACCGATCTCAAACCAATTTCAAACCTATCTCAAACCGATTTCAAACTGATTTTAAACCGATCTCAAACCGATTTCAAACCAATTCTAAATCGATCTCAAACCGATTTCAAACCGATTTCAAACCAATCTCAAACCGATTTCAAACCGATTTCAAACCGACCTCAAACCGATTTCAAACCGATCTCAAAACGATTTCAAACCAATTTCAAACCGATCTCTAACCGATTTCAAACCGATTTCAAACCAATTTCAAACCGATTTCAAACCGATCTCAAACCGATTTCAAACCGATTTTAAACCGATCTCAAACCGATTTCAAATCGATTTCAAACCGATTTCAAACCGATTTCAAATCGATTTCAAACCGATTTCATACCGATCTCAAACCAATTTCAAACCGATCTCAAACCGATTTAAAACCAATTTTAAACCGATCTCAAACCGATTTCAAACTGATTTCAAACCGATTTCAAACCAATCTCTAACCGATTTCAAACCGATTTCAAACCGACCTCAAACCGATTTCAAACCGATCTCAAAACGATTTCAAACCATTTTCAAACCGATCTCAAACCGATTTAAAACCAATTTTAAACCGATCTCAAACCAATTTCAAACCGATTTCAAACCGATCTCTAACCGATCTCAAACCGATTTCAAACCGATTTCAAACCGATTTCAAACCGCTTTCAAACCGGTTTCAAACCGATTTCAAACCGATTTCAAACCGATCTCAAACCGATTTCAAACCGATCTCAAACCGATTTCACACCGATTTCAAACCGATCTCAAACCGATTTCAAATCGATTTCAAACCGATCTCAAACCGATTTCAAACCGATTTCAAACCGATCTCAAACCGATTTCAAACCTATCTCAAACCGATTTCAAACCGATTTCAAACTGATTTTAAACCGATCTCAAACCGATTTCAAACCAATTCTAAATCGATCTCAAACCGATTTCAAACCGATTTCAAACCAATCTCAAACCGATTTCAAACCGATTTCAAACCGATTTCAAACCGATTTCAAACCGATCTCAAAACGATTTCAAACCAATTTCAAACCGATCTCTAACCGATTTCAAACCGATTTCAAACCAATTTCAAACCGATTTCAAACCGATCTCACACCGATTTCAAACCGATTTTAAACCGATCTCAAACCGATTTCAAATCGATTTCAAACCGATTTCAAACCGATTTCAAATCGCTTTCAAACCGATTTCAAACCGATTTCAAACCGATTTCAAACCGATCTCACACCGATTTCAAACCGATTTCAAACCGATCTCAAACCGATTTCAAACAGATTTCAAACCGATGTCAAACCGATTTCAAACTGATTTCAAACCGATTTCGAACCGATTTCAAACCGATTTCAAACCGATTTCAAACCGATCTCAAACCGATTTCAAACCGATCTCAAACCGATTTCAAACCGATCTCAAACCGATTTCAAACCGATTTCAAACCGATTTTAAACCGATCTCAAACCGATTTCAAACCAATTCTAAATCGATCTCAAACCGATTTCAAACCGATTTCAAACCAATCTCTAACCGATTTCAAACCGATTTCAAACCGACCTCAAACCGATTTCAAACCGATCTCAAAACGATTTCAAACCAATTTCAAACCGATCTCTAACCGATTTCAAACCGATTTCAAACCAATTTCAAACCGATTTCAAACCGATCTCAAACCGATTTCGAACCGATTTTAAACCGATCTCAAACCGATTTCAAATCGATTTCAAACCGATTTCATACCGATCTCAAACCAATTTCAAACCGATCTCAAACTGATTTATAACCAATTTTAAACCGATCTCAAACCGATTTCAAACCGATTTCAAACCGATCTCTAACCGATCTCAAACTGATTTCAAACCGATTTTAAGCCGATCTCAAACCGATCTCAAACCGATTTAAAACCAATTTTAAACCGATCTCAAACCGATTTCAAACTGATTTCAAACCGATTTCAAACCAATCTCTAACCGATTTCAAACCGATTTCAAACCGACCTCAAACCGGTTTCAAACCGATCTCAAACCGATTTCAAACCGATCTCAAAACGATTTCAAACCAATTTCAAACCGATCTCTAACCGATTTCAAACCGATTTCAAACCAATTTCAAACCGATTTCAAACCGATCTCAAACCCATTTCAAACCGATTTTAAACCGATCTCAAACCGATTTCAAATCGATTTCAAACCGATTTCATACCGATCTCAAACCATTTTCAAACCGATCTCAAACCGATTTAAAACCAATTTTAAACCGATCTCAAACCGATTTCAAACCGATTTCAAACCGATCTCTAACCGATCTCAAACCGATTTCAAACCGATTTCAAACCGATTTCAAACCGATTTCAAACCGCTTTCAAACCGATTTAAAACGATTTCAAACCGATTTCAAACCGATCTCAAACCGATTTCAAACCGATCTCAAACCGATCTCAAACCGATTTCAAACCGATTTTAAACCGATCTCAAACCGATTTCAAATCGATTTCAAACCGATTTCATACCGATCTCAAACCAATTTCAAACCAATCTCAAACCGATTTAAAACCAATTTTAAACCGATCTCAAACCGATTTTAAACCGATCTCAAACCGATTTCAAACCGATCTCTAACCGATTTCAAACCGATTTCAAACCGACCTCAAACCGATTTCAAACCGATCTCAAAACGATTTCAAACCAATTTCAAACCGATCTCTAACCGATTTCAAACCGATTTCAAACCAATTTCAAACCGATTTCAAACCAATTTCAAACCGATTTCAAACCGATCTCAAACCGATTTCAAACCGATTTTAAACCGATCTCAAACCGATTTCAAATCGATTTCAAACCGATTTCAAACCGATTTCAAATCGATTTCAAACCGATTTCATACCGATCTCAAACCAATTTCAAACCGATCTCAAACCGATTTAAAACCAATTTTAAACCGATCTCAAACCGATTTCAAACTGATTTCAAACCGATTTCAAACCAATCTCTAACCGATTTCAAACCGATTTCAAACCGACCTCAAACCGATTTCAAACCGATCTCAAAACGATTTCAAACCATTTTCAAACCGATCTCAAACCGATTTAAAACCAATTTTAAACCGATCTCAAACCAATTTCAAACCGATTTCAAACCGATCTCTAACCGATCTCAAACCGATTTCAAACCGATTTCAAACCGATTTCAAACCGCTTTCAAACCGGTTTCAAACCGATTTCAAACCGATTTCAAACCGATCTCAAACCGATTTCAAACCGATCTCAAACCGATTTCACACCGATTTCAAACCGATCTCAAACCGATTTCAAATCGATTTCAAACCGATCTCAAACCGATTTCAAACCGATTTCAAACCGATCTCAAACCGATTTCAAACCTATCTCAAACCGATTTCAAACCGATTTCAAACTGATTTTAAACCGATCTCAAACCGATTTCAAACCAATTCTAAATCGATTTCAAACCGATTTCAAACCGATTTCAAACCGATCTCAAAACGATTTCAAACCAATTTCAAACCGATCTCTAACCGATTTCAAACCGATTTCAAACCAATTTCAAACCGATTTCAAACCGATCTCACACCGATTTCAAACCGATTTTAAACCGATCTCAAACCGATTTCAAATCGATTTCAAACCGATTTCAAACCGATTTCAAATCGCTTTCAAACCGATTTCAAACCGATTTCAAACCGATTTCAAACCGATCTCACACCGATTTCAAACCGATTTTAAACCGATCTCAAACCGATTTCAAACAGATTTCAAACCGATGTCAAACCGATTTCAAACTGATTTCAAACCGATTTCGAACCGATTTCAAACCGATTTCAAACCGATTTCAAACCGATCTCAAACCGATTTCAAACCGATCTCAAACCGATTTCAAACCGATCTCAAACCGATTTCAAACCGATTTCAAACCGATTTTAAACCGATCTCAAACCGATTTCAAACCAATTCTAAATCGATCTCAAACCGATTTCAAACCGATTTCAAACCAATCTCTAACCGATTTCAAACCGATTTCAAACCGACCTCAAACCGATTTCAAACCGATCTCAAAACGATTTCAAACCAATTTCAAACCGATCTCTAACCGATTTCAAACCGATTTCAAACCAATTTCAAACCGATTTCAAACCGATCTCAAACCGATTTCGAACCGATTTTAAACCGATCTCAAACCGATTTCAAATCGATTTCAAACCGATTTCATACCGATCTCAAACCAATTTCAAACCGATCTCAAACTGATTTATAACCAATTTTAAACCGATCTCAAACCGATTTCAAACCGATTTCAAACCGATCTCTAACCGATCTCAAACTGATTTCAAACCGATTTTAAGCCGATCTCAAACCGATCTCAAACCGATTTAAAACCAATTTTAAACCGATCTCAAACCGATTTCAAACTGATTTCAAACCGCTTTCAAACCAATCTCTAACCGATTTCAAACCGATTTCAAACCGACCTCAAACCGGTTTCAAACCGATCTCAAACCGATTTCAAACCGATCTCAAAACGATTTCAAACCAATTTCAAACCGATCTCTAACCGATTTCAAACCGATTTCAAACCAATTTCAAACCGATTTCAAACCGATCTCAAACCCATTTCAAACCGATTTTAAACCGATCTCAAACCGATTTCAAATCGATTTCAAACCGATTTCATACCGATCTCAAACCATTTTCAAACCGATCTCAAACCGATTTAAAACCAATTTTAAACCGATCTCAAACCGATTTCAAACCGATTTCAAACCGATCTCTAACCGATTTCAAACCGATTTCAAACCGATTTCAAACCGATTTCAAACCGATTTCAAACCGCTTTCAAACCGATTTAAAACGATTTCAAACCGATTTCAAACCGATCTCAAACCGATTTCAAACCGATCTCAAACCGATCTCAAACCGATTTCAAACCGATTTTAAACCGATCTCAAACCGATTTCAAATCGATTTCAAACCGATTTCATACCGATCTCAAACCAATTTCAAACCAATCTCAAACCGATTTAAAACCAATTTTAAACCGATCTCAAACCGATTTTAAACCGATCTCAAACCGATTTCAAATGGATTTCAAAACGATTTCAAACCGACTTCAAAACGATTTCAAACCGATCTCAAACCGATTTAAAAATAATTTTAAACCGATCTCAAACCGATTTAAAACCGATCTCAAACCGATTTCAAACCGATCTCAAACCGATTTCAAACAGATTTCAAACCGATCTCAAACCGATTTCAAACCGATCTCAAACCGATTTCAAACCGATTTCAAACCGATCTCAAACCGATATCAAACCAATTTTAAACCGATCTTAAATCGATTTCAAACCGATTTTAAACCGATTTCAAATCGATTTCAAACCGATTTCAAACCGATTTCAAACCAATTTCAAACCAATTTCAAACCGATCTCTAACCGATTTCAAACCGATTTCAAACCAATTTCAAACCGATTTCAAACCGATCTCAAACCGATTTCAAACGGATTTTAAACCGATCTCAAACCGATTTTAAACCGATCTCAAACCGATTTCAAACCAATTCTAAATCGATCTCAAACCGATTTCAAACCGATTTCAAACCAATCTCTAACCGATTTCAAACCGATTTCAAACCGATCTCAAACCGATTTCAAACCGATCTCAAAACGATTTCAAACCAATTTCAAACCGATCTCTAACTGATTTCAAACCGACTTCAAACCAATTTCAAACCGATTTCAAACCAATTTCAAACCGATCTCAAACCGATTTAAAACCGATTTCAAACCGATTTCAAACCGATCTCAAACCGATTTCAAACCAATTTTAAACCGATCTCAAACCGATTACAAATCGATTTCAAACCGATCTCAAACTGATTTCAAACCGATCTCAAACCGATTTCAAACCGATTTCAAACCGATCTCAAACCGATTTCAAACCGATTTTAAACCGATCTCGAACAGATATGAAACCGATTTCAAACCGATCTCAAACCGATTTCAAACCGATCTCAAACCGATTTAAAACCGATTTCAAACCGATTTCAAACCGATCTCTAACCGATCTCAAACCGATTTCAAACCGATATCAAATCGATTTCAATCCGATTTCAAACCGATTTCAAACCGCTTTCAAACCGGTTTAAAACCGATTTCAAACCGATTTCAAACCGATCTCAAACCGATTTCAAACCGATCTCAAACCGATTTCAAACCGATCTCAAACCGATTTCAAATCGATTTCAAACCGATCTCAAACCGATTTCAAACCGATCTCAAACCGATTTCAAACCGATTTCAAACCGATCTCAAACCGATTTCAAACCTATCTCAAACCGATTTCAAACCGATTTCAAACTGATTTTAAACCGATCTCAAACCGATTTCAAACCAATTCTAAATCGATCTCAAACCGATTTCAAACCGATTTCAAACCAATCTCAAACCGATTTCAAACCGATTTCAAACCGACCTCAAACCGATTTCAAACCGATCTCAAACCGATTTCAAACCAATTTCAAACCGATCTCTAACCGATTTCAAACCGATTTCAAACCAATTTCAAACCGATTTCAAACCGATCTCAAACCGATTTCAAACCGATTTTAAACCGATCTCAAACCGATTTCAAACCGATTTCAAATCGCTTTCAAACCGATTTCAAACCGATTTCAAACCGATTTCAAACCGATCTCACACCGATTTCAAACCGATTTCAAACCGATCTCAAACCGATTTCAAACAGATTTCAAACCGATGTCAAACCGATTTCAAACTGATTTCAAACCGATTTCGAACCGATTTCAAACCGATCTCAAACCGATTTCAAACCGATGTCAAACCGATTTCAAACCGATCTCAAACCGATTTCAAACCGATCTCAAACCGATTTCAAACCGATTTCAAACCGATCTCTAACCGATCTCAAACCGATTTCAAACCGATTTCAAACCGATTTCAAACCGATTTCAAACCGCTTTCAAACCGATTTCAAACCGATTTCAAACCGATCTCAAACCGATTTCAAACCGATTTCAAACCGATCTCAAACAGATCTCAAACCGATTTCAAACCGATTTTAAACCGATCTCAAACCGATTTCAAACCGATTTCAAACCGACCTCAAACCGATTTCAAACCGATCTCAAACCGATTTCAAACCAATTTCAAACCGATCTCTAACCGATTTCAAACCGATTTCAAACCAATTTCAAACCGATTTCAAACCGATCTCAAACCGATTTCAAACCGATTTTAAACCGATCTCAAACCGATTTCAAACCGATTTCAAATCGCTTTCAAACCGATTTCAAACCGATTTCAAACCGATTTCAAACCGATCTCTAACCGATTTCAAACCGATTTCAAACCAATTTCAAACCGATTTCAAACCGATCTCAAACCGATTTCAAACCGATTTTAAACCGATCTCAAACCGATTTCAAATCGATTTCAAACCGATTTCATACCGATCTCAAACCAATTTCAAACCGATCTCAAACCGATTTAAAACCAATTTTAAACTGATCTCAAACCGATTTCAAACCGATTTCAAACCGATCTCTTACCGATCTCAAACCGATTTCAAACCGATTTCAAACCGATTTCAAACCGATTTCAAACCGCTTTCAAACCGATTTCAAACCGATTTCAAACCGATCTCAAACCGATTTCAAACCGATTTCAAACCGATCTCAAACAGATCTCAAACCGATTTCAAACCGATTTTAAACCGATCTCAAACCGATTTCAAATCGATTTCAAACCGATTTCATACCGATCTCAAACCAATTTCAAACCGATCTCAAACCGACTTAAAACCAATTTTAAACCGATCTCAAACCGATTTTAAACCGATCTCAAACCGATTTCAAATCGATTTCAAAACGATTTCAAACCGACTTCAAAACGATTTCAAACCGATCTCAAACCGATTTAAAACTAATTTTAAACCGATCTCAAACCGATTTAAAACCGATCTCAAACCGATTTCAAACCGATCTCAAACCGATTTCAAACAGATTTCAAACCGATCTCAAACCGATTTCAAACCGATCTCAAACCGATTCCAAACCGATTTCAAACCGATCTCAAACCGATATCAAACCAATTTTAAACCGATCTTAAATCGATTTCAAACCGATTTTAAACCGATTTCAAATCGATTTCAAACCGATTTTAAACCGATTTCAAACCGATTTCAAACCAATTTCAAACCGATCTCTAACCGATCTCAAAACGATTTCAAACCGATTTCAAACCAATCTCTAACCGATTTCAAACCGATTTCAAACCGACCTCAAACCGATTTCAAACCGATCTCTAACTGATTTCAAACCGATTTCAAACCAATTTCAAACCGATTTCAAACCAATTTCAAACCGATCTCAAACCGATTTAAAACCGATTTCAAACCGATTTCAAACCGATCTCAAACCGATTTCAAACCAATTTTAAACCGATCTCAAACCGATTTCAAACCGATCTCAAACCGATTTCAAACCGATCTCTAACTGATTTCAAACCGACTTCAAACCAATTTCAAACCGATTTCAAACCAATTTCAAACCGATCTCAAACCGATTTAAAACCGATTTCAAACCGATTTCAAACCGATCTCAAACCGATTTCAAACCAATTTTAAACCGATCTCAAACCGATTACAAATCGATTTCAAACCGATCTCAAACTGATTTCAAACCGATTTCAAACCGATTTCAAACCGATCTCAAACCGATTTCAAACCAATTTTAAACCGATCTCAAACCGATTTCAAACCGATCTCAAACCGATTTCAAACCGATTTCAAACCGCTTTCAAACCGATTTCAAACCGATTTAAAACCGATTTCAAACCGATTTCAAACCGATCTCAAACCGATTTCAAACCAATTTTAAACCGATCTCAAACCGATTACAAATCGATTTCAAACCGATCTCAAACTGATTTCAAACCGATCTCAAACCGATTTCAAACCGATCTCAAACCGATTTCAAACCTATCTCAAACCGATTTCAAACCGATTTCAAACTGATTTTAAACCGATCTCAAACCGATTTCAAACCAATTCTAAATCGATCTCAAACCGATTTCAAACCGATTTCAAACCAATCTCAAACCGATTTCAAACCGATTTCAAACCGACCTCAAACCGATTTCAAACCGATCTCAAACCGATTTCAAACCAATTTCAAACCGATCTCTAACCGATTTCAAACCGATTTCAAACCAATTTCAAACCGATTTCAAACCGATCTCAAACCGATTTCAAACCGATTTTAAACCGATCTCAAACCGATTTCAAACCGATTTCAAATCGCTTTCAAACCGATTTCAAACCGATTTCAAACCGATTTCAAACCGATCTCACACCGATTTCAAACCGATTTCAAACCGATCTCAAACCGATTTCAAACAGATTTCAAACCGATGTCAAACCGATTTCAAACTGATTTCAAACCGATTTCGAACCGATTTCAAACCGATCTCAAACCGATTTCAAACCGATGTCAAACCGATTTCAAACCGATCTCAAACCGATTTCAAACCGATCTCAAACCGATTTCAAACCGATTTCAAACCGATCTCTAACCGATCTCAAACCGATTTCAAACCGATTTCAAACCGATTTCAAACCGATTTCAAACCGCTTTCAAACCGATTTCAAACCGATTTCAAACCGATCTCAAACCGATTTCAAACCGATTTCAAACCGATCTCAAACAGATCTCAAACCGATTTCAAACCGATTTTAAACCGATCTCAAACCGATTTCAAACCGATTTCAAACCGACCTCAAACCGATTTCAAACCGATCTCAAACCGATTTCAAACCAATTTCAAACCGATCTCTAACCGATTTCAAACCGATTTCAAACCAATTTCAAACCGATTTCAAACCGATCTCAAACCGATTTCAAACCGATTTTAAACCGATCTCAAACCGATTTCAAACCGATTTCAAATCGCTTTCAAACCGATTTCAAACCGATTTCAAACCGATCTCTAACCGATTTCAAACCGATTTCAAACCAATTTCAAACCGATTTCAAACCGATCTCAAACCGATTTCAAACCGATTTTAAACCGATCTCAAACCGATTTCAAATCGATTTCAAACCGATTTCATACCGATCTCAAACCAATTTCAAACCGATTTCAAACCGATTTAAAACCAATTTTAAACCGATCTCAAACCGATTTCAAACCGATTTCAAACCGATCTCAAACCGATTTCAAACCGATTTCAAACCGATTTCAAACCGATTTCAAACCGCTTTCAAACCGATTTCAAACCGATTTCAAACCGATCTCAAACCGATTTCAAACCGATCTCAAACAGATCTCAAACCGATTTCAAACCGATTTTAAACCGATCTCAAACCGATTTCAAATCGATTTCAAACCGATTTCATACCGATCTCAAACCAATTTCAAACCGATCTCAAACCGATTTAAAACCAATTTTAAACCGATCTCAAACCGATTTTAAACCGATCTCAAACCGATTTCAAATCGATTTCAAAACGATTTCAAACCGACTTCAAAACGATTTCAAACCGATCTCAAACCGATTTAAAACTAATTTTAAACCGATCTCAAACCGATTTAAAACCGATCTCAAACCGATTTCAAACCGATCTCAAACCGATTTCAAACCGATTTCAAACAGATTTCAAACCGATCTCAAACCGATTTCAAACCGATCTCAAACCGATTTCAAACCGATTTCAAACCGATCTCAAACCGATATCAAACCAATTTCAAACCGATTTCAAACCAATTTCAAACCGATTTCAAACCGATCTCAAACCGATTCCAAACCGATTTTAAACCGATCTCAAACCGATTTTAAACAGATCTCAAACCGATTTCAAACCAATTCTAAATCGATCTCAAACCGATTTCAAACCGATTTCAAACCAATCTCTAACCGATTTCAAACCGATTTCAAACCGACCTCAAACCGATTTCAAACCGATCTCAAAACGATTTCAAACCAATTTCAAACCGATCTCTAACTGATTTCAAACCGACTTCAAACCAATTTCAAACCGATTTCAAACCAATTTCAAACCGATCTCAAACCGATTTAAAACCGATTTCAAACCGATTTCAAACCGATCTCAAACCGATTTCAAACCAATTTTAAACCGATCTCAAACCGATTACAAATCGATTTCAAACCGATCTCAAACTGATTTCAAACCGATCTCAAACCGATTTCAAACCGATTTCAAACCGATCTCAAACCGATTTCAAACCGATTTTAAACCGATCTCGAACAGATATGAAACCGATTTCAAACCGATCTCAAACCGATTTCAAACCGATCTCAAACCGATTTCAAACCGATCTCAAAACGATTTCAAACCACTTTCAAACCGATCTCTAACTGATTTCAAACCGACTTCAAACCAATTTCAAACCGATTTCAAACCAATTTCAAACCGATCTCAAACCGATTTAAAACCGATTTCAAACCGATTTCAAACCGATCTCAAACCGATTTCAAACCAATTTTAAACCGATCTCAAACCGATTACAAATCGATTTCAAACCGATCTAAAACTGATTTCAAACCGATCTCAAACCGATTTCAAACCGATTTCAAACCGATCTCAAACCGATTTCAAACCGATTTTAAACCGATCTCGAACAGATATGAAACCGATTTCAAACCGATCTCAAACCGATTTCAAACCGATCTCAAACCGATTTCAAACCGATTTCAAACCGATTTCATACCGATCTCAAACCAATTTCAAACCGATCTCAAACCGATTTAAAATCAATTTTAAACCGATCTCAAACCGATTTCAAACCGATCTCAAACCGATTTCAAATCGATTTCAAAACGATTTCAAACCGACTTCAAAACGATTTCAAACCGATCTCAAACCGATTTAAAACTAATTTTAAACCGATCTCAAACCGATTTAAAACCGATCTCAAACCGATTTCAAACCGATCTCAAACCGATTTCAAACAGATTTCAAACCGATCTCAAACCGATTTCAAACCGATCTCAAACCGATTTCAAACCGATTTCAAACCGATCTCAAACCGATATCAAACCAATTTTAAACCGATCTTAAATCGATTTCAAACCGATTTTAAACCGATTTCAAATCGATTTCAAACCGATTTCAAACCGATTTCAAACCGATTTCAAACCAATTTCAAACCGATCTCTAACCGATTTCAAACCGATTTCAAACCAATTTCAAACCGATTTCAAACTGATCTCAAACCGATTTCAAACCGATTTTAAACCGATCTCAAACCGATTTTAAACCGATCTCAAACCGATTTCAAACCAATTCTAAATCGATCTCAAACCGCTTTCAAACCGATTTCAAACCAATCTCTAACCGATTTCAAACCGATTTCAAACCGACCTCAAACCGATTTCAAACCGATCTCAAAACGATTTCAAACCAATTTCAAACCGATCTCTAACTGATTTCAAACCGACTTCAAACCAATTTCAAACCGATTTCAAACCGATTTCAAACCGATCTAAAACCGATTTAAAACCGATTTCAAACCGATTTCAAACCGATCTCAAACCGATTTCAAACCAATTTTAAACCGATCTCAAACCGATTACAAATCGATTTCAAACCGATCTCAAACTGATTTCAAACCGATCTCAAACCGATTTCAAACCGATTTCAAACCGATCTCAAACCGATTTCAAACCGATTTTAAACCGATCTCGAACAGATATGAAACCGATTTCAAACCGATCTCAAACCGATTTCAAACCGATCTCAAACCGATTTCAAACCGATTTCAAACCGATTTCAAACCGATCTCTAACCGATCTCAAACCGATTTCAAACCGATATCAAACCGATTTCAATTCGATTTCAAACCGATTTCCAACCGCTTTCAAACTGGTTTCAAACCGATTTCAAACCGATTTCAAACCGATCTCAAACCGATTTCAAACCGATCTCAAACCGATTTCAAACAGATTTCAAACCGATGTCAAACCGATTTCAAACTGATTTCAAACCGATTTCAAACCGATTTTAAACCGATTACAAACCGATTTCAAACCGATCTCAAACCGATTTCAAATCGATTTAAAACCGATCTCAAACCGATTTCAAACCGATCTCAAACCGATTTCAAACCGATTTCAAACCGATCTCAAACCGATTTCAAACCGATCTCAAACCGATTTCAAACCGATTTCAAACCGATCTCAAACCGATCTCAAACTGATTTCAAACCGATTTCAAACCGATCTCAAACTGATTTAGAACCGATCTCAAACCGATTTCGAACCGATCTCAAACCGATTTCAAATCGATTTCAAACCGATTTCAAACCGATTTCAAAACGATTTCAAACCGATCTCAAACCGATTTCAAATCGATTTCAAACCGATTTCAAACCGATCTCAAACCGATTTCAAACCGATCTCAAACCAATCTCAGACTGATTTCAAACCGATTTCAAGACCTCAAACCGATTTCAAACCGATCTCAAAACGATTTCAAACCAATTTCAAACCGATCTCTAACCGATTTCAAACCGATTTCAAACCAATTTCAAACCGATTTCAAACCGATCTCAAACCGATTTCAAACCGATTTTAAACCGATCTCAAACCGATTTCAAATCGATTTCAAACCGATTTCATACCGATCTCAAACCAATTTCAAACCGAACTCAAACCGATTTAAAACCAATTTTAAACCGATCTCAAACCGATTTCAAACCGATCTAAAACCGATTTTAAACCGATCTCAAACCGAGTTCAAACCGATCTAAGACCGATTTCAAATCGATCTCTAACCGATTTCAAACCGATCTCAAACCGATTTCAAACCGATCTCAAACCGATTTCAAACCGATCTCAAACCAATTTAAAACCAATTTTAAACCGATCTCAAACCGATTTTAAACCGATCTCAAACCGATTTCAAATCGATTTCAAAACGATTTCAAACCGACTTCAAAACGATTTCAAACCGATCTCAAACCGATTTAAAACTAATTTTAAACCGATCTCAAACCGATTTAAAACCGATCTCAAACCGATTTCAAACCGATCTCAAACCGATTTCAAACCGATTTCAAACAGATTTCAAACCGATCTCAAACCGATTTCAAACCGATCTCAAACCGATTTCAAACCGATTTCAAACCGATCTCAAACCGATATCAAACCAATTTTAAACCGATCTTAAATCGATTTCAAACCGATTTTAAACCGATTTCAAATCGATTTCAAACCGATTTCAAACCGATTTCAAACCGATTTCAAACCAATTTCAAACCGATCTCTAACCGATTTCAAACCGATTTCAAACCAATTTCAAACCGATTTCAAACTGATCTCAAACCGATTTCAAACCGATTTTAAACCGATCTCAAACCGATTTTAAACCGATCTCAAACCGATTTCAAACCAATTCTAAATCGATCTCAAACCGCTTTCAAACCGATTTCAAACCAATCTCTAACCGATTTCAAACCGATTTCAAACCGACCTCAAACCGATTTCAAACCGATCTCAAAACGATTTCAAACCAATTTCAAACCGATCTCTAACTGATTTCAAACCGACTTCAAACCAATTTCAAACCGATTTCAAACCGATTTCAAACCGATCTAAAACCGATTTAAAACCGATTTCAAACCGATTTCAAACCGATCTCAAACCGATTTCAAACCAATTTTAAACCGATCTCAAACCGATTACAAATCGATTTCAAACCGATCTCAAACTGATTTCAAACCGATCTCAAACCGATTTCAAACCGATTTCAAACCGATCTCAAACCGATTTCAAACCGATTTTAAACCGATCTCGAACAGATATGAAACCGATTTCAAACCGATCTCAAACCGATTTCAAACCGATCTCAAACCGATTTCAAACCGATTTCAAACCGATTTCAAACCGATCTCTAACCGATCTCAAACCGATTTCAAACCGATATCAAACCGATTTCAATTCGATTTCAAACCGATTTCCAACCGCTTTCAAACTGGTTTCAAACCGATTTCAAACCGATTTCAAACCGATCTCAAACCGATTTCAAACCGATCTCAAACCGATTTCAAACAGATTTCAAACCGATGTCAAACCGATTTCAAACTGATTTCAAACCGATTTCAAACCGATTTTAAACCGATTACAAACCGATTTCAAACCGATCTCAAACCGATTTCAAACCGATTTCAAACCGATCTCAAACCGATATCAAACCAATTTTAAACCGATCTCAAACCGATTTCAAACCAATTCTAAATCGATCTCAAACCGCTTTCAAACCGATTTCAAACCAATCTCTAACCGATTTCAAACCGATTTCAAACCGACCTCAAACCGATTTCAAACCGATCTCAAAACGATTTCAAACCAATTTCAAACCGATCTCTAACTGATTTCAAACCGACTTCAAACCAATTTCAAACCGATTTCAAACCGATTTCAAACCGATCTAAAACCGATTTAAAACCGATTTCAAACCGATTTCAAACCGATCTCAAACCGATTTCAAACCAATTTTAAACCGATCTCAAACCGATTACAAATCGATTTCAAACCGATCTCAAACTGATTTCAAACCGATCTCAAACCGATTTCAAACCGATTTCAAACCGATCTCAAACCGATTTCAAACCGATTTTAAACCGATCTCGAACAGATATGAAACCGATTTCAAACCGATCTCAAACCGATTTCAAACCGATCTCAAACCGATTTCAAACCGATTTCAAACCGATTTCAAACCGATCTCTAACCGATCTCAAACCGATTTCAAACCGATATCAAACCGATTTCAATTCGATTTCAAACCGATTTCCAACCGCTTTCAAACTGGTTTCAAACCGATTTCAAACCGATTTCAAACCGATCTCAAACCGATTTCAAACCGATCTCAAACCGATTTCAAACAGATTTCAAACCGATGTCAAACCGATTTCAAACTGATTTCAAACCGATTTCAAACCGATTTTAAACCGATTACAAACCGATTTCAAACCGATCTCAAACCGATTTCAAATCGATTTCAAACCGATCTCAAACCGATTTCAAACCGATCTCAAACCGATTACAAACCGATCTCAAACCGATTTCAAACCGATCTCAAACCGATTTCAAACAGATTTCAAACCGATGTCAAACCGATTTCAAACTGATTTCAAACCGATTTCAAATCGATTTCAAACCGATTTCAAACCGATCTCAAACCGATTTCAAACCGATCTCAAACCAATCTCAGACTGATTTCAAACCGATTTCAAGACCTCAAACCGATTTCAAACCGATCTCAAAACGATTTCAAACCAATTTCAAACCGATCTCTAACCGATTTCAAACCGATTTCAAACCAATTTCAAACCGATTTCAAACCGATCTCAAACCGATTTCAAACCGATTTTAAACCGATCTCAAACCGATTTCAAATCGATTTCAAACCGATTTCATACCGATCTCAAACCAATTTCAAACCGAACTCAAACCGATTTAAAACCAATTTTAAACCGATCTCAAACCGATTTCAAACCGATCTAAAACCGATTTTAAACCGATCTCAAACCGAGTTCAAACCGATCTAAGACCGATTTCAAATCGATCTCTAACCGATTTCAAACCGATCTCAAACCGATTTCAAACCGATCTCAAACCGATTTCAAACCGATCTCAAACCAATTTAAAACCAATTTTAAACCGATCTCAAACCGATTTTAAACCGATCTCAAACCGATTTCAAATCGATTTCAAAACGATTTCAAACCGACTTCAAAACGATTTCAAACCGATCTCAAACCGATTTAAAACTAATTTTAAACCGATCTCAAACCGATTTAAAACCGATCTCAAACCGATTTCAAACCGATCTCAAACCGATTTCAAACCGATTTCAAACAGATTTCAAACCGATCTCAAACCGATTTCAAACCGATCTCAAACCGATTTCAAACCGATTTCAAACCGATCTCAAACCGATATCAAACCAATTTTAAACCGATCTTAAATCGATTTCAAACCGATTTTAAACCGATTTCAAATCGATTTCAAACCGATTTTAAACCGATTTCAAACCGATTTCAAACCAATTTCAAACCGATCTCTAACCGATTTCAAACCGATTTCAAACCAATTTCAAACCGATTTCAAACCGATCTCAAACCGATTCCAAACCGATTTTAAACCGATCTCAAACCGATTTTAAACAGATCTCAAACCGATTTCAAACCAATTCTAAATCGATCTCAAACCGATTTCAAACCGATTTCAAACCAATCTCTAACCGATTTCAAACCGATTTCAAACCGATCTCAAACCGATTTCAAACCGATCTCAAAACGATTTCAAACCAATTTCAAACCGATCTCTAACTGATTTCAAACCGACTTCAAACCAATTTCAAACCGATTTCAAATCAATTTCAAACCGATCTCAAACCGATCTCTAACCGATTTCAAACCGATTTCAAACCGATCTCAAACCGATTTCAAACCAATTTTAAACCGATCTCAAACCGATTACAAATCGATTTCAAACCGATCTCAAACTGATTTCAAACCGATCTCAAACCGATTTCAAACCGATTTCAAACCGATCTCAAACCGATTTCAAACCGATTTTAAACCGATCTCGAACAGATATGAAACCGATTTCAAACCGATCTCAAACCGATTTCAAACCGATCTCAAACCGATTTCAAACCGATCTCAAAACGATTTCAAACCAATTTCAAACCGATCTCTAACTGATTTCAAACCGACTTCAAACCAATTTCAAACCGATTTCAAATCAATTTCAAACCGATCTCAAACCGATTTAAAACCGATTTCAAACCGATTTCAAACCGATCTCAAACCGATTTCAAACCAATTTTAAACCGATCTCAAACCGATTACAAATCGATTTCAAACCGATCTCAAACTGATTTCAAACCGATCTCAAACCGATTTCAAACCGATTTCAAACCGATCTCAAACCGATTTCAAACCGATTTTAAACCGATCTCGAACAGATATGAAACCGATTTCAAACCGATCTCAAACCGATTTCAAACCGATCTCAAACCGATTTCAAACCGATTTCAAACCGATCTCAAACCGATTTCAAACCAATTTTAAACCGATCTCAAACCGATTACAAATCGATTTCAAACCGATCTCAAACTGATTTCAAACCGATCTCAAACCGATTTCAAACCGATTTCAAACCGATCTCAAACCGATTTCAAACCGATTTTAAACCGATCTCGAACAGATATGAAACCGATTTCAAACCGATCTCAAACCGAATTCAAACCGATCTCAAACCGATTTCAAACCGATTTCAAACCGATTTCATACCGATCTCAAACCAATTTCAAACCGATCTCAAACCGATTTAAAATCAATTTTAAACCGATCTCAAACCGATTTCAAACCGATCTCAAACCGATTTCAAATCGATTTCAAAACGATTTCAAACCGACTTCAAAACGATTTCAAACCGATCTCAAACCGATTTAAAACTAATTTTAAACCGATCTCAAACCGATTTAAAACCGATCTCAAACCGATTTCAAACCGATCTCAAACCGATTTCAAACAGATTTCAAACCGATCTCAAACCGATTTCAAACCGATCTCAAACCGATTTCAAACCGATTTCAAACCGATCTCAAACCGATATCAAACCAATTTTAAACCGATCTTAAATCGATTTCAAACCGATTTTAAACCGATTTCAAATCGATTTCAAACCGATTTCAAACCGATTTCAAACCGATTTCAAACCAATTTCAAACCGATCTCTAACCGATTTCAAACCGATTTCAAACCAATTTCAAACCGATTTCAAACTGATCTCAAACCGATTTCAAACCGATTTTAAACCGATCTCAAACCGATTTTAAACCGATCTCAAACCGATTTCAAACCAATTCTAAATCGATCTCAAACCGCTTTCAAACCGATTTCAAACCAATCTCTAACCGATTTCAAACCGATTTCAAACCGACGTCAAACCGATTTCAAACCGATCTCAAAACGATTTCAAACCAATTTCAAACCGATCTCTAACTGATTTCAAACCGACTTCAAACCAATTTCAAACCGATTTCAAACCGATTTCAAACCGATCTAAAACCGATTTAAAACCGATTTCAAACCGATCTCAAACCGATTTCAAACCAATTTTAAACCGATCTCAAACCGATTACAAATCGATTTCAAACCGATCTCAAACTGATTTCAAACCGATCTCAAACCGATTTCAAACCGATTTCAAACCGATCTCAAACCGATTTCAAACCGATTTTAAACCGATCTCGAACAGATATGAAACCGATTTCAAACCGATCTCAAACCGATTTCAAACCGATCTCAAACCGATTTCAAACCGATTTCAAACCGATTTCAAACCGATCTCTAACCGATCTCAAACCGATTTCAAACCGATATCAAACCGATTTCAATTCGATTTCAAACCGATTTCAAACCGCTTTCAAACTGGTTTCAAACCGATTTCAAACCGATTTCAAACCGATCTCAAACCGATTTCAAACCGATCTCAAACCGATTTCAAACAGATTTCAAACCGATGTCAAACCGATTTCAAACTGATTTCAAACCGATTTCAAACCGATTTTAAACCGATTACAAACCGATTTCAAACCGATCTCAAACCGATTTCAAATCGATTTAAAACCGATCTCAAACCGATTTCAAACCGATCTCAAACCGATTTCAAACCGATTTCAAACCGATCTCAAACCGATTTCAAACCGATCTCAAACCGATTTCAAACCGATTTCAAACCGATCTCAAACCGATCTCAAACTGATTTCAAACCGATTTCAAACCGATCTCAAACTGATTTAGAACCGATCTCAAACCGATTTCGAACCGATCTCAAACCGATTTCAAATCGATTTCAAACCGATTTCAAACCGATTTCAAAACGATTTCAAACCGATCTCAAACCGATTTCAAATCGATTTCAAACCGATTTCAAACCGATCTCAAACCGATTTCAAACCGATCTCAAACCAATCTCAGACTGATTTCAAACCGATTTCAAGACCTCAAACCGATTTCAAACCGATCTCAAAACGATTTCAAACCAATTTCAAACCGATCTCTAACCGATTTCAAACCGATTTCAAACCAATTTCAAACCGATTTCAAACCGATCTCAAACCGATTTCAAACCGATTTTAAACCGATCTCAAACCGATTTCAAATCGATTTCAAACCGATTTCATACCGATCTCAAACCAATTTCAAACCGAACTCAAACCGATTTAAAACCAATTTTAAACCGATCTCAAACCGATTTCAAACCGATCTAAAACCGATTTTAAACCGATCTCAAACCGAGTTCAAACCGATCTAAGACCGATTTCAAATCGATCTCTAACCGATTTCAAACCGATCTCAAACCGATTTCAAACCGATCTCAAACCGATTTCAAATCGATCTCAAACCGATTTCAAACCTATCTCAAACCGATCTCAAACCGATTTCAACCCGATTTCAAACTGATCTCAAACTGATTTCAAACCGATTTCAAACCGATCTTAAACCGATTTCAAACCGATCTCAAACCGATTTCAAACTGATTTCAAACCGATCTCAAGCCGATTTCAAACCGATTTCAAACCGATTTCAAACCGATTTCAAACCGATTTCAAACCGATCTCAAACCGATTTCAAACCGATTTCAAACCGATCTCAAACCGAACTCAAACCGATTTCAAACCGATTTCAATCCGATTTCCAACCGATCTCGAACCGATCACAAAACGATTTCTAACCGATCTCTAACCGATTTCAAACCGATTTCAAAGCGATTTCAAACCGATCTCAATCTGATTTTAAACCGATTTCAAACCGATTTCAAACCGATCTCAAACCGATCTTAAACCGATCTCTAACCGATTTAAAACCGATTTCAAACCGATTTCAAAACGATTTCAAACCGATGTCAAACCGATTTCAAACCGATTTCAAACCGATCTCAAACCGATTTCAAACCGATCTCAAACCGATCTCAAACCGATTTCAAACCGATCTCAAACCGATCTCAAACTGATTTCAAACCGATCTCCAACCGATTTCAAACCGATTTCAAAACGATTTCAAACCGATTTCAAACCGATTTCAAACCGATTTCAAACCGATCTCAAACCGATTTCAAACTGATCTCCAACCGATTTCAAACCGATTTCAAACCGATTTCAAACCGATTTCAAACCGATCTCAAACCGATTTCAAACCAATTTTAAACCGATTTCAAACCGATCTCAAACTGATTTCAAACCGATTTCAAACCGATTTCGAACCGATTTCAAACCGATCTCAAACCGATTTCAAACCGATCTCAAACCGATTTCAAACCGATCTCAAACCGATTTCAAACAGATTTCAAACCGATGTCAAACCGATTTCAAACTGATTTCAAACCGATTTCAAACCGATTTCAAACCGATTTCAAACCGATCTCAAACCGATTTCAAATCGATTTAAAACCGATCTCAAACCGATTTCAAACCGATCTCAAACCGATTTCAAACCGATTTCAAACCGATCTCAAACCGATTTCAAACCGATCTCAAACCGATTTCAAACCGATTTCAAACCGATCTCAAACCGATCTCAAACTGATTTCAATCCGATTTCAAACCGATCTTAAATTGATTTAGAACCGATCTCAAACCGATTTCGAACCGATCTCAAACCGATTTCAAATCGATTTCAAACCGATTTCAAACCGATTTCAAAACGATTTCAAACCGATCTCAAACCGATTTCAAACCGATCTAAAACCGATTTCAAACCGATCTCAAACCGATTTCAAACCGATTTCAAACCGATCTCAAACCAATTTTAAACCGATTTCAAACCGATCTCAAACTGATTTCAAACCGATCTCCAACCGATTTCAAACCGATTTCAAAACGATTTCAAACCGATGTCAAACCGATTTCAAACCGATATCAAACCGATTTCAAACCGATTTCAAACCGATTTCAAACCGATCTCAAACCAATTTCAAACCGATTTCAAACCGATTTCAAACCGATCTCAAACCGATCTAAAACCGAATTCAAACCGATCTCAAACAGATTATAAACCGATTTCAAATCGATCTCTTACCGATTTCAAACCAATCTCAAACCGATTTCAAACCGATTTCAAACCGATTTCAAACCGATTTCAAACCGATCTCAAACCGATTTCAAACCGATTTCAAACCGATATCAAACCGATTTCAAACCGATTTCAAACCGATTTCAAACAGATCTCAAACCGATTTCAAACCGATTTCAAACCGATCTCAAACCGATTTCAAACCGATTTCAAACCAATCTCAAACCGATTTCAAACCGATTTCAAACCGATCTCTAACCGATTTCAAACCGATTTCAAACCGATTTCAAACCGATCTCAAACCGATTTCAAACCGATTTAAAACCAATCTCAAACCGATTTAAAACCCACCTCAAACCGATTTCAAACCGATTTCAAACCGATCTCAAACCGATTTAAAACCGATTTTAAACCGATCTCAAACCGATTTCAAATCGATTTCAAAGCGATTTCAAACCGATTTAAAACCGATTTCAAACCGATTTCAAACCGATCTTAAACCGATTTCAAACCGATCTCAAACCGATTTCAAACCGATCTCAAACCGATTTCAAACCGATTTCAAACCGATCTCAAACCGATTTCAAACCGATTTCAAACCGATATCAAACCGATTTCAAACCGATTTCAAACCGATTTCAAACCGATTTCAAACCGATCTCAAACCGATTTCAAACCGATCTCAAACCGATTTCAAACCAATTTCAAACCGATTTCAAACTGATTTCAAACCGATTTCAAAACGATCTCAAACCGATTTCAAACCGATCTCAAACCGATCTCAAACCGATCTCTAACCGATTTCAAACCGATTTCAAACCGATCTCAAACCGATCTAAAACCGAATTCAAACCGATCTCAAATCGATTATAAACCGATTTCAAATCGATCTCTAACCGATTTCAAACCAATCTCAAACCGATTTCAAACCGATTTCAAACCGATTTCAAACCGATCTCAAACCGATTTCAAACCAATTTTAAACCGATCTCAAACCGATTCCAAACCGATCTCAAACCGATTTCAAATCGATTTCAAACCGATTTCAAACCGATCTCTAACCGATTTCAAACCGATTTCTAACCGATTTAAAACCGATCTCAAACCGATTTCAAACTGAATTTAAACCGATCTCAAACCGATTTCAAACCGATTTCAAACCGATCTCAAACCGATTTCAAATCGATTTCAAACCGATTTCAAACCGATTAAAAACCGATCTTAAACCGATTTCAAACCGATTTCAAACCGATCTCAAACCGATTTCAAACCGATTTCAAACCGATCTCAAACCGATTTCAAACCGATTTCAAACCGATATCAAACCGATTTCAAACCGATTTCAAACCGATTTCAAACAGATCTCAAACCGATTTCAAACCGATTTCAAACCGATTTCAAACCGATTTCAAAACGATCTCAAACCGATTTCAAACCGATCTCAAACCGATCTCAAACCGATCTCTAACCGATTTCAAACCGATTTCAAACCGATCTCAAACCGATCTAAAACCGAATTCAAACTGATCTCAAACCGATTATAAACCGATTTCAAATCGATCTCTAACCGATTTCAAACCAATCTCAAACCGATTTCAAAACGATTTCAAACCGTTTTCAAACCGATCTCAAACCGATTTCAAACCAATTTCAAACCGATCTCAAACCGATTTCAAACCGATCTCAAACCGATTTCAAATCGATTTCAAACCGATTCAAACCGATTTCAAACCGATTTCAAACCGATCTCAAACCGATTTCAAACCGATTTCAAACCGATTTCGAACCGATTTCAAACCGATCTCAAACCGATTTAAAACCGATTTCAAACCGATTTCAAACCGATCTCAAACCGATTTCAAACCGACCTTAAACCGATCTCAAACCGATCTAAAACCGATCTCTAAACCCATTTCAAACCGATCTCAAAACGATTTCAAACCGATTTCAAAGCGATTTCAAACCGATCTTAAACCGATTTCAAACCAATTTCAAACCGATCTCAAACCGATTTCAAACCGATCTCAAACCGATTTCAAACCGATTTCAAACCGATCTCAAACCGATTTCAAACCGATTTCAAACCGATATCAAACCGATTTCAAACCGATTTCAAACCGATTTCAAACCGATCTCAAACCGATTTCAAACCGATTTCAAACCGATTTCAAACCGATTTCAAACCGATTTCAAGCCCATTTCAAACCGATTTCAAACCGATTTCAAACCGATTTCAAACCGATCTCAAACCGATCTCAAACCGATCTCTAACCGATTTCAAACCGATTTCAAACCGATCTAAAACCGAATTCAAACCGATCTCAAATCGATTATAAACCGATTTCAAATCGATCTCTTACCGATTTCAAACCGATCTCAAACCGATTTCAAACCGATTTCAAACCGATCTCAAACCGATTTCAAACCAATTTTAAACCGATCTCAAACCGATTTCAAACCGATCTTAAACCGATTTCAAATCGATTTCAAACCGATTTCAAACCGATTTCAAACCGATCTCTAACCGATTTCAAACCGATTTCAAACCGATTTCAAACCGATCTCAAACCGATTTCAAACCGATTTAAAACCAATCTCAAACCGATTTCAAACCGATTTAAAACCGATCTCAAACCGATTTCAAACCGAATTCAAACCGATCTCAAACCGATTACAAACCGATTTTAAACCGATCTCAAACCGATTTCAAATCGATTTCAAACCGATTTCAAACCGATTTCAAACCGATCTCAAACCGATTTCAAACCGATCTCAAACCGATTTCAAACCGATCTCAAACCGATTTCAAACCGATATCAAACCGATTTCAAACCGATTTCAAACCGATTTCAAACAGATCTCAAACCGATTTCAAACCGATTTCAAACCGATTTAAAACCGATTTCAAACCGATTACAAACCGATTTCAAACCGATTTCAAAACGATCTCAAACCGATTTAAAACCGATCTCAAACCGATCTCAAACCGATCTCTAACCGATTTCAAACCGATTTCAAATCGATCTCAAACCGATCTAAAACCGAATTCAAACCGATCGCAAACCGATTACAAACCGATTTTAAACCGATCTCAAACCGATTTCAAATCGATTTCAAACCGATTTCAAACCGATCTTAAACCGATTTCAAACCGATATCAAACCGATTTCAAACCGATTTCAAACCGATTTCAAACAGATCTCAAACCGATTTCAAACCGATTTCAAACCGATTTCAAACCGATTTCAAACCGATTTCAAACCGATTTCAAAACGATCTCAAACCGATTTCAAACCGATCTCAAACCGATCTCAAACCGATCTCAAACCGATTACAAACCGATTTTAAACCGATTTCAAATCGATTTCAAACCGATTTCAAACCGATTTCAAACCGATCTTAAACCGACTTCAAACCGATCTCAAACCGATTTCAAACCGATCTCAAACCGATTTCAAACCGATATCAAACCGATTTCAAACCGATTTCAAACCGATTTCAAACAGATCTCAAACCGATTTCAAACCGATTTCAAACCGATTTCAAACCGATTTCAAACCGATTTCAAAACGATCTCAAACCGATTTCAAACCGATCTCAAACCGATCTCAAACCGATCTCTAACCGATTTCAAACCGATTTCAAACCGATTTAAAACCGATCTCAAACCGATTTCAAACCGAATTCAAACCGATCTCAAACCGATTTCAAACCGATTTCAAACCGATCTCAAACCGATTTCAAATCGATTTCAAACCGATTTCAAACCGATTACAAACCGATCTTAAACCGATTTCAAACCGATTTCAAACCGATCTCAAACCGATTTCAAACCGATCTCAAACCGATTTCAAACCGATTTCAAACCGATCTCAAACCGATTTCAAACCGATTTCAAACCGATATCAAACCGATTTCAAACCGATTTCAAACCGATTTCAAACAGATCTCAAACCGATTTCAAACCGATTTCAAACCGATTTCAAACCGATTTCAAAACGATCTCAAACCGATTTCAAACCGATCTCAAACCGATCTCAAACCGATCTCTAACCGATTTCAAACCGATTTCAAACCGATCTCAAACTGATCTAAAACCGAATTCAAACTGATCACAAACCGATTATAAACCGATTTCAAATCGATCTCTAACCAATTTCAAACCAATCTCAAACCGATTTCAAACCGATTTCAAACCGTTTTCAAACCGATCTCAAACCGATTTCAAACCAATTTCAAACCGATCTCAAACCGATTTCAAACCGATCTCAAACCGATTTCAAATCGATTTCAAACCGATTCAAACCGATTTCAAACCGATTTCAAACCGATCTCAAACCGATTTCAAACCGAATTCAAACCGATCTCAAACCGATTTCAAACCGATTTCAAACCGATCTCAAACCGATTTCAAATCGATTTCAAACCGATTTCAAACCGATTAAAAACCGATCTTAAACCGATTTCAAACCGATTTCAAACCGATCTCAAACCGATTTCAAACCGATCTCAAACCGATTTCAAACCGATTTCAAACCGATCTCAAACCGATTTCAAACCGATTTCAAACCGATATCAAACCGATTTCAAACCGATTTCAAACCGATTTCAAACAGATCTCAAACCGATTTCAAACCGATTTCAAACCGATTTCAAACTGATTTCAAACCGATCTCCAACCGATTTCAAACCGATTTCAAAACGATTTCAAACCGATGTCAAACCGATTTCAAACCGATATCAAACCGATTTCAAACCGATTTCAAACCGATTTCAAACCGATCTCAAACCAATTTCAAACCGATTTCAAACCGATTTCAAACCGATCTCAAACCGATCTAAGACCGAATTCAAACCGATCTCAAACAGATTATAAACCGATTTCAAATCGATCTCTTACCGATTTCAAACCAATCTCAAACCGATTTCAAACCGATTTCAAACCGATTTCAAACCGATTTCAAACCGATCTCAAACCGATTTCAAACCGATTTCAAACCGATATCAAACCGATTTCAAACCGATTTCAAACCGATTTCAAACAGATCTCAAACCGATTTCAAACCGATTTCAAACCGATCTCAAACCGATTTCAAACCGATTTCAAGCCAATCTCAAACCGATTTCAAACCGATTTCAAACCGATCTCTAACCGATTTCAAACCGATTTCAAACCGATTTCAAACCGATCTCAAACCGATTTCAAACCGATTTAAAACCAATCTCAAACCGATTTAAAACCCACCTCAAACCGATTTCAAACCGATTTCAAACCGATCTCAAACCGATTTAAAACCGATTTTAAACCGATCTCAAACCGATTTCAAATCGTTTTCAAAGCGATTTCAAACCGATTTAAAACCGATTTCAAACCGATTTCAAACCGATCTTAAACCGATTTCAAACCGATCTCAAACCGATTTCAAACCGATCTCAAACCGATTTCAAACCGATTTCAAACCGATCTCAAACCGATTTCAAACCGATTTCAAACCGATATCAAACCGATTTCAAACCGATTTCAAACCGATTTCAAACCGATTTCAAACCGATCTCAAACCGATTTCAAACCGATCTCAAACCGATTTCAAACCAATTTCAAACCGATTTCAAACTGATTTCAAACCGATTTCAAAACGATCTCAAACCGATTTCAAACCAATCTCAAACCGATCTCAAACCGATCTCTAACCGATTTCAAACCGATTTCAAACCGATCTCAAACCGATCTCAAATCGATTATAAACCGATTTCAAATCGATCTCTAACCGATTTCAAACCAATCTCAAACCGATTTCAAACCGATTTCAAACCGATTTCAAACCGATCTCAAACCGATTTCAAACCAATTTTAAACCGATCTCAAACTGATTCCAAACCGATCTCAAACCGATTTCAAATCGATTTCAAACCGATTTCAAACCGATTTTAAACCGATCTCAAATCGATTTCAAATTGATTTCAAACCGATTTCATACCGATCTCAAACCAATTTCAAACCGATCTCAAACCGATTTAAAACCAATTTTAAACCGATCTCAAACCGATTTCAAACCGATTTCAAACCGATCTCTAACCGATCTCAAACCGATCTTAAACCGATTTCAAACCGATTTCAAACCGATCTCAAACCGATTTCAAACCGATTTCAAACCGATCTCAAACCGATTTCAAACCGATTTCAAACCGATATCAAACCGATTTCAAACCGATTTCAAACCGATTTCAAACAGATCTCAAACCGATTTCAAACCGATTTCAAACCGATTTCAAACCGATTTCAAAACGATCTCAAACCGATTTCAAACCGATCTCAAACCGATCTCAAACCGATCTCTAACCGATTTCAAACCGATTTCAAACCGATCTCAAACCGATCTAAAACCGAATTCAAACTGATCTCAAACCGATTATAAACCGATTTCAAATCGATCTCTAACCGATTTCAAACCAATCTCAAACCGATTTCAAACCGATTTCAAACCGTTTTCAAACCGATCTCAAACCGATTTCAAACCAATTTCAAACCGATCTCAAACCGATTTCAAACCGATCTCAAACCGATTTCAAATCGATTTCAAACCGATTCAAACCGATTTCAAACCGATTTCAAACCGATCTCAAACCGATTTCAAACCGATTTCAAACCGATTTCGAACCGATTTCAAACCGATCTCAAACCGATTTAAAACCGATTTCAAACCGATTTCAAACCGATCTCAAACCGATTTCAAACCGACCTCAAACCGATCTCAAACCGATCTAAAACCGATCTCTAAACCCATTTCAAACCGATCTCAAAACGATTTCAAACCGATTTCAAAGCGATTTCAAACCGATCTTAAACCGATTTCAAACCAATTTCAAACCGATCTCAAACCGATTTCAAACCGATCTCAAACCGATTTCAAACCGATTTCAAACCGATCTCAAACCGATTTCAAACCGATTTCAAACCGATATCAAACCGATTTCAAACCGATTTCAAACCGATTTCAAACCGATCTCAAACCGATTTCAAACCGATTTCAAACCGATTTCAAGCCCATTTCAAACCGATTTCAAACCGATTTCAAACCGATTTCAAACCGATCTCAAACCGATCTCAAACCGATCTCTAACCGATTTCAAACCGATTTCAAACCGATCTAAAACCGAATTCAAACCGATCTCAAATCGATTATAAACCGATTTCAAATCGATCTCTAACCGATTTCAAACCAATCTCAAACCGATTTCAAACCGATTTCAAACCGATCTCAAACCGATTTCAAACCAATTTTAAACCGATCTCAAACCGATATCAAACCGATCTTAAACCGATTTCAAATCGATTTCAAACCGATTTCAAACCGATCTCTAACCGATTTCAAACCGATTTCAAACCGATTTCAAACCGATCTCAAACCGATTTCAAACCGATTTAAAACCAATCTCAAACCGATTTCAAACCGATTTAAAACCGATCTCAAACCGATTTCAAACCGAATTCAAACCGATCTCAAACCGATTACAAACCGATTTTAAACCGATCTCAAACCGATTTCAAATCGATTTCAAACCGATTTCAAACCGATTTCAAACCGATCTTAAACCGATTTCAAACCGATCTCAAACCGATTTCAAACCGATCTCAAACCGATTTCAAACCGATATCAAACCGATTTCAAACCGATTTCAAACCGATTTCAAACAGATCTCAAACCGATTTCAAACCGATTTCAAACCGATTTAAAACCGATTTCAAACCGATTACAAACCGATTTCAAAACGATCTCAAACCGATCTCTAACCGATTTCAAACCAATTTCAAATCGATCTCAAACCGATCTAAAACCGAATTCAAACCGATCGCAAACCGATTACAAACCGATTTTAAACCGATCTCAAACCGATTTCAAATCGATTTCAAACCGATTTCAAACCGATTTCAAACCGATCTTAAACCGATTTCAAACCGATATCAAACCGATTTCAAACCGATTTCAAACCGATTTCAAACAGATCTCAAACCGATTTCAAACCGATTTCAAACCGATTTCAAACCGATTTCAAACCGATTTCAAACCGATTTCAAAACGATCTCAAACCGATTTCAAATCGATCTCAAACCGATCTCAAACCGATCTCAAACCGATTACAAACCGATTTTAAACCGATCTCAAACCGATTTCAAACCGATTTCAAACCGATCTCAAACCGATTTCAAACCGATCTCAAACCGATCTCAAACCGATCTCTAACCGATTTCAAACTGATTTCAAACCGATTTAAAACCGATCTCAAACCGATTTCAAACCGAATTCAAACCGATCTCAAACCGATTTCAAACCGATTTCAAACCGATCTCAAACCGATTTCAAATCGATTTCAAACCGATTTCAAACCGATTTCAAACCGATTAAAAACCGATCTTAAACCGATTTCAAACCGATCTCAAACCGATTTCAAACCGATCTCAAACCGATTTCAAACCGATTTCAAACCGATCTCAAACCGATTTCAAACCAATTTCATACCGATATCAAACCGATTTCAAACCGATTTCAAACCGATTTCAAACAGATCTCAAACCGATTTCAAACCGATTTCAAACCGATTTCAAACCGATTTCAAAACGATCTCAAACCGATTTCAAACCGATCTCAAACCGATCTCAAACCGATCTCTAACCGATTTCAAACCGATTTCAAACCGATCTCAAACTGATCTAAACCCGAATTCAAACTGATCTCAAACCGATTATAAACCGATTTCAAATCGATCTCTAACCAATTTCAAACCAATCTCAAACCGATTTCAAACCGATTTCAAACCGTTTTCAAACCGATCTCAAACCGATTTCAAACCAATTTCAAACCGATCTCAAACCGATTTCAAACCGATCTCAAACCGATTTCAAATCGATTTCAAACCGATTCAAACCGATTTCAAACCGATTTCAAACCGATCTCAAACCGATTTCAAACCGATTTCAAACCGATTTCGAACCGATTTCAAACCGATCTCAAACCGATTTAAAACCGATTTCAAACCGATTTCAAACCGATCTCAAACCGATTTCAAACCGATTTCAAACCGATTTCAAAACGATCTCAAACCGATTTCAAACCGATCTCAAACCGATCTCAAACCGATCTCTAACCGATTTCAAACCGATTTCAAATCGATCTCAAACCGATCTAAAACCGAATTCAAACCGATCGCAAACCGATTACAAACCGATTTTAAACCGATCTCAAACCGATTTCAAATCGATTTCAAACCGATTTCAAACCGATTTCAAACCGATCTTAAACCGATTTCAAACCGATATCAATCCGATTTCAAACCGATTTCAAACAGATCTCAAACCGATTTCAAACCGATTTCAAACCGATTTCAAACCGATTTCAAACCGATTTCAAACCGATTTCAAAACGATTTCAAACCGATTTCAAACCGATCTCAAACCGATCTCAAACCGATCTCAAACCGATTACAAACCGATTTTAAACCGATCTCAAACCGATTTCAAATCGATTTCAAACCGATTTCAAACCGATTACAAACCGATCTTAAACCGACTTCAAACCGATCTCAAACCGATTTCAAACCGATCTCAAACCGATTTCAAACCGATATCAAACCGATTTCAAACCGATTTCAAACCGATTTCAAACAGATCTCAAACCGATTTCAAACCGATTTCAAACCGATTTCAAACCGATTTCAAACCGATTTCAAACCGATTTCAAAACGATCTCAAACCGATTTCAAACCGATCTCAAACCGATCTCAAACCGATCTCTAACCGATTTCAAACCGATTTCAAACCGATTTAAAACCGATCTCAAACCGATTTCAAACCGAATTCAAACCGATCTCAAACCGATTTCAAACCGATTTCAAACCGATCTCAAACCGATTTCAAATCGATTTCAAACCGATTAAAAACCGATCTTAAACCGATTTCAAACCGATTTCAAACCGATCTCAAACCGATTTCAAACCGATCTCAAACCGATTTCAAACCGATTTCAAACCGATCTCAAACCGATTTCAAACCGATTTCAAACCGATATCAAACCGATTTCAAACCGATTTCAAACCGATTTCAAACAGATCTCAAACCGATTTCAAACCGATTTCAAACCGATTTCAAACCGATTTCAAAACGATCTCAAACCGATTTCAAACCGATCTCAAACCGATCTCAAACCGATCTCTAACCGATTTCAAACCGATTTCAAACCGATCTCAAACTGATCTAAAACCGAATTCAAACTGATCTCAAACCGATTATAAACCGATTTCAAATCGATCTCTAACCGATTTCAAACCAATCTCAAACCGATTTCAAACCGATTTCAAACCGTTTTCAAACCGATCTCAAACCGATTTCAAACCAATTTCAAACCGATCTCAAACCGATTTCAAACCGATCTCAAACCGATTTCAAATCGATTTCAAACCGATTCAAACCGATTTCAAACCGATTTCAAACCGATCTCAAACCGATTTCAAACCGATTTCAAACCGATTTCGAACCGATTTCAAACCGATCTCAAACCGATTTAAAACCGATTTCAAACCGATTTCAAACCGATTTAAAACCGATCTCAAACCGATTTCAAACCGAATTCAAACCGATCTCAAACCGATCTAAAACCGATCTCTAAACCGATTTCAAACCGATCTCAAAACGATTTCAAACCGATTTCAAACCGATTTCAAACCGATCTTAAACCGATTTCAAACCAATTTCAAACCGATCTCAAACCGATTTCAAACCGATCTCAAACCGATTTCAAACCGATTTCAAACCGATCTCAAACCGATTTCAAACCGATTTCAAACCGATTTCAAACCGATATCAAACCGATTTCAAACCGATTTCAAACCGATTTCAAACCGATCTCAAACCGATTTCAAACCGATTTCAAACCGATTTCAAACCGATTTCAAGCCGATTTCAAACCGATTTCAAACCGATTTCAAACCGATTTCAAACCGATCTCAAACCGATCTCAAACCGATCTCTAACCGATTTCAAACCGATTTCAAACCGATCTAAAACCGAATTCAAACCGATCTCAAATCGATTATAAACCGATTTCAAATCGATCTCTAACCGATTTCAAACCAATCTCAAACCGATTTCAAACCGATCTCAAACCGATTTCAAACCAATTTTAAACCGATCTCAAACCGATTTCAAACCGATCTTAAACCGATTTCAAATCGATTTCAAACCGATTTCAAACCGATCTCTAACCGATTTCAAACCGATTTCAAACCGATTTCAAACCGATCTCAAACCGATTTCAAACCGATTTAAAACCAATCTCAAACCGATTTCAAACCGATTTAAAACCGATCTCAAACCGATTTCAAACCGAATTCAAACCGATCTCAAACCGATTACAAACCGATTTTAAACCGATCTCAAACCGATTTCAAATCGATTTCAAACCGATTTCAAACCGATTTCAAACCGATCTTAAACCGATTTCAAACCGATCTCAAACCGATTTCAAACCGATCTCAAACCGATTTCAAACCGATATCAAACCGATTTCAAACCGATTTCAAACCGATTTCAAACAGATCTCAAACCGATTTCAAACCGATTTCAAACCGATTTCAAACCGAATTCAAACCGATTTCAAACCGATTTCAAAACGATCTCAAACCGATTTCAAACCGATCTCAAACCGATCTCAAACCGATCTCTAACCGATCTCAAACCGATTTCAAACCGATTTCAAACCGATCTCAAACCGATCTAAAACCGAATTCAAACCGATCTCAAACCGATTATAAACCGATTTCATATCGATCTCTAACCAATTTCAAACAAATCTCAAACCGATTTCAAACCGATTTCAAACCGATCTCAAACCAATTTTAAACCGACCAAACCATTTCAAACCGATTGCAAACCGATTTCAAACCGATTTCAAACCAATTTTAAACCGATCTCAAACCTATTTCAAACCGATTTCAAACCGATCTAAAACCGATTTCAAACCGATCTCTAACCGATCTCAAACCGATTTCAAACCGATTTCAAACCGATTTCACACCGATTTCAAACCGATTTCAAACCGATTTCAAACCGATCTCAAACCGATCTAAAACCGATTTCAAACCGATCTCAAACCGATTTCAAACCGATCTCAAACCGATCTCAAACCGATTTCAAACCGATTTCAAACCGATTTCAAACCGATTTCACACCGATTTCAAACCGATTTCAAACCGATCTCAAACCGATCTCAAACCGATTTCAAACCGATTTCAAACCGATTTCGAACCGATTTCAAACCGATCTCAAACCGATTTAAAACCGATTTCAAACCGATTTCAAACCGATCTCAAACCGATTTCAAACCGATTTCAAACCGATTTCAAAACGATCTCAAACCGATTTCAAACCGATCTCAAACCGATCTCAAACCGATCTCTAACCGATTTCAAACCGATTTCAAATCGATCTCAAACCGATCTAAAACCGAATTCAAACCGATCGCAAACCGATTACAAACCGATTTTAAACCGATCTCAAACCGATTTCAAATCGATTTCAAACCGATTTCAAACCGATTTCAAACCGATCTTAAACCGATTTCAAACCGATATCAAACCGATTTCAAACCGATTTCAAACAGATCTCAAACCGATTTCAAACCGATTTCAAACCGATTTCAAACCGATTTCAAACCGATTTCAAACCGATTTCAAAACGATTTCAAACCGATTTCAAACCGATCTCAAACCGATCTCAAACCGATCTCAAACCGATTACAAACCGATTTTAAACCGATCTCAAACCGATTTCAAATCGATTTCAAACCGATTTCAAACCGATTACAAACCGATCTTAAACCGACTTCAAACCGATCTCAAACCGATTTCAAACCGATCTCAAACCGATTTCAAACCGATATCAAACCGATTTCAAACCGATTTCAAACCGATTTCAAACAGATCTCAAACCGATTTCAAACCGATTTCAAACCGATTTCAAACCGATTTCAAACCGATTTCAAACCGATTTCAAAACGATCTCAAACCGATTTCAAACCGATCTCAAACCGATCTCAAACCGATCTCTAACCGATTTCAAACCGATTTCAAACCGATTTAAAACCGATCTCAAACCGATTTCAAACCGAATTCAAACCGATCTCAAACCGATTTCAAACCGATTTCAAACCGATCTCAAACCGATTTCAAATCGATTTCAAACCGATTAAAAACCGATCTTAAACCGATTTCAAACCGATTTCAAACCGATCTCAAACCGATTTCAAACCGATCTCAAACCGATTTCAAACCGATTTCAAACCGATCTCAAACCGATTTCAAACCGATTTCAAACCGATATCAAACCGATTTCAAACCGATTTCAAACCGATTTCAAACAGATCTCAAACCGATTTCAAACCGATTTCAAACCGATTTCAAACCGATTTCAAAACGATCTCAAACCGATTTCAAACCGATCTCAAACCGATCTCAAACCGATCTCTAACCGATTTCAAACCGATTTCAAACCGATCTCAAACTGATCTAAAACCGAATTCAAACTGATCTCAAACCGATTATAAACCGATTTCAAATCGATCTCTAACCGATTTCAAACCAATCTCAAACCGATTTCAAACCGATTTCAAACCGTTTTCAAACCGATCTCAAACCGATTTCAAACCAATTTCAAACCGATCTCAAACCGATTTCAAACCGATCTCAAACCGATTTCAAATCGATTTCAAACCGATTCAAACCGATTTCAAACCGATTTCAAACCGATCTCAAACCGATTTCAAACCGATTTCAAACCGATTTCGAACCGATTTCAAACCGATCTCAAACCGATTTAAAACCGATTTCAAACCGATTTCAAACCGATTTAAAACCGATCTCAAACCGATTTCAAACCGAATTCAAACCGATCTCAAACCGATCTAAAACCGATCTCTAAACCGATTTCAAACCGATCTCAAAACGATTTCAAACCGATTTCAAACCGATTTCAAACCGATCTTAAACCGATTTCAAACCAATTTCAAACCGATCTCAAACCGATTTCAAACCGATCTCAAACCGATTTCAAACCGATTTCAAACCGATCTCAAACCGATTTCAAACCGATTTCAAACCGATTTCAAACCGATATCAAACCGATTTCAAACCGATTTCAAACCGATTTCAAACCGATCTCAAACCGATTTCAAACCGATTTCAAACCGATTTCAAACCGATTTCAAGCCGATTTCAAACCGATTTCAAACCGATTTCAAACCGATTTCAAACCGATCTCAAACCGATCTCAAACCGATCTCTAACCGATTTCAAACCGATTTCAAACCGATCTAAAACCGAATTCAAACCGATCTCAAATCGATTATAAACCGATTTCAAATCGATCTCTAACCGATTTCAAACCAATCTCAAACCGATTTCAAACCGATCTCAAACCGATTTCAAACCAATTTTAAACCGATCTCAAACCGATTTCAAACCGATCTTAAACCGATTTCAAATCGATTTCAAACCGATTTCAAACCGATCTCTAACCGATTTCAAACCGATTTCAAACCGATTTCAAACCGATCTCAAACCGATTTCAAACCGATTTAAAACCAATCTCAAACCGATTTCAAACCGATTTAAAACCGATCTCAAACCGATTTCAAACCGAATTCAAACCGATCTCAAACCGATTACAAACCGATTTTAAACCGATCTCAAACCGATTTCAAATCGATTTCAAACCGATTTCAAACCGATTTCAAACCGATCTTAAACCGATTTCAAACCGATCTCAAACCGATTTCAAACCGATCTCAAACCGATTTCAAACCGATATCAAACCGATTTCAAACCGATTTCAAACCGATTTCAAACAGATCTCAAACCGATTTCAAACCGATTTCAAACCGATTTCAAACCGAATTCAAACCGATTTCAAACCGATTTCAAAACGATCTCAAACCGATTTCAAACCGATCTCAAACCGATCTCAAACCGATCTCTAACCGATCTCAAACCGATTTCAAACCGATTTCAAACCGATCTCAAACCGATCTAAAACCGAATTCAAACCGATCTCAAACCGATTATAAACCGATTTCATATCGATCTCTAACCAATTTCAAACAAATCTCAAACCGATTTCAAACCGATTTCAAACCGATCTCAAACCAATTTTAAACCGACCAAACCATTTCAAACCGATTGCAAACCGATTTCAAACCGATTTCAAACCAATTTTAAACCGATCTCAAACCTATTTCAAACCGATTTCAAACCGATCTAAAACCGATTTCAAACCGATCTCTAACCGATCTCAAACCGATTTCAAACCGATTTCAAACCGATTTCACACCGATTTCAAACCGATTTCAAACCGATTTCAAACCGATCTCAAACCGATCTAAAACCGATTTCAAACCGATCTCAAACCGATTTCAAACCGATCTCAAACCGATCTCAAACCGATTTCAAACCGATTTCAAACCGATTTCAAACCGATTTCACACCGATTTCAAACCGATTTCAAACCGATCTCAAACCGATCTAAAACCGATTTCAAACCGATCTCAAACTGATTTCAAACCGATTTCAAACCAATCTCAAACCGATTTCAAACCGATTTCAAACCGATCTCAAACCGATTTCAAACCGATTTCAAACCGATCTCAAACCGATTTCAAACCGATTTCAAATCGATCTTAAACCGATTTCAAACCGATTTTAAACCGATCTCAAACAGATATGAAACCGATTTCAAACCGATCTCAAACCGATTTCAAACCGATCTAAAACCGATTTCAAACCGATCTCTAACCGATCTCAAACCGATTTCAAACCGATTTTAAACCGATTTCAAACCGATCTCAAACCGATCTCAAACCGATTTCAAACCGATTTCAAACCGATTTTAAACCGATTTCAAACCTATTTCAAACCGATTTCAAACCGATCTAAAACCGATTTCAAACCGATCTCTAACCGATCTCAAACCGATTTCAAACCGATTTCAAACCGATTTCACACCGATTTCATATCGATCTCTAACCAATTTCAAACAAATCTCAAACCGATTTCAAACCGATTTCAAACCGATCTCAAACCAATTTTAAACCGACCAAACCATTTCAAACCGATTGCAAACCGATTTCAAACCGATTTCAAACCGATTTTAAACCGATCTCAAACCTATTTCAAACCGATTTCAAACCGATCTAAAACCGATTTCAAACCGATCTCTAACCGATCTCAAACCGATTTCAAACCGATTTCAAACCGATTTCACACCGATTTCAAACCGATTTCAAACCGATTTCAAACCGATCTCAAACCGATCTAAAACCGATTTCAAACCGATCTCAAACCGATTTCAAACCGATCTCAAACCGATCTCAAACCGATTTCAAACCGATTTCAAACCGATTTCAAACCGATTTCACACCGATTTCAAACCGATTTCAAACCGATCTCAAACCGATCTAAAACCGATTTCAAACCGATCTCAAACTGATTTCAAACCGATTTCAAACCAATCTCAAACCGATTTCAAACCGATTTCAAACCGATCTCAAACCGATTTCAAACCGATTTCAAACCGATCTCAAACCGATTTCAAACCGATTTCAAATCGATCTTAAACCGATTTCAAACCGATTTTAAACCGATCTCAAACAGATATGAAACCGATTTCAAACCGATCTCAAACCGATTTCAAACCGATCTAAAACCGATTTCAAACCGATCTCTAACCGATCTCAAACCGATTTCAAACCGATTTTAAACCGATTTCAAACCGATCTCAAACCGATCTCAAACCGATTTCAAACCGATTTCAAACCGATTTTAAACCGATTTCAAACCTATTTCAAACCGATCTAAAACCGATTTCAAACCGATCTCTAACCGATCTCTAACCGATCTCAAACCGATTTCAAACCGATTTCAAACCGATTTCACACCGATTTCAAACCGATTTCAAACCGATTTCAAACCGATCTCAAACCGATCTAAAACCGATTTCAAACCGATCTCAAACCGATTTCAAACCGATTTCAAACCGATCTCAAACCGATTTCAAACCGATCTCAAACCGATTTCAAACCGATTCTAAACCGATCTCAAACAGATATGAAACCGATTTCAAACCGATCTCAAACCGATTTCAAACCGATCTAAAACCGATTTCAAACCGATCTCTAACCGATCTCAAACCGATTTCAAACCGATCTCAAACAGATCTGAAACCGATTTCAAACCGATTTCAAACCGATCTCAAACCGATCTCAAACCGATTTCGAACTGATTTCAACCCGATTTCAAACCGATCTCAAACCGATCTATGCAAAACAAATTTAATTGAATTAACACAAGGACTTACTACACGTATATATTAAAACAAAACTAGCTATATATTTGTATGCAAAACAAATTTAATTGAATTAACACAAGGACTTACTACACGTATATATTAAAACAAAACTAGCTATATATTTGTACACAAAAATATGCAAATAAACATACCATAATGCATTATCTGTAAAATCAACTCTTCGATCCAGGTCTTTTATCACAAATTTCGACTAGACTCTGCTCTTCGAATGGAATCGAGTTGAATAAAGCTCATTTCAACTTGACCCAGGCATAGTGTTTGATAATTCGCAGAAAATAGGTGCGTTTTTTACTAGACCAGATGAATCGGACGAAAAAAAAACGACATCGTGGCTTAGCGACGCCATCACAGAAAAAAAAAATTGTTTCCTTTCAAAATATCGATAACAAGTATGAAATGCGTTCCGGTAACACAGTTTTTATCTGGGCTAAAGTTAAGCCCTGAAAATTCTCTGGGCTTAGTTAAGCCCGAAGGGGCTTAGTTGTTGTTGCATTTAACATGTAAATTGTTTAGACCCGACTTCGTTTTTTTTTCATTAAAGGCCATTCGGGTAAGGAGAACAATATACCTAATATTTAGGTAGTCGTGTGAAAAATAAGAAAATGCTAAATTTAACAATTTAAATTAACTTTAGGCCTTGTTTTCTTTTTAAAACTGTAGATAGCTTGGAACTGCTTTAACAAATTTATTCGTATTCGCAGTTATGGGCTCATGTGAAAGGCACTTTAAGGCCTAACTACATTCAAGAATATGAAATTTGAGTTGAATGAGTGCATTCAAACGCGGAAATAGCTAGAGGTAGAACTACAATTGGCAGAAGCCAGCGATTGTAGTGGTACGAAACCGAGCGCAAACAAGAAATTCATATGAAGCACACAAAATTAGTTATTCGTTTAGCTTTCGTTAACTTTTGCCGTCGTGTGAGAGAGCACTTACCGACCGCTCTTCCATAAGTGGGATAGTTTGAATCCGAAAACTATATCCGATTCCATATTATTCATTCGTTAAATTCGCAAATAAATTCAATGTTTTTCATCCATTCGAATAAATATTTCTTTGTAATGAATAATATTGGCTAAAATTTGAGTGTTTGCATTTCATAAATCCGATTGAAAAAGTTGGATTTTAAAATCACTTGAATCCAATTTAAGCCCAGGACCCATGTTCTTTAACTTTAGCATCGATAAAGTTAGTCAGGAAACATTGAAAAATGAAACAAAACTCATACGATTTGCTTGAATTTCCATCGTTTCTTGATGAATTTTATCGATGCGATAGTTACAGAACATGGGTCCAGAGCGAATAATAAAAATGGAGGAAGCAAATAAAAAGAATTTGGCGCTTGGCGTATAGTTTTTGTTAGAACTAAGAAATATCAACCAGCGCTCTGGCAATACCATGCCAAGGACAGAACAATTTACATTTATTTTATACTTGGCAACACTCTTGCTTTTTAAATTCAACGACTGAATATGTCACTCTCTTCTAGAAACTTCTTACGCAAACCATTCATTCTTCTTTTTATTAAAATAAACCTCTGCTAAAAATATAGTTTTGCGTTTTCAATTCATCAGGTTATGGGCCCAGTCCCAATGGAAAGTATATAAATATTGTTTGAAATTAATAAAAAGTAAAGAAACATGTCGAACAGCATGAATTCCATCAGGCCACTCGTCAGCGACAACTATGATACATGGGTCATGCAAATCGAGGCCGTGATGGTGAAAGCTGGAACATGGAAGCATGTAAATGGAGCATCACCAAAACCCGAACTTGTTGAAAACAGCGATAAGTCCAAAAAGGATCTTCAGAAGTGGTTGGATGACGACGCGAAAGCAAAGTCAGACTTGATTATTGCCATCGATCCGAGTCTATTGCGTCTCGTTAAAGGATTGGACACGGCAAAGGGTGTCTGGGAGCGATTAAAGTCTGAATTTACTTCCACGGGACCAACGAAGAAGGGAACATTGCTGAAACGTGTGGTGACATATAAAATCCAGGAAAGCGACGATATGCGAAAGAATTTAATGGAATTCTTCGATGCAGTGTCGCAACTAAAGTGTATGGATGTTGATATACACGAGGAGTTGTTATCGATTCTTTTATTGAATGGATTGCCACCGAGTTTCGAACTGTTCAAGTGTGCAATGGAGTCTCACGACAACCTTCCGAAGCCCAGTATTCTGAGAGAGAAAATTCTCGAGAAGTACGATGCAACAAATCAACGTAGGGAGGACGACAAATCCGAAGCGATGTATGTCCGACGAGGTGCTAGTCAGAGCAAATCGAAATTCGAACGAGGAGCGCAGCAACGAAAGCATGGCAATGGCAATACGATTGACCGAGACACATGTTTTAAATTCAGATGTTACAAATGTCATGAACTTGGTCACAAGGCGTCTATGTGCACGAAGAACATCAAACCGAAGTACTCTTCACGATGTGAATCATCAGCGAAAGCAGAAAGTACATTCCACACGACGGATGACCAAGCTTTGGGAATGCAGAAAAGTGAATTTGAAAGACGATGGTGTTTGAACAGTGATTGCACGTCCCACATGTGCAACGATGAGAGTTTGTTTACAAAATCCTCTACGATGCAAGGAAAGCTGCTGATGGCAAACGATTCCAGTACGAATGTCGATGCGAGAGGAGCTATAAGGATTGTCACTACAGACGGGATGTCTGAAAGGTCAGTAAAACTCGAAAACACATTGTTGGTAAAGAACCTTCGAACTAACCTATTATCTGTTGCGAGGATAACCGACCACGACAACATCATCACGTTCGATGAAAAGAAGGCAATCGTCCGAGGAAATGACGGTGAAGTCAAAGTAGTTGCGAGCCGAGTTGGACAACTATATTATGTCCAAGAAAGCACAGCACAAGCGTGTATGCTGGATGCGAATGAACCCAAGATTGAATTATGGCATCGCAGGCTCGGTCACCTGAACGAACGAGACCTTCTGGATATGCACCGAAGGAATGTGGTGACCGGACTTTCTCTGAACGAAAACGAAAAGCTTGGTACTTGTAGCGTATGTCTAAGCGGAAAAATGACGAGCTTGGCGTTTCCCAAGAAGTCAAATAGAAGCACAAAAGTTTTGGATCTTGTGCACACTAATGTGTGGGGGCCTTCCAGAGTCGATTCGTTAGCAAAGTCGAGATATTTCGTCACTTTCATTGACGATTGTAGCCGTTGGTGCGAAGTTAGATTTTTGAAGCAGAAAAATGACGTTTTTCTAGCTTTTAAGGATTACAAAGCCCAAGTTGAGACACAAACTGGTCGCAAAATAAAATGCTTGATGTCAGATAACGGAGGAGAGTTCTGCAACCATGAATTTGATGAATTCCTACGACTGAACGGGATAAGAAAACGACTTACAGTTCCACATACGCCACAGCAAAATGGCGTGGCGGAACGGAAAAGTCGAACGCTTGCTGATATGGCAAGGTGCCTCCTAATCCAATCTGGTGTTGAAAATGAATTTTGGGCAGAAGCAATTGCAGCTTCGAATTACCTACGGAACCGATGCCCTACAGTCAGTTTAAATGGACGCACACCATTTGAGTTCTGGAACAAAAGATTGCCAGATTTGAGGCATCTAAAGGTTTTCGGCGCAAGGACTTTTGTTCTTGATAAAGCTCCTGGTAAGGACAAATTCGAAGCGCGTTCAATGGAGGGCATCCTGGTTGGGTACTCCGACGTATCCAAGGGTTATCGTGTGTGGATCCCTGAAAAACAAAAAGTAGTCATTACGAGAGACGTCAAGGTTATAGAACATGATTTAGCTACTATGAAAAGTCAAGAAAAACATGTTACTATTCCAAGTGATGATATTGAACTTGAGTCAGCTTCAATAGATTTGGAGACACATGATGAGTTTGAGCCTCCGATGGAGAAGAAAAATGTTCGTAAAGTTTATCAAACGCGGTCTGTTTCGAAGTCGGCCAAGCAGAGACAAGTCGAACAACCAACAGAAGACGATGCTGATGCCGAAGATGAAACCGACGATGAAGTTTACGACGATGCCATAGACGAAGATGAAATTGAGATGGCGAACATTGGAGAGTTGTCACTCGAGGATGCGATGTCTGGAGCAGAAGCACAAGAATGGCTGGAAGCAATTAAAGAAGAGATTCGAGCGCTTATCAAGAACAATACGTGGGACCTAGTTGAGCGTCCAGAGAACAGAAGTGTTGTAACGAGCAAAATTGTTCTACGAAATAAAATGAACGCAGATGGTTCTTTGGAACGAAAGAAGGCTCGTGTCGTTGCTCGAGGTTTCACACAGCGCAAAGGAATCGATTTTGAGGACACCTTCGCTCCTGTAGCCCGCCTCGAATCAATTAGACTCCTGATGGCTCTAGCAGTCCGTGAAAATTTGAAAGTTTATCAAATGGATGTCGTGGCAGCGTATCTAAATGGTGAGTTGGAACAAGAGATCTTTATGGAAACTCCAAAGTATCTTCAACAGTCGTTGCAAATGCTATCAAGAGAGAACCAAAAGGGGGATAGCGTGATGAAAAAGGCCAAACAAATGCTCCAAAAGCTCAAGAATGGCAATCATGTGTGTCGATTGAGGAAAGCGTTGTATGGTCTTCGGCAGGCAGGACGACAATGGCATAAAAAGTTAGACGAAACACTTCGTGGACTTGGCTTGAAACCAGCTGCTAACGATACTTGTTTTTACTTCAACACAAGTGAGGAAGAATTCACCATCGTTGCAGTGTACGTCGACGATATTCTGTACGCCTCAAGAAGTCAAAAGACATTAAAGCACATACGTGATGGACTTGCTGCAGCATTTGAAGTGAAGGATCTCGGACTGGCGCGATTTTGTTTGGGCGTCGAAATTATTCAAAGTGAAGGCGAGAATAAACTGAAGCAGCAAGCATACATCAGAGAAATATTAAAAAGGTTCAACATGGACGAGTCAAAACCAATAAGTACACCGAGCGACACAAAGTCGAAATTACCTGCTAGAAAAGATAACACTGAACAGTGTCAAAGCGAAAAGCCCTATCGTCAACTCATCGGATCGCTTATGTATTTGGCAATTGCAACTAGGCCAGACATAGCGTTCACAGTTAATCGATTAGCACAATATAACGAAAACTTTCAAGATGTGCACTGGTCAGCTGCGAAGCGTGTTCTACGCTATTTACGAGGAACGGAAACCTACGGGCTTATTTATACCAAGGACACCTTGGGTCTTCGAGGATACTCGGATGCTGATCATGCGAATGACGAAACCGATAGAATATCATACACCGGATACGTTTTTGTACTGAGTGGAGCTGCAATAACATGGCGTTCCCAGAAACAAAGGTCAGTAGCTATTTCAAGTACTGAGGCAGAATATGTAGCGCTGTCCGAGTCATCAAGAGAAGCAACATATCTTCAGAATCTTATGGCCGAGATGAATTTGCCTCAACTCACCAAAATAAGTATTGGAACAGACAACCAAGGTGCAAAACATATAGCCAAGAATGCAGTCTGTCATTCACGAACAAAGCATATTGCGACCAGATACCATTTTGTCCGACAACTCCTACATGATAAAAGAATAACAGTCATCTACATCCCAACTGAAATGATGCCGGCGGATGTGTTCACCAAGCCACTTCCTGGACCAGCCCACTACAGATGTATAGAAGACATCGGTATATCAACTTGTTAAAAAGCTCTGATTGAGGAAGGCGTGTTAGAACTAAGAAATATCAACCAGCGCTCTGGCAATACCATGCCAATGACAGAACAATTTACATTTATTTTATACTTGGCAACACTCTTGCTTTTTAAATTCAACGACTGAATATGTCACTCTCTTCTAGAAACTTCTTACGCAAACCATTCATTCTTCTTTTTATTAAAATAAACCTCTGCTAAAAATATAGTTTTGCGTTTTCAATTCATCAGTTTTCAACTGTTTTATTTTCTATTTGATGTATGAGTGAATTAAAATCTATAATTTTTTTAAAATTATTTTTCCTGGTTTTGCAAAATAAATAATTGAAAGCCTATTACTCTGTGCTTTGAATAAGTAAAAGCAAATTAACATTGAACAAACAATTATTTACTTTTTTCACTTTCCACCACTTGGGCATTATGGGTTACTTGTGAAACTGACGTTTCGGAAAGCTAATTTTCGGTAGGTTTTGACCAAGTTTCGCAACTATTTACGATATTAGTGACATCTAGATGTGTTTGTGTTTCACTTTTCTACAAAAATAAAAGCTAGGAACGCTCTAACTTCTACTTTTGTAAAATTTGAGATAAAAGATAGGATGGAGTAGTTGTTTGAAAAAAGACAAAACATTTTTTCACTTTTGTACAAAAGTGAAATGAATGTAGTTAGGCCTTACACTGTACCTTGTTCGCTCTCGTGGTTTCATCAGCGGAGTTTTGGCTTATTGTTAGCATCCAATGCCAGTCATCTGTTTTGTCGAGGCCAAAACATCAGCAATACGATTACCAACAAATGGTTCATAGGTTATTGTGAGTACATCATTTCATTTGCTTCAAACCATGGGGTTCTCTAGTAATTCATCTTCAAAGCACCGAAAAGAACAATAATGCAACTCCACAATCGGACATTGTCTTCCTACTCAACATCACACGAATATCTCGTGACCCCCATGGATAAGATCTTAACGGCCTTTATAATGTAATTATGTACTCACAATAAAATTTTCGACGATGTAGTACACATTCATGTTGAAAAATGGACCAGCCCCCATTAATGTTTGGCCATTCTCCTTAACATTGTATTTATATCATAAATGAGGCTTACATTTAACTGAGAATTTCTCAGAGAAGAAAAAAGATATCGGAAAGATTTGTCGAAAGCCACATAAATCACATTTTTTTCAAATATTTTTTCTCCAACATTTTGTGTTTGAAACAGACAACTTCACAAGCTGGGACTTTTATATTTAAAAAATGTTTTCAGGTGAAACAGAGTGATAGTGAGTCAAAAAGAAGAGTACTATTCGTCAATGCATGAACGGATTATATATGGACTGGTTGCTAGTAACCAATCTCAAGGTGGTTCCATTTTAGGCTCAGCCATTTTTAGTGACACTAGCCGCTCTATACTGTAACCATGATCCAACTGCTGTAACTGCAGCTGCAAATGGAAAAGCTGTCAAAATGTTGAATACACACTCTATTCTGGTAAGGCAGTTAGTTGTTTAATTGTATCATGCACTGCAACTAGTTGGAAAAATGAAGCGCTACACTTTTGACATTTGATTACCTGATAAGTGCTGCCAGACTTAAAATTTAATAATGCTTAGACCTTGACCAGACGCTTTATTCGCTTTTGGTTTTTATCGGAAGCGGGTGCTCACAGACTATATTTTCATTAATTTAATGATCAAACAATTGTAGAATACATTCGAATTGATTTCATATTAATTAGATTTATTTATTTTTTTTTTTAATTTTTGTGTACTGGAAGACGATATAACGTCGTGTAAATGGTTCTATGTTGAATGTACAAGCCATATCTATATTTTGTATCGTTGTGAATGATTCGTTATTGTTTTGCATCTATCTATGGAGAAATTTCCTGTGCACGAAATTTCATATGAATGAATAAAAAAAAACTTTAAATATAGCAAAATAAATATACACCCCGATATCAGAATCCAACGAATGGTCCGCGGAGGGAATCTGACCCAATTTTGACATGAGCCGAAAATGTCAAAATTAAGTCAGATTCTCTCCGCAGCTCATTCGTTGGATTCTGTAGTCAGGGTGATATATTTTTTCATAAATACTTTTGGGGTCAGTTTGTTCACATTGGGCTAAATCTGTAAACAGTTTTTCACAAGCTCTGGTTAAATGGAGGTATGACTAAAATTATAATTTAGCGATAATGACGTATTAATTGAATGACAAAATATCTCGATAGTTCTTAAGGGGTAAGCTAAAGAATTTTTTGGGGAATCCTGTTAAAATTTCTGAAATACCTACTGGCACTCCCCAGTCATGTTAATCCAGCAAAACGAAGAAGCATTTAAAATGTTTGCATACTCCAAAACCAAAAAATTCTACATATATGCGTACGTAAAAATTACTTGAAGAATGTATTTTTGTAATTAAGGCCGTGTGCCAATTGCGTTATGATTTTGGATAAATTTGATCACAGTTAAGTTTTACCCTCTTTTATAGGGTGGATAAAATTTAAGGTGTTTGCTGTCTCAATTGAATAAAATGAAATTTTTCAAAGCATACATTTCCCATTAGTTTTGTTGTTGCATTTTTGCAGCAATGACAGTACGCCAAACAAGCAAATCTGTTTGCAAAATTAATGAAAACCTGAAAAGGTAGTTTCAATAAATTTTACTGATTCTTTTATATTATCAAAAACAAACAACGAGGAACAATTTGAAATTTTATAAGGAGATCAGTCAAAATGGCCGCAAACATTTACGCTTAAAAATTGATATTTTTAAAAGAACCACGAGATACTATACAAGCAAAAATTATTGAATATTTTTCTATATTTTAGTTTCGTGAGTTCAAAACTTTCATTTATTATGATGCTTTTGCCTACCTTTTCATTTGATTTTAATTTTTTTTGATATTTCCCGATAGGATTCGTGATTTCACGACAGCATAGAAAACTATTTAGCTACATTCATCTCCCTCATTTATTCAGAAGCATAGGCTTGTTAAAAAGGCATGGGATCAAATTTAACCATACTTTTAACGCAATTGGCATACGATCTAAATAGGTAAATATTAAATCAAGAAATTGTCACGAGTACGATAACTCAGGAGCCAACAAATTATAATGTTTTTTTGTAGAACCGCTAAATACAATAATTTTTTACTATAGTAGGGGGTTCTATCTCCCTCCGTTTGGGTGGGAGGGGCAGTTTTATAAAAAAAAATACTAGAAATAAAAAGATATATAAAAAAATAACGGTAACAGCTACATTTCAGTCTTAGGTCTTCATTTAAAACCAATACTCAGTTTTATTAGCTAGTTTTCAAATCAAGTGAAATCTATGCATAGTTTTTGAAAAAAATGAGCTTTGAACTTAAAATTTGGGATACAAAAATTTTTTTTTAAAGTTTAAAGTGTAATTTTTCAGAGCTGTAAAATTATATATATATTTTTTTTTTCTAAAATTCGTTGCTTTAATTAATTCCTAATCAAAAATTGAAAATTAGATGACTTTTTATCTTCTTGAGAAAATTAAAAATTACTGAAACTACTTTTTTGCGTACTATTGCGAATGACTTGTTATGATTCCAAACGAAAACGAAGAATAGATGTGAACTGCAACAACAACAAGACCTGTGCTAAATGATGTGCTGAATGAAGATTTGATTCTATAAGTGCGTGTTTCACTGGTTTTCAATAATAATTTGCATATCTCATCAATCCAGCTATTCATTTCAGCATCTAGGCAAAACAAATTGACAGCTGAGGATATACACATTTTATTTGATAATCTCGACGTAAACAGCTGATTCCTACAATTTTTCGTTCAGTAGGAGCGCTCACTGAGCTGACGGAGCAAAGATTGTTTTCCTTAGTGTTTGACAGCAAAACTGGGGAAATACTCCGATCCCTCAGAAATTGACAATAGATTTTGATCAATAATTTTTTGTGAAATGTTGGCAAAGTATAACTAACAAATAAATTAGATAAATTAAATAAAACGTTATTAGTAACAAAAAGGTAGAAAACAAATTTAATTTACATTCCTTTTTGTAAATTTCACACGATGTCTTGTCAAACTGACATAAATTTGGCTTAACTACGGCTTTATACCTCCTATGAACCAGTTTTAGCTCACTCCGCCTGAATTCCTAGTGATCTCGAAAATTTGTTCCATTTTTCGAACGATGTGATTGTCGAAAGTTAAAATGAAACACATGCATTTAGACGTTTCTACTTTCTACTCACACCTAAGATTTGAAATCGTGCGACTAAAAAGTTGTAGTCTAAATAAAATTAAAATTAAATTTGGTGGCACAGCATCTCGTGGAGAACCAGGGCCTAGTCACTTACAACTCTCAACCATTCCTGTGTGCGTGTTGATGGCAGGAATGTAGTAACAATACGAACAAATCATGCGACGTTCTCTTTTGTGTTCCTTCTCTTATTCAGTCCAACCAATCAAATCATGTCTTTCATTAGGTGTGTTTTTTTCCTTGCCCAAATGGGCTTGAATGAAAAAAACGACGTCGAGGCTAAGCAATGTATATATTAAATGCAACAACAATTAAGCCCCTTTGGGCTTAGCTAATCCCAGAGAATTTTCGGGGCTTAGCTTTTAGCCCAGATAAAAACTGTGTTACCGGCACGATATTCATACTTGTTATAGATAGTTCGTATGAAAACTCCATTTTTTTTCTGTCATGGCTTCGCTAAGCCCCGATGCCGTTCTTTTGGTCCGATTCCCCTGGGCTTACAAAAAAAACACGCCTATTATGAAATTACGAAAAACACAAAGAGGAAAAAAATCTGCAGTATAATTGTCTTCATATCTGAACACTTTCGTTCTTCACGTATAAACAACAAGCATATTTTCAGTTTATTAAAAATGAGAGAAAAATGTAGTGTCATACCGGCTTTATTAATTTAAGTCTCTCCCAAACCAAAGCGAATGCGGAGCGATTCACAGCAAATCATTCACAATAGTAAAAAATATGACAAACATATATCGCTAAACAACAACAAAAAATCGCCGTCGCCGCGAATTCGCGTTGGTTTGGGAGAGCCTTAAGCCTCTCCGAAACCAACGTGAATTCGCAGTGAATCATTCACAATAGTAAAAAATGTGACAAATATACAACGCTCCGCATCCAGAGCTTGGCTCTTCAAACTCAAGAGCCTGGCTCTGATGACATTTATATGACACCCATTTGATTTTTTTAATTTGGGGGAAAATACACTTCACTTCAACTGAATCAGCACACAGATTTTTAAAAGTGTTTTGTCCATTTTGTTAAAACTTGTACATTGTCCTAAGATTATTAAAAAAAAAAATAAAAACTATTTCAAAAAAATTTTGTTTACTTCCTTCCATCAATTTTTATTACCAGTTTAAATATTTTTGCTTATTATGGCTGATTTACAATGACGCTTTCACGTTTGCGATGCGTATGTTACATTAAAGAAGCGTTACGAACGCGTCGAGATAAAACGAGAACAGAATTCAACCATTTTTTGCACGTAGGCCAAATGCCTAAATTGAAAATCGAAATGTCAAAACACACGCAAAAGTAGAATAATTTCTACTTTTGGGTTGCAGCCGCTTATGTTACGTTGGTTTGTGTACTTACTTCTGGATGCAAAATCGTAACATAACGCTAACGCGTCATTTTAAACAAAAAACTTAAATTCCTTTGCCTGAACATGAAAAATTTCAAGAGAACCAGAAAGATAGTTATGCTTTGTGAACCTTTATTCTACATCCAGCACTTATAATGGCATTATGGCAACGCTGTCTAAGAGCAATGTACAAAATAACATAGATGTCGCACATTTCTATGGGTGAAATTTCAAATAAACTTTACTTTTTTAATTTTTAAAAACAGATGGCAAGAGCTTTACGTAAAATTTGTTTGTAGTTACTTTTTTTTCCTGAAGGTACGTGTTGAGACATTTTTTAGACAGTTGTTGTATGGAACTGACATAAGACTAGCAGTCCATAGATTTGAAGGAGCCTTTTTCAGAAATAAGTAATCTAGTCGAAGTTTTATATTACTTTCATACCATTAAAACAAAATAAAATATATTTTCGAAAAAAAAACAGGCAATATCCAACTTACGCAAAATTATTGAAGAGTAGCACTATGTAATAGCAGTAACAGGATATTACACACTAGCAGTTTGGCCCATCCCATAGGAGAGTAAACACCCTTCGAGCAAATTAACTGATCCACTTTGTCGGCACTTCTTCGATCCTTAAAAAATGAGTCACACGCAGGGATTTAATTTTTTTCCCCACTTGTTTTTATTAGTTTATTTTTGTAAGTTGTGTGGTGAAGATCATTGCGTGTTTAGTACGTTTTTTTCGTGAAAACTTAAACACACTTTCAGTTAATAATACAAACCAAGTGCAATTGTAACTTATTTAATCTTGAGAAGTGCAAATTATTGTGTTCTTGTAATTATTTGTAAAAACTCCAAATAAATGTGACTTGGAAGGAAAAAAGTTCAAGGGAATTTCCTTTTCATACCTCTTGGTTTTGGTAATTGCTAAGTATGGTGAACTTTTTATCTCACAACACATGCGCAAGTGGGTCGGCGGTGATACTAAATTCCATACTAATCTAAACACACAGTTTTCAGGATCCACTTTTGGATTCGAGAATTAAAACTTTCATACGTTGTTCACTATGTTTGCGGATCCAAGACGGACTCGTCTGCTTGAAGAGCATACCGTTATTGTCATGGTATAAAAATAACAAGGTAAGCTTGAAAGTTCAAGGAGAAGATTCGTGACGTCATTGCGAGTGAACGATCTCAATTGTTTCCCAGATGGAACAAAAAGTAAATAATAAATTGTTTATGTTTTGAAGTTACTAAAACAATAAATTATTTATGTTTTAAAGTGACGTGATGTTGAAATTTTAAGTAAAACGATAAATAATATCCATTTTTAAAGTTATGTGTTGCGCGACACTCGCTATGACGTCACATGAGAACAAATATGGTGTCCCTTCATCTCATATACAACATACCTTGTATTTTTATACCATGGCTTACTTTCGGGTTGAAAGAAAGGCAAGATCGAAATTTTTCGAAGTCACCGTTTTTAAGATAGTGCTATGCCGTTTTCGGTTGGATGTTTGGAGTACTCCTTTTCTACTCTTTTATCAATCCAAGTACTCCAATTTTTCCATATGCCATAGGAACGGAACAGAACACAAAACCAATCAAAAACGACATAAGTGTTCGTCATCAAACAGCGCAATATTGCGAAAGTGTGTGTAGTGCAAAACTATTTCACTTCTTCTATAGTATAAAGGTGGAAGTGATGAATAACGTGACTGGGTGCAAAAAAAAACGGTTTTAACCGAGACAAAAAATCTCCGATGAAAACCGGTTGACTAAAACAAAATAACCGGTTTCGATTTTAACCGGCCGGTTTTTCCCATCCCTAATATATATACGAGCATGCTGATAACAATGCACAAAATAACATAGATGTCGCACAGTAAACAAATTTAACTTTTTTAATTTTTAATAACATGGCACGATCTTCTATTTTCAAAATTTGTAATAGTTATTTTTTTTTTTCCTGAAGTGGTGTAGCATCGCTATGCTTATTTTGGCACACAAGCGAATACCCGCTACTGAGTTATACTTATTCCACACTATCCCATTGAGTATTAACACACTTCAAAAAAGTGTAAAGAAAATCATGTATAATAGTGTGGAAGCAAAATATGAAATTTCATGACGGTGTTCACATTGGACTGAAAACTAGATTTTTTTTGACGTTTCGGTATTCACATCTCGCTCCCACTTCTTCAGTAAAGGAAGATGTAAATACTGAAACGTCAAAAAAAATCCAGTTTTTCAGTCCAATGTGAACACCGTCCATAACACACAACTTGACAGCGAATCCTACACGATTTGACATACGTTAATACATGAAAATATTTAGGAACGGTTCCAAAATCATCACACTTTCTTTCCCACTTGGGGGTTTGAGGTAATGGTGAAACTAACTTGTTTGGATTCAAGTGTGGAAGCAAAATATGAAAATCATTTTCAGCACACAAATTTGGCAGTCGTATGAAATTCTTTCCCACCTTATTCTGACATACGTACTATGTGAGATAGTGTAGAGGCACTAGGTGTGTTCTACAAAGAATTTCAAACAAAAGTGAAATTTTGTATTGGCCCGAACTAAATCTAGCGGTCTGAAACTGTTTGAAAAAATTTAAGGAACAGGGTCACTTTAAGAAACTCTTTCAACACGCAGTCATCGGAATTGTCTTTTTTATTAAGTCAATTGAGAAGCGAGTAGAGCGCCAAGTGATTTGACAGTAATGTACCTATGCACCCCACTATCTCGCCGGTTCTCACTCATTTGGCCTGGAGGTCAAATATATCAAAACATGCCAAATTAAAACATATGTGACATGTTAAATCAATATTTGATTGATTCAATTTCAATTATTGGCTGTAAAAATATGATTCACAGCTATGAACAATATAGTAGCGCACTTTTAAAATGAAAAATAATTGGAAAAGAATGTTCGTTACTTTTGAAATGATCATTCCACATTTTTGTTGGTTCATACCTACAGTGACCCACCAAAAATAGTCATTTACAACCCTTATCACCCACAGATTTTTATTTTGGGCGTTTAAATGATTCTTTGGTCTATTATTAGTGGACAGAAAAATAGCAAACTGTGAGTTTAGTATGAAATTTTTATTTTTGAATGGAACCTTGCAGACGATATTTATATATTTTAATTGTGAACGATAATAATAATTGAATTTGAAAGTAAATTGTTAATTCGAATTAATTTCACCTTTATATCGAAATATAAAAACCTTTTATCGAATAAAGGCAAGAAAAAACAACGACCGTGTGACAAAACCAGTCATGCGACGATGAAGAAGAAAAAAACACAAATATCAACGAATATTAAATTAATTACTTTAATTTTTCTTACGAAAGATGTGTCCAGCTTGGCGATTGAAGCAAGAAGATAGAAAGTGCATAGCAAAATTAACGGATCAATCAATTAACGTTAATAGATTTAAGGTAAGACCGCACTCGACGGAACCGCACTTCAGTGGAACTGCACAGCAACTGAACGTCAAAATATTTTTTGTATGAAATTTTTTGAGCTATATCGCACTAAGTCTCCTATTACACGATGGTTCTTTGCGTCTGACTCTTTTCGAACATAGTAAGTATAAAACAGAAAAGGATGAGATGGAACACCAGTTGCCCTGTGCGTCGTGGGCCAAGTTTTCTGAGACTCCTTCTGACGTTTCTTTTAGCATTGTCCCTATTTTCGTATTTTCCTATACAAAGCGCTTAAACAGTAAAGAGAACTGTCAATTTTGCATCAAGCGTCAAGAAGCACCGTGTAATAGCGCCTGACTCACAGGATGATTTTCAAATAGAAATTCGAAAAAAGAAGCAAAGAATCATCGTTTAATAGACAGAGCGACAACTGAACTTCACGGCGCAGCACCATGCGGCAAAGTTGATAATTTGACCAACTTTGCCGCGGCCTGAAGTTCCGTTCCGTTCTGTTGCCACTAGTGCGGTATAGCAAGCGTCCCGAAACGTTTTGGCTGTGCGCTTTGTTTTTTTCTGTGTCACGTGGGAAGTAGAGCCTACATTTTAAAAAATATTTCGTGCTGAAAATAAAAAAAGGAGAAATTATATCGGTCAGGCTATCAAATAATCATTTTGTTACTTGGTCGAAAGTCTAAGTAATACCATCACTACAGTAATGGCACTACTAATGGGTTCACTTATAGGCACAGCTCATTTATTTATGAGTGAAGCCAATATACACTGTAGCGTGGTGCGGTATATCAAAAAATTGCCGTAGAGTGCCACGCTGTGTAGCGCAGTTCCGCTGAAGTGCAGTTCCGTCGAGTGCAATCTTACCTTTAAGAGTAATTTTACAGCTAGAGTAATTTTCCAATAGAAATGGAAATACAAGCTGCGTTTTTTTGCATGTCCATGTGGACATTGCCGAAAAAAACGACATCGGGACATTTCCAACTTTGCCTTGGTCTGCCATTTTGTATTGAATAATTTTACCAACAAATATTTGACATTTCTATACAGATTATCGATAACAAAACGACAATAGTAGTTTGGCAGTACTGTTTTTATCGGGACAAAAGTTAAATCCACTGGACAAAGCTAACTCTATATGGACATAGTTGTTGTTGTATTTGACATGTACATTGCTTTGTTTTGCTGTCGTTTTTTTCAGGCAGAATTTACTGGAGTTGCAAAATAAAACAGCTACAAATTGACAATTACAAACTATAGGGTAAAATAGGTTTTGTTTGGTAAAGTGTGGAACAAAAAATATAAATTAAATAAACTGAATTTTAATTTAAGTTAAACAAAAACACAAATTAAAAAATGCAAACAATAAAGTAAAATAAATACTAAACAATAATAATAATTCAAAAATATGGGCAGAACGTTGAATTCTTGAAAAAATTATTTTTGAGCTCCAAGAACAAGGTAATCATCCTTTAAAAATTGTTAAAATAATCAAATGTTCTCGAAAAATGGTGTACAATGCCATTAATTCAGTGAAATACGATCCTCAGATTTATAATAAAAACAAAATTCGAAAGCCACCCCTCTCAAAACTTCAATACGCATTGACAGAGCCGTAGTCATAAAGTGTAACGCCGATCCTTTTAATTCCTCCCGCATCATTTTGGCCGAAATTTATGAGGAACTTGGTGTTAATGTCTCCAGCTGAACACTACAGCTAATCAGTCGATCTCGTACTGTGGAGGTGTTCAGCCGTTTTTGGCTTCCCAGTTTATTAAAATTAAATAATTCGGAGTGACTTAGTCAAGTTAAAGTTAAGCGAAGATATTTTCAATAGTGCAACAGCACATAGGAAGAGGTGGCGGACCGTAGTACGACAGTGATCACTGCGGGATAACAAAATTCGGGCCGTTAATTCTAGCGACCCGAGCATGTTTCCCCAAGTTAACAAGATATTTAGAAGGAATGATCAGAATGATCTTCCGTGTCTTAAGCTTCAGAGAACGACGGACAACAGAGACGTACTTCTGACAGCAGGAATTGCTCCTGAGGACGCCGTCTTGGACGATGACCTCTTTATTGTCGAAAATCCGCAGGAGAAAGTGGAGGCTGTAGGGGCTGCTTTCCAGCAAGTGTACAAGGTGAATGCGTGCATTCGCCCCAATCATGACCTGGAAAACAGAACCTCTTGCTCCATCACTTCTAGCTTCGGAATGACATCACGCAATGGCGATCAGAGAACCTTGGTTTCACCGGGTTCAATGAAGATCATTTGGCAAACGCCATAATTGCTGAACGAAATGGGCCCAGTTCCCTGTTAATTATGAAGGTGGAGCTCCAGCTCATCTTCGATTCATTAAAGAAGAAGAAGTCAGCAGGAGTCGATGGCATATCCAACGTTGTACTTCGACATTTACCTCAAGAAGCAGTAGACATTTATACTACTCTGTTTAACAACGCATATTATCCAGTGCGGTGGAAGACAGCTGTGGTGCATCCTCTCCCGAAAAGGGAAAGGACAACTCCAATCCGGCGAATCTCCGGTCGATAAGTCTTCTTCCGAGTATCAGCAGGTATTCGAAAAAGTTATCAATAGAGCTCTGTCTAAGTGGGCAGAGGACAATAATATCATACCGGACAATCAGTTCGGTTTTAAGGCGGGACATGACACCATTCATGCCGCGTCGAAACTCGTTTCTGATGTCCAATGGAACAAATCTAAGAAGCAGTGTACGGGTGCCTGTCTGGTTGATTTGGAGAAGGCCTTCGACACCGTATGGTAAAGCTGACCAGACTTGGCATTAGTAAACCACTATTATATATGCTTTATGATATGCTCAATGGCAGAAAGTTTGTTGTCAAAAGTGGTCATGTAACTTCTGCCACAACCTTTAATATTAAAAATGGTCTTCAGCAGGGAGCGGTCAACTCGCCGATCCTATTCAGCATTTACACCAGCGATCTGATAAGTAGTCTAACTCAGGCAATTGCGTATACCGACGATCTAATTGCGTACAGAACAGCTCCAAAAGTCGAGGTCATCAGGATTCTTTTGCAGCGTGACTTCGAAGAAGATTCAGCGATATTGCGATGACTGGAAGTTGAAAATCAACTTTCAGAAATCAGAAACTATCTTGTTTAGGACTCCGTTGCTTACAGCCACAAGGGATACGAGAAAGAACTAGCGCAAGCTGGTGATCGTAGGGCCAAATGGACATCCACTGGCAAGTAAAAGTGTAGTAAAGTACCTTGGCATCTGGATGGATCAGTATTTGTATTTCGACAGACATATAAATGCTGCTCTGGCCAGAGCTAGGGGAGCTTTTGCCCTGACGAAACGGTTGTTTTATAGCAGCCGGCTTGACAGCAGGGTGAAGGTGATTTGCTACATGGCCCTTATCCGGCCGATGATTGCCTATGGATGCCCGGTTTGGTTCAACGTTGCCCCATCTCAAATGGAAAAGATTCGGGTGTTTGAGAGGCAGTGTCTTCGACGCTGCCTTGGATTGCACAGAACACTAGAGTCGGACTACAAACATTACTATTCCAACCTGGTCCTATACAACGGTGCCAACATAAACAGGATAGATAATTTCTTGCTGAAACTTATTCGAGGTCACATTGCAAGAGCGATGTCCTCGTCTAACAGCTTAATTTTCGGGTCTTATTACCCCAACAACGAATACTACGAGAGTGTGCGTCTAAGCGGCTTTATTCCGCCCGATGCATTCCTCCACCTAGACAGTCGAGGGCTGATCCAGGATAGAGCGGCGGTTCCGCTAATCTACCACGTCGGCCGTAGAACTGTAGATCGGCGGCTCCTTTACAGTGGAGACGTCCTCGCACAAGACGGAGCTGAGCACCTTCGGTTCAGTAGGACTGTGTCCGAACGGGACCGAAGGGATAGGGTAAGGCAGGAGAACCAGTTCTGGTGGTTAAAATATGAAGAATGAAGTTCCTTCAGATATTTAAAATTGTCCTTGGTTTTTCTCTGTCATGGCCGACTAACATAGGTTTAGGTAATTAGTTTTAAGTAGGGACATTCAGGGTGGCACCAAAAAAAAAAATATATATATATATATAACATAGAAAAACACAAACAAATTATAAAATCCACAAAAATACAAAAAAAATATAAAACCGGAAAATGCTTGCTGTGGCTGTTCTAGTTTGTAAGTAGTCTGTAAGTAGCTTATAAGTAGGTTGTAATTAGTTTATAATTAGTTGTAAATAGTTTTAAGTAGCTTTAAGTAGTTTTAATTAGTTTTGGCAAATGTCAATTAGTTTTAATTAGCTTTAATTTAGTTATATGTAGTTTGTAAGTTTTATATAAAACCAAAAAAATAAAGACAATGATACCGAGTTTTTTGTAAATTCTTCTCGGTAAAAAATAAAACTGACCTGGATTTAGTATTAAGATAGTTCTTAGGCCGAAAGGCATTACCATTAAGTTATCATAGTTTAACTTAGAGCGCCCGACTGGGGCCAGTAAGTTAGTTTTAAGATATTGATAAGTAGGCTAGTTTTTATGAATTTTTGTCTAGCTTTAAGATAGTTTTAAGAAAATTGAAAAATAAAAATGAATTTATAAAAAAAAAAAAAATACTACAGCTAAAAAGAAAGACGACTAAATGATGGAAAGTTATATGGACGCGTAAGCAGAGAAAACCTCGACTGGCCAAAAAAAAATTACAAGGCAAGTTTGACATTTGCCAAAACTCATATCGCAACAAACAGTCCAAATCAATCGATTCCTGGGGGGTTATTATGAAAAACGATACTCGTTCAAAATAAGGCGTATTCGTTAAATTGCGATTAGGAAAAACGAATGTAGTAGCACTTAATCGTCAAATTGCGATTAAGAGAAACGAGAATCGTAAAAATGACGATACTCGTATTTTTATTTACGAGTGTGAAGGCTTTCGGTTTGGAGGTAGTTGTCAAATGTCATTTATTTTTTATGTTGGTTTTTGTTTTGTTAAGTGAGCGGAAAAAAGTAAGTAAATAATAAATACATTTGTGAAAAACATAAAACATAATTGACATTTGTTAATAGGAGGGAAGTAAAGGCCACTTTACACGATAATATAAGTTATATGACCTGTCATTATATTTTCTGTATGATTTCTCATATGAGCTGTCATTTCAAGTCAAGTCATACGGTTATAATTTTCTTATGTTTACACCTCTTTACTTCGCATTTGATTTTTCCTATGGTTATCTGTCAAAACCAAAATAAAAGAAAAAAAGTCATAAACAAATAAATTTTTGTGGAGCAAAACTACTTTTTATGAATAATCCATTGTTGTTTTCATTCAAAATAAACTTTTCTTGTAGAAATATTTTTATTTTCAATACTCTGAATTCACTACTTTCCATGAAAGTAAAAAATCTCTTTTGATTTCTCAAATGGAATTAGCTGCAGTTCTAATGTCAAAAAAGTCATATGCTTTTTGCTTTTGAGAAGTCATATGAGATATATGAGTGTGTTCAGACGATATGGTATGAATTTTTGACAGGTCATACGAGAAGTCATATGATTTCTATAATCGTGTAAAGTGGCCTTAAGTTGCGCTTTTAAAAAATTATCATTTTTCGTTTTTGTCTGGCAACTTTTTTTGCTTTCGTATTTTCGTATCTTATAATCGTTCTTCGCCATGACTTTCGTTTCTTCGAGTTTCGTTTTTTCTTCCGTTCGTTTCGTAATTCATAATAAGGGCCCTGAAAAATTCTTACTGTGTGGCGTAAGAGGTTTATGCAATGGCCCGTTCATTAAAACAGATTTTAAAAGAAGAGAATTAGTGCTTTTAGAAAATATTAAAAATTTTGTTCACAAATAGTTTAACTCACGATAGAATAGAACTTTTAAAACGCCATTTTGATTTTATAACGGGAATATTAAAAAAAAGTGTACCGTAAGAATTTTTCCGGGCCCGATTGCGGTTGTCGATTTCCTGATCGACGCACGACTTTTTTCTATCGATCGTCGTTCATATTGTGATTATCGATTGCAATCGAAATTTGTCGATGCCCTAGGAACACAATTTATATTTGAGAATTGAAAAACAAATAAAATTAACTTTCAAATTGAAGATATTAAATAGCGGATTATTCATAATAAAGCATTTTTTATTCGATTACATTACATAATCCCAAACATGGAAACCAATCGATACAATCGACAAATTTCGATTCGATTGTTAATCGACAACCGCAATCGGGCCCTGACTTCAGGCTGATTCGAGTGCTATAAATGAAAAAAAGACGCCTATGTTCATTGAAAGCGAAAAGTACAAGAATCAAAAGCAACCACATAATATTGGTGTTTTCTAGACTATTACGTTTGAAAAAATATCTGCAGACAACTAAAACATGGCTGCAGATATTTTTTTCAAACGTATATTCGCAAAAGGAACCAGTATCCAGAAATTATATTAATTTTTGATGTTTTAAATGCAAATTCATTCCATAATTTTTTGTATTGTTTTTATTTCATCATCATCGAGAGGCATTACAATTTAAGTTCTTGTTTTTTTTTAATTTTTTTATTTTTTTTTTTGTTTACTTAAAATAATAATAATTAATTAATAAGATGTAAATATGCAATATATGTGTATATATATAGTTAAATACACATATCGACAAGTTATTTGTTTTTTTGTTTTAAGTTTTTAAAACTATTTTTAATTTTTTTATTCTGCGTGTTTCAATGATTTTGCATTTCTTTCTTTTTTTGAAAATGTTCCTTTTGTTTATAGTATACAATTTTTAAGTGATAACTTTTCTCGAAAGAAAATAAGTTTTAGCTATATGAGAATCCAGTAGAGGTATTTGTTTTTGTATTTCAAAATAAATGAAGGATAAACGAAAATAATGAACACAAAAATGTAATACATATACTAACATGGCATTCGTACACATATTTTGACTTATTTTGTCTCTTTCATTTTTAGCAATGCACTTTTTTTAGAATCAACAGTTTTTACTTTTTTTTATTCTACCATTAAGTGTGCGTGCTGTTTTTCATATATGGAACGACAAATAAGAACGAGTTTAATTATTCGTATAACTGACAGATATTTCAAAAATATGCTTCGATGTGTCTTTAATGCAAAAAAACTTACACTCAAAGACCAATAAAATAAAAGATTATATACTACATGTATATACTGGTTTTAATCATCATAATATATGTATTTATATATACATTCAAATGCAAATTCAAACTTATTTATCATTTAACACTTAAATGCACACAAACATGCTCAGATATAAGAAAGTTATGTATTCAATAATTTTTTAATTCATCAACTTTTTAAATTATAAACATATCTACATGTAGGTATATAAAGATTTTGTAATTTATAAGATTTGTATAAAATAAACAATAGAAACTAAAAACAAAAAAAAGAGGAGGTTTTTGTGTATTGAAACATTGACACGAACATTATTTGTTTCAGTTTACAGTTGTTCTTGTTCTTCTTCTGTGGTTGGTTTAGGCTTTCTTTCTGTTTTTTTGTTTGATGCTGGTTTTTTTTAAATTTTGTTTTGTATGTTCTTATAAAGATTTTTAGCTTAAGGTTGGGAACTGACGTTCATCATCAACCTTTGGTGCATGTTGGCCTCCACGTTGTTGTTTGTCCATACCGCCACCCTCCTAAAGAAGTGAAAAAGTGGTAAATTTAAATTAATATTGCTTTTTCGAATTATTTTACCCTTCTGGGATTTTCATTTCTTGGTCGGCCAACATTTACACGTGGACCTTCTGGACGACCACCACCTGGTGCGGCAACAGCAGCACCAACACCACCAGCACCACCAGCATTACCACCAACACTACCACCTCCACCACCAACTGGACGCTCAGCGCCACCAGTTGGTCTGGATCCACGTCCACGACCACGTCCCATTCCACCGCCACCACGACGACCGTCATTGAAGTGGAATTGAATGTCTAAAACACGTTGCAAACGACCAACACGTTGTGGATACATTGATGGATCATATTCCAATTCTTCTTCACTCTCTCCTTCCTGATTTTTGTTTATGTAACACATTAATTTGATTTAAATTTTTACCGATTTGTTTTCAATCATCAACTTACAATCTTTGAACTAACCTTCTTTTTGTTATTCAAGGCAATCATTTTTTTCCATTGTGTAACATCCTCACCTTCGCCAGCCTTACGAATATTGAATTGAGGTTTAGCTCGTTGTTGTCTTTGTGCCTTCCATTCATCAAGGGTCAATTCTTTGGTTTCTTCTTCGATAGAAGCATTTTGTTCTGTTGCTGTTTGATCATTTCCTGATTCCTCTTTGTCAGTAAGCCCAGCTTGTAAAAAAAAAGAAAAGAACAAAAGTTGAATAAGATGAAGTTAAGATTAAAAATAAAAGAAATTGTTTTACCTTCGTCATTGGATTTATTAATATCTTCGATGTCCTGTTTAACTGAGCCCCAATTATGTGCACCAGCTCCATCGCGTTTATCAACAGCCTTAACTCCAGTCTTATCTGAACCAGATTGACGATCAAATTCACGTTTTCCACCGCGTATATTACCACCATCAGCTCCGCTACGGTTACGTGGTGGACCATTGAAACGTTGATTATTTTGGCGTATGCGTTGTTGTGAATCATTGTTGTATTCTCCAATTCCACCACTGCCGCCACCGCCACCACCACCGCCCATTGATCCAGGAATACCATTTTCACGATTACGACGATTATTACGTTGTTCTCGGGTTTCACCATTTTGAGGCTTGGAAGTACTGTTACGGTTTTGTGATGCTGGTCCTAACAAAGAAAATATTTAAAAAAAAAACGTAATTAACAATACATTTATTATTTCGCACAAAAAACCCTGCCACAAACTAAAGTTTTTCAGCTCAATAAAAAAAGCCTTAAGGGCTTGATTTCAAATAAAACAAATACAATTTCGTTCTTCAGAATCAATTTTGCTTAACCAGATATGGATTTGATTAATATAAGAAGATTGATAAAATAATAAAAAAAAAGGTGGAATAAACTAAAACTAATGGTAGAATTTGACCGAAACTAATTAAACCTACCGTCATAAATGAAGTATCTTGCCGATTTTTCAGATGGTCAAGTCACGCATTATACTGCGTTTGTTATATAGAGACAAAATGAAAGGGCAATTGTGAAAACTTAATCCTTTAATCAAGCTCTTATCGTCTTACCTGATTCGGACTTTGTATTCAAAAACCAAATTGAATTCTTATAACCTTGGTAATAATTGAAAAAAAAACAAACAAAACAATTCGTGAAAAATGAGAATACATTGGAAACCTTTATATCTAAAGTTTTCATTAAAAAAATATTTCTGAAAAAACATGCATTTTTGTTTTTTTTTTCAGACTACTCCATTTATACGTTTTTCTTCGAAATTTCATTAACTTTGAAGGCCAATGCACAACCAGAAGATGTTGATTGCAATAATATTTAAACATAATTTTCTGTGGTTCTGGTGAATATGAATTTGAGCTATAACATTACATTACATTCAGGAAGAAGCTAGTCCAAAAATGTAAGAAATTCTCGTAAAAACGTCGATTTTCCCATTTTCGTCGAATCTTAAAGGCTCTTGCGCGATCGGAACACGCAAATCGATTTGATTTATTTTGTTACCTCTTCTTAATCTTCCTAACACACAACTTTTCCGCACTAATGCGACTTGAAAAAACGAAATTTTGGTTTTTCGGCCCACCCTAACCCCGAGGCCACACGCGCAAGTACTGGCGTTGAAAGGGTATTTTTATGAATTATAATTTTGTGTCGCCGGGAATATGTTTCAGTTCCATTTGTACATTTGGTTTTTGCAATGAGGGGTCATTATATTCGCTAATTAAAAATCTGAATAGTAAAAATTATGTATTTAGGTTAAAGAAAATCATTGTACAGTCAATCGAAATTATCAGTCCGGTTGATTTGAAACTGATCAACAGATATTTGCAATCTGCAATATTCTCTAAAATATGGAAATAATTAGTAATTGTTCCAGTTGATGAAAAATAAAACAATACTAAAACTGTGAGGAGTTAAAGCCAGTGAATTATAGGGTACTTGCTTTGGTTTTCTTGAAACCATGAAATTTGAATTTTATTAGTCTTTTTTTTTTTGAGAGAGTGAAAAGGCAGCTCAGCAAATTTTTACACACAAATAACAACACATTTGAGAGAGCATATAATTTTGGTTAGTAATCAGAGTGAACAAAGATTGAATATAAATTGTTGTAATCGTGAAATGAATGAGGGTGCTCAACTGGGTTGCAGAGTAAATATTTCTAAACAACCCCTTATTCATACTAAGAGGACAATAATTTGTTTATGGAAGAATGGTCTGAATTTTGAAGAGGTAATTGAAATTGGCGGTGATAGCTGTTTTCTTGAATATGAAGCATGCGTTTCAAACTATTGATAAACATATTATGTTTTATGTACTCCTAAAAAAGTTGTGGTTGTATGGTGGGAGTGGTCGTGGATTGGAATATTTTACATTTTAATTGACAAAAGAAGTCAAAGAACTAAAGTCAAAGAAGAAATTTCTAGTGCTCTAGGAGTTCCACAGGATCTTGTTCTTTTATACATAAAATTACTTTGGGGATGATAGTCTGACCTTCATCAGTGGGGACATCAGTGAAACAATGTGCCAAAGGTTGAATGAGGACTTGAGAAGATTTGATAACACTGGTCAATTGTTTCAACAAAATTTGTAGTTGTTTATAAAAAAGAATAATCGTTTCCTTTTAAGATTTCTCCGGTATCACTTTTCTTCTCTGTCGGGTATGTACAGTTATTAAGTTGTTTTTCATTTTAAAGAGTAAATGAAATTTAAATATATGCTAGAGGTTTTTGCTTTTGATGTTGTGTGAATTTTGGATTTTTAAAATACAATAAACAATAATAAATATTGGAATCGGAATTTTTTTATTGCGTTTTTGGTGGTTTTCGAGAATGTCTTCTAAAGGGGTGAGATATTTTTGAATTTAATTTTATTTAAAAAACTAACCTGTCCAAGTTCCGTTAAGTGAAAATAACGGTTATATTAAGCTTGCTGCATACAACATATAATATACTCATATTGGTGTATGTATGCAATTCTTTGTTTTTTCCTAAATTCGATCTTAACTCTCATTTTCACTCTTTTTCAATCATTTTCACATTATTTATTTAAAGGCTTTCACTTTTACTTTTTAAACTATCATGTCTCATTAATTATTCGACCTATACAAGCGTCCCAATTTTTATTTGAAATTATTCAAAAAAAAAAAAAAAAAAAAATGGAATTGGAATGTTCATTCTAAAAGTGTGAACAAAAATCCCTCTTCAGATCTATTTTCGGAATTCTAAATTCAAGAGTGGCAAACATTTATTGCCTCATTTATGTAATACAATGTTTTATCATTAAGAGTTCTCTCTACACAAAATGTCGAACTCAGATTCGAACATCTCGCATTTCATATTCGTCATACAACAAAAATTATAGGTAGTTCGTAACTAAAAATGTTAAATATTCAAATAATCATGACATCATGTACCCTTTTACAGGGTCAAAACATGAGCAACTTTTTGTTTAATGCATGTTTTTAATTAAGTCTTGTGTCAATTTTTATATTTTTATATTTTGTGACAAAACCTTTGTATTTTATTATTCCATTTGGAAAATGGAACCTGGTTTGGTTTACCATTCCAAGCCTCCATGACCTGGGCCCTGTTTCATAAAAATTGACAATTGCCACAGGCGACAACTTGTAAAATGACAACTTGATAATTGTAAATTTCAGTCAAATAATTTGACAATTTTGTATACCTATCAGAACAATTGTCAAGTTTTCGGTTAAAAAAATTAACTGTACAAAAAAAGCTAGAAATATTTGAAACTTAAAAAAAAGAAGAAATAAGCCAATATTTTCGAGTGCTCAGAAGAATATCAGATTTTAGCTATTTAATTTAATTTACTTATATTTCATGACAATATAGTTTTGTAAAAGCTGACTTATTTGTCAAAATCTCGCAATGACAAAATTGTCACAAGCTTCAGTGACAAATTTGTCACAAGCTTCAGTGAAAAATTTGTTTTAATCTGGCAATGACAAAATTGCCTTGAGATTCGAAAAATTGTCAGGCAAGTGCAACAAATTTGTAAAATTGTGACCTGTCAATTTTTATAAAATAGGTAGGGGCCTGGATAAAGAGGTCGTTCCTATTTCTGCAATTTTCTCGAACTATTTTTTCGATTTACAATCTCCTTTAGATATTCTATGGGTTTGAAACCAGGATACTATGCTGGCCACTATAAAGTTTTTGCACTTGAAACTATTTTTTCGGTATGGTTCTTGCTGAAATATCCATTTCAGGATAAGATCCTCCTCAGTAATAACACGTTTTTTAATTCCATATATTTTATGAAACCTGAAATAGATATTTCAGCAAGAAAATGATCCGAACCATACAAAAAAAAAGTAAAAAGAAAATGGTTTCAATTTGCAAAAACTTGATACGAATGGGCCAACATTAATCCTGGTGCCAACACATCGAAAATCTTTGAGTGATTGAAGATCGAAAAATAGTTTGAGAAAATTGCAGAAATAGGAACGACTTCTTTGTATACTAGGTTCCACTATTTCAAATTTTCTGGAAAGTATGTCCAGTATGTAATGAATTTTCCACAAATATAGGTACTAACTAAACACTAAATTTAATTACAAACATGCAATAACTAAAAGTTGCTTATGTTTTGAACAGATAAAAAGGGATATGATATCTTTATAATTTGAAAACTGCCTAACTTAATTTTATTAGAAATCGAGAAAGCTCTCGTAAAAACGATATATTTAATAAAATATAAATATTTTAGCTCTGTAAAACGTCTCTAAATCTTATGTTGGCCAAAACAAACAAAGATTAAAAAAAAATAATTGTTAAACTTAATAGATCACAAAATTAAAAACAAAAACTAAAATAATAGCTCACAAAATTAAAAACTTAAATTTTAAATCAAAAATTAAATTTTAACTGTAAATTAAAAATTGTATAATTTGTAAAATTTGAAGTCTCAAAAGATTAAACATGTAAAATTAATAAAAATTGTGAAACGAAATTGTTTAAGTTCAACGAACTAATAAACTTTATTATTATTATTATTATTATTATTAACACTGTGTAGGTAATATACAGAAATATAAAATGGCTAAATCAAACATGACATTGCGATGATAGAGATCACGAGAAACGTAGGTGGCACAATTCATATCTGTCTGTCTGTATCTGGATCTATGTACAGTCTAAATTAATGATGCGATCTTATTTTTGTAACTCCCCGGAGGGAAAATTGAAATGTTTACCTTTAAAAACAACGGTACTTGTCGTTTAACCATTAAGGAAAAGCTTATTTATCTCAAAAACGGCTTCAACGGTGTTGATACAACAAAATAAGTGGATTTACTCTGGTCCGCAATAGAAACCGCGTTTAAACAAAATCATACTTTTTTAAGGATTTTGGCATGCTAAATCCGAAAATAAAATTGCTCTAGCACGTCACGTTTTTTAGATATTTCAACATATGCATGTAAAAAAAACAACAACACGAACAAAAATAAATTAAATAACACTAAAAACCAATTAGATTATAGTAAAATAATAATTGTAAACATTAAATAGCTCGAAACAATCTTTTCTTCTAAACAATAACAATGAAACACACACATAACATACAACGGATTTCAATCACACGTCACGGGATCCACCATTTTCCACTAATTTTGCCGTATGCGCAGAACTGAACAAAAATGAAAACGCTTATGTAACCTTTAATATGTTTACTGTGGGTGTGTGTACTTTTTGATAAAAAAATCACCAAAAACTGTTAATAACGGTACCTGCCATATAACGGTATTTTTTACTTTCCATTTTCTTGTTAACGGCTTAACCGATTTCAATCAAAATTTGTATGAGAAGGTCCCTTTAAAATATAACTTTAAGGTTTTCGCAGTTGTTTACAATAGACTAATCCGAAAATTTTAGAAATGTTAATAAAATTGCACATCAAATTTTTGAAACAAACAATGTTGTGTTTTTTTTTAAATAGGTAGGTACATACATCAATTTTTTTTTTGAAAATTCAATATTTCGAAAATGGGTTCATGAATATTTTTGAATATGGGTTTATAAATATATACTAATAAATACCTAAACAAAATTGGCATACTTAATTATTTTTTTTTTTAATGTTGCCAACGATTATTTTTTTTTGTCATAAACCTACCTACATATTCATATTTTTCCAAGTATCAATTGGCATTTTTTCTTTTGACCTCTAAGTTATTTAACAGGTTGTTTATACACTTACAGCCTTATTCATAAACGCATAATAGTGAGTGCATAGCGCGAAAATCTTATTCATTAAACTTATGCACATATTAAAGGTAATATCATTAGCGTTTTCATTTTGGTTCAGTTCTGCGCATCTGACAAAATCAGTGAAAAATGATGCATGCCGTGACCCCCACCTGCTAAACATCAAAATTTGTTCTGTGTTGTCTTCATTTGTTACTTGTTTATTACCAAATATAATTTTTAAGCTTTTCAGTGTTTATAAATATTATTTTACTATGCAAACAACATTTCTTCCTGGTTTTTAGTGTTTTTAAGTTATCATTTTTATGTTTGTTTTCTTTGTTGTTGTTGTAATACAGCGCACAGGGTCACAGAAACGGCCGTCTTGAAATTCATTTGACAGTTCTCATTTCTCATAAAACGCGCAAGGTAATACCCACATCGCTTTGAATTCAACAAAATCATAAAAAGTATTTGAATTTTTTCAGAATAAAATGTTATTTTTTAACTTTTACGGAATTCAGTTTGTTTTTTGTTTGCAAAATTCTAGTTGATAACTCTATCTACATGACAAACGTACGTTCTCCTTCTCGCTTTCACCCGTATTCTTTTTCGTTTTATGTATTCTACAACGCACATGGTTTTCATCTCAGAACATAAATTTGGTGTATATAAATATGCATTACATATATTCAAAAATATAATATGAAATTTTTACCAAGTTTCGCAAAACAAGGTTTTTTATGGGTTTTGACCATAACCAAATAAAGTTACCTTACACATTATATACATAAATGAATTAATTATATTAGTAATAATATCCATGCATATATAGACATTATGAATGTAAAATGTGAATAAACCAAATTCCAACATTCCTTACGTAGGAGTAATCAATAGCGATAATAGGGTTGTTTTTTTTCTAAAGGCCTCCTCGCTCATACATTATTTTACTCCTGAACCTGCCTAAATAAAACAAAAGGTACAATCATGGAGGAGCTCGGTTCAAGGTGAACAAAACTAACTAAAAATAAAAATCCATATACAGCATCAAGGCATAACTGGGAGCAAGGAGCAACAGAAAATTAACTCTGGAAAATTATTTCTCCCATTGCACATTTTCAGCCCCCTGAACTCTGGGCAAGAAAAATCAACTAGACACATTTGTCGTCTTTTTTCAAATTTAAGAAAATAATAAATGTTTTTTTAGTAGCTCGCCATTTGAAATGTTTAATTGTTTGATGAACCATTTTAAGTTAATGCAACATGGTTTTTTTTTAAATTTTTTTTAGCAAGTACAAACGAATGAAAACGATAACAAAATGAATTGATGAAAGACAGAAAAGGACAGAATAATTCAATGCAAGGGCGGTTCGACTTCGACAGCTAGGTGTGAAAGAAAAACGAACTTCTTAATAAGATGTAAAACTTAAACTTAAGATTACCTAGAAGAAAAGAATAAATTTAACAATCTTACCATTGAAATTATCTCTATTGTAGCGATTTGCGTTTTGATTATTGTTGCCTAATTGTTGTTGATTGGGTTTTGATTTGCTAATACCACCACTACCACCCCCACCACCCGAAGCAGTAGCGGCATTATTTCCAGCAGTATTGGATTTCCGATTAAAATCCACATTTTTGTTCATGGCAAAGGATTTATTTTCTTTTTCGGATGAATTTTTCTTTAAACTATCATTAGTAGCAGAAGTATTTTGTTTATTTGTGTTGTTAGTTTGTCCTTTGTTTGATGTGGTGACAGCATTTGCAGGAACAACTGCAGCCCCACTAGCAGCAGCTGGTTGCTTAACCTTTTTCTTGATAATATTATCTAATGGATCACTAACATCGTCGTCCATGAATAATAATTCATAGCGATTCTTGCCCGAATTATCCATGTTTATAAAAATTGATAGTTTATTTTAATTTTGCACAAACGATGACAGGTGATTTAATCGGATTTAAAATTTGTGTCCTCCGGAAAAATTTTCAGAGCAACAAACCACACGACAATTTTAGTTGAGAATTGAGATTTCAGACCACCAACCAGAGAAACAGGAAAACGAAACTACTCTGTGTCGTCGGCTATCGCGCTTATGGTGAGTTCTGAGATGAGAAAACTAGAATTCAGAAAGGAATAGAGAAAAAATAGAGAGAACAATAATTTACTGTTGTGTATGGTATGTTCTGTCTCTGTCTGTCTAGTGAAAATTTCTCTGCTGGCTTGTGCTATTCCTTTACTTTTCTTTTGGTATGAACATAGGATGGTCCTTGTTCCCAGTAGTGTTTATTCACTTTCGAAATTCGCACATCAAGACAAAATTTATATATACCGACTACATGTCCGAAATTTGTACTTCTTTCAAACCTGGTACACACCATCGAGCCAGAGTGACAGTCAAGGCTTAAAAACATTCAAGACTGCAGAAATTTGAAAAGTGAAAAACAAAAATATGAGTTAAGCCTAGTTTACAGTTCCCATGCGAAGAAAAAAATATATGCAAATATTTCCGCATATCAAAAATTATCGTGGTGAAACATAAGATTATTTGTGTTAGCAAGCGATATTAATAATTTATTTCCTCAGAAATTTGACAGAAAACCTTCTAAGGAATACTGTTCAGGAGAAATAAGATTGCCTATGGACCGGCAATTGTTTTGCATGCGAAAAAAAATAAAATATCGAAAGAGATAATTTCAGCCAAATTTGCACGAAATTAGGTTGTAAATAACGCCACAGTTTGAAGGGCCCTGTAAAGGTTTTGTATGCAAATATCAAAGGTGAATGGATTTATAGGGTTTTCACACCAAAACCAAAAACCGGGTTTCGGCGAAAACTTTTCAAAAACCATTCACACCGAGAATTATACGTTTTCGTTTGACATTACAGTTTTTCATTAACTAACCACTCACAATTTTCTTTTCTTTTTGTTGTTTTCTTCCATTTTATGAAAGTAAAATGGTGATTATTTTTATAAATTTGATATAATTGAACAATTTTAATTACCACAGGCAAATTATTATAAGTTTTAAATAATTTTGAGATTGGAATTTTATATTTGATATGACAGAATTTCGTCAGCTGTTTTCAATTTTTCTTTAAAGCATTCAAGCAGTTTCCTTTTTGACATTTTATTAGCCACTGAAATTTTTAAAAGGTACGTTTGTTTCGTTCATCTCTGAATTCCAATATATTCGACTGGTTTTATATAAAACTACAGCCGAATTTATTAGATTTTCTTAAAATGCCTCTTAGAGGTCATTTAGTTAAGTTTGCTTAAAAGTTTAAGTTGCCTTTAAATAACGTTACTTAAATTCTCATCTATAATCAATTTTCCATTGCTACTTAACTAAACGATTGAAATGTAACGTAACGTGAGAAAACTCACTAATACATGTTCTTTTTTTCTTTTTTTGACAGCTTGCAAACAAATGCAAGCAAAAGATGAGCACATGTATTTATAAGAAAGAAAGAGAAGCAACTGTTATACTAAATGCAAACGAAATGAAACATGATTCCATTTTGGTTTCTGATGCTTTGATGTTTGTGTTCAGAAACTGTATCATTCAATTCTTTGATTCACACCTTGGCCTTTTGTGTAATATGTTAATAAATCGAAACAATTTATTTTACAATTCATTTTACTAAAGGAAACCACAAATCTTAAAACTTTCATTAGGTACCCACAGCAAAAATATGAAAACTCTACACACAAACATACATAGGTATACTTATATTTCTGAAATAAAAAAATCATTAGTTTCGAATGTCAAAATATTTTTAAGATGGTAACCTTTGAACGAGGTGAATGGCGTTTAAGTTAAGATGCATTTAAGTAACGTTGCTTAAAAGTGAAAATTGATTATAGATACCGATTTCGCACTTAAGAGCAACTTAGAGGCATTTTAAAGTTACGAAACCTTTAAATTTTCTTTATAAATACGGCTGCTAGTGTTTTACAAAAACCTGAAGTATATAAAATTGTATGCAAAAACTTGTGTTTTTGAATAGGTTTTTCTCCAAAACAGATATTTTCGCGAAAACCGCGTTTTGGGTTCGGTGTGAAAAGGCTATAAAAGAAATAACAAAAACAAAAATTGGTTAACAGCCAGTTCAAAGTCAAAAAACGAAATGAGCTGTCAAAAGAAATAACTAAATTATAAATGAGAATAATTTTTGTGATTTGCGAAATAACCTCATTTATCAGCTCTAATGAAAACGTAGTATAAACGAAAAGAATAAAATTTGTTTTATAACTAGCAATAACTTATATTAAAAGAAAAAGAAAAAACAAATTTAAATCATCTTAAATTCAATTTTAAAAGTGATTAGGTATTTAATATGTATAGCCACTTTATTATTATTATTATTTTTAATTTTACATGATTTAACGTCGTACCGTTACTTTTTTCCCTTGCTCAACTATTAAGCTGGATTTAGACCTTCGTTCTTTATTCGGTGAACGTTGTCCCACAAAGAACGAGCAAAGTTTGTCCAAAAATTCGAAATGGCTTTGAATTTCTTTACACCTTCGTTGTTCCGCGTACGGGCAAAAATGAATAACGCACACGGATGATAACACTGAAGGTCTAAATGCGGCTTTAGAAATCTAAATAATACATTTTCCTCTTTAGTTCGGCAAAATGACAGATGAATCTCATTTTTTTTAATTATTGCTCATAGAAAAAGGAGTAAGGGAAGTGGTGTATGTCACATATACAGTGTACGTGAGTGAAGCAGCAGAAATGAAAAAAAAAACAATTGACATTCATGTCATTTTGCCGATTTACATGAGTTATTAAAGTGGCCAAATAATGGTAGAATCAAATCATTAATGACATGAATTTAAACTAAGGCAAAATAATGGAGTAGCGGTGCTCTGTCATTATAATGGCAACAAATGAGCAAGTTTATTCTTTATTAATGTTACTACTACTATTGTTAATGCCAATTTGCTCTGTTATTTATTTTATGATGAATATTATGGCAAATTTTTAATTTATTTACACGATTATGTCATTAATGGCGTGAAAATGGAAGAATTTATGACAATTCGTCACTCGTGTAGATCCGGCAAAAGAGATTGTAAATAGTTTAAGTGAAAAAAAGTTTATTAAACAAAAAATAAAATTTTGAATAAATGATAGTTTACTGAATACTTTCAATAATTAATTAAACAAAATATGAAACAACATGCGGTGCTGCGTTAAAACCTGTAAAAACACATGTATGAAGGATTATACAAATATTTCAATTCACAAGCAAGCTTTGTACAATATTTCCACATAAAGTAAGGTAAAGTGATGTTATTTTGATAAATAAATTATCGTTAAGTACTTGAAAATTGATATTTTAAGGCAATTTGCCTTTAAAAAAGCAAATTGACTAGTTCCATTCAATCTCCATACCAGCTGTTTTGTCCTGGGCACTAATTCCGTAAAACGATTATCACTCGACGATAGCGTTTTGACGATAGTTTGCATTCCGTAAAACTGAAAATGACTATCGTTTGGGCGAAATCGTTTGGAAATAAAATATTTGCTTCACGTAAGACGATAATCGTCAAAACGCTATCGTCAAAACGATAGCGTTGAGACGATAGCTAAATAGGTATCGTTTGCATATATTTTGAAGCGCACTTTATACTTTTTTTGTGATTGAAAGTTTGTAGGCGACTGTAATTGAATGACTGAGTAGCCACTGTAATTTGACATCCTGTCTTTTGTCTTCTTTTTTGTTGCACCAGACACAAAAACAACGCAGATTGTTATTTGTGACAGCCAATATGACGTTTTATCCACAGTTTGGGAATACCAAATGCTCTCAAATTGCATTTTTAAAATAACGATAGACGAGACGATAGTGATGGAGTTACGTGAAGCAAATCATTGACGATCACGTTAACGATTATCGTTTTGACGATTATCATTTTGAAAATTACGGAATGACCCCCCTGTATTGCTTTAAGGACTATTTTTCTAATAAGCCGGGTTTCAGGCATCTCGAAGACTTTAAGCAAATAATCCGCTTGTAGCTTAAGCGTTTTTATGAAGAGAGGCGATAGCCCAGTTTCGAGCATAATTACGTAGTTTGGCGTGTTCGCCGGTAAATGGAATATTCTTTTCACATAGTGCCTTAAAAGATTTTCCACGGTGTCGAACTTTTTACATCCCCACATCTGTGATACGTATAAAAGAATCGTCTCCGAAACCACTTCAAATACCTTATATTTGCTGCTATGCGCTATATTTTTGTTCATAAAACATCTTTTCCAGGAAACGTTAATTGCGGTTTCAGCTTTCAGCAGTTTTTCTTTAAAGTGCCTCTCCATACTCAGGTTTTTCGTAAAATAAACACCAAGGTACTTAAACTCGTTGACACATTCTAAACGTTCTCCATTAAACGTCCATTTTTCATTTGACGCATTTCGTCCATCCCCTCTTTTAAAAATCATTACCTTGGATTTTTCTGTGTTGACTATAAGATTCCATAATCGACAGTAGTCATAGACCCTGTTGATCATGAGTTGTAAAGTTTCGGGGGAGTATGCAAACATGACAACATCATCCGCAAAGAGCAATGCCCTAATACGCTCTCCTGCAAAGTCCACTCCACCAGGAAGATAATCTATTAAATCGTCAATGAAAAGTGCAAACAAAGTAGGACTTAATGAACATCCTTGTCTTACTCCAGATGTAGTTTCGAACCACTCCAAAAGCTCTTCTTCGTTCCAGACTGCAGCTTGCGTTCCTTTATACAGCTCTTCCAGAGCACGTCCAAACTTATGCGATAAACCCAATCCGTATAATTTGTAGAATAAGGCAGAATAATCGTGTCAAATGCAGCCTTGAAATAAATAAAAAACGTGTAGAGTTTCTTGCCTTGCAAAATAAAGTTCTCCGCTATGCTTCTCAGAACAAAAATATTGTCTATTGTTGAGAACCCTGATCTGAAGCCATGTTGTTAGGTGCTTTTGTAACACCGACGTGAATACTTTGTTTGTGGCATTCTGAAATGAAATTCACACTATATATGAGATATACACCACTTTTTCTTTTCTTCTTTTACTATGATTAAAACCAAGGACAAACAAAATGGATCGTAAATAGATCCAGATGCCACTCTTGATGACAAGAGGGATTGTTAAGCTGGGTACACATTATCAATCGTGAGTAAACAGTGACGAGTAGAATATAAAAGTTTCGCAAAAAATTGCACGTACTATTTTAACTTCGTACCAGTTGCCACTTTAGTTGCCTAAAAATTTAAGTTGCTGCTTAGCCCCTTTTGCGACTGGCTCATTTCGAATTTTTAAGTGGACAGAGAAAAAAGATCTGATTTCACTTTCGCACACGTTGAATTTTGAAAAGAGTCAGATGCAAAGAATCAGCGTGTAATATGGAACTCACCATCGCCAACTAACCAAATAGTCGATGTAAATAGTGCTATTTTATGGCGGTGTTCATTCAAGTGAGTTGAGTCGTTTAGACGTCTCTCTTCTGCACCTCACTCCTATTTCTTGGTAAAAAGAATGGAATTTAAAAAAAAAAATTAAAAATGTTTGCCTCATTTGGTCAACTCTTTCTTCCCAAAAGAAGAGAGTGAAATAAAAGTGAAAAATGAGTTGCCTACCCATCTAATAAATTGCACATTTCAGACATTAAAGTGTTATTTGTTTCTATAGCGCTCCATTCACCCCTCTGACAGGAAGTAAATATCTTATTGGAGCATTACTGAATTCTTAAATATTTTCTACTGCAAATTATATCAGTTTGATAGAAGCGATGTACCAATTTTTCGTTAATCTCTCTATAATGTTTGTATGAAATGGCCAAGATACTTTCGCTTCAATAGTCATCCCGTAAAACTATTATACAATTTTTATGTTAGTCTTTGTTTCCTTATTGCTTGTATTAGTGAATATGGGGACGCCAAGCTATAATTGGCCATTTTATAATTTTGGCACCTGAGCAAATATATTTCTTATTATTGTTCATGTTTAAGGTTGGAATTAATTAATTAATTAATCTGTTATACCTCTCTATTTATTTAATTAACAATATGTTTTGGTTTTACAATACCAATCTATTATTTTATATAAGTTAAGAAAGTTTTTTCTTAATAATGCAAGCTTCTTGTCTCATACGAGACAATCAATCAATTCAAGATAAAAGTGATTTCAATTTAATGTATTGAACTGTATATCTGAGTTTGTTGGAGCGGTAAGCGAGCAGGACAACTGGTTCAGAGGGACAAGGGTGCGATTCCTGGACCTACCGACAAGTTTTTTTTATTTAATTTAATGTGAACTTCCATAATGTTCTCATAACTAACTCCATACATGCACAATAGGAGTGAAAACAAGGTCACCTTTTCCCTCTGTGGAGTTTTATGCAATGCTTATATGCGTAGGTTGAATGAAAACGAAAAGCATTATGGAGGAATATAGAAGCGAAATTGTTAGTTGGGATCCCACTTGAAGGGATGTCTGAACACCGTTTATTGTGTCTCCTTTTGTCGCTTTTTTATTCTTCTTTTATTGTTAGTTTTTGAACTCAGAAAGAATTGTTCTTTATTCTAGTTCTCTGTTGGATGCTTAATTTTATAACTTGGAGTTTCATTTGCGCTTGGAGCAACATACATATTAAATCATATGAGACATCAATTTGTGAAAAAAAAACTACAATAAAAAAGAGTTGCACAAACTTTCATTACTTAATTTTCTTCTTCTTAAAAAGATTTTCCTAACGACACATGCATTTTAAGAAAATCATTTGATTGATAAAAACACAAATAAATTAATAAATTATGAACATCTACCCAAAAACGAAACAAAAAAAAGTAACACTTAGGTAACCCTAGCTATTTGTATTCTTATTATTATTATTGTTATTATAACTTTATTAACAGGTAATTAATTACACAATTAATATTAATTTCACGGCACTAGCTACCAAGACCTCCTGCCGATAGATATATTATATAGAATATACATATATATACTTGGATATAGGGATTAATTTTGGGTTTTACTTAAATATACAGAATATAAATATACAAGTTAAATGTTTTTATCAAATTTAAGTAATCTTATTATATTAAAAACATCTATGATGTTCTGTTCAGAGGGAACAGTTAAAAGATTCACAAGACTGTTTGTTGGATTAATTTGTTTGGATTTGAGTTTAACATGTTGGCAGCCGAAGGTGATGTGATTAATGGTGAGGGGGACGTTGTTGTTGCAGAGGTGACATAGTAGCTGTTGTTCTTTAGTTGGTATGTGGCTGTGAGTGATGTTGCAGTGTTCAAGTCGGAGTCTTATGTAACACCTTAGCATATTTGGCGATATATTAATGGGGTAAATTGTTTTTAGGGCTTCTGGGTTGACCTTGGAGTAATGGTGGGCGTATTCTTTCCAACTGATTGTTTTTAAGTTTCCAATGGTGTGTAAATGTGTTTTTTCGTCTTTCTTATTAAAGATTTGGAATTGTATAAGTGGTTCTTGAAGGGCTGCTTTTGCGGTTTTATCTGCCATCTCGTTGCCGGACTAGCTGTCGACTATCACAGAGAGAGGTGGAGTCAGCTAGAAGACCTTTAACTTTAACATTTCCTGTTTCATCAACGACTGCAAAGGAAGTTCCTTGTTCATTTTTAGAAGCATATGTATAAAGGAAATTCCATTCTGAACTTTTGATATTTGTAACCGTTTCCATAAACATTTTCCTGTACATCTCATTACTTGTTCTGGCCTTTAGCAGTTTTTGTAGGTCGGTGTAATAGAGTTTATTGATATTTTCCATGGTGGAAATATTGGGGATTTTTTTGAGTTAGTTTGAATTAGAGTATTCCATTTTTTCGAAAGGTTTATTGCATTGTATAATGATGATGGAGGGTTTTGGTGTTTAACTTTAAATTTAATTTAAATTATTAAATTCCTAATATTTTCAAGTTATTTACATTTTGGATTAAATTATTATTAAGATCAACTATATTATTTTTCGAGCAGCTAGTTTTTTTTTTACAAATATGAAGTATTTTACTTTTTTCTACAGATATTTTTGTTCCAGAATATTCTCCCCATTTTAATATGTTTATAAGTATATTTGAAAAATCAGCTGCTACATTGTTTAAGTTTTTGCATTTTGTTAAGATAATGAGATCATCAGCGTATAACACTCACTTACTTATCCGGCTCCCGATCCATGGAGGGTCTCTGCCTGAGATATTGCGGTCTTCCATCGGTTGCGGTCCCTCACACGCTCCCTCCAGTCGTCGAGACCAAGCGCTCTTGCGTCAGAAACCGCCTGATCCCTGTAGCGGAGGTTCGGTCTTCTTGGTCGTCTCGAACCTGGGGGCTGGGATTCGAAGATTTTTTTGGCTGGAGCATTGTTGTCCATTCGCTCGATGTGGCCGAGCCAGTGTAGTCGGCGTGTTTTGGCCCTTTGGACTACATCCACATCTTGGTACAGCTCGTATAATTCACGATTAAATCTTCTCCTCCATTCGCCCTCTTCGCATATTGGACCAAATATCCGCCGAAGAATTTTTCTCTCGAAAGTGCCCTGTATCAATTCCCCTTTTTTACTTATCGTCCAGCACTCGGCGCCGTAGAGTAGAACTGGTAAAATTAGCGTTTTGTATAGCGTGCACTTTGTCTTCCGGGAGAGGAGTTTTGAACCCATTTGTTTGGCCAAACCGAAGTAGCAGCGGTTCGCTAGGGTAATTCTTCGTCGGATTCCCACTAAGGTGTCATTCGTGGGGTTGATATTTGTTCCGAGGTAGGTGAACTCCTTGACTACCTCGAAATTACTGCTACCAACAGTGACGTTTTGTCCTAGGCGATGGACAGATGAAGCTTTGTTTGTTGATAGCATATACTTTGTTTTGTCCCCATTCACTTCAAGACCAACGCTTTTCGCCTGTTCATCAATAGCTGTGAATGCTTCTAGTACAGCTTGGAGCGGCCGATGATGTCGATGTCGTCCGCATAGCCAAGCAATTGCGAAGACCTGTTGAAGATAGTGCCTTCCAGGTTAACACCACTCTTGCGAACTATCTGCTCCAGGACTAGGTTGAAGAAGTCACATGATAAGGCATTTCCTTGTCTGAACCCTGTACATGTCTGGAATAGCTCGGATGAGCTGTTACCCATTTGCACGTTGCACCACGTATTTTGTAACGTCATGCGGCATAGCTGGATCAGTTTTTCCGGGATCCCGAGTTCGGACATTGCCAATAGAAGCTCTTGGTGACTAATGCTATCATATGCGGCTTTAAAGTCGATGAAAAGATGGTGGGTCTCGACTTGAAATTCGTTGGTCTTTTCCAGGATTTGCCTCAATGTGAAGATTTGGTCTATCGTTGATCTGCCTGGCCTGAAGCCACACTGGTACGTGCCGATCATAGTGTTGCAGAAAGGTTTAAGACGCTCACATAGTACGTTGGATAGGATCTTGTATGCAACATTAAGCAGGGATATACCTCTGTAGTTTTTGCAGGACATAGGATCGCCTTTTTTGTAGATTGGGCATATGGAGCTAATTGACCAGTCGTCGGGCATACTTTCCTCCTCCCATACTTGGTTGATGAGCTGGTGTATGCACCCTACTAGGACATCTCCTCCATACTTGAAGAGTTCCGCAGGTAGGCCATCCGAGCCGGCGGATTTGTTGTTCTTAAGCTTGTGGATGGCTTTCTTAATCTCTTCAGTACTAGGCGCTGGGACTGGATCTTCATTGACTGGTCTAATGCTTCTTTGTTCTACTGTCGCTTCCTCTACAGAATGCCCATTGAGCAGCTGCTGGAAATGCTGCTTAAACACGTCAACAATTCCTTGTGCTTCGGTGACTAGGTTCCCTTCGCTGTTTCGAAGAGCTTGCGTGCCGGTTTTATAACCACATGCCAGTTGCTTGGCTGTTTTGTAGAACCGGCGGGTGTTGGTGGCAGTGCTAGACTCCTCGAGATACCTGAGCTGAGAGGCTGCGGATGCTCTTTTCTTTCTACGCAGGGTTTTCTTCTCTTTCCTTCTCTTTTCACGGTACTCCTCTCTTGCTGCTCTTGTTTTCCGTTGCAGCATTTGCATTCGTGCATTTTCCGTCCCCTGCTTCAATACCGCGCATTCTTCATCATACCACGGGTTCTTTTTTTTAGGTGGTTGATAGCCTATGGTGGTCTCGGCTGTCTCCTTAATGACGTCGCGATATAAGTTCCACTGGTTGTTGACACTTGTGGGTGGGGGTACGGCAGAGAGTTTCCCGGTTAATTACTCACTGTAGTCTCTGGCTTTCTCAAATGTGATAAGGCATGCAATGTTGAATTTCTTCCTTTGGGCGGTCTTCGCTTTCTTTTCATTGGACAGTCGGGCTCTGAACTTTGTCACAACAAGAAAGTGGTCAGAGTCCACATTTGGACCTCGGAAAGTTCGCACGTGCAAGATGTTCGATGCCTGCCTTGCGCCAATTAGCACATGGACGATTTGGTTGGCGGTTCGACCATCTGGGGATCGCCAGGTTGCTGTGTGTATCCTTCGCCTGGGGAACCTAGTGCTACTTATCACCGTATTACGAGCTGCAGCAAAGTCGATTAGTCGAAAGCCGTTGTCTGTTGTCGTTTCGTGGAGGCTGTGCTTTCCAACTAATTCGCCAAAGATATTTTCCTTTCCGATTTTAGCATTGAAGTCTCCGAGCACGACTTTGACACCGTACTCCGGACAGGCTCCGTAGGCTCCGTCCAGGAGGTCGTAAATATCCTCCTTGTTAGACTCCTCCGCTTCATCGGTAGGGGCGTGTGCACATATTAGGCTGATGTTTTGGAAGGTAGCTTTGATGCGGATAACAGCCAGGCGATCGCTGATCGGCTTAAAATCGATGACTCTCGATCTAAGTCGATTTCCCACGACGAATCCGCATCCTAACATGTGCAATCTTTGATGACAGCTGTAATAAATGTCGCAATCTTTTCTTTTCATAATCCCTGATCCTATCCATCGTATCTCCTGGATCACGGTAATATCTGCCTTGTACCGCGTGAGGACAGATTCAAGTTTTTGAGTAGCACCTGGCGTATAGAGTGTCCTTACATTCCAGGTGCATACTCGCAGGTCGTAGTCCATTTTCGTTCCGTATAAAGATAACTAATTTTATTGTATTTTGCGATCATGTCGCTTATTTTGTTAAAAGATATCATAAAGAGCACAACTGAGAGGGGGGATCCTTATGAAATACCGTTTTCGAGGTTGTGAACTGAGGAGAATGTGTTTTTTATTTTTATACGAAATTTTCTATGCGATAAAAATGCTTTCACGAAATTGATTATTTTAGGACCAGTCTTTCATTCAATTAACTGGTTAATAACGACGTGCACTCCGATTCGGTCGAAAGCTTTTTCGAAATCAATGGAAAGGAAATATATGGAATATATGATTTTTTGATGAAATTCCTGAAGCGACGAATTCTTCAATGTGCAATAATGAATCAAGGAAGTTGTTTATTTCAAGGAGCCAGGATAGTCTACGGGATATAATTGTTTCCATTACTTTACTTAGGCAAGGGAGAAGCGATATTGGTCGATAATCGGAAAGATTTGTGATTTCTTTATTTGGTTTAGGTATAGGTACTACTGTAGCAATTTTCCATATCTGTGGTACAATACCTTGAGTTAGGATCTCGTTGTATAAGTTAACGAGACGGTTTTTAAGAAAAGTTGGAGAGTTTTTAATCATGGCGTATGATATTCGGTCAAAGCCCGGAGTGTTTACAAGAATTAATGCCACTTTCAAACTCAATGAGGCTAATGCTGTCTTCCATTTCTTTTGCTATTGTACTTATAGGGTCTAATTGAGTGCTTTGATTCGATACATTATTTTTTTGCCTGCAAAATTCAGAATGAAAGTTTTGATCTTTAGAGGCATTTGACCATATAGAAGCGAAACTTTATGCAATTTCTGTGGGAGATGTTAACATTTGATTGTTTTGATCTTTTATAGCTTTGATTGAAATTGGTTTGTAATTACCTGTAAGACAGTTAATATCAGCCCATAGTTTCTTGGAGGTCGAGTTTGGGTTAATGTTGGAAGTGAATTTCTCAAAACTTCTTTTTTTTGCCTCTTGGGCTGCCTTCCTGAAAATGGCATTGGCTTTTTTAAACGTTATAATGTTTGTTTTTGTCAGGTTTTTCTTAAAAGTTTTCCAAGCTGTTTGTTTCCTTTGACGAAGCTTTCTCAGCTCTTCGTTCCACCATGGTACCATGTGTTTGTATGCTGCATTGTTAGTTTGAGGAATTGCGAAGTTAGCTGCGAAGCGAATAGATTTTTGTTATAAGAGCTGACTCTTTATTGATATAAGGAGAGATGGCCTTGGATAACAAAAAATATTCAGCTTTGGATTGGAATAATGACCAATTTTGCTTTATCAAGTTGAAAAGTTGCGGGATTGTTTAATATAATTTCGGTAACAGTTGGAAAATGATCACTTCCGTGAAGGTTAGTAAGAGCTTTCCATGTTGTAATTGGGGTAAGTGAAGGAGTAATAAATGCAAGATCTATGTGGGTAAAGCTGTGGTGGGTGGAAAAATTTGTCGGAGAACCATCGATTAAAATAGCAAGGTTGGAATTGGTGAGGAATTGTTCAACGATTTTTCCACGGCCATTCATATTAGGAGAGCCCCAAATGGGATTCCAAACATTGAAGTCACTTGTCAACAATATCGGTGTATTAAAGCTGCTAACAATATTTTCCAAGTCAGCACTGGTGAAGGTTTCTTTTGGATGAATGTATAAAGAAATAATTGTCAGTTTGACATTAAGCTCAACTTCTACTGCTACTGCCGCGATATTCGATGATATACTTATAAATTTGTGTGGAATTGATTTGTGAGCTAAAAGTCCAATTCCTTGTTTAGCAGTATAGTATTATTATTATAAAAGTGAGTGGCATACTGCTTTGGAGGATGAAAATTTGAATTGATAGGAATATGTGTTTCTTGTAGTGCAATAATAGATGGTTTTAATTCGTTCATTAAAACCTGGAGTTCATGGTGGTTATTAGAATAACCGTCCATGTTCCATTGGAGAATCTTTAAGGTTGATGGTTTTGAAAGAGGGGTGTGTCGGTTTGGTTGTTGAGTATTTATGTGACTCTGCTGCCCGGATGTTGAAGCACTCAAGCTCCCAATAGAGCTTGAAGGATTCAACATACAAGGAGCAGAGTCATTGATTTTGGAACTAATACTTATGTTATTGATCATCATAAGTGTCCATTACATTAACATAGTAGTTATTTTCTTGAATGAGTGTTTTTGTAACATTTGATAACGGAGAGCTTATGTTTGAGTGTGGAGGGGGAGTGGGGTTTTGGGATTGGGTGGTAAGAGGCAATTGAATTGCTGTTTGGGTAGTAAAGGAATTTTTTGTTTGTGCTTTTATGTTTACTGTATGAGTATTTTGTATGAGATTATTGAAGTTAGAATTCAATTTTATGTCATGTGGAAGGATCTTTTTTGTTGTTGTTAAGTGGAAGCGGTGCGGGATAGGAGGTTGATAGGATTTTGAAGTGAAGGAGGATGCTTGATTTTCAGTTGAAGCATTTAACTCGTTTTAGGATTTGCGATTTTGTGTTGAGTTCAGATTTTTTGTTGAAATTCAGTTTTTTATAATTTCTGCCATTGGGCCTTGATTTTTCTTTGGGGCGGGTAGTTGGTGCAATGTTGGGTCGTCTCTGTAGATCTGCCAGAGTGCAACGGCGGTCGGATTTTATTTTGTTGACTTACTTGTGGCGAAGGAAGGATGGACAAGATGGATCATAAGAAGTGTGGTTATCTTCTTGACAGTTGACGCAAAATATGCGTGCACATTCATCGTGTGGATGGAGGAAGGCAACATTCTTTGCATACTTTGTTGTTACTGCAGCGGTTCTTCGTGTGTCCTACTTTTTGGCAAGTGATGCATCTCATGGCATTTCCGATGTATTCCTCGACCTTGCAGTTTAGGCATCCTCGTTTGATTGCGTTGGGACGTCTTATAAGATCGAATGTCAAAATTGCTGCACCCGTTGGGATCAAGTCATCGTTAACTTTTTTATACATTTTTTTGATCTGTATTATTTTTTTATTTTGGAGTTCACTTAAAAGTTCTTCTTCAGAAATGTCTTTAATATGAGGGGAGTATATTCTTCCTAGCACTGAGTGCAAGTTGTGGGTAGTAACTTTCACAGGAATAGAGCCAACACGATTTTGTTTTAAGAATTTGTTAGCAGTTTGCAGATTGGCTACTTTTACTAAGAGATCACCTGACTGCATGGCTTTTACCTCTAAAATGTCTTTAGATATAAATTCTAAGCCGCGATTAATTTGGAATAGTTTATACGATGATAGTGGGCATGTTTTTCCTTGTTCATCCACTGTTTCTGTACTTGAAATCACTAGGTAGCGGGAATATTGTCATCGTTGGAAGCAATGATTGGGAGAGCTGGGAAGTGTGGATCGGTAGATTTGCGTTTCATTATGGTGCGCTGGTTTAAGGGAGTATCGGGATCGAGTAATTTAAACCAGTATTTTGTTTGGGGTTCGGTATCCCCCAGCATTTCATTCTTTTTTTAATTTAACAGATAAAGATTTTTTATTTTTTTTACAAAATTAATAAATAAAATTAGAAACAAAAATTGGCGGTTTCAAACTGTTTGAAACTCGCTCTGGAACGCAACTAATATTTTGCGCATGTTTTCAAAAACCAGTTGTAAGATAATGAACAAAAAAAAAACATATTAATACTCAGAGACCTTGTCAATTTTGAGGTGGGTGTATTCAATGCCATAATTTTAGTGATGAATATTCAAATTTCTGAATTCAGGTCAATTCTGGAAAATCCAGAAATTTTAATTTAAAATGTGTCGAACATGCAACCGTGCACATTCAAAAAACTGAAAGGGTTCTCTCAGATTTTGACACATACGTGAACTTGAACGAAAATGAAAACTCGGAAGATATTGAGGCCTATTCTGCCACATCTTTTATTCTGCTATGAATTTTCTGTTATGAATCATAAATGATCTTTTATGATTGGCATTCAGATATTCGAACTTTTATAAAACTCTGTTATGAAACTTCGAAAACGAAATCAGTTAACGAACAGACCTAGAATCTGTTACCATAATCAGCTGTTGTAAATGAAATGGCAAATACTAAAATGGATGGCCAACATTTATTTACATTCGTTTTTTATTATTTAATCGGTATTTGACACGGAATTAATTTATTTGTATTGTAGTTAGTGAATTTGTACAATAGAGTTCCTTCATTAAATATATTCAATGCAAAAAGCTGTATGCGAGATGCACATCGGGGAGACCAAAGGGATTTTTTTTTTATCTTCGTTCCACATCAAAAGTGTTTTGTGCTTTCGCCTGCAAAAACAAATATTTTAATTTTTTCATTTGCTAACAAAGTATGTGATTTTAATCAATTTTAGCACTTGTCTAATTTTGTTGATGAAATAAAAGAAAAATGGCCATTGAAATCTTTTATGATAAAAGCCAGTGAAGTTTGTCTTTTATTCTTTTATGATTCGTAACAGATTTAAAACAGATTTTGGCATGCTGAATACCAAAAACGTGGTTTGTAACAGATTTTGCTTTGAGTTCGAAAGTTTGGCAGTTCATAACAGATTTCTTAGCAGATTAAATAAAAGAATTACACATGCAGAATACCAAAAATAAAATTTGTAAAAGATTTTTTGACAGCTTAAGATTTTGTATGGAAATTCATAGCAGAATAGCAGAATAAAAGATCACACCGAATAGGCCCAATTACTTTTATAATATGTGTACTGTGCTGCCTGACAACCCTCGGTTTGTTGGGTGGTTAATCGATGATGTGTACACAATTTCATTCATGAGTGTCATTCACGGGACAAAACACAAAAAATTACCATGAATTAGTAAACAAAAGTGCAAACAAAATAAGAAAAGGCTAATGTGTGTGATTTAAAAAGAAGAATTAACACTGGCTTGAAATGGAATTTCTTTGCCTGAAGGCCAACAGAACTGATAAGCGTTTACTCGAAACTTTTCACGCAATTTAAAATCACCGATTTCAGGGTATAAACTTAGGTTCAAGCATGATAATTGGCTAGTATCACATACTTGAGCCTTAAACCATCGTTGAACCTTATAGTTGATCCGACGAATTTAGTAAAAGCCCCATTCTGTTATTCATCGAGGGGAATTTTCTTGAAATATTCAATTCACCAATCATCATTCTGTTAACATTGGGCGCATTCGGCAACGTATCTTTAGCGATCCGGATTTGTTTGTGTTGGTGAAATCCCTTGTTAAGAAACAGCTGATACAAAAACAACTCAACGTATCTGAAATTTTTTTACCAGCTCGAACGCAGGAAATCTGATTCGCTTGTCGGTAATGTTGGTAATATTTTGCGGTATTCTACTATTCACGTGAACCATTTGTTTCCATACAACTCCGATCCGCATATAAAAAGATGCGGATTTGTTCTTTTTGGTTGCAAATAAAATCACTGTGCTTAAAAATATAAGTAAAAACTAAATTTTTGGTAGTTATTTGCTACAAATACTGTGTTTGTTTACGTTTTTTGACTCAAAACAAAAAATTTGAGAACGATTCATCACTATTATTTTTGCATTGAAATTAAACCAGTCATAACCCTTTCTTTGTGAAACTGAAAAAAAGTCGTAGCACCATACATTTATTATTTTTTCAATAAATTAATTTAAAGCGGTACACCAAAACTATTAATAAACTGAAAATAACAAGGTTTGGCTCAACTTTCCTTTACGACATCCCGAATTTTGATACGCGGATAGTCTCATTCGATAGATATTCACTAAAAAACACTAAATATCACAATTTTAGGGTGAGGAAACATTTATAAGTATTTTTTATTAATTTTTAAACTTTCACTTTTTCCATACAAAATGCATGGAAAATAAATAAAGAATCAAATGTCATTGCATGCTAAGTACTGCCAGATGTACACTTTGGTTTTGGGATGTTTTCTTTTAATCCATATTTTTTAAATGCAAAAGAAACTTTGCATACACCAAACCTTGCCCCACCCCAAATCCTATAATGAGGCCAAGCAGGGGGGTTGCAGGGGGGCAGCATGCCCCCCCATACATACCTCGCGGCTCAACTTTCCTTTACGACATCCCGAATTTTGATACGCGGATAGTCTCATTCGATAGATATTCACTAAAAAACACTAAATATCACAATTTTAGGGTGAGGAAACATTTATAAGTATTTTTTATTAATTTTTAAACTTTCACTTTTTCCATACAAAATGCATGGAAAATAAATAAAGAATCAAATGTCATTGCATGCTAAGTACTGCCAGATGTACACTTTGGTTTTGGGATGTTTTCTTTTAATCCATATTTTTTAAATGCAAAAGAAACTTTGCATACACCAAACCTTGCCCCACCCCAAATCCTATAATGAGGCCAAGCAGGGGGGTTGCAGGGGGGCAGCATGCCCCCCCATACATACCTCGCTCTTTATACGCAGTAATGCTGTATATAAGCACTGTATTTATATAAGCAAGTTTTAAATTTCCCGCAAAATTTCCCAAAAATAAAAACACAAGGGAAACAAAATACGTATCTGGTAATACTAAACAGACCATTTGACATTTCTTTGATTTGTTATTGAAATGGAGTATTATGTATTTTCATTAAACAAAAAGTTCTGAAATTAATTAAAAATACTTATAAATGTTGCCTATCCTTAATATTAAGATATTTAGTGTTTTCTAGTGATAATCTATCCAATGAGGATATCTGCGTTTCCAAATTCCTTGTGTAAAAAGTGCAATTCGGTAACAAAAAACCCGATTTTCAAAAGTTTAAACATTTTTTAATTGCATTTAGGGGGGTTTCCTCACCTTAAGCTTTGGAAAATTTTCTTTTGAGATACCTACCTACCCCTAAAAAAAAAATCAACTTCGAAATCGGGATGTCGTAAAGGAAAGTCGCCCCAACAGCTGCTGCTCACATAAATGTCGCCCGACGGATAGCCGAATGTAAAGGTAGTTCGGAAGGGAATCGTTTCGGTGAATCGAATCTTCGATTCACGTGAATAGCAGAATAGGGCAGTAAGTGTCGATAGCATAATTATGAGATTATGGTTTGTCCCGAATGTATTTAGGCCTTATAACGAAATCACCACTTTTTTTCAAAATTAATTGAGTGCGAATATGAAATCATGCTTTTTCGGGTAATTTCTAAGAAATAATGGATGAAAAGTCGTCATCGGCAATAATTTTACTTGGTTCAAATTTGGATTCGTTGTTCACAAATTTGAACTCATCGATTTCAGTTAGTTAAATGAGATTCAAATAACCATGGATCAAATTTCGAACCACGTTTGTGCAAGTAACCTTAAGGACCAGTTGTATAAAGTCCTAACATACGCCAAAAAAGTGAAAAGGTGAACATTTTCAAACTCACTTTGGGATAGTGTTTCTCACTAGAAAACTTATAAAAATGACGCAGAAAGCTTTTGGTTTAGGAAAAGATTTGTATATTAATTTTCAAAAAACAACTGCTCCAACGGGAAAAAAATATTTTTACTTTTGTAATTTAACATAAAGTGGCGAATGTAGTTAAGACTTAAGGGCGGTTTAAAATGTTATCCATGGTTGAGCAAGTTAAACTGATATTGACTGATGGTTCAATCATGAAATTTGTTATTTTCATATAATTAAACCTCGAACCATCGTTAAACCTCTATTAATCCACCAAAATGGTTGATTTAAATAGCCATTTATCCATGGCTCAAGTCATAAAATAGCTTCGCATGAGAAACTTTTAAATCATTAGTTTCAAACAAAATTTAAATAAAGTCAGTTATTAATAAAATATCATTTTCTATTTAAAAAAAATTAGCTATGTAAATCAACCACGTTTTCATTAGGCCAAATGAAAAAATTTCGTTGGAAATCCCCAAATTCGATACGAAATCATCTTATTTCCCATAAAAATTCACATTTCGAAATGAGGTAATTTCAAACAAAACCTATTGCAGACCCAATTAGCCACAGTTTGAAGAGCTCTGAAAAGGTTTTGTATGAAAATGTCAAAGCTCAATGGAAGTAGAAAGCAGAAAACAACAACGAAAAGCATTTAACAGCCAGTTGAAATTCAAAAATGAAATGAGCTGTCAAACGACATTAGATATTTAGATAGATATTTTAGTCTTAACTTGCGGAGACTTTCGAATACTTGCGTAGACATACGTAAACTTGCGTAAACTTTCGTAGACTTGCGTAGACTTGCGCAGACTTGCGCAGACTTCCAAAAGCTTGTCTAGACTTGTAATAACTTGCGTAGAAATGTGTATACTTGCGTAGAATGGCTTAGGTTGCGTAAACTTGCAAAATTGATTTTCGATTAAAAAAAATTATTTTTTTCTCCATTGGAAGGCTTTTATTGTCAAAATCTGTGTTCTGATAAATCAAAGGGAAAAAAATCAATTTGATTATCATAAGAAAACTCCATTAAAAGAAGTCTTGGATTTAATCTGTGGGGGTATTACGTTGGTTTGGGGTATAGCTATGTTAGATCGAATTCCAAGGAAAGGTGAGTAAATTTGAGTTGTTTAGAATTGATTTGAATAATATTCATTATTACTCTTGGATAGGTCGATGGCGTGCTTATCGTCGCAGAACAAGTCGATGTTTATATTCGATCTTTTAAAAAATATCTTTATAGTTCGGCAACATTTGCAGATATTTGGGCAAAGTCCCAACATGCAGTTGATGACCATTATGTCGATAATCCAACTGGGTTTTCTATGATCTAATACTCTAACCCTTGATCTCATTTAGGATGTTAATATGTTGAAAAACGAAAATATTGTAAAATACATCATTTTCTGTCCAACATTCCCGCTTAGCTAATTAAGAATCTCATTATAAAGTAAGTCAATTTATCTTCTTCTGGCTATGTTAAACTTATCATAACTTATCGCCAAGGCTCTTTGGACAAAAGTATAATAGAAGTCACGAGGATTTAAAGAATGTTATGGTCCTCCAAGTTTTGGACACAGATGTATAAAGGCCGAGCCAACATTACGCACTCAACTGGTGGGAGTTTAGAGAAAAAGAATTGAACAACAACCAGCAGCCAGCGTTTTGCTTTCATGTTATAGTAATACTCGTAGTTCAGGGTAATGCTTTAGGTCTTACTATCAAGAAAATATTTTCTTTTATGACGCGATGCGAAATTGCTGTTGAAACAACAATAAAAGCGAAAGCTGTTGTTGTTCCGAATGTTTTAATTGTTTTGTGTTGGTTTGGGAGAGCCTTAATTTTTAAATAACTCATCAGAAGTTTTAAAATCATTTGTTATTGTTTAAGGAAAATTATATTTAGTTCTGTTTAACTGACTGAGTACAACGTAGAGCTGCAATCGAAATTAATTAAAATAAAATGTTGAATACTTACAAATTCACGAACATTACACAACGCAGCTGGAAATTTAGAGCCAACTTTTTTTTAATTTTTGCGTGCTGTTTTTTTAACTTTACAAAATCGTGAACGCAATCGAATTAACCAGAGTCCATTTCAACTCGACGTGGGTGAACATATAACATGACTTGTTATTTTATAAACTTACAAAAGACTCGCAGCTGTAGCTCAAGTTCCAGTTGCAGCTTTATTGTTTTCATCCAGTAAAAGATATTAAAAATAAAATTTTGGGTACATCGAGTTTTTGTTCTTATCAACTCAAGTACGAGTAGTTTTCAATTCTGAGATTTGTTCACCTTCATATTTACCAGAAACAAATTAAATTAATTTTTGTTTTCAAATAAAATATATATTTCTATAATGTCGTTTATGTGTGTTGAACATATTTTTTTAGTTAAAAATAAAATAAATTTAAAATAATAGTTGCAGGAAGTGGCAATAAACAGTATACACAAAAATCTATTTGGAAACATATTATATACTCAGTAAAACTCACATTAACACTTGTTCACTCTCTCGTTCATTAATTTTGTGTCGGATTCTTCGACATTGTAGCTGTATTTGCTTCTTTTTGACGAAACTTTGTTGAATATTTATAAAAATCTGACATCTCAAAGGGCTTCGTTACTTCTTTGTACGGCAAAAATGTTGCTTGCTGTACAACAGTAACATTTTTCGGTGATTCAATTCGAATATCTGGCGAAGTGGCAGCGCTTACGGGGGACAATTGTTGCACGGTATTTATGGAAAGTGAACTTGGAGGAACGGGCTTCGTATTTTTAGTTAGAGTTTGGCTAGAATTGCAAAATCTAGACGGTTGGGTGGCAACTGAATTGGTGTAACGAATGTTTCCGACAAAATCATCATTTACCAAAGATGGCGATCCCAACGCCACCGGTGGCTGTTGGGTTGTTGGACTAAATTTGGACTGTGACTGTTGTTGTAACGATGATGATGGCGAGGCTTTAGGAGACTTTTGCTGTTGTTTTTGCTGTTGCTGTTGAAAGGGTCCAATTGGTATTTCCAAATAATAATGATTGTGGTGATATAATTGAGGCTGTTGCTGTTGTTGAAAATGATGATGATGATACGGATCAACATTCAAATACGATGTAGAATGACTTAAGTGGCTATTTTCGTCATCTAACTTTGTCTTTGGTGTTCGATAGCTGCCGCTAGACATTGACTGCGACGATAATTTTGTACGTTCTCGATAATTCTGTTTGTGTTGGTGCTGCTGAGGAGGATGCGGGTCATGAGTGAGTGCTCGAGTGGGTGGCCTCGAATTGACCACTGGCACTAAAAGCATCCCACTTCCACCCGCTCCAGCTGGTGTTGGTGTTAGTTTTCCACTTGGTATGGCAGAATTCATTGCTGTTGTCGCTGATTGACGAGCAGCAACATTATAATAAGCATATTGAAGTGGATTTTGGCTAAGCGTAGGCGATAAAGCTGGACAAAGAGCAATCGCATCGGTAACTGATGGGTTAGTTTGAAGAATATGGGGACGAATTATCGGACCGTCTAGAGATGACTCCATCCTTGAAGAGAACATTTTTGACGAAATTTTAGAAATTTAATTTTTATACGACCACACCTACTCACCATTGTTTGTTTTTTGGTTTTTTATTCGTTTCACTATTTAACGAGGAGATTGACAGCTCATCACATGACTTTTCTAATGTATTGGTATAGCTGCCCGTAACAAGTCCTCCCCCAACAGGATAGAAGTTCCCTAGCGTCGGACATTCAGGGGAATGATGCTAAAAAAAAATTATAAGTAAAATATAACAAACCTTTATCAAAGTCAGCTTACTAAAGACGTTCCAGGCGTGAGAATATTTTTTTTGGCCAAGGGTTTTAAACTGTGAAATTGATTCACATTTACGCTTTCACTGTCCAATTCAATATAACTGCAAAAACAATATTTTAAAATATTGAAAGGTCTCAAAAAATAAAATAGTTCAAACCTGTTATCACACCATGCAGATCGATCGTTATTCGACAGACCTCTCCACAAATTAGAATGCTGATTTTGGTCAAATGCATTCGATGGTGACAGCGACAAAGCATCGATACTTTCGTATTGTTCCAAATGCGGTTGGCTTCCATTGTTTTGAAGATTGAAACAATGATGACCATTTGGCATATGAACTTGTTGTTGTTGTTGGTGTGTTTCATTTAGACTCATAATTTTATGCATTGGCGATGGTGAAGAGAGACATTGTTTTATGTTTTGACTGGCTTTAATGAATCCATTGCCATCGGTGTACATTTGACTCGTTGGAGACATATAGTACTTATCACATTGTGTAACTTTTGAAGAGAAAAATAAAGAAAATAAGTAACTCCTAGGAAAAACAAAATACCTTTTATTAATGTACTATACTTCAAACTAGAAAAGTGAAACTTCTATGCAAAATTTATGAAATGAATCGAATCTACTATACCGAATTTACATTTTTACATGCAAAATCGGAATATTTACTCCCTTTTCCTATTTGATGAAGCGATATAAATATGTATATATTTAATGTAATATAGGCTTTTGCCAAGTCGAATATTAAGAAATGCTTTAAGAAAATCTGTGGTGTTTGGTAGAAACATGATAAGTGCATTTTAAAATTTTGCTTCTTTACGTCCACTTTAAATCGAGCTAGAGCCTAAACAGATAAACCTATTTTCTTCAAATTTAGAACACAATTTTTTAAATACTTTTTTCATAAGTGTTTAAAACTTGAAGAAAATCGGTAAACTCGTTTAGGCTCTAGCTCGATTTAAAGTGGACGTAATGAAGCAAATCTTAAAATGCAGTTATCATGTTTCTCCCAAACACCACAGAAATAATCGTACGATAAAATATAATCCCCTACCGCAATAGGGAGGAAATACATACATATGCAAGAATAAATTCAAAAAGTATTGATATTTAATAAGGGAATTGAGAGTACAAAGATTATAAATAATTCTTTAATTCAAAATTCTTCAAAGACAAAAGTTGTAATTTCTTCTCATTTTAAGGCTTAAACCTTTAAGATCAGATCATTAGATATCACCCAATGGGTGATTCTCAGCAAACTGATACTTTAATGTCCCTCGACGATTTTTGGTATTTACTAAGTATTTTTACAACTATTTTAGCTAGTTGATCACGTTTTCGATATATGGCAAGTTCAATTCCGAAATAATCAAAAGTGAATATATATGTATATAAAAAAAAAAACTATTTTATACCTCAAATGTTACTATCGTGACTAACGTGGCATGTCCCCACCCTGAGGGTAACAAACTATTTCGTAAGAACTCGACTGTAAAGTAAATACAAATGTAAATTAGTCTAAGCAATCTGAAGGAGGAAACTCAATATATGAATGAATAAGTAAATAAATAAATAATAAAAAAATAAAAATTGATTTGAGTTATATTTACGTCAAATATATAATTGCAGCTTTAAAATTCCATATTTTTATAAGTTATAACTCATTTAAAGAATTTGCATTTTGAGTTCAAAATCCGTCCAAATCTGTTGAAGAAAATGTTATCTTATTATTAAAAAATCGGCAATTCAAGATTTTCGTAAACGTTTTTAGGGGGCGAATGGCGTCCTCCGTGAGCGGATAGGCGATCGAGCAAAAAAACTAGTGTAGTAGATTCATATTTAAAATTAAAACAAACAAATATCTGAATGCACCCATATTACATTATTTTGATTGTTTTGGGGTAAATTAGAATAAAGAAGAAAATAAAAAGCTTGAAATGTATGCGAAATAGTGTTTTTTTTAAGTTAAAATTGAAAATTAATTTTCGTTCATAAACAACTAACGGATAGAAGCAATGCGTTTATTTTTACCCACTAAGGCGTAAAGAAAACATAACGAAGCTCTCCATTCTTGTTTATTTTATTTTCACAAACAGTTTTATTGACAATTTTGTTTTTATAACGAGGCGTTCTTAATTCATTTTTCAAAAGTGAGTAACAATGTTCAATTAGAAACAGCAGTGGCTAGCTGCAATTAGCAACTACTCTGTCACTCTGTTACTTCTAGGAAAATGAGCATATCAGCACTCCAACGGTAGCGACTTTTTAATTGAAATTTGCCATAGCCCATCGTCGTCCATCCATATATTTTTTACACGGGACGATTCATGAAATACTTTTCTAAAAAAGTTTTAAATACCTGTGGATAGGTTAAATTGTGCATCATTAATTAACATTTCTCATTCTCCTATATTTAAATAGAAATGGCTTCTCAACATTTGTTCGGCGGTAAATTTTTAGTCAAATTAGGAGGCTTCCCTATATACTCTCTATAGACTTTTGGATTACATTTGTTTTGTCGAAATTTCTCCTAAATTCCCAAATTAAATTTTTTTTGTGGAAAGTTGGGCCAATTTGATTTTTTTTTTTACTTAAAATATTAATAAAGTCTTGAGCTTTGTTTGTCCATCAAAATAATTAATGATTTTGCTTTCTTGATGTTTCAAAATCAATCACTAAAATTGTTAATGATGAGTTTCAATGATAGCTATAATTTGGCACTTAACATTCACTGATCAAGAAAAAGTAAAAAAAAGCTGTTGAGAATAAATGGTACCTTCAACCTCTTATTACTCATTAGCTATATACTTCGGTGATTAGACCGATTCTAACAAAACATTTCTGTTTCTAGGTGGCAGCGGCTGGGCATCGAAACCAGACCTACGGCATGACAATCCAACGCACTAACCATTGTTCCACGAGGTACTACACTTACATTTAATATGGATGAATATTTTTAACAATTTATTTATAATATGGATGAATAAATTTAACTAAAAAAAACCAACCTCTATCCCAAAACCTGCTGAAAAACTAATAAATATTACAAATACAGTCTGCTTAAGTGATGCACATAAGGAAAACAAAAGTAAAAAAGGGCAATTTTTGTTTTCTTAATTTCTGAAAAAAATTAAAGAATAAAAATGTCACCTTTCGTTCCTAAAATTCTCACTTGTAGTGCAACCACTTATGGCATTAACCTTAGTTAGGATAACAATCAGTATGTCATCCAAAAAGTTTGAGAAATTTAACTCGTTTTTAACAAATTTTGGATTCATAAAAGTATCAGTTTGCTTCGTATCAACAAAATCAAAATTTACCCGACGTGTTCATAGAGTTCCACTTCAAAATAATTCAATATGACTTAATAAAGACTTACTGCCAAGAATATTTGGCAAATTTTCATTGCTGCTGTTGTTGTTGGTGTTGTTGTTGTTGTTGTGATGAGGTGGACGTACAACACTGTATTTAATACTATTACCTCCACTTTGTTGATGAGCACTTCCACTACTGCCACTGCCATTGTATTCAAACGATGGTGACTTAGTTAAACTCAAAGCTGATGCCGATGTACTGTCATGAAATGAGTTTGTTTTCTGTGGTGGACCCTGACGTTTTTTAATATTAATAATATTCGGATTGGCTGATGATGATTGTTGATTGTTGTTGTGTTTGTTTTCTTGAGCGAGATCATACTCCGATTTGGAGAGTGTGTAACGATTCTACAAGATAAAATTAATTAATTTAGTAGAAAACCAATATTTGTTTCTAAAATTAATATGATAACTTACACTTTTGCCATTGAAATGAACATTACTTTTAGGAAGTTTTAAACTTGAGCTACCCTTACGACGTAGAATTGAGTTTGTAGTGGTCGTTGAACCAATAGTTCCACTTAGTTTACCAATTTCAAATAAGTTAAAATTCTCATAGCTGCCATTAAGAATTTGAGCTTCCTGGAAAAAGAATATTGTTTAAATAAGAAGATTGTTAAATTATGTATGCTTCACTTGTTTATGAATTTGCTGAAGAAGCCAATTCTTCTCGTTCAGTAGTTTTTCTAGTTCCAATTTTCGTTGTTCGAGTGTTTGGAGTTTAATTGAGTTGGTATTATTGTTGCCTTCGTTGTTATTTGTACTCAATTTGTTATTATTATTATTATTACTATTATTATTATTATTATTATTATTGTTATTATTATTGTTATTATTATTGTTATTACTATTGTTATTACTATTGTTATTATTGTTATTACTAATACTATTGTTATTACAATTATTATTATTATTACTATTATTATTATTATTGGTACTATTATTATTATTATTTATAGAAGTCGTGGAATTATTATTGGTATTTATATTATTTGATGATAAACTAGCATTATGACGTATTGTCGATGATTTACCCAGGGTGCTGATCAATGATGTCGATGGTATTGTATTGCATGGTGGATTTTGTTGTACTATTGTTGAGTCTTGTGTGGAATTGTTGTTATTGCTGTTTGTATTTATTCCACCGCCAGTAGTCATTTGGATTAACTTGATTTGTTGATGTGATGTTGTTGGTGATGTTAACGAGGAGGAAGAAGATTTGTTTGTAAGTGTCGAAGAACCGGAACAGAGGGTTTTTGTTTTTGCTGTTGAATGCGTTAAGATTTGGCTCTGTGAACGCATCTCTCTGTGAAATAAAAATATAAACTTCTTTTACTTTCGTTAATTTTTTGGCAAGAAACTCGCGAAACCGTAAAACGTTTTATTGTAGTATGTACACTTCATCGTAGAGGTGGTCAGAGACTTTGTCTACCTAGGCTCCGCTACAAACTCAGCGATAACAGTGCTGTGCTCAAATGAAGAATTACTCTTGCCAATCGCTGTTTCTTTGCTTTAAGAAAGCAATTGAGACGCAAAGCCCTCTCTCGGGCAACTAAAGTGTCCCTATATAAGACGCTTATCACCCCGATCCTGATGCATGATGCAGAGACATGGACACTATTAACGGTAGATAAGAACGCTTTAGGCGGTTTTAAGAGGAACATTCTCCGGGTGGTTTTTGGTCCCGTCTTCATAGATAGGGAATGGAGAAGACCTAGTCAGTAAAGTGAAAATCCAACAATGCTCCGGCCCGGAAAGTATTTGAATCCAGCCCCGTGGGACAGCGCAGTAGAGGAAGACAGCGCAACAGGTGGCGCACGCCAGTAAAAGAGGACCTCAACCAACTTGGCGTGCGAAACTGGAGACAGCCAGCTAGAAACAAAGCCGGCTGGAAGAAGCTTGTTGGTCCTGGTCCACCCCGGACTGTAGCGCCACCTTAAGTAAGTAAGTACACTTTATAGTAACAAAATTAAATCAAATTGAAAAAACCTGTGCTGCCCTTATAAGTTCCATGGGTTTTTTTCTCGAAGAGCTGGATTGGTTTTAAAGAGGAAAGAAGCCACACAAATTTCAGCTGCAACATCAACAACCGCAAAACCTCTCAAAGCCATATGAAGAATACCTCTCATCCAAATATAACAGCGAAAACCCAAACCAGGCCCCAGGAATACCAACAATTTTTTTCTACTTCGGCAACATTGCTTAAATAAGTAGACACTGTTAGGACAAAAAACTGAGCTTTACATTTAAGAACCGCAACACAAAGTCAACGATCACCAATGCTGGATGGCATCAAGAACTTTATGGAAGTTCCAGTTTAATTCCTTTACCCCAAGACAAGTCAGGAGGAACATCCTATTATTGAAAGGAATTCTCTACACGTAGACAGCCATTGAAGTTGAAGACGAAAGAAACCTTCCGTAATGATAAGGGCAAACCCCGAAAAGGGACGGCAATCTATATAAGGAAGAACATCTGCCCCAACACCAGCGAAACTATCATCAAAGATAGCGAGGCCACCACCAAAGTGTGGTTCAAAAAGCCAAAAAACGTGGCAAAAATACTAGATCTGATGTTGTTTTGTATTTTTTTTCTAAAAAAAATATAAAGAGAGCTTCAAAAACAGCAAACGAAATCATTTTTTTGGGTAATGGTTGTGTTTATATATAGCTTTCCAAAGATGGGTATTTTTTGTACTATAGTAAAAAATTGCATAAAACGGATTTCTTCCATGAAAAATCTTACTATTATTCTGTTAGGTTTTTGTTTTATGCGAACGTTAGTTAAAATTATTTTAAATACAAAAAAATTAATTAAAATAGTAATATTTTTAGTAATTAATTAAAAAGTTTTAAAAATAATTTAAAAAAAACTTACATTCTTGTAACAAAAAAAATACTGATTGTTATATCAAATATTCAATTTACGTAATTCACCTTCTTTCGCGCCCCTTTCTAACAAGAATGAAAATTATAATCTATAATTTCTTCTTTCTTTTTTTTTGTAAGCTGTAAAGTTAGCATTAAATGCGAAGGTGAAGGTTTTATTTAACTATGGATTATTATTATAAGACAGGTAGTTGGAAATATTAAGTTCTTATCGCTGACCCAAATAAAGAGGTCATTACTTATGAGCAATGTATATGGTGTGGCATGCAATATGCATGTGTGCAAAGATGAACAATGGTTAAATGGAATTACCATAGTACACAAAAAAAGCTGAACAAAATTATTGCGCAGAACTTTTAATTTTGGTCTGTTTAATTTGTTCCTACACTGTTTCACATTAAATTGGTCGTGGAAACAGTTTACAAAATATGATATATAACATACAGTTTAAAATTAGCTGAAAACACAAACAATTATTCCGGTTACTTTATCCATCCATCCACTCATGTCTATTTTTTTTGAACACCCTGTGAACACTTGAATAAGCATACATTTTTAATTTAGCAAATTTTTAATTTAATTCCCTGTTTGTGAAATTCGACTTCAGCCATTGATTTGGAAACACACTGTGAAACAATTTTTTTAAAAATACCTTTTTTGGTAGCCTTGGAAATTTCCTTTAAGCAGAATTTTTTATAGCAATATTTTCATGCGTTCAAAAGTTATGATTTTTGAATGAAAAAACTAATTTTGTACCACTGTAGGCCGCGCCGCCATATAACTAGGAAGAGAGACTCTCACTATCATCAGCCTAGTACTTCAAATGCAAATCCAGCATGAGAAAGATTCACAGTGATTTTCATGTTCTCAACAGCATCCTAAGGAGAAGCACTTATGGCCTCATTGGCGGTGATTTCAACGCAAGGCATTACTTTTTGCTGGATACCGCTATCACCAAAGAAAGCAAAGCTATTGCTTTTTGGCGGGATCATTGGTGGTTTTTTCACAACCCAACCAACCTTCCATAGGACACCATCAACATTAGACTTCTTTCTCTCATCATCTAATTTCATTCATATTCTTCAAGAAATTAGCAGCTTCACCTGTAAAATTTTAGTACCCTGCGACTCGGGCCATTAAGGTACTCAACTAATCGTCAAGCTCCACTTACTCCACTTATCCTCATGACAGAACCAGTAGAGCATTTCATCAACTACAAAGACTGGATGTGGACAGGCTACAAAGAGACGTTGAAGACACCATATGACTTCCAGCGCGAAACATGAAACTGCAGAATACTGAAATTGACAAAGCTGTCGACTGTTTGGAATTGGCTGTTCCTAGATAACCAAAAGCAACCAAGACGTCAAAGGATAGATACCAGCCCCTTCCCCAATATATCCAAACCTCATATGCACATAGGCAACGACTTAGAAAACGTCTGCAAATCATCCACCAATGAACTAAATACAACCAACAGTAACTACCAGACAGTGTGGAGTGAGTTTCAGTGCATCAACGTTATGTTTCGGAATTCTATCCAACATCACAGCAATAACAAATTCCAGAACAGCACTCAATCAGGCCTAGACCTGACACCTTCAAGAATATCAACAGACTGATCGGCTAAAAATCACAAATTCCTGAGAGGATCATCATCAACAATGGAGAAGAAACAACGATACAAGATGAAGTTGAAGCCTGCGCTTCCCAGTTCGAAGGAAACTTCACGCCAAGTTCATCTGATGACCCAGTCTTCCTGGGCGAAATTAAGGCATCCATCCAGCACACTAATGTGTAATTTGAATAGAGCAACGTTAATTGACAACAATCCTACGAAATTTGAGCATCCCAGAGGAGAAAACGTAGATTATTAACTCAAAACCAAAAAAGTCAGTTGGGACACAATTTCATTCTAAGGAATCTTTCACAAACATTATCCTCATCAACTGCATCAACAACAGTTATTAACACAAAAGCACACCATTATGGTAGCACAAAAGCTCAAGATTACGAGAAGTTGCGAGTAAACGCAGGAACGTAGCGTACCGAAAGTAATCGTAGCGTACCGTATGATGTAGATTTATCTCACTCCAATTTACGGCAGATAAATGGCTAATACCCCAAGTATTAGACGAGGTAGGCTACAATTTTGGCTTTCATAGAAAAAGTCATGGTTTTGCAATGGCTTACGCAGTCTCCAGACCTTAACCCTTTAGAAAACTTGTGGGAGCTACTTAAAAAAATAACTTGATGTCAAGTTTTTAAGCGGAAGGGCGATCCTTATACTGAAATTAATAGGCAGTAAAATGACATACCAGAAAATATTATTAATAACCTCACTGCTTCTATGTCTAGAAAATGTGCAGCTGCGAGAAGAAATAAAGGGTGTGGCAGTCAAATATTAGCGTTTCCTTGCATAAAAGTTAGACAATTTTAAGACATTGCTTGAAGTTGCAAATGTTTTGCACAACAAAATATCCCTTATTTTTGAGATTATATCAATTTATTTTTGTTTGAGTGAATAATATTATATTTTGTTTTCTACAGTGATAAACTGTTATAATAAGGTTTTCAAAACTGTACAAAGAAGTTTGCTGTTTGCTTTTTTAGACAATTTGTATGAAGGAAACTTCGAACGAAACTTCGAAGTATTGTTTTGCACAGCTCTGTAGGTGTTTTCCGAATAAATAAGTAGCATTTTTAAATATTGAGAAAATATTAGTTTTTTGAAATATCTTGCCGAGGGTGGTATAGCAAAATTTAAATATACAAACAAATTAAAACAATGCGAATATAAAAACAGTATTATAACTATGTACTATAATTGCTGTTATACATTGGGTAAGGGGAAATGGTGTTTTTTTGTGGAATTTTATTTAAAGCGAAGATATGTTACAAGAATAAACACTTATTATATAAGGCGTGTTTTATTGAAAAAGTTATAGCTAGCACAGCAAAATTTCCCTTGGTAAGCAATAACAAATCCAAAAGTGTCGATAGTTTAATCAGTAAAAACGAGTATATAAAAGTTGAAATAAAGTTTCGTTAAGTTTAAACTTATGTGGCGTCGGACTTGGAAGCGAGTAGCGTTTTATTGGTCTTTGCATTGCTACGCTAGCTATAAATACCAATAAAACTCACCTATAGGTAAAGAAAGAATATATTTTGAGAATTTAGCTTGAAAAAGATTGAAAATAATGGAAAACTTAATACCGAACTTAAGCTACGAGCAGACGATTTGCGATAGTCGCAAATCTTTGCGAGCACTGACGTCACGAAAAAACTCGCAAATGCCTTATGTTTTACAGTGCTCGTAAACATGCAAATATACATGTTCAGACGATTTGCGAAGGTTGTCCCAAAGTTTGAAAATACATTTGCGATCAAGGTGCTCGCAAATGACATGCTCGCAAACAAGATCGCAAATTTTGCAGCATATTTGCGAGGTGTTCACACGATTTGCGGCAACATTTGTAGATATCATATTCTTACTCATTTGCAGATTTGCGAGCCTGACATTTCTCTATTGTTTATTTGTTGAGTTTTGTCATAGCTATAGTCTCAAAATACTATATAGGTAAACATATGTACATACAAACACACAAGGGTATGTATCTTATATGTATATTTTGGTGATGTTTTATGGGCTGTAGGTCGGTTTAATTTTTTTTTAACTACGTAAAGCTTATTTTCATAAAAAACGAAAAAAAAACTAATTTAAATCATAAAAAATAATGAAGGTACCTACATACACACTAAAAACCACAGCCAATTACTTCAAGTACAACAACAAGATTCATCGCAAATGTCCGCATTTGCAGTGTTCCATTTTCGTGTTTTCGCAAATGGTTGTGACGGTCGCAAATACTCGCAAATTGTCACAAAGTATTTTTGTGAGTGTTCACATGATTTGCCAAAATATCACAAATGCATTTGCGACTTGGGCCTCGCAAATCATACGCAAATGATTTGCGAGCATTTGCAGGCTGTCCCAAAGTTGTGTTCAGACGATTTGCGACCAAAGACCGCAAATGGTGACGTAAAAATGACGTCACACTCGCAAATATTTGCGACTTTTGCAAATCGTCTGCTCGTAGCTTTAGTATTATGTTGACGGAAAATCATATATGTATAATATAATATTTTTTTAAAATTCGCATTTAAAACTCAGAAAATGTGTTAACATGACAATTAAAAACTAAGGTATTTACTAACTCAATCCGTCTAACAATTAAAACAATAGGGACAAACACTCCAAAATAATTTGTAAAATTGTGTGGTAAAGATGAAGTGTTGCAATTAAATTTGAGATATGTAAATTTATTTGGGCAAAAGTTAAGCAGTTTAGTGTTACTAAGAAAATGTTTCTTTAACTTCCCTATTTTAAGACCTGCTTTACTTTTGCTCCAACAGAAGATATGTATTAAAACGTTCACGAAGTTTAAAGAGAAGTGAGTATTTTCTTGACGAATTTTATATGCCAGGAAATAACTTTTTTAATTTTTAAACTAAAAGTATAATCTACATATTTTCACCTAAGTGTGACATTTTTAATAAACTGTCTATCAATCTTCGTTATTAATGTATTTAAATATATTTTTTTAAAAATCGATTAACATGTATGTATTTAGGTTCAACTTTGAACGTCCGAGTAATGGTCACTAGAAGACCTAAGCAACAAAAATCACACCCGTCATACTGTGACTGAGTGACAACCTGGTTATTAGGGTAATTCTTTAAAGGTCATTGTTTAATTTAAGTGATCCACCTCCTACTTTCTTCCAAATAATACAAAAAATTCCTGATACATTTTTTGAGTTCATTATTTTAACGTTAACCCGGCCGCTAGACGAAAGAAAGAAGTTTTATATGGGACTTTGTTAATAATTGATAGAAAAATTTTAATGTTTGTATAAATGTAGTCTTTTTTGACTAAATCTTATATTCGGTACAAAAGTCATCAAATTCGAAAAGGAATATATTCTTAATTTTTGACCCACTGACGAAAATAAGTCTATAAGTTTGCGGTAAAATTTTTCTCCAATACTCAATTTTTTTAAATTACAAAAGTGACTACATTTGTACCCAAATTTAGATTTTTCTATCAATTATTTCCAATATTATAAAAATTCAACGTGTTATTGAACATTTAACATGATTGTGTTTTCCTATATAAAACTGCTTTCGTCTTGACACCACGTTAACGGTAAAATAAAGAGCTTAAATTGTACAGGTTTTTTTTGTATTTATTTGGAAGAAACTAAGAGGGCGCACCAACTTAAATTAAACAACAGTCACCGACTAGTTCACGAACCGATAACATCTTTTCTCAAGTTATTGTGTGATTAGCTTTGCCGCCTAGTGCGTTAACCTTTTACTTTCTTCTCTTTCTCGGTTCCTCTGTACTTCACTTCAGTGTTGCAATCGATTAAAAGAAAAACATAATAATTGCAATGGCCAGCCGGCCTAATAATGCAGGTGGCCGATTCGGATTCCTCGGTATTTCACTTGTTGCAATCGATTTTTACTCTCGCCTGTAGGCAAGTGATTTCATACGATAGGCCCAAGTGAATTTTGCACAGCTTTCAATAGCTACTTGTAGCGATCGGTCAACTTTTCACGTTGCTTGTCTTTTACACTTGTAGCATGTAGCAGTTGTGGGATTTATAAAATAAAAATATAGTTAGATAAAACCTAAATGGAATATTTTGTTTAAAGTTCAAACATTTAACCAAGTGCAGGAAAATAAACCAATATTTGAAGAATGCTGGACAATGGAGTTTCATAATTTGCACTACTTGCAAATTTGCTAACATTGTTATTTTTATAAATCAGTTTGAGCTTGTTTTCAAAATAATTACAATTAAATACAATTACGAAACAATTCACTTCAAAAATCGCTTGAAATAGCTTTCATCACTCAACTTGAAGGCAACTCGAAATTCCAATTATTTTCAATCGCGTTATTTGCCTACCTACGGGAGTAAAATTGCTGTCAATGAGATTACAACATATTGCAAATATTTGAATTTCAAAATTTAGGCCAGCATCGCTTAACTGCGTGAACAAATCGCTGTCACCAACACCATCCTTTGGTCTGCTTAGAACCTATAGAAAAACCAATTCAAATGTATCTTTGTAAAATTAAAAAAAAGTATACCTTGAAAAGCTAGCACACTTTTGGAAAAATGTAAGAGAAATTTACTCCACCGTGAAGTTTTTGTATGATTTTCTCAGAATCTATTGCTTGTATGAAAAAAGTATGTTAATCTTTTTTATGTAAAATGACATAAGCTACAATTTGTACTTTCACATTTTTCCAAAAAAAACTTATGGTTTCGAGAAATTATGAAAAAACTGAATTTTACCCCCTTTAACCCCCCTAAAAAATTAAGCTGCTTAGGACGTCAAAACAAAGCTCTCTACCAAAATTCAGCTTTGTCGGAATTTTTTCGTAGTTTTGCCATTTTTTTGTCTAATTTTGCTGGGCTAAATGGGGCAAATACCAAACTAGTGCCAACTTAGGAATAAATTTAGATGCAACAATCACAATGGCAGAAGTAAAATTTGTTTTAGCGAAAACGAAAGATAATAAAGCTACGAGCAGACGATTTGCAAAAGTCGCAAATATTTGCGAGTATGACGTCATTTTTACGTCACAATTTGCGGTCTTTGATCGCAAATCGTCTGAACACAACTTTGGGACAGCATGCAAATGCTCGCAAATCATTTGCGTATGATTTGCGAGGCCCAAGTCGCAAATGCATTTGTGACGTTTTGGCAAATCATGTGAACACTCACAAAAATAATTTGTGACAATTTGCGAGTATTTGCGACCGTCACAACCATTTGCGAAAACACGAAAATGGAACACTGCAAATGCGGACATTTGCGATGAATTTTGTTGTTGTACTTGAAGTAATTGGCTGAGGTTTTTAGTATGTATGAAGGTACCTTCATTATTTTTATTATTATTTTGTATGATTTAAATTCGTTTTTTTTAAATTTTTTTATAAAAATAAGCTTTACGTAGTTAAAAAAAATTAAACTGACCTACAGCCCATAAAACATCACCAAAATATACATATAAGATACATACCCATGTGTGTTTGTATGTACATATGTTTACCTATATAGTATTTTGAGACTATAGCTATGACAAAACTCAACAAATAAACAATAGAGAAATGTCAGGCTCGCAAATCTGCAAATTAGTAAGAATATGATATCTACAAATGTTGCCGCAAATCGTGTGAACACCTCGCAAATATGCTGCAAAATTTGCGATCTTGTTTGCGAGCATGTCATTTGCGAGCACCTTGATCGCAAATGTATTTTCAAACTTTGGGACAACCTTCGCAAATCGTCTGAACATGTATATTTGCATGTTTGCGAGCACTGTCAAACATAAGGCATTTGCGGTGTATTTGCGAGTTTTTTCGTGACGTCAGTGCTCGCAAAGATTTGCGACTATCGCAAATCGTCTGCTCGTAGCTTAAGGCTGAGAGATCAGAAAGAGTGCCAACTAAATTTTTAAGTATGCTTCAGACGAATTCATTTATGAACTTACATAGCAGTATAACAAAATCTTCGAAACCGGAAATATACCAGAAAGAAAAGAGACAGTTTTATTCCCCATTCATTAGAAAGGCAGTTTCGATGATCCGCGAAACTACAGAGGAATCTCTTTTTTAAATGCATCATTGAAAATCTATAAGATGATTCTTCAAAGGAGTTTATTGCTATGGATAAACCAGAATGGCAAAATAAATGAGTGTCAAGCAGGATTTAGACCCGGTCGGAGCACAATTGATCACATTTTTGTCCTAAGAAATATGGCACAAACTTTCATCAATAAAAAGCAAAAATTTTATGCTCTTTTTGTGGACTTTCAGGCCTTTGACAAAGTAAGTCGTATAACTCTGTTTTATAAACTTTGTAGTAAAGGGGTGTCGTATAAATTTGGACGAGCCTTAGAAACTTTGTATAATGAAACAAAAACAGCCATTTGGAATGGGGAACAACTTTTTGATTTTGCAGGTACAAAAATCAAAGGGTTGTTTTAAGCTGATGATTTGGTGCTCTTTGATAATTCTCCTGAAGCTCTGCAAATGATGATCAACCGGCTATATGCTTATTGTCAACTCTGAGGATTGTCTGTTAATTTGGAAAAAAACAAAAGCTATGAATTTTAGAAATGGTGGAGGAAGGTATTCTAGGACGGAACATTGGAACTACAATCGAAATAATATTGAAATTGTGAAACACTACCAATAACTTGGATTCACAATAGCAAGCAAGTTTAATATGTCAAAACATCTAAGCGAGAAGCTTGCTGCGACAAAAAACGCTTTGAACGTTACCTGGAGAAGCTGTCTTGGAAATAAAAGTGTATCACACCGTGCAAAGAATAGAATATTCCAAGCTACTATGGAGTGAGTCATGTTTTATGATGCGCAAGTATGGGGTTATGAAAAATTTAATATTGTGGAACAAATTCAAAGATTTTTTTCTAAAAAGAACTTTCGGTCTACCATCAACATCACCGAACTATATGCACGTAGAAACTGGTCTGCCTGAGCTCTTTACGAAAACATTTAAATTGCATGTTGACTATGTCATAAAAGTTATGCTGCTTCCAAATGACAGGCTACCCAAAGAAACTGCTCTATTTGCCTTACAACGAAAATAATTGTGGTTTGAAGAATGGTGTAACTTAGCAATGGTATGTGGAGAACAACTGAATCTTTCTTTGGAAAACGTCGTGACTTGGAAGGAACAATCGTATGAAATGGTGGAGTGTTTGGATGAGAAATGGATACAGGAATGTCAATGGAAAGCGAGTACGTCGATGCATCGATCGATATATGTAAATCTTCAGCCAATCCTCGGAGATCGCAACTACTTCCAGGTCATTTTTAGTGTGAAAAAAATATCTTCAATTTTCAAGATGAGAGAGCTTTAAAATCTTAACTATCAGCCGCATAGAGATCTAAAAACATAATGTTCAATGTGTAACCTTAACATGAGGGAAGATGTCTTCCATTTTTTGGGCGTGGGCCCGGTACTGCAGGAAGTCAGAAGGGCTTATTTCAGAAAAAATGTTTTGAGTGAAGTTGAAATGATGGAAGAGATTGGGAAAGACTATACACATAGATACACTTCGAAAACTGAAAGACACATATTGCAAATAATCAATGAGTTCTTTTGAAAATAAATTAAGCATAAAAGTTAAATTTATCAAGCAAAAACTATGTACATTATGTTGATATATGTATATAATTACTTATTTTTATTTTTTTGTATTAAAATTGATCAAACTCTGTATAAATTGTATAAAAATATGATTGAAAAAAAATCAAATTATCTATCTACCTATCTATCTATACACTTAAGATAAAATTTCACACATTTTCGCAAAAAAAACTGACTTATACGCTCTTAAAGAAGAGGAACACAGCTAAATAAATATGTAATTTTTTTCAGGGGCAATCAAAAGTTATGCCTTAAGGAGAGTTAATTTACAAAAAACACATAAATTCAGCAAAAAAACAAATAAATTCAGCACTTAGTTTAGTAACGGATCTTTTATAATTAAATATGTTAAATTATTTAATAATTATCTAAAAAATTAATTCCATCACTCAAATTTCACTGACTATTTTTCAGAAAAAAAAACTAAATTAATCTGCGATGATAATTTTTTTTTGTTTACTGATAGTCAACTATTGTAAAAGATCTCATGTTTAGAGACTGATCTTACTATAAACAATTTAACTCAGAAGGTTAGTTTGACTGCCATAGTTTTGTACCCTTATTAGAGATAACATTTACCAAAAAAGTGGTTATTTTTCATTTTGGAATTCGAACTTTTGGCCTATCGGAGGAACCACTGCGCGACCCTCAGCCAAATAAAAAGAAACCAAAACACAACATTCTACTGCTAAACACATTCCCAGAGCTCCCATCTCAATCCAGTGCAATGAATTCTTGTTTAATTATTGTTCTCTTACAACTAGTAAAACGCCCATTACTTCCTTGAGCGCCTTTCGTATTAAAGGATCCATCAACGATATTAGTAAAGAATACGAAAGTATAAGTCAACTTGCGACAGAAATGTATTGATATTTGGCACTCAATTTGAAAAAAAAAAATAGTTTTATGTGACCTTTAGTCCAATTGCGTTTCGCCCAGGTACAACAATTGGACCAGCTAGATGTTGTTGTACCCGTCTAAGACGCATAATTTTAGTCGATTGTACGTATTCCATATTATTCACTCGTTTAATCAAAACTTAAATCCATTTTTTTTTTAAATCCAATCTCGATTAATCCATTTGAGTTTAAACTGCCCTCCGGAGGTCAGTTTAAGTACTTAAATCCAGATTAAAAATCTATTTCATATAATTTACTTTTTCTTGACATTTCAAGTTTCTGATTGTTTGCGAACTTCCAGAAACTTACCAAGATAGTGAAATAAATTAATCAAAGTAAACAAGAAATGACAAAATAAAAAAAGCAAGAAATTACTTTTGACACTTAAAATTTTGGATTATTTAATTTTATTTTGTAAAACAATTAACAAATATTTGTCACGCTGCCAACACGCCCTTGTCTGTTAATGCAGCTTGGTAAAATAATGCTTGCTGAGCTTGATTGAACCCTTTTTCTCGATGATCCATTTTAAGTGAATCGTGTTTCGATGAGGAGTATTTCCAAATTCCATTGCATGCCATTATAGTATCTTATCCGTTCCAGAGTATCCAATGAAAGGGTGAATTTCTTAAAGAAAATTTCATACATACAATACAAAATACATCACAATAAAAATACAATTTAATAATTTATCTAAACGGTTTTCGCATAAATTAAATTTGATCAAAATATTTAACTCAAAAGAAATTTGATATTTCGAAAATTTGACAATTTAATGATCTTAATCTGGATTTAAAAAAAATTTACATCTAGTTAATCTAGGTATTTTAAAACCATTGAAAATAAGACATGTTTAGAGTGAATAATGTGAATAATATGGAAATGGATTTAAATTTTTGAATTTACTAAATCCACATGTAGTTGTTAAATTTAAAATTTACTTAAATCCAATTAAAATTCGAGTGAATAATACGGCGGTAAAAATTAAAAATTGTTAACACTGATCGTTCCTAAATACTAAAATTGTTACATAGTGTAACATTATGACACCATAAAGTCGTTTCTAAACTCAATGTTGAAGTGTCAGAATGTTACACTTTTGTGGTTTTCCATTCAGATTTGGTGGTCAAATCATTAATCTTTGGTAGTAGATAGAACACGATTGATAAAATAAATCAATTTATTTCAGATTTTGGATTTGCATTTTTTAAAGATTCGAAGCAATTTTTGCTTTCCATTGAGCGAAAAAATTGATTCATTTTTTGATTTAAAATCAATTTTGCAGAACTAAATTTTTCGGCAAATTTACCCATAACTCAGTAGCGTAGCTACTACGGTATCAACCGTATCAATGATAAAGGGGCCCCCGAGATAAAAGGGCTCCTAAAATACAGAAGACTCTGTGTGTAAAATATTTTTCATTGAAATGAAACCGACATACAAAATCGAAATTTTGCTGCATGTGTCTTTTCGATAGTTTTTCTACCTATGAATCTCTGCTATCTACATCTTACCAACTAACGCAATCGCAACTGCAACGTGCAAACACTTTATTTCTTATTAAAACACGTACCAATAGCCCGGGAAAATTAGACGAAAAAATGGCAAAACTAGGCAAAAATTCTGACAATAATGGGATTGGTTTTAAAGTTTCAAGTCCCTTTATATCGTTTAGGTTTAGTATTTTTACGGGGAGTAGGTAGGAAATGTAGCTTATGTTAGTATGCACTGAAATAATTAGATAATTTTGAATCATAAAGTCAATAATTTAGAGAAAAACCTGCAAGAACTTCGTGACCAGTTTAGGATAAAAAATTCGATAGAACAACAGATTTTGATACTACCACTGAGATGAATCTAAATACTGAGCCCACTGAGCGTTTAAGCTGTTTTTTTTTTACCTAAATCTGTTGCTCTTACGAAAAAAGTGTTAAAATATTTTTTGTGTACAATGAGTTTAAATTTAAATCTTTTGAAAAAAATAATGATTTCTGAGATATTTATAAGCCTTTTACCGTAAAAAGTAAGGCAAAAATTGAACCACAACAAATTAAAAACTAACTTATTTAATGGTCCTATATTGTTAAATTTTTAAAATAAACTTTTCTTAAACCGGATGCAAGTTTATTTTGTAGGAAAAAAATGTATTCCTAAGGTTGTGCCAATATCAGGAAAAACAGGGCCCTTAAAAAACTTTTCTTTTAATACGGTGTCCCCAAAGTGCTAGCTACGCCACTGCCCTGCCTGTACTAATACCAAAACAATAGTTAGCTGTCAGTTTGCAAATGTAGGGTTTGATTTGTTTATTTAATTTCGATTTTGTTGTTCTAAAAACATGAAGAAAATAGTTTTTAATAAAAAAGGAAGGTATTTTAAGTGAATCGGTTAATTCATGAAACAAATATTAGTCTTAGAAAAGTGGACCAATGGATGCAGATTGTTACGAATAATGAGATACACGTGAAATTACCAAATACATTGGCAATAAAAATCAATTTGAAATCGCATTCCATTGGCAATGAAAAAAATCAATTTTTAGAACTAAATCTGAGTTTACCAGAAAACACCATAAGTGCGGCAAACAAATTTGATAGTTTTTTCTTAAATAACATATCAGGGATTATTTTCCTATTGATGAATTTATCCAAACAAACACTACGTTGTTATTGAAAGTAAACACTGCGAAATGCCAAATACAAACTAATGCGTTCAGATTTATATCAGTTTATTTTGGTGTGTGTACAAGTGCGTGCAAATCTTGCGAAAATTTGATGTGGTTTTCCATTCAATAATTTCAGATTTGATGGTCAGATCATAAATCTTTGGTGGTAAATAGAACACAAAATGACATTTGATTTGTTTATGTAATGGTGCTAGTGTTTATTTTTCTATTGATGAATTTGTCCAACAAACACCACCTTGAATTGAAAGTAAACAACACTGCGAAATGACAAATACCAACTAATATGTTCAAATTAATGTCAGTTTATTTTGGTTTGCGTGTAAGTGCATGCAATTTTAACTTAAGATTCGAAAAATGGACTTCCTATCTGAAAAAATTGATTTTTTTGGTTGAAAAGAAAGCAGAAGGTGGTCTCAGGCCGAAAAACCAAAATAAAATCGATTTTTTTGATCGAAAGGAAAACCACGTGAGATTCGAAGAATCATCTTCGTTCGTTGTTTGTAGAACAACGTTCAACGAATAAAGAACGAAGGTCTTAATGTTTTTGATTTTTTTTTTCAAACCTGAACTCACCATAACGAGCAAATACGGTGTTTTTTGAGACTTGGGGGTCTCAAACTCGCCCTGAAGTACAACTAGTTTTTTTTTTTTGCTAGGGGGAGTTAAGGTTACGAATAAACTGTCAAAATGACATGAGTTAGAAATCATTTGTTTTGTTTTGAATACGGAATACTTGGCCGAATTCATCCCAAAATCTGAAAATTCAAATATGAAAATTCCGAAATTATTTTTCGTTGAATCAAAAAAAAAAAACTGAATTTTCGGTTGAAAGCTATTTCAAAATATTACATTTACTGTTAATTTTAACATTTCAAAGATTTAAATTAAAACTTTTTTTTTATTCGAAAATTAAAAATTCAGGATGAGTGAATCAGAGGAGGAAGTTATCTGTAACTCAAACAAGTAAAACGTAAGTTTACCAGTAAATGTTGAGTAATATTTTTCCGAAAAGAGTCCAGTAGTGCTGTGTTTTTTGAGACCTAGGGTCGCCCTGAGTTTGCCCTGAAGTAGAATAGCTAGTAGGTTTTTTGCTGCGGCGAGTTGAGGTACGAATAAACTGTCAAGTGAAGGTTTACGTGCTGCAAGTAATAATTCTTTTATTTTTGAAATAGAAATTCAACCAAATTCAAAAATTTAATTTAATTATAACAAATAGAAATAGACAATGTAAACTGTGGTTTTTATTAATTTTAGAGCAAAATTGTTTCTTTCTTATCTCAACACAATTGAGGGCCTTTTAGTGTTTTTTGTGAACCGAAAAAACCAGGGTTGGTTTTGTTGGGGTTGTCAAGAAAACCTGGGTCAACCCAGGGTAAACTTCAACGAACGAACCTCTTGTTCCTTGCTAATGTCATTACAATAATATCTATGACCTTGTTGAGTGGACGCATATTTCATATTAATCGTGAATTATTTTTCTTAAATTATAATTTTTTTTTTGTCAATAAAAAAAGACAAAAAGTATAATTTCTAGCCTGACCAATTCTAAGTCGGCAATTCTATTCTAAGTTTGTATAAATGTAGGTAAAAAGTAAACCTGTGGCCCGTTTCAATGTTGACAATTGTTAATGTGTCAAGAAAAAATGTTGAAATGTCATTGTTAAGAATTAGCCAGTTTATATTTCTTGAGCGCTCAGTATTTTTCCTCCGTTTTTTGACAAAGCAGGAGAGTAAAATATAAACAGTATTCCTCACATGGAAGTCAAAACAACTCTCTTTTTCTTTTCTTTTTATGTAATTTACTGCGACCAAAAATAATAGAGCAAGCGAATCCAAAAAATTTCAGTCTCTGTTTTTAAAAGGAGGTCCTCTGAGATCTCAGAAATATAAACTGACCAAATGTTACACTTTAAGTGTGTTCCAGAGCGAGTTTCAAACCGCCAGATTTAGTCATTTTTAGTGCGAAGTCGTTCCACAAGTAAAACTTTGTACTTTTTCGGACCAAAGAGAGCGCTCACGAGAGTAAAAAACTTCCCCTCCTTGCCAGATTTGGTCCGAGAAATTTCTGGTGACTGTTTTGAACTGGATGTCAAATTCCAGGTGTTCGTGTGTCAGATTTGAAAAAATTTCAGTTTTTTTTTTTAAACAAATTTAAGTTTCATAATTTAATATGTTATTAAAAAATATTTGTTTGCTTAAGTTGAATTATTTTTAAGTGTATACGTTTCTTTTTTCTTACCATTCAATTTGTTGTACAGTGATTTTCTTAAAAAAATTATTGACTTATGATTGCTCTACGGAAGCTCTAGTCAAATTAGTTCAAACTAGTTCCCAAACCGTTCCCGACAGTTGACAGTAGGTGTGTTCCAGAACGAGTTTCAAACAGTTTGAAACCGCCAGATTTAGTCATTTTTAGTGCGAAGTCGTTTCACAAGTGAAAGTTTGTACTTTTTTCGGACCAAAGAGAGCGCTCCTGAGAGAGGAAAAAATTTCCTTTACTTGCCAGATTTGGTCAGAAAAATTTTTGGTGACTGTTTTATACTGGATGTCAAATGCCAAGTGTTCGTGTGTCAGATTTGAAAAAAAAAGTCAGTTTGAAGTTAAATAACCAAACAGAATACAAATAGCTAGGGTTACCCAAGTGTTACTTATTTTATTTTGTGCATTATTTATTAATTTATTTATCTTTTTATCAATCAAATGACTTTCTGAAGATGCATGTGCCGTTAGGCAAATCTTTTTTCGAAGAAGAAAATTTAGGAATGAAAGTTTGTGTAACTCTTGTTTTTTGTAGTTTTTTAACAAATTGATGTTTGATGATTTGTACTTAAAGAATATTTTTTTGTTTAAGATTTTACGACCTTTAGTCGAAATGCGTTTCGCCTAGGTACAACAGTTGGACTCATCTGTTAGATGCTGTTGTACCCTTCTCAGACGCATTGTTTTAAATCGAGGGATACCCATTCATTCCCACCTGTCACAATTTGATATTTAGTCCGAAATTGTGCGAAGAATTTATTGCCGTTTTCGCTTGGTTTTGTGTTCTGTTTCATTTCTATGGCTTATGGAAAAATTGGAGTGGGAGTGAAAAAAAGAGTAGGAAAGGAGTACTCCAAACATCAAATCGAAAACGACAAAAGGAACACACCTTTTGAAACATTTATGAACGATAAATGTTGAAAATATTGTTGATGTGTCAAACGGCAAGTTGGACAAAAAAAAAATCGAAATGCATTTAGGATGAATAATCAAGAAAACATAGGAATTGCAATGAATTTATTGAAAAAAACTATACATTCAATTTGAAAATTAAATTTTTATTAACTTTAACTAGGTATGATCACAAATTAATTAAAAAAAAAATCAACAAATTGAAGACATACAATGCCGAAAGGAAAGTAAATTTATCATAAAACAATTCAAAACTCAAAAACAACACTAAAATCACTTAAATTGAAAACACATTTACGAATAATGGAAATAATTTCCAAATCGAAAGAACGAAAAGTAAACAAAAAATAATCACAAAATGAAAACATTGCAATTTCAAGTGTTTCGACAGAATAACACTTTCAATTCAAGTCGTGGAGATGAGTTGAAAATTGTTACAAAGTGTAACATTCTGACACTTCAACATAGGGTTTATTACCTCATAATGTTACAATTTCTAAAAATATAAGAATTTAGGAACAGTGTTAACAATTGTTAACATTGTAGAGAAAAGGAACGGGCCACTGTGTAGGCAGTTAAAAATTTCAACAAATTACTCCTACTATTTCCTTGCTAATGTCAACATGAAAGCCCTTGGGTGTTTTTTGAAGACCCAAAAACACAGTTTTTTGGCAATTCTTGGGGTTGTAAAGTTCAAAAAACGAACCTCTTATTTTACGGCACCGTTTTTCTGACGGATCAATTTGACATTTTTCCTGGTTGTCAGAACTGATGGTGGACAACAAGAGATCAGTTGATCTTGTATTAAAAGAAGAAGGTGTTTGCAAGAATTCCATCGCTCATTGCAACCACCCTCTTCTCATTAATAATCTGAACAAAAGCTGAACTTTAATTGTGTTTTAACCTATCATTTGGGATTTAAAAAAGCCGAGTTTTTTTGATAAATAAAAAAATAGGAAGTTTCTAGCCCAGGAAATAAACAATTACTATTATTATTATTTACAAAAAAATTAAATACAAATTGATCAACAATAAAAAAACATAATCATACCATCAACAAATGTCCAACGATGAACCATAAATATCCAGAGCTCTATGATACAACAGTAAGGGAGTAAGCGATGGTCTTTCTGTGTAGCATTTCATTTAATCTCATTTGAGGATCTCTTATTCGATTTGTTTGCACTAATAAATTCAATTTAAAAACAATATTGGTTTGTAACAACAACAGAAAAATACTCGCTATGCAAATTATTTGATAACTTCAACTCACTGAGAAAATACTCAATTAAGTAAACGTAATGATTATACAAGGCAAGCCATCAAAGGGGAAAAAGGTGTGCACAGACGCACCATACCAAGTTTTTATTACACGATCGTTGTTTTTTTTTTAAATTTCAATCATTTTTGATTGTTTTTTTTTTTTGATGTTTAAGTTTTCATTTACAGGGGCATATGTCAAAATATTTGATATGTTATTTATTGAACTTCAATTATATGGCAAAACAAATTTATTTACTTTTCACTTGTTTTAGTAAATTGGAAATTTTTATTTGTCTTGGGTCTGGGTGTGAGATGATTTGTGTTGATTCTTTTTTACTTTGCTCTACTTCGTTTCTGTTTTGTCTTTCTTTTCACTGATCGTCACTCTTTCCTTTTCGCTCATTCACCTCGTTTACATGGCGAATTGAATTGAATGAATAAATGTAAGCCTGGATCGGGTTGAATCTGGACTACTCGATCTAATCTAGATCGGTGAGCAGGATCGAATCGAAAATAAATAGAATGTGTGTATATCACTGATCTCTATATACACTGGATAGTGTATCCTTTATAATATATAACAGTTTTTTTGCTTCCATTTGAAGATGACAATTAGGTGGTCGGCTTCATAATTTGATGTCTACATTTACAAAAAAAAAAAGTGTTTCCAAGATGTCAGTCTGAAGAAAGAGAAAGGGAGAAACAGACCAATGATATGAAAGGGAAACATTTTGTGGAGTTTGTTTAATTTATTTTTTTTATTAAGTTATTCACTGTGTGTATTTTGTTTGTGCTATTATTTTCCAATGGCACTAGAATTTTATCATTAGAAAGGTGTTTAAATAGGTTATAGTAAATAAGTAGATGGGAACCATTATTCCATATTATACCATTAATTTAGCCAGTTTATATTTCTGAGATCTCAGAGTACTCAGAGTGCTCAGAAATATGAACAGGATTCCTCTCAAAAATTCCTCACTTTTCCCCTTAAAAACTGAGACGGAAATTTTTTGGATTCGCTTGCTCAATTATTTTTTGTCGCAGTAAATTACATAAGAAGAAAAGAAAAGGACAGTTGTTTTGACTTCTATGTGAGGAATATTGTTTATATTTTATTCTCCTGCTCTGCCAAAAAGTTGAGGAAAAATACTGAGCGCTCAAGAAATATAAGCTGACCAATTATTTCAGTTTGCAAACAAGTTGAACAAAACAGCTGATAACTGTGATAAGGAGAATGCGATTACATAGTCTGTGTTCTTATGATTTTACTTCCTTGTCACACTCTTTACGTTTGTAATTCCGTTTCATTTAACCATTTGCGAAAGAAATAAAATTACAAACACAACAATCGCATTCTCCTCATCACACTTATCAGCTGTTTTGTTCAACTTGTTTGGAAAATAAAATAATGAACGGAGTCGATGGTTCTCATATCCCATCTACATATTTACTTTTACCTATTTAAACACCTTTCTATTGATATAATTCAAATAAAAAATAAAAAAAATGTACACAATGAATAACTTAATGAAAAAAAAAAAATTATAAAATAAACTCCCACAAAGTTTTTTCCTTTCATATCATTGGTCTGTTTCTCTTTCTTCAGATTGAAATTTTGGAAACAGATTTTTGTGTGTCAATGTAGACGTCAAATTATGAAGCCGACCACCTAATTGTTATCTTCAAATGGAAGCAAAAAAACTGTTATACATTATAAGGAATACACTATCCAGTGTATATAGAGATCAGTGGTGAAATGTTCTGTCTCTGTCCTCTTCATACTTTATTGCTGTACTTTTCATTTTGCATTCAGAGGTAGACGGCACGTTAACCCAGTGCGGCTGAAGTTGCAGTAGATCTAACAAGAATTATTTTTTGGTTTTACGCAAAAAAATATTCACCTCTATTAGTGAATTCGGCGAATGAACTTTAAGGTTCTCCCAAACCAACGAGAAACATTCGCCAACGACAGTTTTTTTGTTGTTGTGTAGCGTTGTGTATTTGTCATATTCTGTACTATTGCGAATGATTCGATATTAATTCCGTTGGTTTGCGAGAGCCTTAAAGTTCATTCGCCGAATTCACTAATATAGGTGATTATTCAACAAAAATAAAACCACAATTAATTTTTCAATTCTGTCAATGCTGTCAATCATATTGCTCCTGAAACCTACCCAATTATTGACATGCATATGAATTGTGAATAGCAAACTACAAAACAAATTGTGGTGAACTCTGACATATCTTTCATATGAGTTATTTGCTTGATTGCCGTATGACGTGAATTGTCATAGAAAATAAACCAGTAAGTTGATGCTAAGAAATGTTAAATACGAGTGAATTTTTCATTCTCTGCTTTGTAGAATGCGTTTGGTAGTTCCCAGAAAATAGCTTTTTTGTATAGTGGAAAATATAAAATGTGAAATTTTAAAATTTAAACAAATTTAAAGCCATCTATAATTTCGTTAAATTGTAGAAAGTATCGCCTATCTACTTCGTCAAAAATTTAAAACAAAGAGTGAGTTGATATTTAAGTGAGTTTGATTATTATTTGTTTGTTTTTAAATACAAATACAAACCAGAAAATATTTATCCACTGCAAAAAATTTAATATACCTGTATCAGTTTTTTTTTTTTTTAATCTGCTTAAAAACTTTCCGATTAGTGGCAACGCTGGTCAACACCAAACACACAGACGAAACTGAATAAATTGTGAAAGAGAACGCAAACATCTGGAAAAATCGTGTAAGTCTGAAGTAGACGGCACATTTACAACAAAGTACATGAATTGCATATTTTTCATAAAGCCTAGCTTACAGTTCCCGCGCGCAATATATTCTCGCATGCCAAAAATGATTGAAGTGAAATCTAAAATTAACTGTTGAGCCCTTAAATTAGTACAAAAGTTAAAATTTTAAGATTCATTTTCTGATAATGTTTCTCGCTGCAAAACTTATAAAAATGATGCAGAAAGCTTAAATTTTGGTTTAAGAAAAAATTTGTATATTCTTTTTCACAAAACATCTGCTGTAGCGGGAAAAAATATTTGTACTTTTGTAATTTTGCAAAGAGTGGCCAATGTAAAACAATTGCTGTAATGAAATGTCATGCAAAACAATGGACCGGCAATTGTCTTGCATGCCAAAAAAAGGGTGGAAGTGTAAGATAACCATCCAACAAAAAAATATATATATTCACGGCAAGGCATTGCCTGCAAATGGTGTTTTGCATCAAAAAATAAATGTTTTCTTTTTTTAGGCTTATAGTTTACTGGCGGATAACCGGCGTTGGCTATTACGCTAGAAAAGAAATATATTTTATTTATTTTCTTAAATAAACAAACGTTATGCCATGTTTCCACCGGAGCGGAATCTCGGATATCACAGATTTCAGTCCAAATCTTCATTTTTCCCTATACAGTTTGAAATTTTAAAATGGGAGATTTCCTTGACATCTCAATGAAATCCTGATGTGAACTTATCTTTAGAAACAGATCCATTTTTAGCTTTCGCCATATAAAGGTGAAAAGCTTTTTTATTCAAATTCCGATCTTTCACTCCAACGCTAAGCAGACACAAAGAGAGAGTACGATATTGTGTCTGAAATTTAGCTGGAGAGATATATATTCACATAAGAACACAAAGGTAGTTGTTTGTGTTTATATGAGATGAAATCTTTGATTTTGGCAGTGTGAACACTAATTTGAAATCTCGAAAGTTTTCTGCTGAAATCTCAGATTTCGCTTTAGTGGGAACATAGTACATATATAAGGCTATAAGGCCAAAAGAGACGGGTATGTAACACACACTTCTATCACAAGAATCCATTGATCTCTATAATACATTGGGTCGTATTAATGAAATAGAGCAATTGCTTTAAGCAAACTTCATAGCAAAGTAAAAGCTTTTGGCAATTGCTTTATATTATTATTAATAAAAATTTACCTTGCTTAAGTTAATTCAAAAATTTGAACTTAGCAATTGCTTGACATTTGATGCCATGGTGTTTGTGGCTCTTGACACTTCATGCAGATAAATATTAAATGAAAATGAATAAAGAGATCGGCAATTTCATAGATTAGTTTTTGATAGAATATAAGAGGTACTATTGTCAAAAACATCAGTAGGGCTTTCTACCAAGCTATCTCTTTCTATTTGTAATGACACTTTGTTGGAAAGCATTTGTGATATTTATTGTTTTATTTCACTTTTATGCACTATTTTGTGAATGATAGTTTATAAAATTGATCAATAATTGTTTATTAAGCATTTGCAAGAAATATTTGTTCAAATGTTTCACGTAAATATCCGTAGCAAATGTTCTAGGTCACTTAAATAGCAGACCTCAAATTTTCTAGTAATTGCTATATTTCTTGTGTTTTAAATTTACCGATGGAAGCAAATGAGCGGTGGCATTGTTTTTCGAAGATAGAATTTGTGTACAAAATAAACATCTTGTTAAACACTGTTGACAACAACCACTGAAGTTTGATCATTTAACGCAAAAAAAACAACGTTGTCAACCTGTGTTGCATATGGCTTTCAAAATATTTTGAAAACTTGTTCCAGTTCCATCAAGCAATGTTGTAAGCAATGTTGATTCATATCATAATGGAATGAAAGTGATAGTTTTGCTTTAATTTTTTGGGTGCGGTGTTGTAAGTAAAAATAATTTTCGACCAACATCCCTCAATAGCAGGCAATCAAAACAAGTATGCACACCACAAAGCATCTGAAATCTCGACTCTTCAATCCTTCATTCAATTTCAATCCTACATTGGTATATACACCACTAATCTTTATAATACACTGGATAGCGTTTCGACATGAGAAAGTTGCTTCCATTTGAAGAATTGTTATATTATGAAGCTGACCACTTTTTTGTATAACAATATAACTGCACAACAAGTTATACAAAATAATCCACTATGAAGACGTTAAATCTCCGTTCGTTGCTCCCCCCAAATGTGTCTGCTAACATTGTTGTGTTTGTAATTTTATTTCTTTCGCAAATGGTTAAATGAAACGGAATTACAAACGTAAAGAGTGTGACAAGGAAGTAAAATCATAAAAACACAGACTATGTAATCGCATTCTCCTTATCACAGTTATCAGCTGTTTTGTTCAACTTGTTTGCAAACTGAAATAATTGGTCAGCTTATATTTCTTGAGCGCTCAGTATTTTTCCTCAACTTTTTGGCAGAGCAGGAGAATAAAATATAAACAATATTCCTCACATAGAAGTCAAAACAACTGTCCTTTTCTTTTCTTCTTATGTAATTTACTGCGACAAAAAATAATTGAGCAAGCGAATCCAAAAAATTTCCGTCTCAGTTTTTAAGGGGAAAAGTGAGGAATTTTTGAGAGGAATCCTGTTTATATTTCTGAGCACTCTGAGTACTCTGAGATCTCAGAAATATAAACTGGCTAAATTAATGGTATAATATGGAATAATGGTTCCCATCTACTTATTTACTATAACCTATTTAAACACCTTTCTAATGATAAAATTCTAGTGCCATTGGAAAATAATAGCACAAACAAAATACACACAGTGAATAACTTAATAAAAAAAATAAATAAAACAAACTCCACAAAATTTTTCCCTTTCATATCATTGATCTGTTTCTCCCTTTCTCTTTCTTCAGACTGACATCTTGGAAACACTTTTTTTTTTTGTAAATGTAGACATCAAATTATGAAGCCGACCACCTAATTGTCATCTTCAAATGGAAGCAAAAAAACTGTTATATATTATAAAGGATACACTATCCAGTGTATATAGAGATCAGTGATTTCACCCTATCTTGAGAAGAATCGGATCATATAAATACCAACTCTTCAATGTAAACAGTCTCCAGGAGGGTGAAACGAAACATAGGTTTGGCATCTTCATATGGGATATATCTTTGTTCTGAGCTGTCAAAATTTGTTGCTGGTTGTTTTGATTTTTGTTAAATTAGCTTTTGTTGTCATTTTGTAAAAGAAATTTATTTTCTCATATCAATTCCAGTTTATTATACTATGAGTAAAAAATACAATTAATAAATCTATTATTGGAAGAGAAAAAATAAGCATAATAAAGTAACCATGGACAAACTACGCAGAGTATTGAGCGGAGAAGATCGTACTCCCGACGAAGAAAGCAGCATAATTCAACAAGTAAGAATTTTTTTCGTATGAAAAATTAAAATTCTGTGAGATTTTTATAGAAATAAAATAGCAATATGAAACAAATTCGTTTCAATGTCATTTTTATTCAAGATTTTACTAAAATATGTCGAAAATGTAAACAGGATTCGTTGGGTGCAATATTTGCTTATTACATCCGCCCATTCTCTGAAGAATTTTTCTTTTCAGTTGTCCACCTTTTTTTAGTGCATACATTTAAATTCAAACTTTAACATTAAATGTTTGGAAAATTTCGTCGCAAAATAAGCAAGCAGAGTAAATCCACAAAAACTTTGTATGTATATATACAAAATTTTGAAGATTGAGATACAAACCCCGATGAATAATTCAAATGACCACACATTTTGCTGGAAATACAAGACTGACAAATTGGCGGTACATATACATTTTAGTATTGCAATCAATTGATTAAAAAGACTTGTTTTGAAGTATTTTTACTTCACATCAGTACTATAACTTCACTCAATCCTAGAGTCTTTAGTAATGCAATCATTGAAACCTGTCAAAAGACTTTAAAGTAAAAAGAATGCAATACTAAAGACTGCTTGAAGTCATTGAAGTCTTTTAAGTCTTTTTTTACAAAGAATGAATGCTTTAAATCTTTTGATTGCAGTCTTACGACTGCAGTTTATTGACTGCTTTGAAGTCTTGAACAGCTTGAAGTCTTTTAACTGCTTGAAGTCTTTTGACTTAATGACGTCTTTTTACTACTTGGATTCTTTTTATTTTTGTAATCTTTTTGAAGACTTAAATTATTATTGAAATTTGTTCGTATAATTCTAAAAGAATCGAAATAAATCACAAAACTAAAAAAAATGTTAAGTTACAATACAGTTAAAAAAACTTTAAAGTCGTCCATTGACTACAGTCGTAAGACTGCAATCAAAATACTTAAGGAATGCTTCCCTTGTAAAAGACTTTAAAAAGACTTCAAGCAGTCTTTAGTTTTGCATTCTTTTTACTTTCAGTTTTTTGACTGATTAAAATAATTAAATCACTTACGATTTCAAAATTGAATGGGAATTATTCGTTGAAGTAAAAATACTTTTAAAAAGCATTCTTAAAGGAAAGCTAAATGACTGGGATTTCCAAGAATGAAATACCAACGTACTGCATTCTTTCACTACTCTGATATATGTACGTATAAAAATTGATTTTTCTATTCTCTTGCATGTTTTTTTTTGACATAATACTGCCAGTTTTTTTTTGTAGTAGCTCGTGGCATGATGGTTAGTGCGTATGACTGTCATGCCAAAGGTCTGGGTTCGTTTTTCGCGAGGTACTGCCACTTGCGAGGAACTGAATAAGTGCTTCTCATCTAGCCATTTGGACTCGGCAAAAAATTGTAGGTCCCCTCCATTCCTGCCAAAAACACGCACACGGGAATGGTTGAGAGTTGTAAGTCACTAGGCCTTGGGTCTCCACGAGCTGTTGTGCCACCAAATTTATTTTTTATTTTATTTTTTAATACTACCAGTTTGGCAATCGTTGAAATCCAGCATTAATCATTTTTATGATCGTCATATCCCCTTGAGTTTGGACATTTACACAAAATAAAAGTTTTCTTAAACTTGTATCATATTAGTCCATTATATGTTTTTGTCGATGTAATTTTATTCGAAATTTTAACATTTAACAGTTTATAACGGGTGATTTTTTAAGAGGTTTAGAACTTAAAAAAAAAACCCACAAAAAATTCGAAAAAATGAATGAAATATTTATTTGAATCGATAGTTTGAACCTTGCAATTTAATGTTTAAAGATAATTTCATGCAAATGTTGACCGCGGCTGCGTCTCAGGTAGCCCATCCGCTGAGTCCAATTTTGGCATACTCTTTCACACATATCGGCCGGTATCTAACGAATGAATGCATGGATGTTGGCTTCCAGTGCGTCAATCGAAGCGGGCTTGTCCATATAGACATAAGCCTTGACATACCCCCACAAAAAATAATCTAATGGTGTCAAATCGCACGATCTAGGCGGCCAATTGACCGGCCCGAAACGTGAAATTAACTGTTCACCAAACTCGCCTCGCAATTGCGCCATTGTTTCGCGTGCTGTGTGGCATGTGGCACCGTCTTGTTGAAACCACATATCATGCAAGTCAAGAACTTCCACTTCGGGCAAAAAAAAGTTTGTTATCATCGCTCGGTAGCGTTCACCATTGACAGTAACGCTGCGATTCGCATCATCTTTGAAGAAATATGGCCCAATAATGCCGCCGGCCCATAAACCGCACCAAACAGTGGCTTTTTCGGGATGCATTGGTAGCTGTTGCAATGCTTCTGGCTGATCTTCACTCCAAATGCGGCAATTATGCTTATTTACGTACCCATTCAACCAAAAATGAGCCTCATCGCTGAACACAATTTTTCGATAAAAAAGCGGATCCTCGGCCAGCTTTCCAAGAGCCCATTCACCAAAAATTCGGCGTTGTGGTAGGTCGGCTGGCTTTAGTTCTTGCACCAGCTGTATCTTAAAAGGCTTTACGCCCAAATCCTTCCGCAAAATTTTCCACGTAGTGCTGTAACAAAGGCCTAACTGCTGCGAACGGCGCCGAATCGACATTTCGCGGTCTTCTGTCACACTAGCTGATACGGCCGCAATATTTTCTTCACTACGCACAGTACGTAAACGTGTTGGTGGTTTAATGTCCAACAAAGTAAATTTGGTGCGAAATTTGGTCACAATCTTCCGAATAGACTGCTCAGAAGGTCGAGAATGCCGACCATAAAATGGAAGCAGCGCGCGATGAACATTTCGAACCGAGCACGAATTTTGATAGTAAAATTCAATAATTTGCAAGCGTTGTTCATTTGTAAGACGATCCATGGTTAAATTGCAAACCAAACTGAAGCTGTTTGACAGTGACACAAGGTACTAAACACACGTCAGCTGTCAAAACCAGTGTTGCCAAAACCAAACCAGCTAAAAAATCACCCGTTATTTCTGAGATCTCAGAGGACTCACACGGCTCACAAATATAAACAAAATGGGTTGGGGTCGGAATTCTGGCAGGGTCAAAAATCTGCTTTCAAAATTCCAGAAATAAGAAAATGGTTTACGAAAAGTTGTACTTGTTTTGTTTATTTTCGTTAGTAAAACAAGTTATTTAAAAAGGAGTAGAATAGGCAGAATTTTATTTTTAAAAATATAGAATTTTGACAGACAGACCCGCTCCCAAACAGAACTCCTCTCAAATATTCCTCACTTAATATTTTTTGGATTCGATTCGCTTGCTCAATAATTTTTGTCGCAGCAAATTACATTAAAAGAAAAGAAAAGCTCGCGCTCGCGCTAGCCAATTTGTTCCTCGATTGATGTGTTTCTTGCTCGATTTTGGACTGTATTTTTTTATTTTAAGGAACGCTTAACTAATTTTGTTTATTTTTGCAACTTTTGTCGGAAACATATTCGTTTTTAATCCTATAAAACGCTGTGAAAAATGGAATGCACTTATCAATATTTGTTATGAATCTGTGCGTGCAACAATTTGTTATTCTTTGTTTTAAAACTTCTGTTGAATGACACACACACGAGCACATACAAAAATAAATTTTGTTTACAGATTCCTTGCAACCGAAAATAGAAATCGATCCCCAAAGGTTAAAAGGAGTTCGATATAATTTAATAAAGTTTTTATTTGTACATGAAATCCTTTATTTAATAGTTGAGGAGCCTGGATAACAAAATCGGGCATGTCCACCCTTACCTATCTTTTTAAATTTTTTTATCATAATGAATTCGATTCTATCGAAATTAAACTTCAAAAAATAACATTTTAAACAAAAGCACTCGTTTCTTTACTGGTTGAACCATATGTGATTATATTTTTCCTTCCAAGCTAAAGTAAGTAAATAGAATATTTTGTGAACTGAGTTGTTTTTTTATTAAATTTGAATTTATTTCAATTCTTTAAATGCTATGTAACAATTGTAATCAGAAAAATCTACGGAAAATATAGTTACAAATTGTAAAAAAGAAAATCATTTGCAATTAGATTCAATGAAACGGGCCACAGCATAACAGATCCCTCCGTTTCAGGGAGAGGGGCAGTTAAAAAATTGACATATTAGAAAATAAATCTTCACAGTGGCAACACTTACAACATCATGCTATAGTTTTTTGTAAAGCCAGAAATTAATTTTTTAGTTTTCTTTTTAAATCAAGTTGATTAATTCAATAGTTTTTGGTACAATAAATCTTCAAACTAAAAATTTTGAAAACATAGTTAAAAACAAGTTATTCAAGATTTTTTTTTTAATTGTATGCTATTGGGGGCTATCGTGAATAAAATTTCCCACGGACTTACGCCTATCTTCTAAAATTGGAAATTCCAACAATTTTGCACTGTTTCTTGTAGGTTCAAATTTGGTCGAACAAAATGGTAGCCCAGTGGCCATGGAATATTCATTTTCAATGCCAATAAATTCCGAGAAACAATGGGTAAAATTCCGGGGGAAATTGCATTCACCATATCCCCCATTAAGTGCTATTTGTATCTTTAATATTCAATGCTTTTGTCAGTTTTTAGTCAAAAAGAAAAACCAAATGGTTCTAGTACTTGAAGTTTTCTAGATATTAAAAAAAAGAACGGTTGAGTTCTTAAAAACAAGAAAAAAGTTAAGTTGGTACAATGATCAACACGGGTTGTAATGGTTCGATTAATTTTAATTTTAATTTTTAAAGAAATTTTTCAATCACTGCGTTCATATTTATTCCTCAAATTTGATCAGACAAAGCGTAACATAACAGTTTGATTGATTTGATTTCATAACAGTTTCAAATATTGTGTATTTTGCGGAAAGAGCGGTGTATTCATTCGAAACAAAAAATTTCTCCAAAAGACATTTTAACAAACCAACAAAATAATATAGCCATTACCTAGCCTTACGACTACAAACACACATAATTTTTAGATCCTGCACATCTGTGGGATAAAACCTTTTCAAAGGTATATAGTTCATTCATTTTCGTTGAGTTCTTATGGAGAAAAATTACCGAAAGGTTTTCATACGATTTCCCTAAGCGTATTAATATATAGATTCGGATAAAAGCTAAGGTGAGTTCACAATAGGTTTTATGGCAGGAAATAGGTTTGTGTACTATGTGTTTTTTTTTTAATTTTTATAGAATAGTTACTGTAGTAGTCGTTACTCTATTTTAATAGGCCCGAATACAGATAAATATTAATAGTATGGGAGGCAGCGTTGAATTTTAGGTAGTAATTTTACCCCGAATGATTCCAACTGTTTGTGTAATATTAAAATTGAGCAATCACAAAAATGCGAGTCAGTCGCTGCGCCCGCGGTAGGTCTAGGAGTTATGCTTCCTTGAAGTTGTTAAAAATTTTCGTTTTCAAGTCATTTCATACAGCTCCAAAATTTGTAGGATAGTTGTTCAGGTAATACTAAATCAAAAAACAATCGTCAGCTGCATAGGTGGCGGGGGATTAAACGTCAGTCGGGTGCATGAACCGGTAAATAAAAAAAAAATAAAGTAATTTTATGTCTCATGAAATTTACGGAGCTGAATATTGATGCTTTCTAAATAATGAAAAACACTGTCAGCTGTTTGGGTAACGGGGGAAAGACCGTCAGTCGGCGTCATTAACATTCTTCGCCCACAGCAATTCTCTGCATTTCACAATCACTGTAACATATGAAGTTATGACTTTTACCTTCACAAATGTAACCGAAACGATTGGCAGATGCAAGGAGCGGGCATGGGAGTCATGACCCCCTTTCCTAGGGCAAAAAAGAGTAAAAGGGTAAAAAAAACTGTTTCACTATCTTCTAATTTTTAAGATTGCTTTTAAGTTAAGTAAATATAAATTGTGTGAGTTGCCCACTATCCAACATGTATTTTTATTATAAAAAAAATCTTTATACATAAATGCGTAAATAAGCATGCCTTTATAAAAATTTCTGTGACGGTATAAGGAATTTTTGTTTGAAGAACATTTTTAGTTTCAAGGACACAGTGTAATTTTGAACAATTTATTCTGTGTCCTCGAAAAAACTGAAAATTACTAAAACAAATCTATGACTATAATTACTGAAAGTAGTATAATTTTTATCACGATCTACACTAACAAAAAAATTGAACTCATTCATATTTAAATCAAACTCAATCTCAACTCAATTGTTATAGAATCGATTTCTATTTATTTTAAATAGAATCGCATTAATTCATCGTTGAAACGGTATGAACATGATTTTGTTCAAATTTATCATGCTTTTTATTTAACATAAAGATATTTCTATATGTTTTAATTTACTTCATTTGATGTTGTTACAAACAGAAACATATTAATCTTTTAAATATTTTCGTGTTTGGGTCGATGATGTTTTCTGTTTAAATCAAATGATCTCAATGATAGTTTTTCCAAATAGATGCTAGCTCCTTTCAACTAAATAAAAATGTTTTCTATTCGTTATAATGGTAACATTACCTATAATACATCTAACAAAGTTAAAACTCACAAAACAAAAAACACAAAACTCAAAGTTAAAACTCACTTGCTAACAAATTACACTTTAGAAGGAAATCAGATTGGAACATAATTTTTGCGACTGAAAAGTCACTTCATCCTTCACTTTTAATTTAGTTCTCGTGTATACCTTTCAATGTTTTATAAAACCGGGCAAAATGGTACTTTTTAGATTTAAAATACATTTCATTCTCATTTGCTTGAACATTTTTTTTAAACACTTAGCGAGTTTTACTTTTGGACCGACGGTATTACGGTGGAACTATTTGAATATCTTTTCCGACCGATAGAAGAGACGGACTTATTTGCAAATATCTCATAGACGCTAAAAGTCTTTTTTACTTTGAGTTCAATTCAAATTGATTCGAGTAAAAATTTAACATACCTGTTCAATCTCTTTCTTTTCTTAATATTTTAAATGCATTCATATTTGAAACAAACTCGTGCATATTGATTTTATGTTAAAAATTTGTAAGTAAGTAAAATAATTTAATAGGTCTTTCAAAAATCAAACTCAAATGGGCTTTTATTCACGTAAAAAATTGCGTGTAGCTTCCAATGTAATAATTAAATGAATGTATTTGATTTAAGCAGATTTAACTCAAAATAATAGTATTTTTGAAACTGAATTTGAACTTATTTAAACATATAGTTAAACATGCTTCATTTCATATCATTTCATTTTCGCAAGTTAAAATCTCAGATTAAAAATCTAGCGTTACAAAATCTCGCTTTTATATCCCAAAGGTTCAAAATCCCGCTTTAAACCATACAGCAATCAAGAAATCTCGCAAACCTTTTTGGATAGCGAAAAAAACGCATACATATTTGAAACAAAATCTCATAATTTAAAATCTCGGGCGGGATTTCAATTTGAAAGATTTGGTTTTAAGTGGTGGTTAAAAGAATTTGTTACAACGCCACTATACTTGCAAGAAAAACTCGCCAATTATTATTGTATGTATGTATTTGTTTTTGTTAGTTAGTAACACTGTTTAGATCTGAAGAGAACAGCGGTGCCAGCACGTAACTTGATACAGTCAATTTGACTCGATCCAATCGAGTATAGCTTGTTTCTTATTTAGTTCAAGCAAATAACAAACAACTGTCTGAACCAAATTAGGAACCGCCTTTCCTCGATTGTATCGACTTAACTCGACCGAACGAAGTTACGTGCTAGACCCCCAGCATACAAATTGTGTAGGTACCTTTTTAGTTATTCATTTAATTTTATTAAATTTTATTGAATTTATTAACTTTTTGTGACAAACTAAAGTAACTGTGAAATCTGAATTTGCGAAATTTTGATTGCTATTGTTAAAAGCGGGATTTTGTAAATGCAACTAAAATGTAATCAACTTTAAGTGATTTCCAGTGGCATTATAAAGATACTTCAAGCCTTGGGCAAACCGAAGCGATTTGCAGAAGTGGCTTCTTTTTTGTATCTCAATTTTCATCACATAGGCTATAATTCCTGCACTCTGCCTCTTAGCAACTTGCTAGTAACTTTTGGGAATTCCACTGTTTTTTGTATGAAAATTCCTGCAAATGAAAACTTATTAAACTTTTAAGTGCAGTACCTACTTTATTAAACTTAAATTTCGAAAAGCGTAAAAATTGATAAGTAAAAAGGACAATACGGTACAACTCCGACAGTGCCGCCTGGGGCACCTCCGACAGGCTGCCGGAGTTATCCTCTCCTTGCTTAATTACCAAAAATGGTTCTTAAATTTAACTTTTACTGTTGGTTGAAGATAATGGTTCGCGTTTATAAAAAAACCATTCAAACAGCTTTGAAATCTTGAAAACCATATCATTAAAAAAATTAAAAAAAAAAAACAAAATATTTAAACAAATATTTTATTAAAATGAATGGTAACTGTGCGGAGGACTATCATGCCAAAGGTCTGGGTTCGATTCCCGGCCACTGCCACCTAAAAACAGAAATGTTTTTGTCCGAGGTACTGGCTCTTGCGAGGGACTGACAAATCCTCCAAGAGTATATTTGTCATAAATAAGTGCTTCTCATCTAGCAGTTCGGACACGACAAATAATTGTAGGTCCCCTCCATTCTTGCCAACAACACGCACACAGGAATGGCTGAGAGTTGTACCTCAACAAAAAGTTTCTGTTTCTATTATTAACAAAAGCGCAATTATTGGTAGCAGCTTCAACCTCAAAAGAAAATGGTTCCTATTCCTCTGGAGGAAAATAATTGCGACTTTTATTCTTGAACTGGTGAACTGTGTTTTGTTCATCCAGATTTTTGGGTGTTGTCCTTTAAATATGTACAAACTATAGGTCTGTTTCTTTACTTTTGGGATAAAGTTTGGGAAAAAGTTCGGGAAAAAGTTTGGGGATGAGCTTTTTGATGTTGTTGTTGTAATGTTTAGCCAGAAATGAAAAGTAAAGAAACGCATTTGGGATGTTTCTGGTTTGTGGCGGTGTAAATTATCCATTCGACTTTATTGCTTGTAGGCTCAACGCAAACAAAATTATGCAATTTCAATTCTTAACATTTGCACTTATCATTTTGGGTTCTATTAAAAGATACCAGAAGAAGTTTTTTAATTTATATTTGACTCCATTGTATCATTTTCATTTAATTTATTTAAATTAAACCATTTTATATACGCTTCTTGAAAAATTTAATTTAAAATTTTTCGATCAGCTGATTTCTTGTTTGACAAGCAAGAAAGTGCCGGAACTAAAATGTTCGGGTAGATTCTTGCTGAAGGGGAAATGAAAAAAAGTCAAAAGCTCTGGCATTTTCGTGTCAGAAAATAGTAAAGAAACACGTTTTGGGTAGATTTGGGTTACTTTGGGAACCCGCGGGCTGGTAAAGAAACAGACCTTATGTTTCATTCAACCGAAAAACAAATCAACTTAATTAATTTGTGCTGAAACCATTTTCAAATTATTGATTTCGTATATACTTGGGGAAAGCCCTAGGAGAGGGGGGTCATGACTCCCATGCCCCCTCCTTGAATCCAAGAATCGTTTCGGTTTTCTGGACAGACTTATAATAAAACTTCATGTCAGTTGAATATTTGTGGGGGTAAAAGTCGTTACTTCATAATGTTAGTGAAATGCACAGAATTGCTATGGGCGAAGAATGTTAATAACGCCGACTGACGGTCTTTCCCCCGTTACCCAAACAGCTGACGGTTGTTTTCAATATTTAGAAAGCATCAATATTCAGCTCCGTTAATTTCATGAGGTAGAAAATTCCTTTATTTTTTTAAAAATCTACCACTTCATGCAGCTGACTGACGTATGCAGCTGACGATTGTTTTTTGATTCAGTATTATCTGAACAACTACACCACAAATCTTAGAGTGGTATGAAATGACTTGAAAACGAAATTTTTTTTACAACTTCAAGGCCCCAGTACTCCTAGACCCACCACTACCAGAGTAGCTGACGTTCAGATGTCTTATGCGTTAGTGGAAAACTATTGTTGGTATTATTTTCAGCCGGTATGAAATGACTATCAAATACTACCATGTCTCCCGTACTATAAACCTTTTGTTGAAGCTTTAACTTGAATTCTTTCCTTCGAATCAGGGGGGAATCTGCTAGGGTGATAGTCGTTTTGATAGTTTGGACAATAGCTATCTCTATCATATACTCGTATGTTAAGATAAATATAAAGAGAGCAATCGTCAATACGACAATAATTATTTTTAATGATCGTTTTAGTCTTACGCGATTCATGGACCTGATTTTACAAGGTTGCGTGATCAGATGAAGAAAACTATAGCAATGGTTATGGTTCATATTCAAAGTCTTGTTAAAAACTAATTTAAAAATGGGACTTCTGCTATCAAAGTGTTTTGTATCAGCTTTTTGTCAAATAACTTCAATTATGATGAAATTTATGTACTAAAAGTGAATATTTTTAACTAACTTACAGAAGTAATTTTTTTTAATTACCAATTCTTTCTTTTCGTTTAGATTAATGAAGTTTCAACGCTTAGTTGGTCGACACGTATTAAAGGTTTCTGCATTTGTTTCGTGATTGGAATTCTACTGTCATTTCTCGGCTCCCTAGCCATGTTTATACCACCTCGTGGAATTGTGCTTTTTGCTGTGTTTTATACTCTTGGAAACATAATGTCCATGGCAAGGTAAACTTTTTGAGTTTATTTCTTATTAAGTTTTCTTTTGAATATACTTTTATGTATTTACCTTTTCTAACGTATTTTATTTAAGTACTTGTTTTTTGATGGGACCAGTTAATCAAATTAAAAAAATGTTCGATCCAACTAGACTTATTGCTACATGCATAGTTATGGTAACATTTGTATTGACAATTATAGCAGCTTGTGTGGTAAATATTTTCGTTTTCGTTTTGTTTTTCTTATGATTTCTATTTTATTTAATATTTATTTTTAATTTTGTAGTTACATAAAGCTGGTTTAACATTAATTCTCATTATTGTGCAATCATTGGCCATGACTTGGTATTCATTATCATACATTCCATGGGCTCGTGATGCTGTTAAAAAAACTGTATCCAGTTGTCTCGATGTTTAAATTAAATAATCACGTTGTTTTGTAACTATTTATATTTTTTTTTCTGATTTGAATTACATATATAATTTGCTTAGAGTTACACTAAAACAAAACTTAAAGAATATTTCAAATGTAGTGTGCCTGCCTCCCAAATACCTCGTAATTGTCGATGTTGGTGAAGTCAAAGAAAGGAATTAAATGGGTAATGATCATTAACTAACTTCAAAGTGACATAATATAATTTGGTATTAGTTAAGATTTGATTGAAAGATAGAGAACAATGAAAGAAGAACTTAAGTATTGACAAAATTGAATATCTTAAATAAATAATTTTTATATTTATTAAAAAAGTATACAACTGTTTTATTTCAACAAAAAAAGTGACAAACTTAAATTTTAAATCGATACCATTTGAAGAGTATTTATAATTTATTGTGCAGATAGCTATTGTTAGCAACTGCAAATATTATTATAAAGAATTTATTGAGGTTATGAGGGCACTGACGAGCTGGCAAGAATAGGATCAAATCTTTATCTTAATCAAGCGGAAACAATAGTTCAGGTCCCACCCTGTTATCTTACACATGTAATCGAGAGCAAAGTTTTAGCAACGACTAATGAGCGATGGAACTCGTTCGATAACTGCTTTATAACCGAAAAATTATGGGCTCGTTTCAACAAACAAAAGACCGATAGTATCATCCTTGTGAGTAAAAAGTCTCTATCTCTTCTTGTGAGCATCACCACCGCACCGGTCATAACCACGCACGAAAAAGATGAAACTCAGTTTGGACGACTTATGCAGGGGATGTGGGATATATCCCTAAGGAGACACTTCTTCAGCGACTTGAAAGAACTCTCTGAAATTTCAAGTCAGAAATGCTTGCTGCTGCTAGCTGCCTGCAATAATTGGATTATTTAATTATCTGTCCTTTTTGGAGGCAACTACTTCAGAAAGCAGTCGCAGCAGCTGCAGACTTATAACTAAACATTACATTTACATAAAGCATTAAATTGAATCCGGAGCTGTTTACGATAGCTTGGGCGCCGAAAATTGATAACGAATTTTTGTAGAGTGGTCCAATACAAACATTTTTTTTTTACTAATTTTCTCGAAAACTAGAAGACATAAAAGCTTTCGGTTTCTTGTGTTCGATTTAGAATTAATATGAGCTATGACCACAAACAAAAAATTTAGTATTACATTTTTTTTCCGTTTTTTTTTGTATTGAAATGTTGAGCTTTTTTTTTGTATTTATTCTCCCGTGGGTAGGTGCAAAACCTGCATATCAGGCTCTATGAGGACCGAAAAACGCGTGCTCATAGAAGTGTGAGATTCTTACTACACTAAAACCACATCCACTTCCCGATTGCAACTAAGTTGAAACTTATCTAGCAATTTATTTTTAACAAAGTTAAATAACGTGTTGCAGGTTACTTTCCGGTGAAAGTTCCTGCTTAATCCGCGATTTTAAAGCGGTTTTCTGTTCACCGCACCAAGTCGGAAGGTTTTGTTCTTCGCAGACGGCGCGGCGCACAGTGGTTCGGTTTGTATGGGAGAGCGGAAAAAAGTCTGTTTTATCTGAACGGTTCAACGGATTTAAATTAAATTTGGCAAACATGTTAAGATTAGTCTTATACATGCTTGGTCAAATTTGGTCAAGAAAAAATTATTAGAAAAAAAGTTATTGACATTTTTATAAAATTTGAGGGTTTTGATGTTATATTTAAATAAAAGTTTTTTTTAGTAAAATCTTAACTTTTTGTTTTGAATAAAATATTATTATTAACTATGTATACTATAAAATTAAATAAATAAATAGATAAATACATTAAAAAAAATAAATAAAAATCAATTATGAAGTAGACATTTTATAATGCTTAAATGAGGTTTTTAGCGTATGCGCTGATTGGAAGTATTTTCTTTTTTGCCTGTGGCCTTAAACCTGTTATTATTGGATCTGAGGATATGAGTATATGATGCATCACATCTTCATTCGTCGCAACTCGGCTGCATTTTCTCGAATGAAACCGGCGGTAGGCTTTATAATTCTTATTTCGGCGTTCTTGGGCTTCCTCGGAGAGCGATCCAACAGAAAATGCACAGCTTTAAATTATTTCTTCTCCATGGATCAAAACCTTATGTATGGTTGCTGGCATATTGTAGCATTAATATTTCTCAACAAACAGTTTAGCAGTTTTCCACGTGTAGGCTGCATATTTTTTTAAATCTAATTTTTCATTCGACGTTATTACTTCAAGGATAACAGCAAACCGCCGAATTAGGGCTTCACTAACTCCAGTGATTTCTGAAGTCATGGTTGGATTTGCAAAAAATCTTATGGAGGTGTTGCCGTCATTACTTGTCCCCGTACCTTGTTTTACAAGATCGACAATGATGCCCAGTTTTTCACGAAACTCCTGCTGTTATTCTATTTGTTTGATATTATATTTCACTTCACTTTCACTTATTGGTTGATCAAAGAGTAAAAATTTTTCTTACACATCTTGCACAAATGCTCAATAAATCACTACTGACTTTTTTTTCATTAATCCTTTATATATATAGATTTAAGTAAGAGATTTTATTCTAATAAGCCAGGTAAACAAAAATTACGCAATACACAACAAAAACAAAGCAATAAAACTTTAAAAATAACACCATTTTTTTATTTTTACCTACCCTACTTTTAGCGAAAAATAAAAAAAAAAAATAAAGGTTTATCCCTAATCCTTTTCTTTATTTTGTATTAAGCTCTATCATATAATTCAAAATATCATAAAACTATATTATTTTTCGTCTGTTGTTTTCAAGAAAATTGAGTTGAAAGTTGAAAAATTTTCCAGGCAGAAATAAATAGTTTCGCAAAAATCGAAATTCTCAGACCTGGGTCAATGTATTAATTTTGTAACTATTATTTTTAAAATAAAGTTTGACATTTTTCTTAAAATAATGGGCTTAACCAGTTCATTCTGACAATTAATACCGAAGAAATCAAACTTTTTGATAAACACCACCGTCAAGACGGAGTTTTTTGAAATCCGATTCAGTGAAACATTTTTGAGCATAATTTCCACATCTGCACGCATCTGCTGACTTTTTCTGTGCTTTAACATGAATGTATGGAGGATATGCTGGCATACTTACTTTCTTGGTATCTTTTGGCGCTTTTTTTTTAAATCAAAAAGTTTAAAAAAAAGCATTTATTCTTAGTACTAAAGCTTCAGGGTACTTATAGATGGTATCTTTTATAAATAATCAATATTTTTTTTGTTAGATAATCGAAAATAGACCAATTAAATTATTTAAGAAGCTAGAGAATTTATTTAAAGGAACTTCGGAAAAAAACATCTCAAAATTTGTTGAAAATACGGTTCGCGATTTGAGTAAAATTATTTTTCAACTTTGAGGGCTTGTAAATCAGAACATACAATATATATGTTAAAAAATACTTTTAAACCATACCCTCGGGTTATCTAAGAGTACTTAAACATAAAGATTAAAAGGATAGATATGACTTTTTCAAAAGACTTTTTTCCGCTCTCGCACCACTGTGCGGCGTAGAACTCGTCAAGAATGTCAATAATCGTTGAATTAGCATGTTCTAATAGTCGATTTCTATGTTTTCGCGCGAAACTTTTTATTTCCTCCCGCACCGTAGGAATCCCAAGATCCCTTTCTTTATACCACGGAGTATTTACCTAATGCCTAATGACCTAAGCAATTTATTTCCAAACGTTTGTAAGTTATTTAAGTTTGTATCGCAGGTACAACCCCAAAGTTGTATACCATAAGTCCAAACAGGTTTAAGAACTTGTCGGTATAAAATCAATTTATTTTCAATACTAAGCTTTGAATATTTACCGAGTAACCAGTTCATATATCTTAATTTACTTTTTAGTTCTTCGCATTTCTTTTTCACGTGCGGCTTCCATTTTAATTTCGCGTCTAGAGTCATTCCCAGATACTTTGCCTCATTTGCAAATGGAACACGAGCGGTATTAAGAAAGACGGGTAATCTATTTATTTTTTTATACGTAAAGTCCACGTGGACTGACTTTTGTTCATTGAGCGCTATTCGCCATGTTTTCGTCCACTCATTAAGATTATTAAGAGCATTTTGTAATTTAATTGTAGCTTCGCTAATCATTTTGCCTACTGCTAGTATTGCAGTATCATCAGCAAACGTGGCTACAATAGTGTCATCTGTTTGAGGTATATCGCGTGTAAATAAAAGGTACAGAACTGGACCTAATACACTTCCTTGTGGTACCCCAGCCACTATTTCTTTGAAATCAGAATAGTCATTTCCGTGTCTCACACGAAAAAATCTTTCATTTAGATATCCGTTTAGAATGTTGTAAAGTCCTTCAGGCAGAACTTGTCTTAATTTGAATTTAAGGCCTTCGTGCCACACCTTGTCAAACGCCTGCGACACGTCCAAAAAGACAGTCGAACAGATTTTCTTTTCTTCAAGAGCTCTCTCAATTACGTCAGTAATTCTATGCACTTGATCAATTGTCGAATGCTTGCTTCTTAAGCTACGAGCAGATGATTTGCAAAAGTCGCAAATATTTGCAAGTATGACGTCATTTTTACGTCACAATTTGCGGTCTTTGATCGCAAATCGTCTGAACACAACTTTGGGACAGCCTGCAAATGCTCGCAAATCATTTGCGTATGATTTGCGAGGCCCACGTCGCAAATGCATTTGTGACATTTTGGCAAATCGTGTGAACACTCACAAAAATAATTTGTGACAATTTGCGAGTATTTGCGACCGTCACAACCATTTGCGAAAACACGAAAATGGAGCACTGCAAATACGGACATTTGCGATGAATTTTGTTGTTGTACTTGAAGTAATTGGCTTTGATTTTTAGTATGTAGATACCTTCATTATTTTTTTTATTATTTGTTATAATTTAAATTTGTTTTTTTTTTTTCGTTTTGTTTATGAAAATAAGCTTTACGCAGTTAAAACAAAACTAAACTGACCTACAGCCCATAAACAGCACCAAAATATACATATAACATACATACCCATGTGTGTTTGTATGTACATATGTTTACCTACATAATATTTTGAGACTATAGCTATACAAAACTCAGTAAATAAACAAATTAGTCAATATATAAATGTCAGGCTCGCAAATCTGCAAATGAGTAAGAATATGATATCTACAAATGTAGCCGCAAATCGTGTGAGCACTTCGCAAATATGCTGCAAAATTTGCGAACTTATTTGCGAGCATGTCATTTGCGAGCACCTTGATCGCAAATGTATTTGAAAACTTTGGGACAACCTTCACAAATCGTCTGAACACGTGAATTTGCAGGTTTGAGAGCACTGTCAAACGTAAGGCATTTGCGGTGTATTTGCGAGCTTTTTCGTGACGTCAGTGCTCACAAAGATTTGCGACTATCGCAAATCGTCTGCTCGTAGCTTTAATCCGGTTGCAGGCGCAGGAGTAGTATTCTTTCAAAAACTTTTGATATTATTGGAAGAAGCGAAATCGGCCTGTAAGACTTCTTTTCGTGAGATGGTTTGCCAGGTTTCAAAACCATTATGACTTCCGCAACTTTCCATCGGCTGGGAACATATTCTTACCTTAGAGCGGCATTTATTATGTAAAGGAGGTTAATAAACCCTTTACGAGGGAACATTTTTAAAATTCCTGCCGTAATTAAGTCATATCCTGGAGCTTTTTTGGACTTAAGCTTCCTTATTTCTCTTTTTAATTCGGCAAGTGTAGCATTTCTCGTTATGTAGCTTTCATTTGAGGTAAAATTCATATTAATATTTTCGTTGAGTTCTTGCCCATTGCACGGCTTAAATGTCTCCTCTAAGTAATCGGCGAATACCGTCGCGTTTTCTTTGTCACTTTTAGTCCATTCATTTTGGTTTTTCTTAATCGGGGGCACTGGCAGCTTTGGTTTTTTCGTTGTTTTTATAGCTTTCCAAAGTGAGTAGTTGGATTCTTTCCCTGCTGTCAAGCCTTCAAGGTAGTTTTTAACTTCAAGGTTTTTGAAATCTGATATCACCGTTTTTAGCATTTTACTCAAGCGATTTAAATAAGCTTTGTATTGAGGAGCACGGGTTTGCTGCCATTTCTTACGTACTTTTCGTTTCTCTTTTACTAAATCTTTTATTTCTTGCGGATATTTTATATCTTTATAGCGAGGCATTAGCCTTTGATAAGGTGTGTTATCCCAAGCTGCTTTTTGTATTATATCAACAAAGGTATCTACTGCGTCTTCAAGCTCAAGAGGCGTTTGTAATGATACCCTTAACTCAACTCAAATTTCTATACGGTTAGAGGGTATTCCTTTCACCATGAATAAATCGATTAGGTCAGGTATTTTCGACGATCAGTTGGCTAGTAAGTTGGCTTGCCAGTCGAATGAAAGTCACAATTATTTTCCGTTCCTGCTTCACATAGCATGCCACCCTTTGGAGATATGCATTGTGAGGCCCAGAAGGTGTGCTTTGCATTAAAGTCACCACCAACAATTAAATTTGGGCTTACTGACTTTATCAATGTCGTAAATTCACTCATCAATTTTGCAACGCGGAGGGCAATATATGGAAGAGACATTGAGAGGAATACTTTTAGTTTTAACCTGTACACTTGAGGCCTATCGAGTGTTCAATGCTTTCTTTTATATACAATGATGATCCACGTCTTGCTTTGTTTGACGGATGAATAGCGTGGTAGTCATGAAACCCGGGGATTTTAAGATTTGATTCATTTTTGGCATGTGTTTCTGATATCAAACATATGTCAATATCATTTTCTCGCATATACATCTCCAATTCTCCAAGTTTTTGCCATAATCCGTTGGCATTCCACGTTAGAATTTTAAGCTTTTCCATCATATATTTTTTGAAAGAGGTTTGGGTCGAAAACAATGTTCGAGCTTATACTTAACCTATCAAAGATGATTTTATTTGTTTCACATTGTTCTTCAAGTTTTGACAAAATTATTGAAAAGACTTTCGAAACCGGGTCTGTTTCAGTGTCTTTATTTACGGGTATATTGTTTGCCGCTATTTGGGCATATATTTCTGCATTTTCTTGCTTCGATATTTTCTCCGAAGGAACTGACACTGTTTTCTTTTCCTTGCGGATACAAGGTTTTAGACCTTTCGTAGATTTGGCACTCTTGGGAATTGCGGTTTCTATTGCCTTGGTGGGTTTCTTTGTGTTTGGGCAGATTTTGATCGTCGCTTTTGTAATTCTTTAGCTACTTCACAGCCTCTATAACTTGCTGGGTGATTTCCATTACAATTAATGCACGTCGGTGGACTTTCACTTTTTCCGTTGCAGTCAACGGTTAGATGTTTTCCAGCGCATTTTACACACCTTGGCTCTTTTTTGCAATAGGTTTGGGTGTGATTGAATTCTTGGCAGCATTTACACTGAGGGATTAATCTTGTGCTCTTTCTTAGAGGTTCGATCCTAACTACAATGCTTAGAATTGTTTTAAATTTATAAATTTCATCTTATTTTTCAGTCTCATCGAACGAAAGTATAAATAGTGGGAGACCACGTTGTATCACTATCGCTTCACCCTCTTTTTTCTGTTTCTCTCTTTTGACAATGTTCGTCGCATCTAAGATTTTGAGGTTGCGCTCTTTTAGATCACTAATAATATCGTCTTTTAAATATGATGCGTGTAGACCTCTTGCCACAACACGTAGGGGTCTTTCCGACTTATTTTCATAGGTATACCATTCTACTTTTTCTTCGTTTAGTTTTGTGACAGAAGACGATAACTTTCGGGGTCTTTCACACAAACTTTCCATTTGTTGTTAATAAGTGAAATAATTTTAAAAGCCGATGGTAATATTGCCTTTAATATGGTTTGCAACTTGTTATACTCTGCAATACCGATAACATTTATCGGTGGTGGGGACCGTTCCTTAACAAGTTTTTCTTTTACTGTCGCATGTTTTGGTGAAACTCTTATTTCAAAAGAGGAGGCTGCTTCAGGCGAAGGACCAGCTTTACGCTTTCTACTTAATCTTTTCTTTGAGGACTTCTCCGTTTCACGTGCTAGCTCTTCTTCATCCGTTTCATATCTACAATTATTGACTTGTGGCAAGCTAGACTTTGAGTTTATTGGAGGATTTTTAAATATCTCATTTTCTTTTCGAAGAAGTTCGACTTCTTTGCTCTCGATAAAGTTCCATTACTTGATCAAGTCTTTGTCGAAGTTCGTTATTATCTTTTTCAAGATTTTTTGTTTTATCTGAGTCTATTTTGGGGCGCGCAGGCTTGACGGGTGAACTCTTTTGCCCGAATTTTGATGGCTTTGCACTCGATTTAGATGGTGGTGATCGAGATACCCTTGCACTTTTTAGGAAGGGATTTATTAAATGCAATAATTGGCTCTCCCAAGAATCCATAGGGCCGGACTTCCAGTGAACCTGGACTGCCACCTGGGGTACTATATCTTATTGTTTTGCTCATTGCATAGTTAGTTTACATCAATCTCAGTATACGGAGCTTGGATTTTAGTCGCTTCTTACGACAGGCATGCCTACCTCGGGTATATTCTTTCCCCTTACCCGCAGGGGGTTATTTTCAGCTTGAATTTATATTTTTTAAATCTATTGGCACAAATAGTTTAATTTAAATGTAGACTTCTGGCTTTTAAAAGGGGTCATGATATTATCTCGAATGATTTGTCATTAATGAAAAAAATATCGAAATAAAAAAAAATAAAAATCTCGAACGCACACAAATCTAGAATGCACAAAAATCACGAAAGACATAATCTCGAAAAATAAAAATAAAATTCGAGATTTGTTTGTTAACTTATTTTAAAAGTTAAGTCCCTGATAACGCGTTTATGTTCAGTTTATCAAATTATTGATTTTTTTTGGGTAAAACGAAAATAAAAACAAAATCTAACAAATGAAATGAAACAATTATATTTCATAAGAATAAAACATGAAAAATATACCAAAAACGAAAAGAAAGCTACATATATTTTTATATTTTCCCCCGTTTAGGCGGGAAGGGTAGTTTTCTCAAAATTTGGATCAAAACAGAAAAAAATTATTTAAAAATAAACGGGAACATTTACAATTCCACGCCTTAGCTTTTTTTTTTAAAGTTACGATTCAATTCTATAATATGCTTCCTGAATAAAGTTTTTATTTCAAATAGTTTTTGAACAAAAAATTTTCAAACTTAAAAATTAAAGAAAAAAAAATTATAATTTTTTCTAATCTATATATAATCTCAGATGGTTTGTTGTGAATGAAAATCTATACCCTCAGATGGTAGGTTGTGAATGAAAATTTCATCGCGTTGTTGAACAAAAACCAAATTACTTTCTTTTTCACTCCAGGCACCCCAAAAACTTAGTTTTATATAGAGGAGATGAAGCCAAACTCAAATCGTACAAAAACTTCAGCCCATCGTGTAACGAAATTTTAATACATTTTTTGAAGAAATTTGCTCCACCGTGAAGTTCTTGCACGATTTTCTCAGAATCTATTGCTTGTAAAAAAGTATGCTAATCTTTTTTGTGAAGAATAACATAAGCTTCAATTTGTACCTTCACATTTTTTCAAAAAAAAAAACTTATAGTTTACTAGAAATTGAGAAAAAACTGAATTTTACCCCTTTTAACCCCCCCCCCTTTTCTTAGTCCTCTTTGCCTTAATCAATATTAATATTTAATACATTTTTCATAAAAATATTTCAACAAAAGTGAATGATTTTCCATTAAAAAAAATCTCTTAATATTGTTCCTGCCTTTGACGAACGCTGTGAAAACGCAACGTAAATATTTTTGGAAACTAGAAGTTTTTCCAAATTTTGTATCTTGATTCAAAGAAAACTTAATATCTACATTGAACATCCGTATCTTCTTAGATAACCAAGCTGCCCTTAAATCACTAGGCTCTGTTTCTACAAACTCCGTAACTGCCCGAAACTTTCGATCGTCTCTAATGGAGATGGCAGAACAGTTCAGTGTTGCCAGAAAATATTTTCTGAAATCGGGAGATTACCACATAATCGGAGTAAATAGGGGAAACACCCAAGACTTTTAAAAAAATTAAGGGCCTTATTGTGAGAGTCTATTCAAAATAGACTCTAAGTCGAACAGACTTAAAGTCAGCTATCGGTTTTGCCAAAGTCTATTTGTAAATATTTTTCTATTTGATTTGCTATTTTTTTCTATTTGATAGGAATTTCAAATCTATCAAGAATTCCTGATCGATTTTTTTTATTCGAATTCTTTGGAATGGACTCTTACAATAAGGCCCTTAGCTTTTTATTGATTTTATTTCCGAATACATTTTTCAGATCATTTTCTTCACTAACTTAAATTTAATCATATTTCTTATGGAATACAAAAACAAACTATTTGTTTGGAGGTTAAAAAGACAGTTAGCCAGAGGACTCAGAGATATAAATACAGTTCCGCACAAAAATTCCTCACTTTTCCCCTTAAAAACTGAGACTGATTTTTTTGGATTCGCTTGCTCAGCTGTTTTTTGTCAATGCCGAATCCATATGCCTTCAAAAAATTAGAATTTTTATCATTTTAACCACATTTAATAAAACAATTAAAAATTTATTTTCTTACAAAATAACTTTTGTGTACTGATTTTTTTGCAACATCTTCAAGCCTAGTATTACATACTTCCTCATAAAGTACAAACACCAGTGGAGAAAGTGATTTTTCGACATTTCTCACTGGCACAGACGTTTGACGTTTAAAACAACCATGCCTCAAATGACTAGTAATAAAGAGTTCCCGTACATTTTGCACGGAAATTGCTCGTGAACGAAAACTCTCTACACAGCTTCACGAGCACGTTCCGTTCACGGTTGAATAAATTTTATATGGGTACACGACATGATTCACAAGTATGTACAAGGCTTCAATCTGCGTCTATTTTCCACTCCAAGATTTTTCAAATCGGGCTTTCCTTCCTCTTAAAAATATGGAAATATTGCCGGAACTTAAATATTGATGGTGTATGTTGTTTTTGTTAAGCGTTGCTTACTGTCTTATATTTTATATAGATATAGTTGAGAGTTGTTGAATTGGTTATATCAAGCGCCAAAATAAAAATTTTGCCTCGCTTCAGAAAAATAGGCTGATCATGACTATGACAATGGAATAATCCAATGGGATATTTTTAATCATACACTAATAGGTTAAAAATGTATAAAACTATAATAAAATTGTATGTTCGTGTACTTCTCAAAACAACGAATTTCTACACATTCATCACAAAGTTCTTAAAAAATTAAATACATACTAAAATTCGTAGTACTAGTAAGTACACGAACAGACATTATAGATTATATGAAATATTGAAAATCGGGGAAAAGTATCGTATTTAGATCAAAATTCGGTGTATCGGAAATAGGTCTACAAATCGGGAGATTTACTATAAATCGGTGTTTCTGGCAACACTGGAACAGTTTCACCTTTTCTGGGAGAGATATTCCAGGAAACTGTAAGGCCGATAAACTCGCCAGTATAGGAACTATTACACCAATATTACCTAACAAGGTGAATATTGGAATACCAATCGCTATTTGTAAACTTATGCTTAAGCAAGATTCCATGATGATGACAAACAGCAGATGGACAGGTATCACTACTTGTCTGGCGACAAAACAGATCTGGCCAAAACTGGATCCGAAGCGATCGAAATGTTTGTTATCTCTAAGTAGATTGCATATTAGCTCCACTATAGGTGTCATTACTGGACACTGCCTCATAGGCAAACAAAAATTATCTCTGCAGAAGCTGCATGAATGAGAAGGAAGAAGAAACTATCCCACACCTTCTTAGCTCATGTCCTGCTCTTTCTCAAGGACGCAAAATAAACTTAGGAAATTTTTTCTTTGATGATCCCAGTGATTTAAATAAGATCGACATCCGCGGATTCCGTCGATTTATTAAAAGCTCCAATTGGTTTAATTCGCAGTCTTAATGTGGTATTACATCACAATGGGCCTATTGTGGCCTAGTTGTGTTAGCAGTTTTCCTGGCAGCCACGTTAAAAGTACCTAACCTAACCTGGTCATTGCAGTTCAACTAATCTAGTTCAATTCCGATCCTCATTTGAAGGTAAAGTATGTCTTAAAATATTAATACAATTTTTTTAAAGATTGCTTAAATGGGTCCAAAAGTATACCAATTAAAAAGAAAAATATTTCAGCGGGGAAGGAAGTCAAGCTAAATTTGTATTAATTTTTGTTTTCAATGTATAACGTAAGGTCCCTTATGTGCCAACAAAATCCTTTTATTAATCAATGTATCTTATAGTTATTAATTACTTTTAAGCCAGTTGTAAATAGAATTGTTCAATAAAGCAAAATTGAATTGAATTGAAGTCAAGCTAAAGGTCCTTATCAGATGAGTTCTAAGTATATACAAAATTCTTCAAAATTTTGTTTAAAAAAAACAAGTACTTATGGGAGTAAGGTACCTTTGCGAGCGGTACTTATCAGGGTTTTACTGTAGGTATACGATTCCAAATAGTTTTTCCTGTAATTGTATTTGTGTAATATTTCTATCTATAGACAGATTTATAAAAAAATGATTTCTGATAAAAAACAAAATATTTGTATGCCCAGTGGAAGGTTTAAATTGTCAAAATAGGTGTAAATAGAAAAAATGGATTTTTTTACCAAAAGAAAATCATTACTTACCATTTATGAAATGCGCTGAATAATTTGACATAAAAAGAACGCAATTATTTTGGGATCATAATATATATATATATCATTTTATATTTTTTAATTTTTTTTAGTTTAGTTTTTTAAAATTATTTTCTTATCGATGATTTTTTTATATTTTGTTTGTTTATAGTAAAATCTTATTGCTTATTTTTACACTTTAAATGGTATAAATTACATTTTATTACAACAAAATGTATTCTATATTTTTTTGTTTGCAATGTTATCTAAGCGCTTTAAAAAAAAAAAAAAAACAATATGCTTTACTTTTAATTTTTTGCTAAGAACTAAATATTTTTATAACTATTACATTTATACAAATTGTTTTTTTCCTTACTATAATAATTAAAGCTTAAATTTAAATAAAACTAAACTTAGAATAATAATGATTTTATATTTTTACAGTTTATCGTTTCTTTGATGACTAATAAAATAATAAGAAAATTAAACACGTAGTAGTTATAGGTACAATGGAAATGATCAGTCATAACCTATATTGCTTCCAAGTCTATGGTTCTTAATTTCAAAGACAGCCATGAAGAAACTACAAGTAGGGTTCGAACAGAAAATGCTGGGAATTTGCACTGGACTACACTTTGACAGGCAGCGACGGCAGTGGAGTATACAGCTTCACTACTTCGGGGGGAGGGAGTTGTCATTATAACAAAAAATTACCCAAATCAGTATTAATTAAAAAAAAATGGTAATATTAGTGGGACATAACATAACTTAATTCCAAGAAAATAAAATTTGGAATTAAGTTCTGCTGGTCCAACAAATATTACGAATTCTTTTTTAAATTTCAAAGAGTTGGGGTTGAAATTTTGGCAGGGTGAAAATTCGTTTTACAAAATTTTACTTTTGAAATTTTGATTTTCCAAATTTTGTTAACCTACATAATCCTGACAGTAGAAAAAAAGAAGGATTGGAAAATTTAAAAAGAGGGTTTTGTCCGGATTTTCTTGTGTACGCTCAAAAAAATATGTAGGTTTTGGAGATGGTAATCTAAAAATTGTACATGTCTCTAACATTTTTCGACGTTCGTAGACAGTTTTTAGCGGCAGTTTGCATTACATTTCAGATTTTTAAAAACAATTAATATAAAATAAGGGGAGATAATTTTCTTCTTAAAGCTTAGTACGCTGCTGAAGTGAAACGAAAATTTTCTCTGGTCTCCAACTCGAGAACAAAATCAGAAACGAAATGATTTCGAAAAAAATATGGAGAGTTTTATTAGAAAGATGTTAAAATAAATTAAAAAAAGCAATTCAAAATCTTAAGTCAATTTTTTTTTCTCGTTTGATGTGAATTTTTATTTTTATTGTTTCGTATCGTCCGGAATGATGGTAAAGGGTTCAAAATATATGGTCAATTTGTCGTCCATTCTTTTTCTTCAATTTTTAATTTCAAAAAAAAAAATCCAACATCAAAATAAAATAATCTCTCAAATTTTAGTCTGAAATAATGTTACGGTCAATTACTTGTGTACGAAAAATAAGTGGAGACTTAAATCTAATAATCTACTAGGATTTTCTGTTTTATTGACATTTCACTAACGAGCTGCGTACTACATAACAAAAATCAACGAAATTCTTCGTTTCTGATTTCGTTGTTTGAATTTCTGTATGAAATTTTTCGTTTCGCTTCAGCTGCGTACTAGGCTAAATCGATCAAAAATTAGCTTAGCTGTAATGTAAGACAAAAATTCATAGCTTCCATAATTTGTTTCTTTTTTTTAATCGAAAAAAAGAAACGTAAACAGTATTGACCGCAGATAAAAAAAATTAATTCAGACCAAAACCGAACTTCAAAAATGTGTTAAATATGTGTGAATTAAAGATAACATTTTATAGTTTTTAATTGTATACAAAATAAGTATTTTTAAAAGGGGCAACATCTTCTTTTTATCACCGTCAACATTTTTCAATTGGTCAAAAAATAAAAAAAATTGAAAAAATAGTTCTGAATAATCGCCAGGTAACAATGTATTTATATTTTTTTTTTAATAAAATTGATGAATTGATTGATAACATTGGAAATCTACAAAAAAAAAAAAATAAAATAATTTTGGGACCAGGTAAAATAATTTTTACTGGTCCCAAAATTAATTTATTTTAAGAAAAGTTCAAAATCCTCAATCCAATCTAAACATTTTTGGAGGTCAATGGAATACGATTTCAAGTTACAAAATATTTGAGCACGTGGAATATACCGATTCATTTTAAATGCATTCTTTTTTTTTCTAAATAATTTCCTTCATTTTTTGAACAAAATTCTTTCAATAGAAATAATTTAAACCGATTAAAAACAATATTGAAAATTTGTTGGCACTATAGAGGGTATATCTGCCAAAAATGAAGGTCTACCAAGTTTTTTTTTAATCAAAAAATAAATCAATCAATGGTCAATATCGTCTTTTAAAAAGATATTAATCAAAAATAAATTTATTAATTTCATCCATAAAGCTCCAATAATAATGAATGATTGTCCATCTTTTCTTTAAAATGCCAAATTATAAAAAATCCAACGATAGGTTACGGCAATTTGTCAATCTAAAAAAACGTCATAAATTGGTATTAAATAAACAATATTATTCGGTCAATGGCTTTTAAATGTTGATTTTATTTTATAAAAATAATGAATAGTCTATTCCAAAGCTATAAACAGAAAATTTTCGAAATTATATTTTAAAATTGCAAATATTTCTTGCTTTTCTTAGAATTTCATGCGTAGCTCTTTGACCCCGTGACACCCCCCTTGTATACGCCATTGAGCGACGGAAACATCAGCCACATTTTATTATCCACATGATCTGATCCAGATCAATGTTTAACACGTGATTACATAATCAACATGGGATCCTGCTTTCTATCTGGATCTGTTTCAATGACCCAAAATTTGTTTACATTCTGGTGGCTTGGAGGCTATGTACTAATGTGAATGCGTCTAGTAGTGCAAAGAAAAATGGCAACAGACACATGAAAAGAGACGGGTGTAACAGATAACACCCCTGCCACTTAGATCCCGTCTGTTTTATTTATTATTATCTGATTCCGACCAGATCATGTGGATAATAAAATGCGACTATTATAGCATCAAACACCTCTACACAAAAGCGATCATCCCTGATAAATAACTACTGCTTTTTGCAAAGAATCTAGTAGAGGATATGAACAGTCAGCTAAATCAGTTAATGAGACGGATGGCCAAGAGCACTGATAGCCCGAACCGAGGTACCGCAATAGGTATTATGGAAACCTTGGACGAGAATATTAGCTTATTAGCCTTTTCACACCGAACCGAAATCTTGATTTCGAGCAACAAGATTTCAAAATCTACTTGAATCAATCACACCTCCCATTATCTAGATTTTGTTTGACATTTCTAGAGAATTTAGCCCCCAGGAAACAAATTTGTTTAAATAAAACAAAAAAAAGGACCACAACCTGTACTCATAAACATACAAAATACTTTTTCTATCTTTTCTCTTCTATGGGCAAACTGTTAACAGGCTAGAGAAAAAATGAGTAATTAAGTGTGATTGTGAACAGGCCTAATTGGCCTGTTCACAATCAAACTTTTTAGAAGATTTCAATTCACTAGATCTAACATCTAACTAATTAATTTTCCTTTCAAAAAACCCGACACTGCAAAACTCAATAGGCGCGTCTCACCAAATAAAATCTCTGAGCGCTCAGAGATTTTTTAAGTGGGACAAAAAATCTCACCTGAGCACTGAGATTTTTTGAGGAGATTACTGAGACGAAAATTTTTTGGATTCATTTCTCAATGTTCTTTCTCTGCTTAAACAGCTGTTCATTTGACAGGCAAATTGTAATTTCTCGCTGATGTGCAAATACTAAAGTCGATTTAAAATTCAAAATAAAGGTGGAATGTTAATAAAAATGAAAATAAATTGAATTTGCTTTTATTTTTCATTCATTTGATAAAGTTTTGTGCTTTTAAATTTAAATATTTTAAGCAAAGTTGAAATTTGTTTCCAGAATTTCAGTACGAAAATTTTAACATATGTTTTTATACAATTCAACGGAGAATCTTGTCCCACCAAAGCATTCCGCCTCCATCGACTTGACATTGAGCGCTCAGTGAGATTTTAGTTGGTGAGACGCGCCTAATATGAACAACTCAAACTTCTTATCAAATATCAGCTGTTTTGAAATTTCTCTTTGGATTGCTGAGCATCCTAGAATTTTTGGGATAGCTTCGGATTTGTTTGTTGGTCATAGATGGTCTGTCATCAGCTGTTTTTTTAACAAGGGATTACAACAGCACAAAGTTATCCGGATAACTGAGAATTAACATCGGAACGCGGCCAATATCACAAACCTATCCATAACGCACTAGATACAAGTTTGAGCGTGGCCAATTCCTACTGGACAAACGGGATGGGACATCCCAAAGATGATAAAGTTAACCGACACATATAAGTTTTCTTCACATATATTTTATAGATATTATAAAATTTTAAACTAAAACACAATAGGTGCATTTTATTTTATTTGCAGTGTTACTAGATTTTCCAGACGATTGGAGCCCAATCTGAAAAAAACTTGGACCCGAAAATAGCCACACCAAAAAATGATGCACACAAATTAGTAAGTTAAAGTTAGGAAAATTCCAAATTTGATTGAATATTTTAGTTTTTTCCTCATATAAATTAGGACCATCCTAATAAACATAATTTACAAAATTTTTTCCATGCTAGAAGATAAATCTTCTGTCATTTTTGAAGTCAAATTTTTCATAAATTACCCAGTTTATATTTCTGAGATCTCAGAGTGCTCAGAAGACTCAAATATTTAAACAGGATTCCTTACGAAAGCTCCTCACTTTTCCCCTTAAAAAATGAAACTGAATTTTGTATGGTTTCCCTTGCTCAATTATTTCTTGTCGTATTAAATCACATAAGAAAAAAAAAAACAGACTTGTTTTGACTTCTACGTGAGGAATACTGTTTATAGTTTATTCTCCTACTCTCTACTCTGTCAAAAAAAAACGGAGGAAAAAACTGAGCGCTGCGCTGATGAAATTTAAACTAGCTAAATGTTTTTATTAAACAAGTACCCATGGTAAATAAGTATTTTCAAAGTTTTTACAGCATTTTCCAGCTAACTGAATTCTGTACCCACGTTCTGTAAAGTTGTGGTCACACACTGAGTGGCAGAGCGGTGCGGCATGCGTCGCTCTGAATTTGATTCTGTTTTATTTTTATATTCAATCCTGAGCGGCAACATTTTTTGTGTTTTCAAACGAAATAATAAAATAAAATGATTTATATTAAGAGTATTCATGCCACTTCGTAAAACCCTAGATAAGTTTACAAATTGGTTAAGTTTATCTTTTGGTTAATGAACTGTCAAATTTTGTATGGGAAATGATTTATCCAATTTGGTTAAACATACGAGTATCCAAGAATTTTGCTGCGAAAAATTAATTAATTAATTAATTAAGGTTAAACTTATCCAAACGTCATTGTGACTCTCATTCTGATTAAATTATACCTAGCATTTAAATAAATGAATAAAAAAGGTCGTTCATTCAAAATTTCGCGTAAACTTATCATTATATCCAATTTGCGTTGCATATTTTACCCTTATTATATTATTTGTATATTTATTATATAACGTTACTTAGCGCACAAAATTTTTTAAACTATAGAAATTGCCGCTCTGCCGCTTGCTACTCACTGCGTGACCAGGCCCTTATTCTCGTATCGATAAAATTGGTGAAGAAACGATATAGGTTGAAACAAATACATGATTTTTGTTACATTTTTTAAGGTACCTGACCGATTTAACAGATGCAAGAATTTCCATAGTTACAGAGTGCAAAATTAATCAACTGCATAGAGTTAAGAGTCGTAGTACCTCGTGGCATAATGGTTATAGTGCGTTGGACTGTCATGCCGAAGGGGTGGGGTTTGATTCCCAGCCGCTGCTAAAAAAACAGAAATGTTTTTACGAGGTACATCCTCTTGCGAGGAACTGACAACTCCTTCAAGAGTATACTTGTCATGCAAAAAGTCCTTCTCATCTAGCTGTTCGGATTCCATTCCTGCCAACAACATGCACACGTGAATTGTTGACGTAATTACAAACACAATATGTGATCCTGCTTTTTATTTTGATCTATACTAGCCAACAAAATAAAAGTAACATTTTTTTTTCAATTTTTGTTAGTGTGTTTTGAAAGCTCTATCTTTTTGAAAAGTGGTCGTATTGAGACAAATCAAAAGGCATGGGCTATGTCCTAATTGGCCCTCATTGTACGACTGAGCAACAAGCGATAGTTACTACATCGGACGATCAAAATATCAAGCATCAATAAATCAATCAATGTGTCCTTATTAGAATATAAACGCGGTAGCGCGATGAGGTATAACAGTCGCACATGTTTGTTTTGAGATCGCTGAAGCTATTTCACACAGGCTTTCGAATAACAAACTTAAAATCTGAAGGGAAATGCCCTAATTAGGACAGCGGGATGAGAAGCAATTCTAGCACGCCAAAAGTATTCTTGGGGTAATTTTAGGAGATAAAGACCTAACTTTGATTAGTTGTTTTATTATTTTTTTGGTTGTTGCAGCCATTTTCAAAATTTTTTCGAGTGTGGTGCTAAAATAATGTGTAAGAAGGTGAGAAAATGAAAATCTCATCAGCGTTCGATAAAAGGGTGTCCCCTAAATTGTTCAGGATTATTTGAGAAGTGATTCTTGGGTTTATTCTGGAAAAAAATTGCATGAAACGGGGTTTTGTTTCCCCCGTTTTGGTGGGAGCGACAATTTTTTAAGAAATAGAAATACTTAAAATAGAAAAAAAAAAAAAAATAAAAAAACAACGGCACCAATTTAAATGGTATGAAAACTGTTTTGAAAGTTAAAAATTCATTCTTTGGTTAGCCTTTTAAATAAAGTTGTTTTTGTAAATACTCAAGTCAAAAAAAATTAAAGAAACAAGATTTTCCAATTTTTTTAGTGCTTTTTGAGGATATCTGAATCTTTGTGATGATGAGTGGTCGGTATTGAGTTAAAACAAAAAATATTATTCAGCTTGATGCTTTTTGTTTCGATTTTTGTTTGTAAATATTTTTTTTTTGCAGTACAGTTATTGAGTTATTGCAAGAAATAACACTAGACAAAATTATTTTTTTTATATTTTTAAGATCTTCAGTTGTATGTATATTTTTTTTCTGATCAATCAAATGTAATGGTCAGATGACTTGTTTATTCAGCTTTAATTCAATTTTTATTTGCGATATACATATGTGAATGGGTACATGGCAAAGTTTAGATTCGTAAAAAAATCGAGATACTCGTAACAAACATGACACCACAATGATAGAGAACAAAAAAATGGATGCCACAATTCTGGCTGTCTCTCTGTACTTCGACCTACAGCCTTAACCAGGTACAACCTTAAGGTTTTTTGTAATTCTCTAGAAGGAAAAATTTGGAATTTTTCTAAGCTCAAATAATGACGGTACATGCCATACAACCATACAGGGCTAACGTTATCCCTCATTAAAAGTTAAATAAAATTGTGAGTTGGTAGCACCCACCTGATCTAGGGTGGGGCATCCAGGCATTTTGCCCCGGGCGGCAAAATTTGAAAACTGAAAAAAAGAGCAACATTTAAAAACTTATTTTGAGCGAACTCGATATAACACCAATGCAAGGGTGTATTGAATTGTAGATGAATTATAAGAACGTTGTTACCTCAAGACTATTTTAGCCCATGCGGACTCATCTGATATTGTTCATGAATTAGAAGAACTTTCAGAAGGACATTCTTATATAAGATTTAAGATAGTTTTTCTCCTACAGTCTCTTTGAAAAAAAAAAAACTAAGATTGGGTCCATATATCAGTTTTGTTCTCAGAATCCTTTTGACTTTAACAGTAAAAGTTGCTGGAAACTTTTTAAAATGAAAAAAAAAAATATATTCGGTCTACTTGTGTCATGTTTAAAGGCTGGTACATTCATATGCATATATACATTTTTTGAAAATAATTAAAAATGTTGCTAAAAAAAAAGTTCTAAGAAAACTATTTTATAGTCACTAAGCAGACTCGAATATTCTCAAAAAAAGATTGGATTTATTTTTTAAGAAGATAAATAAGTAATTGCTGTTATTTTTTTATAAAATAAAAAAAATTATTTCTTCTGTAATTTATTCATTCATTTTGAACTGAAGCAAACAATTATTATAAGAAATAAAATATATATAAATATAAGCCCACTTATAAAACATTTTGGTGTAATCTTTTAAACTACTGAACCGATTTCAATATATTTTTGTGTGTCAACAGGCGAAAGGTTATTTCAATGCGATCAGCCGATTCTGAGAAATTTGTAAAACAACATAACATTCACACATAAAATTTGAAATACTCGTTAAGAACCCCAAGTAGACTAACATATGCATAGATGTACCTAATACACAATTCCAACCATACTACATTCATGCTGGTCGCAATAATAATCTTCTTATTTTAAGAGCCGGTTAAAAATCGACCCATCTCTGCAGGAACATAATGTGGCTAATAAAATGTCCTTGCAAAGGGCGGCTTATACTATTTTTGCCCAGAGCGGCGAAAACGCTGGATCGGGCCCTGGTTGGTAGTAGTTGGTAACGATTTTTATAGGATTGTTAGCACACCTGTTCGATTAGCTAATAGAAGTACAGGTAAGAGGTTCCACGGGGTTCCGGATTTTTGGCGGACTTTAGAAAGAAAGAAAATCGCATAAGAATTGGTTAAATGAAATTATATAAAATAACAAACAACCAGTGAAATAATTTTATAAGAATTGATCGTTTTTAATGATGACACTATTGGTTAACGTGAAAAAATTCTAGCAAAAATAATCATCCTCTAATATGAAAAATATCGACATTTTAAAAAAGCAGTAATTTGACTTCGTAATGAAGAATATTCATAACCTGCTAAGAAACGGGGAATTACAAAAATATGCATGCAGTTTTAAAAAAACTAATGCTCTAGTCTTTAAGGCCCAGGTATTGACAACATTCTCTGAAAAAAATTTATATTTTGGAGACCATTTTTTATACCACTTTGGCTACCACTACAATGCAAGGGATTTTAGCGAAAATTGAAAAATGATCCCGATTATATTAGTTAAATGTTGGTAGTGATACAAAAATAGATTCAATAGATTTGCGTTATTCCAAGAAATGACACCAAACAAATTTTTAAGTTCTTTTTACTTAAATTTCTGTGCTTCAATTTTGTATGACGTCATTATTTGCTGAGCTATTGGTAATCAAAGCCAAATGTATCTTTTTTTTTATTAAAAGTCAGATAAATTATGTAAAACAAAATTGTACGATAGCAAAAAAAAAATTTATTTAAGCTGAATAAACAAGTTCCCGGACCATTACATATGATTGACTCAAAAAAAATTATCCATGAACACAAAAAACAAAAATGTTTCTGTTTGGTTTCATTTCATGCAATAACGGTACTAACGGTATTTGCAAACAAATCTTAAAACAAAAATAATAAAGCTATAGACATTTATAATGCTTTTTGTTTTATTAACTCAATACGACCACTTATCACAAAGATACAGCTTTTCAACAAACACCAACAAACATTGATAAACAGTTTTTTTTTTTAAACTTTGTTAACTGTGTACTTTAATGATCCAAAAATTTGTTTTTATTCTGGTGAGGAGGCTATTCACTATTGTGTATAATCTCAGAATATTAATTATTATATTAATAATCTCAGAATATTGCAAAGAAAAGAGGCAATAGACAAATGAAAAATAAACAAACGTAAAGCAAAAAGAGACGGGTAGGTAAATAATACTCCTGTATGGTGTCACTAGGATCCTGTCTGTGTTTTTCTTGTTTTGATTCGGATCAGATCATGTGGCTGATAAAATGCGGCTATTATAAAATTAGGCCTCTTGTGTACCATCAAATTTAATTAATTCAATGTAATATAATGTTGAAAGCTAAACTGTTTTAAGCCAAACTGACTTGAATTGAATTATTATTTAAAAGGCAATATGTGCATTTCTAGTTGAATATATATTTTTTTTGTATACACTTCAATTTTCACCCTTCAGCCCAAACCTTTTGAGATTTCAGATTTTGAAATGCGAATTGAGAAAGAGACAAATACAGACAAGATACAGATTACAGAAGATATCTGTTCAGCATTCTAAAATCGCTGATTTCGGTGGATTTATTGCAAGGTTCAATGATGGTTCAAGCATTTAATTGCCGAACCATAAATCAAAATTTGAATAACGCTTGTACAACTCGCCCCTCGGCCCCATAGCACACCAATTTAAAATCTCGAAAGTTTCTTGAAACGTCTAGTCTTTGGTTGCTTTGTTTTAAGAGCTCAAGTGAAAGATTATCTTTCTTAATATCTGACACCTTAATATAAATTTATACTACTTTATCGATGTTAAAAATTATAATTGCACCCACTTTTTATTTAATTTTTGCTAAAGAAATCATCCCTCACCTAAGCTCTTGAAAGTGTTTAAAAAACATTTATTTCTTCTCATATAAAGCTGCCAAAAAATAGAAATTTTTTAACTACATTCTTTGAAGGAGACTGATCAGACCATTAACAAATAAAAAAGTTATGTTAACTTGCTAAAATTGTCGAAATTTATGCCAGTAGCCGAAACAAAAAGCTAAAAAAAATAATTTTTGCGCATATTTCGAAAAGTCTTCTTTGGAAAACAAAATTATTTTCATTTTCGTGTTCGGTGACCAAAAATTAGTCAGAAAATATGTTTTTTTTCTAGGAACCCTACCATGATTCCAAAATTTTGTAAACAAGCGTTGTCTACGACCTTTTATAATAAAAAAAGTTGAACAAAAAAGAAGACAAGCTCTAGCGAATTCAATATAAATAAAATAAAACAATATTTTTTAAACTTCCAGCTTAATGATTAGGAATTCTAATCTTGTCGGAAGTTTTATAATTTAGAGTGGATTTTTGTCAATAAATCCTCGGAAGATAAACTGAACTTAATGCAAATTTCGTATGACAAAGGCCTTCACTATCAGCGTGTTTCTTTATTCATTTTGAACATTCATAATATTCGGAATGAGCATTTTGCGTTTCTTTATTCAAAGGAATATTCCGGATATACCATTTGTTGTTTCTTTATTCATTTCGGAGTATTTGGAATGCATTCTTGTTATTTTATTTAAAAGGTGGAATAAAAGGAACAAGGCGCATTCAGTACACTTATTCACGTTTGTATTTTAATTTATGGCACATTCGCACAGGTGTTATTCACTTAAAAATAAAAAAAAAAACACTTTAAATCAAATTGCTATGCATTACATGTCGGTAATCTTGAATTCATTTTGCATTGCAGTAAATTAATAAAGAAACTTACATTAATAAAGAAATAAAACTGGGAGCAAAACGAAGAGCAATCAGTTGTTCGTTGATATGTCAAAACAATTGAGTACAAATATATTTTTTTCACGTAATTATTTATTCCTGGTATACAACAATAATATTTGGTTAATTTTGGTTCATATTCTCATCATCTGATATCTTCAACTACTAGCCACGTTATAGCCTTGAGCCAAAGGAGCAAGTTCTTGCGATCCAATCGTGCTTATATTTTGCGTTGAAGGATTAGGGATATAATCTTTCAACGCAAAAAAAAAAAAAAAACACGAACAAACTTTTGAAAAAAAAAAAACATTTTAACTGTTGGAACTGTAACTTTGTTTATTCCATGACTTCCACTTCTGATTATAATAATATGTTCTCACCATCGGGAGAAATTGCTAAATTTTGAAATTTTTACTAAAATCATCTTCGAAATTGCACACATTCCAACTTATGTATTACAGCAGTCAAACAACATTATCTGCCCTAACGTAAGCCGTCAAATAAAATGATTTTACTTGTATTGTGGACACTCTAAGTAATTATGAAATTGAGAACTTGAAATTGCATACCTAATTTAAAGGTCAGTGGAACATGCTTAAACTATATCTGAGCAAACCTTAAGGCATTACTTGCGAAAGAAAAAACTAAAGAACTTTCAATAGGTATGATTTTTGAGAAAATGTGATGATTTATGATCTTATTTTTCAGCCATTGTACCTACATATGTACATAAATAATAAATAATTATAAATATTTACAAAAATCAAAGTGATTATAGTGGATATCAAATTAAATCTAATTTAAAACTGACAGTCAACAAAAAATAAATTTATCTGTCAAATGAAAGTTTCACTAATCGAAAAAAAAAATATTGAAAAATAAAGCTCTATTAAGATTGTTAATGTTGTAATACTTAATTTGATTAACATTCATATGACTGCTGCTGGTGTTGTTTTTGTTGTAACGGGGATGCATGCTGTTGTGCTGCTGTGTTTGATTGTTGTTTATTTGCTGAATTTTGATGCTGATGTCCTATTACAGCTGCTGCTGCTGCGGCGGCGGCTGCTGCCGGAAAAACTCCGGCTACACGACGCGCTGCTGCGGCTGCCATATATTGGCTGTAGTAACGTCCAAATATCCGGGGATCCATGGTGGCAGCGGCGGCAGCTGCTGCAGCCGCTGTACCAAATTCATTGGGCCAATGTTGCATCAGTCCCTGCCAATTGGCTGCGGTGGGATTTTGATTGTTATTGTTATTATTGCATTGAATATCGGCGGAGGATGGATCGGATGGATGATTGTGTGGACTACTAGAATTTTGTTGGTAAACAGGTCGATTGTTAAATTCTAATGGCGGGCTAAAGGACGAAGAACATGCAGCATCTTTGACCTGATTGCTGATTTGCTGATGATGATGATGGCTGTTGCTCGACGAACGATGATTGAAGGGATCTTCGTCGACTCGGAGGATGTGTTCTTGCTCGTCATCAACATCGCTAGCCACAACATCGATATCTTCGTCTTCGGTGAGTGCAATTCGCTGCTTGCTCATCAATGGCAGGTGGTGGTGGCCTCTAAACGGTGATTGTTGATGAAGATTATGGTGGTGGTGCTGATGATGGTTGGGAGTGTCATCGGGTGCCAAAAGTGATGCAACATCAAACTGCCGTTTTCTGGTTTGCGAATAAAGATTAGCTATGACGCCGGCGGCCGTTGTTGACGTTTGAGATGCCTCAGTACCTCCGCCACTTATGATCATGGATGTCAAAGGGTTTGGAAAACGCTGAGAATTAGGATGTTGGGCATTTCCATACGGACTATTTCCTACCAACAAAACCCCCGAATGCGTTGGCGGGGCCATTGGTGGTGGAGTTATCGCCAATGGAGGTGGACTCGGTGAATCGGTGCCTTCATCATCGACGGCGAGGCCCATATGCTTACGAACTTTGCGTTGAGCCTTACGTCGCCGGAAATCACCCTTTCGAAAGTCATCCAAATTCGCTGGGTGCACTGCCCAATAATGCCCCTTGCCATTTGCACTGCGACCCGCCTTAATGAAACAATCATTAAGTGATAGATTGTGACGTATCGAATTCCGCCAACCCGGTCCTCGACTTCGGAAATACGGATAATTATCTAGAATATATTGGTAGATATCTGACAGAACCAATTTTGATTCCGGCGAGCTAAGAATTGCCATTGCTATCAAACCGATATAACTATGCTGCGGCTTAGGTTCCTCTGGTTGAAACATTCGATTAGGAAAAAGCCCCATCGAGAGGGCAAATCTTGTTGGGACGTAAGGTCCATTGCCGACGGGACCTCCCGGCGAACCCGGATAACCCGACGAATACATTGGACCCGGATATTGCTGCTGAGGACCTGCACGTAATCGCTCCACATTCATGGCATAGCTGTACAATTGCAAACGATAATGATCAAGCGGTCCAAGGATTCCCGGTGGAACCAGTCCATAGCCCCCTAAAATCGATGTCATCCGGCGGGTACTCAAAAGTTGATCGCTCGAATTGTTCCCATTTGTCGATTGCGGTGGCAAAGATGGTGACATTGAATGCTGACCTGGGGTTGTCCCGGCAGTGGTCTGCATTTCAACAGGAGCTGCGATAGGCATCCTGTCTATTGGTGGTGAAGAAGATGGTGGTGGTGGCGGATGACAGTTATATGACGACTCTAACTTTGGTGACAAATTACTCGAAAGGGCTTTGGTGCTTTGGCAATTCACCGTTAAATTATTATTGAAATTTACAAGGTGATTAACACTTGCTAGGGATTGGGCAGAGGTATAAGAAGACGGTGGCGGTGGTGGTGATGACGTTTGATAAGGCGATAAAGGTTGTCCAGTGTCGGTAGTATCGTATTCTTCGGTTTTTAAAATCAATTCACCGTTTGTTTGTTGTTCATTTAAATTCATTGTTGATGGCGTTCATCAATGAAAAATAATAATTAACTTTTACGAACCGACGTGCTATGATGGCTGCCGCCGTCGGCGAAAATCACCAATAACGGAAAGTGAAACATTTAAAACTGGATTTAGGAAATGATTTTTTTGTTGATTTTTATCTGTCACAAAACAAACACAGTACAGTTTAATATTTAGGGTATGATTTATGATTTATTTTTCTGTTTAATTAATTTACACTTTCATTCGAAGTACAGTAAACTTTTTGTTTTGTTTTAGGTACTAACAATCATAACATCATCGCGCACGCTATATGGATCAACTGATGGATACGATTCGACTGAAAGAATAGCTCAAGTCCAACCGTGTTTCTACCGTGTATCGTTTTTACTTGAAAGTGTATCAGAGCTTCATAGCCCACCCAGAGCCAGAGCCTGTTCAAAACCAAAAACTCTCTCGTATGACTCTTCAACTGAATATGAGAACTTATTGAAATACACCACATAAATACAAGAAAAACAAAACAAATCCCAACGAAGCAACAAAAGCAAAGCAAGAAATAACACTAAAAATATAAACCCTCTCAGCCTCAGCAGTATGTCCCCCTCCTATGGGTTTAATTGTATGAATGTGTTAGTGGTACAACCATGCCATGTTAATGTTGTCCTATCCTAAAGCACACTATACCTACCACCACCACCATCATTTTTACCATTTGCTATTGTCAAATTGAACGAATGTTTATCTTATCAACAACAACAAAAACAAGTTTCCCCTCGCATCACTGTTTACCGTTCTGTACACCATCATCGTCGCTCGTAACAGTAACCAATATGCAACGACGGAGTTTATGGCATAAACAACGTTGTGTATACAAACAAAAAACAAGAAACAACCAACGGTACACACCCTGCTATTGCTGTCCAATGGGAGGGGTGTTAAAATCTATCTACAGTTACTTTCCAGCATGAGAGTGAGCAGTTGCACCGATTGAATGACAAAGATGACAATGGAAAATGGGGGTTGTTACATTACGTTGCTTCTTGTCTCTCTCTGCTCTGGCTTGATTTTATATGCCTCTTTGTCCTTCTTACTGCGTTCGTTTATTTGCACTGAAAAATCACTTCTCTTGTTGTTTTCTCGTGTTTGTTGGTGTTTTCTTCTTATTTATTATGCTCATCATAGGAATTCTTTATTTTGTTTATGAAAATGTAAAAAAAACAAGTAAAACAACAGCAGTACAAAAGTGGGATGCACATAATAGAAACAAAAGAAAACTTTTCCGTATGTTTACCGCTCGTGCAACGAGGTGCCGAAGTCGATGGCGAGGTTGGTGATGATGATGGTGGTTAGAATTGGCAAGAAAATGGAATATCTATCTTTTGTATCTGTGCAAACCCCTCCCATTTTTGATTTTTTTTTTTTAAATGAGAAAGATTTGTGTTTTATGTTAGTTTCAAAGAAATGAAGAGGCAGACGATAGGAAACACTGTTGTCCTTAAAACAGTAATCGGCAACGGCAGAAATTTCTATTTGCATTTTTATTTTGATTTTTTTTTAATTAGGCATCGGAAATATCACCTGGATATTCTGTCCCTTAAGGCAAATTCATAGCCAGTAGACGAATTAAAATGTTGATTATGAGAAAGTTTAAAAATAGAAGTACCTAATTAATGTTTTAGTTTCTACTCGTATAAGATTACGAGTTACGACACTGTCTACATGTGTCATTGGAGAAAAAAACTGTTGTGTTCCTCATATGACAACCAAAACCAAGAATAGGTACTTATACTTTTTTGTAGGTAAATATTTCTATGGAGTTCAAAATCGTAGTTTATAGTCATTTAAAATTTAAAACAATTCTTTCAAATCCGCAGTTTTCAGCAGATATTTCAGAAATGTTTTTGTATGGAGTAATAATAGGTAGGCATAGTATATTTATAGAAGTTTATAATATATTTCCATGTTAGCATTTAAGGAATTAGTTTAAATAAAATAAAACAGTGAGCATCAAAGGTCAGTAGGTCAAATTCATTGATTTTTGGAGTGACATTGGATTTAAACCAAAAAATAAATGCGTTAAATTTTTGCATTCGTTTTATTTTGAATGTATAGTTTTGTGTTTATTTATTGCTATTGACTAAAGCTTTAGTTTTTTATTATTGGGATGCAATTTTTGATTACTGTTTTCTTTAGATTTCATGTAACTTTAGAAGTCATATGGATATGCTTATAGGTAATCAATTTTGACACTCACTAAATGAATTACTAGATTTTCAAGTAAATATATATGAAAAGATACATGTTTAAGGGATATATTTAGAAACAGAAGTCTGCCACTTAATTTTTTTTGTTTGATTGTCGTTTGAAAATCAGTTACTAGCTTCTATAAGTTTCTATAAATATACATAGTTGGAATGTTTAGATTGGGAAATTGTAGGAAAACTAAGTTGATTTACTAAATGAAAATTTTCGGAGTAAAAATGATGCTTTCTAAAAGTATTGCTAAATGAATAAGAAGAAGATGGTTGAGTTTAAATCTAAAGTATTAAAAAAAATAAATATTATTTTAACATTGAAGTAGGAGGAAGAAGGTATATTGAGTAGAAATAAGTTATTAGAAACCTACAAATTTGTTTCTCCTCAGTCACGTGCGCCAGAAGTTTGCTGAAAATATTTAAGGTGGTTGGTGGAATGCCAATAGACGGTTGAGCTTAAATTAAAAGAAATAAAGGAAGTTTATAGGTTATATAAACATAAAGTAAAATAAATCAAATAAATTGATTGGCGCAACAGCTTCTGGAGAACCAGAGCCTAGTGACTTACAGCTTATTTATTTATTTATTTATTATCTACAAGCGTTTACAAGCAAGCAGATTTGAACAAACGTTACATATCGTCGGCTAAGGCTATGTCCTAATTGGCACTCATCGCAATGGTCGTCGCGTGGGACATTCAAAATATCAAACTTTAACAAATGAATCAATCTGTCCTAGTTTATACTAAAATGCAGTTGCGCGATGAAGTAGAATGGTCGAACATGTTTGTTTTGAGATCGCTCAAGCTACTTCGCGGAAGCTTTCGAGGAATAAACCCAATACTTAAAGGGGAATGCCCTAATTAAACACCAAATTTGTGCGGCTCACGCGATAAGAAGTTGCTTGATCGCCTGGCTTTAGACATTTTTTTTAATTCTCTCAATCCTAATTGAGGTAATTTATTTGTCGACTCAACGAACCAAAAAAATTTTTCATAGTACAAAAGTATACCTAGAATAATGTGAAAATTTATTACTGGAAATGGAGAAGCTATAATTGGTATTCTATATGAATAACGCGCTTAAACCTATTCGCATATAATGTCAAAAACGCCACACTGTACAAAAAAGTTGTAAGAACTTTTTTTTTAAAGACTTAAATATATTACTCTTAGTTCTGAATGTTTTTTGTAGGATTAATACTTCCAAGCAGTATGCAGAACATGCGGAAATTTCAAATAAAACAGCTGCTGTTCTCTCAATAAACATTTTATTAAACCGATTCAAAAAAATTGTTTTCGATATGTCAATCAAGTGAATCTCTTAAAATAAAATGGGATTTTCTTGATATTATATTTCTTGACTTCAATTTTTATTTTACTAAAGTAAATTTCACCTAAGTCTTATAAGAAAATAAGCTGTTATTAATTCGAGAATAACATGGCAAATACTTATTTCGTGCGTTAAATTTCGACAGATATGTAGTGATATATGACACTATAAACACCGTTTTTATTCTGGATACGGCTTAAATACTTGACAAAATTTTGGAGAGAATTTGTTTTTGGAACGAAATTTTAGTTTAAATTTTTAAATAACAAAAACAAGCTGATGTTAAAGCTGTAGATTCAATTTCGAGACACTGATTTTATAATATACTAAATTATTTGATGTGGTTGCTTGAAAACATTTCATTTCATTTCATGCAAACTATCGATTCCAATGTTATTTTGGCACGGGAAACACAGTTTTTATTTTTCCTATAAGCTCTTAACAATTTCCTGGTTTAGCTCAGCTCAAAAGTACCAACAGATAAGCTAAGGAGAAAATGTGACACTACTTTCCAAAACTGCTCCAAAATTGTTTCAGGTTCATTTTTTTGATATGAACTTTGACAGGACTTTGGACTAATATAAATTACTCTTTCGGTCAGATTCAATAGGTTCTTTTGTGATGAATTATATCGATACACTTTGCTATCGATTGAATTCATTCATTAATTTGGGATTAAGCTAAAAACAGTAACAAGCTTTATAGAAAATTTTACCTGAAAAAGAATTTTCATTTTGTTACTGAATATCTACTTATATCTGAGTTCCGGTTTTTCAATTACTGAAAAAAGTATAAAATGAATGAAACGCAAGGTTCATGGTTCGCTCTCATCAGATGACGGCATTTGCATTCAACACGTAAATTAGCTAAATAACATCGTTTGTTTCTCCCAGTTCTAGAACAAAAACATAACATTTTTTCGTCTACATTATTTTTTCGTTCAATTCCCTAGAGCCTAGGGTCTAGAAAAAACACATTTCACACGAAACTGGCAGAAGAGAATGGAGGACGAAGCTGAAATAGATGTCAAAAATGCTGCAGTAAAAGTTAAAAATTGTTCAACTCTGCAGCATTTTTGAAATCTATTGCAGCTCCATCATGCATTCTATTAAGGTAGTAAGTTGTTGATACCCAACACCATTTTCTTATACGCTTTCCTTGAAGCTTGGAAAAAAACAGGTTTCATGTAAAATTGATAAGCCCCAACCTTGTTGGCGTTAGATCTTAGGAAAAAAGCAGACAACACATTGATTTTCCAGCACCATTCTCATTCAAACATCAAATTCCCTTGGGGCTTGAATAAATTTTTTTAGGCATAAAATGCTAAGCAACAACTTAAATTTTCCGTCTTTCTTTTAGGGGCATGGAATAAATAGATCCTACGCACATTAAATTTGTTTTGTTTTTCTTAGAAAAAATATACTTTCATTCAAATTTGTCACCTCCAACCTTGTATTAATAGTACAAGTTCGTAAGGGCTTGGTAAAACACAACTAACAAATACATATTTAAGCCCCGACCTTGAATAAAAATTGAAACGTCATAATATATTGCATTTTGCTATTGAAATAATTTAAAGAATTGGCTGTGGGAGGGGCTTCAGCCCGTATAGCCCCCAGCGGCGTATACAGCTCCATTTCTTGGGGGGGGTCATACCAAAACAAAAAATCAATTCAGTTCTTATAAATTTATTAATTAAAAGACTGATCCACGGTTTCCATTTTTTTCGCTTTTTTTACTTTTTTTTGGAATTAATTTCTGCTGGTCCCAAAAATGTTACCATTTTTTTTTAAATTATAAAGAGTTGGGGTCGAAATTTTAGCAAGGTCAAAATTCGTTTTGCAAAACTTTTCTTTCGAATTTTTTTTTCTCAATATTCTCCAAATTCCGTTTACATTATTTTGACAAAATAAGTAGATAAGTTTACAAATTTGTTAAATTTATCTTTTGGTTAATGAACTGTCAAATTTTGTATGAGAAATGATTCACACAGTTTTGTTAAAGTTATCAAGGGATTTTGTTTGTAAAATTAACCAAACTGGTTAAACTTATCCAAACGTCATGGTGACTCTTACTCTGATTGAATTACCTAGCATTTAATCAAATATATAACAAAGGTCGTTCATGCAACCTTTTTACACAATTTGTAAACTCACAACGTTGAATGAATTCTCTTATTATTTTCTGTGTAAAACACAAATTTTGTAGTGCTGAGTTTTGGAAACAAAATTTTGATCCACTCCCGAATTTTAATATGATCTTGAGGTTGTGTACCAAAAATATTTCGTATGAATTTTTTGTGCACGCTAAAAAATATATAGATTTTGGAGAAGTTAATCTTAATATTTTACTTAATATTAATATTTTTAATATTTTTCTTAATATCTTACGTTTGAAGACAGTTTTAAGCGACAGTTTGCATTAATTTTTTTTTTAATCTGATAAGGGGATAATAATGAGGGGATAATTTTCTCATTTATCAATCAAAAATTGTGGTAGTTAGAACCACTCTTTTATTAAAGACAAAAATTCTTAGCTTCCACAATTTGTTTTTATTGAAGCCTGAAAATGAACATGTGAAATATTGGCCGCAGATCAAAAAATTGAACCCAATATGGTCTTCGAACTTTCAAAAATGTTTAAAATATGTGTAAATTTAAAATTACCTTCTCAATGGGTTTTCTCATGATAATTGAAACATACAAAATAATTCTGAAAAACCATTACCTACAAATGTACATATGTATATGTATTAATATTTATTTGAATAAAATTGATGCATTGATTTACTATTTTTAGAAATCTGCATACAAATAAATTGATAAAATTTTTGGAATCCCTAAAAATTAATTCATAGATGAGCCAAAAATCCTTTAATAAATTCAGATCTCAACCAAAAAATGCTTTTAGGGTGTATGACAGGGCAGTGGCAGTGGTGGGGCACTGGAGCAAATGTCCCAGGTGCCTTCCTATGAAGGGGGCCATGCCGTTCTGCGAATGGCTCGCCACGTTCCGTGAATGGTGCCATGAAATATGTTTGCAAAAGTCTTCTCTTTTAAAAAAATGCAAATACAAATTTTACTGCGTTAGTATTGTCAATAGTCAAGTTCGCTAAAGTCACGAATTTGAATACATCATCTACGGTGCAACTGAGCAGTACAAAAATCGAGTTGATGATTATTGAAAAGACAGAGAGCATGTTTGTAAACGTCAAAAGCCTTAGCAAGTAAATTGACTGGCGTTGATGAAAACAAATTTTCAACAAACAGGACGGTTATATATTATTTGTCATGACGCTTTCTGCGTCAAAAAAACGACGATCATTTCACGAACAAATTGACTTTGATTGACCGATATTGTGATCAATTCATAGTTAAGGGAATAATGTTTAAAAGCACGCTTAACTTGCGTTGGATTGTCATCAATCGAATATACGATCAAAAAAAAATGTATTTTAAACATAATCCAAAATTAATAGTAACTGTTAAATTCGTGTTTAAAAGTCAGACAAGAATGTATGATTAGAGTTTTTGTTGATTTCATTCAAACATTCCAAGCAGAGCGATGTATTTTAAGTTACGTTGCGTTCGAATGAAACTAACGATAGAAAAAAATCGAATTAAAAATAAAAATGTCGACAGGTTAAAAAATCAATTTATATCAACTTTTTTTCTATGTACTGAATATTGGGAAGAAATATCGAAAATTCGATAAAAGTTGATCCTTTTCTCGACTTTCTTTTTAGGCAGCTGACTTTTTTTTACTGAAACATGTTGGTACTGGGTTTGAGTCGGAACGGCCCTGCTGTATGGAATACGGTTTAAAGTAAAATTTTTGTTTTTCATTGTAATATTCGTATAATAGCTGCCACCTAAAAACAGAAATTTCGTGAGGTACTGCCTCTTGCGAGGAACTGACAAATCCTCCAAGGGTATAACTTGTCATGAATAAGTGCTTTCTCATCTAGCCGTTCGGACTCGGCAAAAAATTGTAGGTCCCCTCCCTTCCTGCCAAAAATACGCACACAGGAATGGTTGAGAGTTGTAAGTCACTAGGCCTTGGTTCTTCACGAGCTTTTGTGCCACCAAATTTATTTATTTTATTTATTCGTATAATATCGTCTGTTAGTTTTTTTTATCCATTCATTCATTTATTTTTTTTTTATCGAAGATGATTTCCTTGATATTTAGAACAAAATTCTCACAAAATAAGTAAGTTAAACCGATCAAAAACAATATTGAAAATACTTTGAGAATTAAAGAGTGTATATCTGCCAAAAACGTATATCTACCAAATTGATTTTGAATCAAAAAATACATCAATGCTTAAATTTTCTGAATGCAAGTGGTTAAAATCGTCTATTTGATAGATCTTAACCAAAAAAAAAATTGTTTAATTTCGACAATAAAACCCCAATAGTATTATTCGGGCAATGGCTTGTAAACGTTGATAGGAGAAGGTAAATAAACTTTACCAATAATGAGTAGGTAGCCTATTCCAAAGTTATACAAAAATAATTTTTTTGAAATTATATTTTCAGATTGCAAATATTTTTGCTTTTCTTGTTTTTTTTTGCGTATATCTTTTGAGTTCTCGGGGGGGGGGGGGGGGGTCATGACCCCGTGACCCCCCGTGACCCCCCGCCGTTGATAGCCCCCCTGGGTCCGCCACTGATCGCTTGAAATCAAACAAGTTTGTTTTCGATAGTAGGTACTCATTACTCTGCAATTTAGTTTGATGAAACAATTAAGTAATGAGATCTTAAAGCCAATTTTATTTCATGAATGTCGGGATTGCTATACAAAAAATTGATTTAAGACCGAAAAAGTGTGGGAGAGTGATGTTGTATTAAGTAAAAAAATAGCAAGTAGGAAAATTCAAGAACTATTAAAAAGGAATACCTATCAGAGTCAAATAATTGTGATAATGTTGTTTTATAAACAAAAAAAAAAACAAAAATAAAAGAGAACATCTATTTTTTTTATCAAAATTTATATGAACTGTTTTGCACAAATCTTGTCTAGTTAAAGGAACCACATTTTTGTATTGCATGAATATTCCGTCTGCATGAATGAGACTCATGTTTTTCTCGCTTTTTTTAAGTTAATATTGAAGTTTGGTGATAATTTCAAATGATACAACAACCACATCGAAAAATTGAAATTTGTTTTGGCGCGATAGGGTGTTTGAGAACGCTTAGCATGCCTTGTGGTACTTTTGAGCAACGAGAATTAGGGCACACATTTTGGTAGCGCTATCAACAAGCGTTGCCACCGATCATAGCTAATCGCTGGGTTGCGCGATCTTTGTCCAATTAGGACAAAGCCTTAGATTGAAGAGGGGCTATCTCCACATTTTTTTTACCTAGACCACTTCAAAAGTTGCTAAAAAATCTAAAAATAAAGCTCCACACCACGAGCTAATATCACCCTCTTTATTGATAGCCAAGCAGCAATAAAAGCAAATTCTGCCACCGAGATATATTCGAAGCTTGTAGGTTGCTGTTCCTGGTCACTTTGATGTACAGGGCAACAAAAGAGCTAATGAGCTGATGGGAACGGGTTCGTTGCTTGATTCAAGTCAAACCGAAAAACATATATAAGTGCCAACCTGTAACATCAAACAGCGTATGGGTAAAAAAATATTATAAACAAAACCAATGAGAGATGAAGTCTGCTTGAAGCATGGCTGCACAATTAGAAAGTTATGGCAAAGTTTCAATAAGCAGAGGACAGACAAAATTATGCAAATGATGGAGAAACATCTCCGTTCCCTTGTCAGCATAATCACTGGACACAACCTACTGAGATACCACAAAAAGAAAATGAGGCTCAGTAGTGACGACCTTTGCAGAGGGTGCAGCGACGAAGAAGCACATGCGGAACTCTGTCATTTATGAATGAAACACCTACGGAATTATTTCTATGACGACTAGGGCTGGCCACGATACCAAACCAAACGACCCTTTCGTTAGTATCGTCTCGGTATCGTTAAAATTGAAAAATTTCAGTATTGTCTTGGTATCGGTATCGGTCTCGTATTACTCAGTCCCATTTGGTCTCTCGCAATGTCTTGGTTCGGTATCGGTATCGGTCTCGTCTGGTTTCGGTCTGGTCTCAGTCACAAACAAAAACAAAATGCACGACTTCGTTACATGTTCTTAATGTTGTAGTTGAACCAATTACGAGAATTGTTTATTTGTATAAATTAATTATATTATTCAAAAATCTATTTCTTTGCTGATACCAAACGATACTAGCGAGAGTATCGGTGAATTTCGGCCCCAAAATTACGGTTTCTTAAAGCTCGATCTTGCATAACTGCCTGAACAGAATAGAGACGGAGCTGCAACTGGAATAGCTGTCAAAATGTTGAATACACACAAATCCAATGATACGGGCAGAACACGACGCAGCATGCAGACGGAGCTGCAGACGCAGCTGGACAAGTTGGCCAACTTTCAACTTTTGTATGCAGCTTTTTTGACGTTTAAAAATTGTGAGCGCAACCAAGTGCTTACATGGGGGTTAAAGAGAGTTTCAAACCCTTTTTAATCTCTGATAATGACGTAAAGTAAAATAAATATTTTTGTTTTAATTTTTATTTTTGTGTTGAATTAATTTCACACAGCTGATTTGAAATGCCAAAAATGTCAGAAAGCTGTACAGCACATTGTGGGCGAGTGAAAAAATTCACGTACAGCATTTTTTGACAACTATTCCAGTTGCAGCTGCAGCTCCAGTTGCAGTACTCTATTCTGGTCAGGCAGTAACTCACTCTCGTTTGGTCTCGTATAACAAAGTCTCGGTTTGGTATCGTCTCGGTATCGTTTCGAATACCTTGTAGCTGGTATCGTCTCGGTATCGTTTGGGTTTCCGATACCGAATGTCCAAATTATTTAATAATTTTCTTCGAATCCAACTCAATCTTGGCTTTTTATTTCCCCTATAAATACAGTATGTAGCTTCTTTAAACATACAAATTTGAATTATACATTCCATTTTTCTAAGAACCATGCTTAACGTAACCTACAATAAAACATTCATCATTTTAATATTCTCAAAATGTATCCCAATGATGAAAAAAAAAATCAATAACTACTTTTAATTCATATACAACCTTTTTGCGAAAATGAATACTTCCAAAGTTAAATTTTTTTGACTTTCTTTTAATATTTTTTTGGGCTTAGGGAAATATTACAATTTTTTTTTGAAAACTCAAAAACTATTTTTAAAAATTTGGCAACGACTAATAAACATTCTTCAAAATATTTAAACAAAAATTTAGTTTTATGCTACCATACAAATCGTTGGCTTAGAGTGAAGACCAGCTGATTCCTATTTTGCATTTCTTACAAAAAAATATTAAAAAAAGTGTTTCGCATTATTTGAATAAAACCAAAACTACATTAATTTCGTTATTTCTAAATTCAGTGAAATCGGAAAGATTTATTGTAATTTTTAAAGTTGTCAATAATGGTAAAAAAATAGGGAGTTAGCCGCTTTTCACTCATAACCGACGAAATATCTTAAAAACCGCTGAAGAAAACCTCATATTGCTCAAAAATTTTGAGGTGTGCTAAAATAAGTACTATTTGGACTTTTAATTTTCTCATTATTGGCTTAACTTATTGAAATTTAAACACAATTACAAAAAGTTCAAATAATATTGCATATCAAAGTTTTCAAAATGTACCTTCTTTTTGAATACAATAATTGTATTCATGCAACAGCGTTATGTTGTCGTAAGCTTTGTAAAGTTGTAAACTGCTTAAATCTGTCAAAAATTCCATACAAATTGTGACAAAATTACGAAGTTTAAAACTTTACAACGTTTACGACGGCTATACGCTGTTGTACGAATACCCTTAATTTTATTTTAGAAATTTGATCAAATTTGGATTGGCTAAAAAACAACACTTATTTCATACGAAAAATTGGAACAAAAACTAATAATTATGAAAAACTAAATTTTTCTATAAATTCTCCTAAAAAGAGCAAACATAACATCAAAGTTACTAAAATTCACTTTGATATGCACTCCAAAAGTCCTTTTTTTTAATCCACTGGATTTTAAATGTGATGCCAAGCTTAAATCTGCAAAAATGTTTTAGCAGTCTCTTGTCCTTTGGGGTGGCATACTCATATAGTTTCAAAATAGCTTAAAGAAATGTTTTCAAAAAATCAGCAATGGACTATTAAATTATTATTAAAAATATTTTTAATCTACGCATTTTCAAGATTTTTCCACTCCATTAGTAACATTTTGATAACATTTTATTATGTATTTTTTAAACTTGGGGGGTGTGCACGCCAAAATTTTAATGTGATTAAATCAAGTCTGAATATAATGCGAGATGGAGCTGGAAAAGATGCCAAAATGCTGCAGCTGCAAGAGTTGAACAATTTTGTAATCTTACTCCAGCATTTTTGTCGTCAATTCCAGCTCCCATTCTGTTTAGACAGTTGAGTTAAATATTTGCAAGTAAAAGAAAACGATCAAAAAATTTAAGATTTGGATTCCTTCAATGCGAAGACAGAAAGTCTTAAACATCGGATTTCATTTAACGTCCGCATATTCAAATATAGATCTAATGAGCAGGACTGGCCTGAGATAAATTAGCACCCTGCGCAAGCTCCATCATAAGCGCCCCAATTACGGTTATTGGTGGAAGAAGCCATTTCCTCATTACCCAAGGGGTAGACTTTGCAATGGGTTATTTTTGAACAAGAAAATAGGATTTTTACTAAAATCTAGGTCATCAAATACACTATCACAAAAATGATAGAAACTAAAAAATGCAAAAAAAAAAATTGTAAACAAAAGTCAAAAAGCATATCGCAAAAATATAGGAACTGAAACAAAAATTGTTTAAGTAAAAAGTATACTAATTAAAAAACATAACAACATACAAATAAATAATTAACTCATTTATTAAGTGGCTTTTTTAATGTTTGCTCAAGGTGCCCATTGGATTCAGCACCCTACGCATTTGCACCGCTTGCACGTATAGCTTGTTCGGCCTTGGAGCACAAATGCGAAGTAACCAGTGTGGGTCGTACCCGGCGCCTATCACAATGCGTTGGCCGCCATTTTATAGTTTTTAGAAAAATGAGTTTTTGTTAAATAACTTGCTAGTTTTTTAACTCTTGACTTAAAGTGCACAATACTTTTTCTCTATGTTCGATATTTTTCGACTTAATCCGAAAAAAATGATTGTGCCATTGTATTTCAGTAAACTCGTTAATGAGCGTTTTTGAACTGCACAAACAATTTCGTGAAATAACTTCTTTCTAAAGCATACTTTTTATGAGATAAAGAAGAGTTTTGCTGCTTTTAAAGTAAGACAAGTGTTTTACTATTAAAAAGCCACTTTGATTATAAAGGAAATTTTAAAATGTACTTCTGACTTTAAAAATCCTATAATATGATATTGCAAATGTTGCCGTTAGTTTTGGATTATTTTTTTCAATTTTGATACAATTTTTTAGTAAATTCTCTAGCCCATATGATTATTTTCATGTATTAACGCAAGGTACACAATCTAGCCTATTGTTATATACCTAGGGACATATCCATAGATGCTGCTTAAGCTGTTACTAGGCAAATCTGTTAATCATATTGAAACTTCATCAGGTAAACTCCACTTTTCTCTAGAAACAACTTTAACAACATCTATGAATATGCCCTCTTGTGCTTATGCAAAACACTCTATAGCAAGGGCATTTGAAAATCTAAGTGTCTGAATTTAAACAAATTCTTTTAAAATAATAAGATTCCCAGTTACTCCAATACGATAATGATGTTTAAATTATTCCGTAAGCTTCGATACAAATTTTCGTCTAAGAAGGGTATGATAGTCATCTAACTGTGAGCCTGCATGGCGAAACGCAATGGAGTTGCGCTCATTTGAACTTTTAACTAATACCCCTATCTAATTTTTTGCATTTCAAATTCCCTCTGGGAGGATTCCACTTCCTAACGACACTACTTAAACATTGAAAATCACTTCCTGAATAAATTAACATATTGGGACATATTCATAGACATTGTTTCAGTTGTTGCTACAAGTTGTTGCTAGCCAAAACTACAATTTACCTGATTAAGTTTCAAAAATTGTTTGGCAACAGCTTAAACAACAGCTATGAATATGAACCTTTGTAGTTTCGGCTTAGTAGGAAACGCAAAAGCTAATTAAACAAACACAGGTACAAACAATTTATTTATAAAACAGAAAATATTTTATTAATTGACATTTTCAACTCTTAAGATACCACATATGTACATACTCGTACCTATACTAATATCCTTTTAACTCGATACAAAACAAATAAAAAATAGACAATTAGATTTCGATAGTTAAGCCATATAAATAAATAGAACGACATAATCGCACTTGAGAATTGAAAATAAGAGCAACAACAACAAAATTAAAAATAAAAAGAAAAGAGTCCGCCCTGCGGGTCCCTTACTCTTACTCCTCACCACAGATCAACAGTACTTTATCACTTCTATTATGTTTTTGGTTCATACAAAAGAAAAAAATCCTTCTGTTCTTCTTTCTATTTTCTTTTTGTGTCCCTGTGAAGGCTTTGGTTTCTTTTATTTTCTTTCTTATATTTTATTTAGTTTTTTAGTTTGTATTCTTGTGGTCTGGCGTAGAGTGTGTTTATTTAAGGAGAACACTCTTTCACACTTGAAAAGTAAGAGAAAAAAAACTTCAAGTAGACATTTTATATCTACCTATTATGGGCAAATCGTCGTCCTATATAGGTACATCACGGGCAACAAAACTAAGCCCATGGATTGGGCAGCAGGCTCTTATATTTAAGGTGCTACAAAAACAATTCCTACTTTCCAAGAACTAAAGCAGCAGAACGCAGGAGTAATATTGAAGAAAAGGATCCTTTTGTGGTTTGTTTTTACAATTTGTTTTCTTTCTTGCTTTTTGAGTACCTCTATAAGATGGTTGTTTTGTTCTCGCACAATTCTCACTTCCAAACGCACAGACATAAATATTTAAAGGAAATTAGGATATATTAAAGGAATATTTGAAGCATAAGAAGCAAAGAACTGAAAATACAATTTTGTTTCCTATGCTCACACGTCACACTGATCCTGGAAGGGAAAAAAAAACCTTCAAATTAACTCTGGTTTATTATTCTATTAAAGGTAGAAGGTGAAGGGCCTGATGTTCCTAATTCAGATTATATGTGTGTGCCAATAAAAACGAAATACGTATTTAATACAGAATGGCACAATTAGGAAGAGAGAGAAGCCAGCACCAACAATAAAAAAAAGAATAAATACTAAAATTTTTGAATGAAAAGGAAGAGGAGGTGTTTAAAATTAATTGGTTTATTAATTCGAGTCTTTTGTGAGTGGAGTGGTTATTGAGTGTAATCTGAAATGTGAGATGAAATACACACATAGATTTGATCGCTTATCAATATTTTTCAAGAATGTTAAATTTTCTCAACGATATAAAAAAGAAGAAAGATATTAATTTTAATGGAATACAATTTTTGGGTGGAGGAAATTTAAACGTTGAGAGTCGATTGAAATTAGGTTCTGATTTCTATGTATATAGGGTCTTTCAATATGTAAGAAATATTTTTTTTGCTAACACTTAGATTCTTTGTTGCAGTGAGAATAGAGCAAGCTGTGCAAATTGATACATGCACTCGAATAAACTAGGCCATGTATGTACCTACAAAATTAGACAGTAAACATTGTTAAACGATGAGAAAACATTGGAAGTACTAAAAAATCATTACAGTGATGCAATAGTTCGATACAATTTCTGCAATCACATCAATAAACAAGCGTATAGAGCTTTTTTATTCGGCGTAACCGAATAGTGTGGTTTATAAAAACTTTTGTTTTTGCCAAGCTGATATTGAAGCACATGTTTTGTGTTTTCAATACCAAATTCATAAGCAATATTTGGATATTGTTCATTGTTGGCATTATCTGAGATGAGAATGATGTTATCCGCAAATATAAAGCTATTCAAAAACCGAACTTCTATATCTTTATTTTTTCCAATCAAGTTTTTTTTTAAATATTTCTTCGAATACTGTCACAAATAAAGGTGGTGACATAGGACCCTCTTGGCGTACTCCACGTTGGATTTAAAATTCCCATCCTGTTTTATCGGTTTTAATTTTGACGGTACTTTTTGCTATAGACATTGTTAAGTATTAAAACGTATATGGGACTCATGTTCGGTTTTTTTTTTCAAAAGGTTTGATAAACTTTTATCTTGTTCTAGTTCCATTATATTGAATGTTTACCTGAAAACAAGAAGAAGAAGATGTATTGGTTTTTTTTATACTTGTATAAGTTTATTTACTGTATGGAGGTGGTTTGAAGCCGTTTTTTCTGAAACCAGCATTGTCCTCTGGGTTTTTTTTGTGAATTATTTTTGAAAACGCTTATAAATAGTTGGAAAAAAACTTATGGGCTTTTTTTTAAAAGCTTACTCCTTTTTAGTGATTTTATAAAGGCAAATTACTACTTAATATATTAAGTTAAATAGACCTGCGTTTTAAGAAAATCGACTGATCCTACGTGGGTGATGGGTTGTTTCGACAGTCATATATTTTTTATGAAAAAGAATACAAAAATAAAATATTTTTGATAAAAACTTTATTTTTTGGTATAATTTGATAGAGAAAATTTGTTCATAAGTCGAAATAAAACTTTTATGTTAGTTTTAATTTGATGATTTTACTTTAGAGGTACTAGATATATTTTTAGTAGTAGAAGTATTTTCTTACCGAATGTGTATGAGGAAAAAAATGTCTCCATGGTGACGTTGTGACCTTTTCAACCTTCAACTTCAAATCGAGACCACGCGTTTACCATGGTCTACTCCAGCCAAATGTCCAACTGCTTTACCCTTATACGGTTGAATGTTCCAAATATACAAACTCCGAGTAATTACTCGTTAACCGAAACACATGAAGGTAGATTATATAGAAAAGAGGATGAATTAAACCCATTTTGCCAAATTTTTATGCGGCAAAATATAGTTCTTATTTTTAAATATAATGTTTTATTTAATATAATAGAAAAGAATAAGCTAAAATTTCAACACAAGCAAAAGCATTTTTTAATATTTTCGGATGCGATACGAGCAACTAAAAGCACAAACCTGAGTCAAAGAAATCAACATGTAAATTGCAAAGTATCTTATCATAGGGATTCAAAGAGGTTTAGAATTCCACATGTGTCTCTTCACTTTCATAATCACCATACAAAACACGTGAGAGTATGGTGGGTCGAAAACGACCCAATCTGAATCAAAAGTACCAAAATAAAATAAGAAGTGGTGCTATCTACAAAAAAAAAATTGCTGATTTTAGTGGATAAAGGTTCAAATAAGTAAGTTATGAAAGTTTAGTCAAATATTGATACTTTTTTAAATATTTAAGTTTAAAAAAGATTGGGTCAAAAACGACCCAAACGTAGGTCTACGGTTAAGTTTGAGTATCTTTTTGCAAAGGAGCTTCACTACCCAATAATAAAATAGTTAGATACAACTAATAAACGGAATATTTTCGGCAAATTATGCACCATTAATTTAATAAAATTCATATCTTTAATGTTAGTTTATATCCACGTTATAACCTTGTACCAGAAAAACACCATCGATCCAGTTGTACACATTTTTTGTAGTTAAAATTAATTTGTGACGCTTGAAAATTATAACAGAATGGATTTTTATATTTTGTGGATCTAAATCACTCACTTATTTGTGTTCTATCGGTATGATCGATTTTTGGATTAACAAGGTAACATTAATCTTCTTTTGCTTCTCCTATTGGCAAAAATAAATTCTGTAAGTTAACTTCCGGCTTGACATGACATTTTTATTTTTTTTCTGAAGTGTTATTGTAAAACTGTTAAGGAACGTTTGCATAAAAACACACACACCATATAAGTTATTTCGTAGGAAACGAGAACAAGCATTTCCTCATTATTGTCTTTTGAAAAAAAAAAACAGACAAACAATATAATAAAAAGGAGCTTATTCAAAAAGAATTAAATTTGTTTACTCAACTGCGAGCCCATAAAATTCTAAAAGGTAATTTCAATGCGTCCGGCAGGTCAATCTTGTGATGGTGATGTTCTGTCGTGCCATTATTATCTAAACACGTCCTTAAAATATCCTCAAATTTTTTTGTGAGAATACTTCATGTTTTCATAACTGAGCAATTGTTGTTTGCTATAAAATCTTTTTGTCACCTTATCTGCTTAATTCTAGACCTGAAAATAGGAATGATTCAATCTCAATTATTTAAAAAAAATTCAATCAAAAAATCAATGTATACATTCATTGATTTTTTGATTGAATTTTTGTATAATGGAAATAATTAATTAATAATTCATAAATTTCAGTTCCCTTTTCAGAATTTAGAATAATTGTTTCCTTAAACAAAATAATAAAGGCACTTATAATTAGATTATTTTTATTATAATTTAGATAAATGATTTTGATTATTTAAATTTTTTAAACTCCTGGTGAGAAATAAGAGTTTATAAAATATAATTAAGTTCGAGCATCAGCTCTTTTGTTTAGCACAATCGACTTCAAATGCTTATTTCGAGAGTTGAGAGTTGTAGAGATAAGATAAAGAGATATTTTGACCAAATTGACATGCTTATCGATGTGGGAAAATAATAATCAGAAGGTATTTTGAATCGAAAAGTGTTTTTTTTTTCAATTGTGTGTTCTATACAATATAAACAACGAAGGGGTTTCCAATGTTTTGACCAAAAGTGTTTATTTTCGACACAAAACCAATAACATCGAAATCAAGATAACAGATTTCTATTGAAATTGATAGTTTTTTTTTCGACACAAACAACCAGCAAAATGAGACAAATTTTGAATTTTTTAGATTCACCACTTTTGTTATCCTTAAAATACTTTGACTTTTAAAACTTCGAAAGGATTAGCTGGTGCTGATGGGAGAAGTAAAAACCACAACCACCAACCCATAGAAAACCAAAGAAATACGAGTATATGATGTGCAGTCCATATTTTTTCTCAAATTACACCGCACCAAATAAAGAAATTTCATTCCAGATTTAATCCGTGATAAGCTTCTTCTTCATTATGGATATTTTTTTTTTTGATATTCTTGGCTACCTTCACCTGGGCCAGATAATAATACATCTTCCATAGAGCAAAAAATAACAAATAAGGAAAAAGAACACCAAACCAAGATTAAATGTAAATGATAAGTTTAAATTCAACGTCAAATCAATATTTTTTTCCGGATTTAGAATGAGATAGAGATTTGATGCATGCACATGTACATGATTGGAGCATTATTCACTTGTTTTTTTTTTTTTTGCATGGGAACACAAATATTTTTGCAACTTTTTCAAAATATTTAGACAGATTTTTACTTTTTATGTTAAAAGAGACCTCCACTTCTCGAAATGCTATACATTGTACTGCGAGAAAATATTTGTGGTTGAAAATAATAGAAATTCAAGATATGCACACAATTGAATTTGAACAATTGATGTAAAAGGATCATCTCAAATATTTGATAAAAATCTCACAAATTTTGCACACGAAGTTTTGACATCTGCACTTGTTCTGGAAAAATGTTCTTGTACGATGTACGATAAATAAATATATTTATTTCTAATAAATAGTCCAGACCTTGCGTCAGATTCGGTACTTCTGATTTTTTGCTGAGTTTTTTGTGATGTTGGCCAAGAAAGTAATTCGAATTTTTGACCTTGAGCGCCAAACGCGTCATGGTAAAAATTAAAAAAAAGCGAAATTTTCGGGCTTTTTTCAGTAACCGTTGATCTGAAGAACTAGTTTTTGACAATTATATACAAAAGTGACTTAAAAAGAAAAACAAATATTAAAGAACAGTAGTAAAATCTACTACATGCGACCTCGTGACATGATGGTTAGTGCGTTGGACTGTCATGCCAGAGGTCTGGCTCCGATTCTCAGCCAGTGCCACCTAAGAGCAAAAAAGTGCTTCTCATTTATCCGTTCGGACTTGGCAAAAAATTGTAGCCAACAACACGCAAACAGGAATGGTTGAGAGTTGTTACTCACTAGGCTCTGGTTTTCCATGAGCTGTTGCACCATAAAATGTATTTATTTATTTTTTTAGTAAAATCTGGAGAAAAATTCTTTAGGTCCTCTTAGACCAAATACCAATTCTTCAATATTCTTTTAAAATGAAAAAAAAAACACTTTTTTGTTAAAGATTGCAGTTGCGTATTGCGAATAATTAAACGACAGAATTGGCTTCAATTTGAGCCAAATAAAGTTTCTCTACTCCCTAGACCGTGTTTTGTATCTGGTTTTTGGTATTTGACTTAAATTATTAAGAACACTAAATACTTTCATCAAAAATGAAAAGAAAAGAATGTATATAAAAAATATTGTTTCTATCAATATTTTGTGTTTAGAAATTAATTTTTTCAAAAACTATCAAGTTTGTCCTAAGATGAGCTAATGGATTTTTCTTCAGATACCAACCACTGTTTCTTAATATATGTTTTTCTATTTTAAGTCACCTTTAAAGATATTTGCCACTTCTATCTTAATGGAGAGATATGCACCCCCTTTCCTCTACTATTTTTTCTTCTTTTGACCCAACCTATACGCCTTAGAGTTTGGAAACATCGTATGCCAAGCACACTGTTTTTGTCATTATAATGTAAAATGTACTACTTGTTGTTATAAATTTACTATTTTACAATTCCCGACGTCAACAGGGGTTCCACAAAGATGTATTTTGAGTCCCATTATCTTTGCACTTTTCATCGATGACATCGTTAAGTACTTACCGGGAGGAGCGAGATTTGCCGGACTAACTTTGAAGGTCTTACTGTACGCCGATGACCTAGTCATTTCAGCTGAGGAACCGAAAACTCTTCAGCTAATAATAAATAAACTGGCCGAGTACTGCAGACTATAGGACCTCCAAGTTTACATTGGCAAATCTAAGGTCATGGTATTTGAAAACATTATTCGAAGACAAGCTGGAAATGAAGTTTGGTTTCTTAACAACGAGAGACTCGAAGTCGTGCAAGAATACAAATATTTGGGAGTAAATTTTGCTTCAAACCAGAGATTTTTTTTTTAGGTGCAAAACCTGCATAAGGCTATATGAGGACCGAAAAACGCGTGCTCATAGAAGTGTGAGATTCTTACTACACTAAAACCACCTCCACTTCCCGATTGCAACTAAGTTGAAACTTTTCTAGCACTTTATTTTTAACAAAGTTAAGTAACGTGTTGCAGGTTACTTTCCGGTGAAAGTTCCTGCTTAATCCGCGATTTTAAAGTGGTTTTCTGTTCACCACACCAAGTCGGAAGGTTTTGTTCTTCGCAGATGGCGGCGTACTAAATTCGACTCGTCAAGAATGTCAATAATCGTAGAATTAGTGTGTTCTAATAGTCGATTTCTATGTTTTCGCGCGAAACTTTTTATTTCCTCCCGCACCGTAGGAATCCCGAGATCTCTGTGAAGATCTTCGTTTCTTATATACCACGGAGCATTTACAAATGACCTAAGCAATTTATTTTCAAACGTTTGTAAGTTATTCAAGTTTGTATCACAGGTGCAACCCCAAAGTTGTATACCATAAGTCCAAAAGGTTTAAGAACCTGTCGGTATAAAATCAATTTATTTTCAATACTAACCTTTGAATATTTACCGAGTAACCAGTTCATATCTCTTAATTTACTTTTTAGTTCTTCGCATTTTTTTTTCATGTGCGGCTTCCATTTCAATCTCGCGTCCAGAGTGATTCCCAGATACTTTGCCTCATTTGCAAATGGAACACGAGCGGTATTAAGAAAGACGGGTAATCTATTTCGTCCACTCATTAACATTATTAAGAGCATTTTGTAATTTAGCCAGTTTATATTTCTGAGATCTCAGAGGACTCAGAGCGCTCAGAAATATAAACAGGATTCCTCTAAAAAATTCCTCACTTTTCCCCTTAAAAACTGAGACTGAAATTTTTTGGATTCGCTTGCTCAATTATTTTTTGTCGCAGTAAATTACATAAGAAGAAAAGAAAAAGAGAGTTCTTTTGACTTCTATGTGAGGAATGTTGTTTATATTTTATTCTCCTGCTCTGTCAAAAAATTGAGGAAAAATACTGAGCGCTCAAGAAATATAAACTGGCCAATTTAATTGTAGCTTCGCTAATCGTTTTGCCTACTGCTAGTATTGCAGTATCATCAGCAAACGTGGCTACAATAGTGTCATCTGTTTGAGGTATATCGCGTGTAAATAAAAGGTACAGAACTGGACCTAATACACTTCCTTGTGGTACCCCAGCCACTATTTCTTTGAAATCAGAATAGTCATTTCCGTGTCTCACACGAAAAAGTCTTTCATTTAGATATCCGTTTAGAATGTTGTAAAGTCCTTCAGGCAGAACTTGTCTTAATTTGAATTTGAGGCCTTCGTGCCACACCTTGTCAAACGCCTGCGACACGTCCAAAAAGACAGCCGAACAGATTTTCTTTTCTTCAAGAGCTCTCACAATTACGTCAGTAATTTTATGCACTTGATCAATTGTCGAATGCTTGCTTCTTAATCCGAGCTGATGTTCAGGTATTAATTGTTTCTCTTCTATTATCGGTTGCAGGCGCAGGAGTAGTATTCTTTCAAAAACTTTTGATATTATTGGAAGAAGCGAAATCGGCCTGTAAGACTTCTTTTCGTGAGATGGTTTGCCAGGTTTCAAAACCATTATGACTTTCGCAACTTTCCATTGGCTGGGAACATATTCTAACCTTAGAGCGGCATTTATTATGTAAAGGAGGTTAATTAACCCTTTACGAGCGAACATTTTTAAAATTTCTGCCGTAATTAAGTCATATCCTGGAGCTTTTTTGGACTTATTCCTTCCTTATTCTTCCTTATTTCTCTTTTTAATTCGGCAAGTGTAGCATTTCTCGTTATGTAGCTTTCATTTGAGCTAAAATTCATATAAATATTTTGGTTGAGTTCTTGCCCATCGAACTGCTTAAATGTCTCCTCTAAGTAATCGGCGAATACCGTCGCTTTTTCTTTGTCACTTTTAGTCCATTCATTTTGGCTTTTCTTAATCGGAGGCACTGGAAGCTTTGGTTTTTTCGTCGTTTTTATAGCTTTCCAAAGTGAGTAGTTGGATTTTTTCCCCGCTGTCAAGCCTTCAAGGTAATTTTCAACTTCAAGGTTTTTGAAATCTGATATCGCCTTTTTTAGCATATTACTCAGGCGATTTAATGAGCTTTGTATTGAGGAGCACGGGTTTGCTGCCATTTTTTACGTGCTTTTCGTTTCTCTTTCACTAAATCTTTTATTTCTTGCGGATATTTTATATCTTTAAAGCGAGGCATTAGCCTTTGATAAGGTGTGTTATCCCAAGCTGCTTTTTGTATTATATCAACAAAGGTATCTACTGCGTCTTCAAGCTCAAGAGGCGTTTGTAATGATACCCTTAACTCAACTCAAATTTCTATACGGTTAGAGGGTATTCCTTTCACCATGAATAAATCGATTAGGTCAGGTATTTTCGACGATCAGTTGGCTAGTAAGTTGGCTTGCCAGTCGAATGAAAGTCACAATTATTTTCCGTTCCTGCTTCACATAGCATGCGACCCTTTTGAGATATGCATTGTGAGGCCCAGAAGGTGTGCTTTGCATTAAAGTCAACACCAACAATTAAATTTGGGCTTACTGACTTTATCAATGTCGTAAATTCACTCATCAATTTTGCAACGCGGAGGGCAACATATGGAAGAGACATTGAGAGGAATATTTTTAGTTTTAACCTGTACACTAGAGGCCTATCGAGTGTTCAATGCTTTCTTTTATATACAATGATGATCCACGTCTTGCTTTGTTTGACGGATGAATAGCGTGGTAGTCATGAAACCCGTGGATTTTAGGATTTGATTCATTTTTGGCATACGTCAAATATGATATCAAACATATGTCAATATCATTTTCTCGCATATACATCTCCAATTCTCCAAGTTTTTGCCATAATCCGTTGGCATTCCACGTTAGAATTTTAAGCTTTTCCATCATATATTTTTTGAAAGAGGTTTGGGTCGAAAACAATGATCGAGCTTACTTAACCTATCAAAGATAATTTTTATTTGTTTCAAATTGTTCTTCAAGTTTTGACAAAATTATTGAAAAGACTTTCGAAACCGGGTCTGTTTCAGTGTCTTTATTTACGGGTATATTGTTTGCCGCTATTTGGGCATATATTTCTGCATTTTCTTGCTTCGATATTTTCTCCGAAGGAACTGACACTGTTTTCTTTTCCTTGCGGATACAAGGTTTTAGACCTTCCGTAGATTTGGAACTCTTGGGAATTGCGGTTTCTATTGCCTTGGTGGGTTTCTTTGTGTTTGGGCAGATTTTGATCGTCGCTTTTGTAATTCTTTAGCTACTTCACAGCCTCTATAACTTGCTGGGTGATTTCCATTACAATTAATGCACGTCGGTGGACTTTCACTTTTTCCGTTGCAGTCAACGGTTAGATGTTTTCCAGCGCATTTTACACACCTTGGCTCTTTTTTGCAATAGGTTTGGGTGTGATTGAATTCTTGGCAGCATTTACACTGAGGGATTAATCTTGTGCTCTTTCTTAGAGGTTCGATCCTAACTACAATGCTTAGAATTGTTTTAAATTTATAAATTTCATCTTATTTTTCAGTCTTATCGAACGAAAGTATAAATAGTGGGAGACCACGTTGTACCACAATCGCTTTACCCTCTTTTTTCTGTTTCTCTCTTTTGACCATGTTCGTTGCATCTAAGATTTTGAGGTTGCGTATTTAGATCACTAATAATATCGTCTTTTAAACATGATGCGTGTAGACCTCTTGCCACAACACGTAGGGGTCTTTCCGACCTATTTTCATAGGTATACCATTCTACTTTTTCTTCGTTTAGTTTTCGTGACAGAAGACGATAACTTTTGAGGTCTTTCACACAAACTTTCCATTTGTTGTTATTAAGTGAAATAATTTTGAAAGCCGATGGTAATAATGCCTTTAATATGGTTTGCAACTTGTTATACCCCGCAATACCGATAACCAACCAAAGATGGAATAATCATATTAAAGATAAATGTACTGTAGCGAAAATTGTCATAAACACCATGTGGAAGAAATTTTACGGCAGTAAAATAATTTGTGTTTCAGCTAAATATTAAGTGTTTGATGCCACTATAGATTCTTGCTCATGTTACGGAAGTGAGATTTACGGTTGCACTCCAGATGAAGAGTTTTACAAACTTCAAAAATTTTTCTTCAAGTGCTTGTTTTGACTCCCTAGTACAACTCCAACGTACGCTATATATGTAGAGTCCGGACTGCGAAACGTCTTTCTGCGCAATTTAAAAGCCAGCGCAGACTTCATTGTAAGGACAGTACAAAAGAACAACAATAACCTGCAGAAGCTAATAATGTTATCACTGCACCGAGCTTCTTCATCCATGTCCCGTACAACAATACAAAGAGTTTAATCATCGATTATGTTGTATTAGTTATTTTACAGATGATTCAAGTATCGAAAACATAAGTTTTATTATACGTGCTAGAACTGAAATCCTTAATCTAAACTTTGGTTCTTACAGGGAAGATCTACCAAGATCCTGTTGCCTCTGCGATCTCAACGAATGTGAGGATATACTTCACTTTCTGGGTCTATGTCCAATCTTCTAAGAGATATGGAGACTTTATTTTGGACAGAACAGTCTGACTACAACAATTTTGGTATACAAATCTTAAGTATTTATTTAAGTGCATGTAAAACAAAATAATTGTCAACCCCTTTTTAGAAATGGAAATTAAATAAATCTATTTGTTTTATTTTCCTTGGTGGTTTTTTTTTAACATTTGTAAGAAAGGAAAATCTTAAAATACTGAGATTCATAAAAATTGATCGTGTAGTTTTCAAGATAAAGATTTTCAAAAAAAAAAACTTTTGAACATTTTTGAAAATCCAAACAAAAAAACAATTTCTATTTTTAGAAGCTGTTGAATAAAAAAAATATTGAAACCCAGTAATACTGTTTTGAGGAAAATAAAAAATTAAAATGGTTCTTTGGGGATATACCATTAATAACTATTTTTTGAATTTTCTTTATCTAAAGGTAGCCTTCCTAAATGAAATGTACTGATTTTTTCTATATGAAAAGTTGGGGAGCTATTTTTTGAGAAACAAAAAAGAATTTATGACAGTGATAGAATAAAATTGTATGACAGACAGAATTGTGAGGCCCACATATTCATCTTCCCAATTATCGTATTGACAAGTCTGATCAAAATCTCCAATTATTTTTTTTTTTTTTAACGAGTGCATAACTTGCCATATCGTCGCTTTTCCGGCAGAGTGGCATATGTCGAAATTTATCATTCTTGAGTTTATAACACAGAATTGCTACAAAAAAAAACACAATTTTTCTTTGTAATCGGCATTAACCTTCTTCTTCTAGTTTAATTTTGAATGCATTAGTGGCATTTTTTAGTTCTGCTGTTATCGTCGATAGGATCAGTTTTGAGTGTTCCAGCAAAACGACACAACTCAGAAAATGTCAAATAGTAAAGGAGCAACACGGATAGATTTTTTCATCATTTCGATATTTTAACGATTCATACATTTTTCATAACAAAATTTTTGAGAAAACTGACACTTTTGTCTTATGCCATTAAGCTTAAAAATAATTAAATGCTCTCATATAAACATTTTATCAGGCAAATGACATTTCTTTTTATGTCAGAATGTTAAATGAGTTTATATAAACTCAAATGTTTTTTTTCCAATTGTGCCAATTTACCTTATAAGATTATGTCTTATTTTGTTTGTCCTTTTTACCTAAAGAGCGCAAAAGTGACAGTTTTCTTTAACAATTAAAATCAAAAGAAAGTACAATTTGTACTATCTTTGTATATTTTTTAGAGTACCTCTTAGTCGTTCCGAACTACTTGTCAAATTGGCTAGAAGTAGCAAGAAACAGATTTCCGAAGATAAGACAATGTGGACGGTTACACACAATTTGCAAGCTGATCCTTTGAATATACAGAGTACGGAGGATAATGAACCTGATGGACCTAGTGGTTCAGCACACTATGAAATAGAAACACTTCAAATGCAAAAGATTTCCACGTTGTTCCAATTCCTATGGATTCATCTGAATCTTCTACGGATGGATCATCATCGTCAAATGAAGAATCTTATATGGGTGTACAGCACGTGTTACCCAGACGTGAAGAGTTTCTTCACGAAAAATAAAACGTAAACACCGATTTCTCTACAAATAGTCATTATAGATGTGAACCTGAAATCTTAGTTTCACCGGAAAATTTTGAGCATGAACCAAGTGGTTTAGTTTATGAGAAATTTCCTCTTTGTGAAACAAGTGTATTACTTCCCTTCAATAAGGAAGTTGAGGATTTTGAGGAATCTTCCACAGACGAGTCATCGTCTTCAGATGAAGACTTTTCATCCGATGATGCTGATTTTTTGTCCACCCACTGACCAAAAAATTGAACCATATTTACCATCAGCGCCGCAAGTTGAGGATATAGAAGAAATTGAAACGCCTCCACAATCACTACAAAATGAAGAAATAAAAATATGCCCAATCAATAAAAAAAATACTAAGAGGATGAAAGTTCAGTATGTTGCTCCTTAAAATAAGAAAATTGTGCCTGTTATAGTTTTTCAAAAATACTGGGCTTTGGGATGTGTCAATAAGCAGAGAAACTTTCTTGCTGGATCTATGGTTGAGATCAGCCCTAAACATTCGAGAGGTACATTCGAGATTCAGAAAAACCCACTACAAGGAATAAACGAAGTCGAAATAATGCTTTTTATTTTAATGTCGAGAATACGCGGATAAGGGTGTGTAAACGTTTCTTTATGTCAACTCTAGGAATAAGTCATAGACTTATCAGGACTGTTCTTACAAAGAAAGACTTAAATGTGTCAAATATAGTTGACAAGGATGAAAGAGGCAAGCACTAACCCCATAATAAACTTAACATTGAGATAGAAAAGGGGATAAAAGAGCATATCGATTCAATTCCACGAATGCCGAGTCACTACTGCAGGGCAAATTCAAAAAGGGAATGCCGTCATTGGAGGCAAAACAATTTCCGAACTACACAGAAATTACGTTGACCAATGCACTAAAAAGAATCTTCCTTTAGCTAACTACTTGTCTTATTATCGAATATTCAAGAAAGATTATGATATATCTTTCCGCAGCCCAAAGAAGGACCAATGCGAGGACTGCGTTGCTTATGAAAACGTTTAGGACAAAGAAAATTTACGAGAAAAATACGAAAAGCACTTGGAAGAGAAAATTTTATCTAGAGAAGAGAAAAACCGGGAGGAACTGCTGTCAAGTGATGGATTTATCGTTTCAGTTTATGATCTCCAGGCTGTGCTCCAATGTCCAAGAGGAGATTGTGGAACGTTCTACTACGTGTCTAAGCTCAACGTTTTTAATTTTACTGTCTGTCAGCTTGGCAATAACAAAGTTGATTGTTTTGTTTGGGATGAAGGCCAAGCAGGAAGAGGAGCTAATGAGATCTCCACATGCTTCTTCAAGTACCTTAAGGGGTTGAATGATAAAGCAACTACCGAAATCGATGTTGTGTTTTATAGTGATATAAAATAGTTGCTGTGGACAACAGAAGAACAAGTTCATGATACGAGTAGCTTTATATACCTACGCAGTCCAAGTTCTGCCTAACCTTAGGTGTGTTACGCATACATTTTTCATTAAAGGTCACTCACAAAACGAAGGCGATTGCGCTCAATCCTTAATAGAGCGCAACGTAAAAAGATCATTAAAATCGGCTCCAATTTATGTTCCAGAACAATTCGTTATCTCTATTCGAACTGCCAAAAAGACGGGACGTCCTTATAAAGTTCATGAAATGTATGATCCATCCTTTTACGACACCAAAAATCTAACCGAAAACATCGGATCCAATTACTCTATCAATGATAAAAACAGAAAATTAAGCTAGGAGACATAAAAATAATGATGTTTCAGAAAACATCACCTGGTGACACTTTTATCAAAACATCTTATGCTGACGACACTTTCAGTAAAATCTCAATAAGGAAAAATACGAGGTCAATGGAAGCAATTAGTAATCTTGTTTTGATACCATTGGAAATGACTAACTTAGGTGTTTCTTTCAAAAAGAAAGAAGGTGGAATTCCATTTTTTTACAAAGATTTTTACGAATATCTCAAAAGTTACTAATGGATTAAATGACTTGAAGCTACATAGTTCAAAATTTGGCAGTTAATTCTGTTCAGACGTTATTATGACTGACTATTTATTTTTTAAATCAAATGTCGTGAGAATATTTTTTAGTTTTTTATGTTCCTTTTATTGTTTTTGCTTATGTTTTTTGTATAAGCTAGAAAAGCGCTTTTTTATCTTTATCATTATTAAACAAATAAAATTGAATTAAAATAATATAATATTTTAAATTTTTATTTCTTGTCTTTTGATAACGTGGAAAACGACACTTTTCCATACAGTCAGACAAAAAAAAAAGTGGGAAAATAGTTCTATTTTTCGAAAAACGGCATAAATCAAAAACATTTTTTTTAAATATTGCGTTTTCTATGTATAAAACTCAGTATACCATCTCATAGCAAAAAAAAAAGCATTTTTACGAGTTTTGTTTTTTATTAACAACGAAAATTATTTTTTATGTGTCAAAAAATTTTAAATGGCTCTCCCGAAAACTAGCAAAATTTGACTTATAATATATGTAGTACCTGTATCTACATTTACATACATATACATATCGCATGTAAAAAATACTGTGCAAACCATACGAGAGTTATTTTCTTGGCTCAAACGCATCGTTGCGTAGAATAATAGAAAACAGCCACAGGTCAATTGGAATTCAATGGTCGTAAGCAGGTATTCACAATAACAGTATATACATAAGTGGATTGCACGAGCCTGCTCTTCTTAGTTTATTAGTATTAGTTTTCTATTGCAATACAATTTTCAAGGTTAAAGCGTAAAAATATATAAAAAACTTGATTTGAAACAGTTTTGGAGTGCAAGAATATTTTATAGTTTTCCATTAATTTTTAGTTCACTGTAATGCGGACGTTAGGACAGAGTTATCATGTTTCTACCAAGCACCACAGATACTCGTATATTCTTTATTATTTAAGAAATTGATAAATCCTGAGCCTTCAAAATTTATTAAAATTTTGTTTTTCTATATCTCCATCAGAAGCAAGATTTCTTAATTTTCCATCTAAACCTACATTATATCCATCCCACTGGGACAATTACCTCCCTCTGTTATACTTGCTAATACTCTATAATTACTATGATTATTTACTATAACCAGACAAAAGAAAGAAAAAACGAAACGTATTTAATTTGCTTTAATCTCTTTCTCTTACAGGCTTACAGGCAAGAGAAGACCATCAGTCAACAACAAATTCATTAGAAAGCAATCTAACACGCGTTTTGAAGCCAACAAAATTCTCTCTCTATTTCTCGGTTCACCCACTAGGAATTGCTTGATGTGATGAATTCAGAATTGCACACCACAAGGTGCAAACGTAAGGAGAAAGATATTCCATTGACAAGGACAACCACTGCCTATATGATGATTGAAAAGTTTCCTATAGGGCTTTCTACTACACGACAGTTGTGTGGTTTTTTTTCTGTGGTACACGCTATATAACTCTGCAAAGGGATGAGGGCTCAAGAGCTCCGTTTACTGCGGATAACAAATCCGTTTAGAGGATTTTGCCAAAGGCTTAGCCAAGGCCTCTTGGGAAATTCCCATCACATCATCATTTCATCAATGTTTTACCTTTTTGGAAGCAAAAAAGAAGGAGTAAGAAGAGCATCAAAGCGTTATAAACGCGCGAGACATATTAGCAATTTTTAGTCGTCTAGTTTTGGTTATTTCAATAAAGAGAAAAAAAAAAAACAAAACAACCCCATCAATTCTTTGCGCTGTGCTACTGGTGGTGGGTGATGATGGCAAATGTGTCCATCCGGTCGGCGCGGCGCGCGGCGGTAAGAAGGAAGTTCTTACATCAGTCAATTCGCTAAGGCTAATATTGTTAGTAAAATAATAGCTTCCTTTTGTTAGAGTTTTCCATGCTTTGAATGGAAATGGTGAGGATGGAGTGAGGATTTTGTTCAGCAACAATGTTAAACAGTAATTATTATAATAAGGACACATTCGATAGATGAACAATAAAAGATAAAGAATTTTAGTTTCATTGTAATAAAAGGACGTAGGGCGATGCTATCAAGTGGTAAGGAAACATACGTTTATATGAGCCACAAACATTTTGTAAGATAAAAGATCTTTGAATGACGCAGCTATTGAAAATTCCTTTTAATTTCTTTATGCAAAGAGTAACAGGAACAAAAAATTATGAAATTAATCGACATTTTTGACAAAATTCCGGTTTGAAGTTTTGTTGAAATGCAAATTAAGTGCAATATTCTTATCAAAAAATGTTTCTATTTTATTATGATCTATAGAAAAATAAAATATAAAATGATAACTTCGATATTGAAGAAAAAATGACAAATATTTTACAAAAAATTAGAGAATTTAAATAAATTTGAACAACATGCGAATCAGGGTCGAATGTTTTAAAGTGAAGGCGTTCATAGATTAATTAAAATTAAATAATTTTGGAGTGTGTTTAAGTTAAAAGTAAGAGAATTTTGAAACATGCAAAATAATTTGCAAAATTATTTTAAGTCGAAAGTTAATCACAAGTTTAGATAGACAAATTAAGAATATAAAATATTTTTAAATACATGTTTTTGAATGTAAATTAAAATTTTTAATTCAAATAGATTTGAATGAAATGAAGAAAATTTTGGCAATAATTTGAAAAAAATAGAAAATAAAAAATTGAAAGAGTAACTTCGCCTTTACATGATTTGAAATTAGTTAATAGTTTGGGTCTAAGATTTTTGAGTCACAATCAGTGATGTATCAAACCGAGTTAATTCGAGTTAGCTAAATTGAGTTGACGCTAAATTATGTGAATACTTTGCATGAGTTGGCTTAATCGAGTTGAAGCTTAATGTTGCGAATACTCTTCATGCATTGTTATTGCAAATCGAGTTGAATAGCTCGGTTTGAAGCGAAATTTGGTGAGGTCACTTCAGATCAACTTATTAAATGTGAAGTGGTTGAATAGAAAACAGTTAAACTAGAATTTTCTGGACCATAAGAAAAACAACTAAACTTCTTGATTTTTTAAATTCTTTTCTGATTTCTTAGAGTTTTTTAAATCCATCGCAATCGTAGCCATCTTCTAATGGAATTTGATAGTTTATAGTTTCACAGACGGTGGATGAACGATATTTTAAGGTAAAAAGAGTATTTCGTTTCAAATAATACCCATTTGGACTTAACTAACTATTTTCTGGAGCAATAAACAAAATGCGAAATGGTCTGGTTTTTTAGAGGTTTTGAAATCCATCGTCATCGTAGCCATCCTTCAATGGGTTCAGACAGTTTATAGTTTGACAGATGCTGGACAAACTATATCTTGAGTCAAAAAGTGTAATTCATTTCAAATGTCATCCATTTGGTCTCAAATCACTTTTTTCTGGAGTATTAAAAAAAATTAATCCATCGTCATCGTAGCCATCCTTCAATAAAATTTGACAGTTTATGGTTTGAAAGATGGTGGACAAACTGTATTTAAAAGCAAAAAGTGTATTTCGTTCTTTATGTGAAGCTTTATGTAAAGTATTGAAAACACGTAGCAAGATGGCAAAGAAGGCATCCAATAAACTTCCTCTGACATGCTTGGTCTTAAAAAGTAACTAAACATTGCGGTATAGATTTTTCTGTTATATTTTTTTTTGAAAACATAGGAGCTATTTACCAACAACCAGGTTCAAATCAATATGGCCTTGGGTTAAATAATCCACCGTCGACCACATGTTCACTCCATGAAGGTGAAGGTGAAAAACTCAGGAACTTCAAATCGACACCCACCAGCTGTTCGTTAATTTCAAGCCCGCGTATCTATACAGGTATGTTTGCAAAACTTGCCCGTTTGTACAAAATGACGATGACAAACCTACGCTGCTCCATCTAGGTCTGCAAGAACCACACCGATACCTTCGATGTGACAATTTTATGTTAGAAACGGTGATGTGCTGTCATTTGACTAATTTTACTATGTTCTTAGACGAATTGTTCAAGATTCTTCTGTGAATATTCAAACAAATAATATTCAATATTATTCAAACCAAATAGAACAGTTATTAGTGGTACTTTTGTTTTCCAATAATCTAATCCATATAGCTCTTTTTTTGATCAAAACTCAATGGAAACAATATGAGCCAGTAAAACACCAAAAAAACAACAAACATTTTTGATAAACAATTTTTTTGTTATCTAAAGAATTCCAATGTAAATTGAATTAGTTGCGTCAATTTAAAGTTAAAACTTAATTACCATTTTTCTTTCTATTTTCCACCAAGGCGAAGGGTAAATATTATCGTTTCCAGAATACCCCAGTTACCGCTCTATGGAGATGAGTGCGTATCTTTCTTTAATTTTGCCTCATGGATCGATAACCACCCACCCCTGGGGAATTTTGTTTGTTATGCCCTTATGTAATGGCAAATTTTTCGCCTCGTCTAACCAGGTTTAACGCACAATTATTTTGGGGCTGCCTTTCGGTATGCTTGTTTGCATGGTGCGCGATGCTGAGACTTATGGCTTTTCCGGTGCTATACTGCTGCTGCTGTTGCTCCTGACGCTGTTGTCTCTTTGTTCACTAGGCAATGCGAAGCCATATTGGAGTAGACGAGGAAGCACCACGGAGCGAATGATTTTGATTATGACATATACGACAGTAAAATAACAAAAATGGAGATTATCAAAACAATTACAAGCGCTACAAATTCGGCATTTAATTCCCAGTTCCTGTATTCCGCACCAATATCCTTTCGCTCAAATCTCTGATTTAACGAAAACAAAAAAAAATAATTCAACAAGCACAGATAATCGCATTTAACGCTAATAATTCCAAATGTTTTGGGTCTAATAAAAGGACACACCGCCGCATGCCATACAACACATCATATATACCTAACCTCATGATGATGTTGATATTGCACCCGAAAGAATAAATAAACGCACAACCTCATCATTTGTCCCCTTTGTCTCATTGTCGATTCAGATTCAGATGCTGATGTCTGCGATGATGCGTTCGGTGTGCGGACTGCGGAGAATATTATAACGAGAAGAACGGGAAATCTAATAAAAGTCCTTGATAAAAGAGGATGGTTTGACAGCAATTAAATGCGTGATGTGTCAATTTGAAGGAGATATATTCTGGAGAGAGGGAAAGACGACAGTAAGTGAATTAGATTAAAAGTGTATACCTAAGGAGTTCAATGAGTTTCCGTTTTTTTCTTTGAGTACGAGTACATAATCTAATTTGTTGAAAAGGGATATTGGCAAAAGATGTAGCAAAAAAAAAAGTGAACGAGATGGGTGAAATTAAATACGACCATAAACGGTGAATAATTTTGTAAACCCTTTATACTTGCGGTAGGTAGGTATTTATATGTATACCTACATATACAATACATACAAATATATTTTTGTTTTTTGGCCTTTATGCCAAGACAACAGCTTAAGCGGCTGGGTCGAATTTCATCAAACTTAGTTTCTACTCTCCAAAATGAGTTTAGTTGATGATAACGGTTGTTATACCCATCTACATACATTTTATATCTTATAAGTGATTAATATTGTATAAAATGTTAAAACAATAATGTGGTATGCAAATTTTAAGTAACTTAATAATTATAAATAACTGAACAGATAAAAAAAGTTGTTGGATCTCATTTTTGAATTATCAAAAACGGTTTAAAATAATAAAGTAAAGCCCAGTAATATTGTATTTTTATTATCCAAACTGTGGGATAATTTTGATTTTGCCTATCTTTATGTTTTCGGGCGTGATGAATCCGAACCTGAGGTTTGCGACTAAAATTTTGTGACGCAACTTGGAAAAAAATGCAAAAAATGCAAAAAAATGCATTTTTTGGGAGTTTCTCCCTAATGGCTCAAAAACTACCAATTATTCGAAAATTACATCAAAGTACAATTGAAATTATACATCATTTCCAATAAATCTCTGTTCAAGATTTTTTTCTGAGACAACATATTCGGACTCAAGCGGTAGTTGAAAATTGACGTGTTTTTACTGTTTTTGAAAATCCACTCGAAAGCAATAAGTAGCTTTTTTATTTAATATGCTTAAGACATAGTAATTGAGTTAAGATCGTAGGGCCCAATTTTGAGAAAAAGAAAAGTTTTGGCATTTTTATAGGAGGAACCGTGATTTTTGCGTATCATTTTCTTCAAACTTGGTACCTACAAAAGTATTTTTTTAGAACCAAAAATAACGGTACCAGCAATACAATTTTATTTTATTAATTTTACAAAATCTTTTTGTTCTCTAATTTTTAGTTTGAAAAGTCAAGACATTGGAAATATTGGTCAAAACTAGTTTGAACCCAAATAATAAAATGAAAATATCGCCCAAATACATATATACTATGTATGTAAATTGTTTTTGTAGAATTCAGGCCATATTTTCTCAATTTTGGGTGATATTTCCAAACTATATTTCAATAAATACGCAATGTTTTTAGAAATTTTTGTAAAGGTAATATTCGCTTAAGATCTCAAAATGATACAGTTACTATTATTGTGGGATATTTGTTTTGTATGTAGGTATAGGATAGTTTCAGGTTTCTTTAAATCCGGATTCTTAAAATGCAAAAAAAACTTTGCATGCACCGAACCTCGCACCTACCCCAAATCCTATAGTGAGCCCAAGCAAGGAGGTTGTGTACCTCAGTGTTTATTTGCGAATTTTTAAACCTTACAAACCAAGTAAAGGAGAGGTTTTCTTTGGTGAAATTGAAAAAAAAAACAGTGAGGTATGTATGGGGAGACATGCTGCCCCTGCAACCCCCCTGCTTGCGCACACTATAAGATTTGGGGTTGGTGCGAGTTTGGGTGCATGCAAAGTTTCTGTCGCATTTATGTTTGGGCGATATTTTCTTACATTGCAGTTGTTTTTGGCAATTTTTCCTATTTTGGGATTTATTTCCCATTTGGCTTTTTAACTTATCAATTTGGGTAATGTTTCATTTGATTAAGAAAAGTGAAATATCACCCAAAATTAGAAAAAAATGTATACTTACAACAATAATGTGTTCATTTTTGTAAAAAAAAAAACGCACAATAGATACATATTTATCTCTTATCCCATCTGAAATCGAAACACAAATGAGAAAACGGCACCTAATTCAAGATTTGGCTCAATCTATTTTCAAAATTACAATGCTTTACAAAAGTAAAAATATGAATGTGTCAATGAGTGCCAGCGGGGTTGGGGTCATAATTCTGAATGTGTCAAAATTCGGATTAAAAAATTCTGTTTTCCAAAATTCTGTATTTTAAAATTCGGTAAATCCAAAATTCTGTAAGTGCCAAAATTCAGTTTCTAAAATTCTGTAATTCAAAATTTATTTTATTAATCATATAAGTATTAATAAAATAAGAAGAATCGAGCCAATTATATCACATTTCGAAACTGGTTCATAGATACATGAATCTTCTGCAAAACTATAAAAAACAAACTAAAGCAGTTGGAAATTGAACGATTATGTTGATTTATCCACAACTAGCTTACTAAGGGCCAGTTGTATAAATATTTAATCTGTGGCTAAGCAATTTTAACTCACCGACTGTGGCGAATTAACTGAGGTTCAACGATTGATGCTTCAGGCTTTAAATTGGTTACTAGAACAAACTTGAACCTTGAACCATCGTTGAGCCTCAGTTATTCCTCGGAAATCCTTTATAATGAAATCCAGTTCTCCACTTCAAGTAGAACAAGTCAAATTTTGATTTCCCTAGATTTTGCTGTCTCACTTCTGAGAGACAATTTTTTGTTAGTGTTGCTCGTTGGTGGAATGCGCTTCCACGTGAAATTAGAAGATCGGAGTCATTAAATGCTTTTCAAAGAGATTTGTTTACCTATTTTGCGAGTTTGTAAAATTTAACACCATCATTTTATGTTTCAAATCATCAAAATTGCCACAAAACTTTACTTACATATCAATGAACTGCACAATTTTATGTAACAATTCACTTTCATTGTCTTTTGCTGCAGAAACTATTTTTTTTTTTTTAATATTAATTTTTCTATAATTTGATCTTTATCTCACATTTTCTGTAAGTAGTTCTCTTTTTTTCTCTCTCTCTGCACATAAATGAAATTTCACTTAGACATAGAAAACTTATATTATTATATGTACAAATTGTAATCTAATTTTATGCATTCCAATTAATTTCCTTGGAAAAGCTTAACGATTTAAAAGATGTTAATCTTAATATTAAGTTCCTTAAAATAAATAAATACAAATACAAAATGAATCAGTAAAAACTACTAAGCCACGGATCAAAATTTGAATCACGTTTGCAAAACTGGAACTAAGAAATATATCTAGGGGGGGAAGTCTAAATAAGCATTGAAGAAATATTAGAATTTTAGAAAAGAGAATTCTGGATTTACAGAAGAATACAGAATTTTGGAAACAGAATGTTGGCACTTACAGAATTTTGGATTTACAGAATCTTGAAATACAGAACTGTGGACTTACAGAGTTTTAGAATACAGAATAATGGAAAAGCAGAATAATGGAATACAGAGCAATTTTTGCTGCTGCGGAACAGTGCGGCACCCTTCACAAATGGTTGGGGCATTTGCCCCATTGCACACCCCTAGGCAAGGCCCTGTTAACTATCTCTTATTTCATTCGAAATCAAAACACAAATGAGAATACGGTAGACTTACAATTACGTAATTTGTTACATAAGAAAAAATGTAAATGAGTGCACAAAATACAAGAATGAATAGTAAAGTTTGTTAAAAGGTAGTCGACATGCTGCAGGGGCATTGCAGCTGGAATATTTATTTATAATTCTTAAAATAATGTGCGTGTGTTAACTATATCGAGATTCGAATTGTTCACTTTTTAGAGTAAATATAAATAAATTTGGTCGCACAACAGCTCGTGAAGAACCAGGGCCTAGTGACTTACAACTCTCAACCATTCCTGTGTGCGTGTTGTTGGCAGGAATGGAGAGGACCTACATTTTTTTGCCGAGTCCAAATGGCTAAATGAGAAGCACTTATTCATGACAAGTATACCCTTGGAGGATTTGTCAGTTCCTCGCAGGATGCAGTACCTCGGGAAAAACATTTCTGTTTTTAGTTGGCAGCGGCTGGAAATTGAACCCAGACCTTCGGCATGACAGTCCAACGCACTAACCATAATGCCACGAGGTACTACTTTTTAGAGTAGTCAGTACAATGTCTACTGTAATTCGAATGCGACTTAGTCAATCATTTTTAAACTTTCACTTTTATGCAAAAATAATAGTGCCTTCATTACAAAAAATTTCAAATAATTTTTTGTAAGATTCGATATTTCAAAATCAAAATCTAAAACTGAAAAAACTTAAAATTCGCCTGCCAAAAATGTTTCAAAAATTATATAAATTTTATAAATGTTACAATAATAATAAATAATAAATAAATTTTTTTAAAAACCATTCCTACGAATCTTAAAATATTTGACCCATAAATTGATATTTATGCTCCCATATGCTAGATTATTTGAATACAAGAAAAAAACGTTTGACAAATAATGTTGTATCTTTTTTAAAAGTTTTGAAAACTTGCTCTGGGGGTCTATGAAATGAACATAATGTTATCATTTTTCACAGTTTCACAGAGTTTTATCATTTTCTCACTTCACAAACACGCGCAACGTAATTTCCGAAAGTTTTAAAATGAAAAATGCTCATAGAAAAGATGATTTTGACGTCATGGAAAGACCAATATGGTGGCTCGGGTGTATCTGATGAGCATAAATTGTTTCTATTTACCATTTATCTCTTTACAGAATGAATTGATTGTGATAAAAGAATTATATGAAAATATTTGTTTTCATTTCTTTACACTTCGAGAATCGCATTTGGAGTGAAGGCCATATTTTTGTATCGTGCGTCGGTCCAAAAGCAAAACTCACCAAGTGGAGAAAAAAATGTTCAATCAAATGTGAATGAAATGCATTTTTTTTAATTAAATTATTATTTTGTACGGTTTTTATAATTATTTTTGAAAGGTATACCCGGGAACTGTATTTAAAAAATTCAAAGAGTATGTTTCAATCTAATTTCCATCAAAAGTACAATCGTTACGAGTGTGACGGTACTGACGGTGGGACTCCTAATTATATTAATTATTCTTATACTTTTTCAAATTGATAAACTTAAAGCTTAGTAATCTACAGGACATCTGGATCCCTTTAAATAAATAAGTATACTGAAGTATGAAAAATGTGTGCTGCATTTAGTAGCGTGACGGGTGTGTCATTAGAAAACTGGTGATTAGCGATTGGTGTAGTTAATGTTCGTGTGATGTTAAATATTGCATGAAAACTATTTCTCGTTCATCAGAAAATATTAACCTAAGAAAAAAGTGAATGTGATTTTCTCCATTTTCTGTTATACATAAGGTGCCAGTTATAGCTATCATTGAAACTCATCATTGAAAATTTCAATGATTGATTTCGAGACATTTAGAAAGCAAAATCATTTATTTTTTTGATGAAAAAATAAAGTTCTTGACTAAATTAATATTTCTAGTCAAAAAAAATTTCAAATAGGCCCAACTTTCCACATAAAATGACTTGTCTTTTTTCAATGATTGAACTACCTTACCAATGATCATTAGAATCTTCAAGTCATTTTATGGGGAAAGTTGGGAATATTCGAAATTTTTTTTGGACCAGAAATATTAATAAACTCTCTAGCTTTATATACTCATGAAAATAATAAATGATTTTGCTCTGCATATGTCTCAAAAACAATCATTTAAATTTTCAATGACGAGTTTCAATGATAGCTATAACTGGCACCTAATAGAGAAAACTCTCACTGAAAAAAGACTAAATTAAAATTGGAGTAGATTTTCTAAGAGCTATATCCCTATAGCGTGATATCCATAACTAGAATGAATCAACAAAACTTTGAGTCAAAAAAAAAGAGAATATGTTTTGAAATGAAGATTATGACAGTTTTTTTTTTGAGCTTTTGGAGATTTTGAGAAAAACGTGCAGAAACGTTTAAATAAAAGCTTTTTACTGAACCTAATGAAATTGTTTTCATCATCTTTTACTTACTTACTTAGGTCATCGGACCGGTTACGCCCGTGAGTTTCCCCACCGGCCTTGTGGGGCATAGGGCCACTACTATTCTTACTCGCTATCGCTTACGTTTTCAGGAGATGTACCTTTAGCTCTCTCCAACTCTTCTCCAGCACTTGCTGCGTGAGAGGGTTCCATTGCATCGCTTGACTTGCAATGCACTCTTGACCTTTTCGAAGCGTATGTCCAATCCACTGCCACTTACGTTTTCGTATTATAGAGTCAATGGTTTCCTGACCTGTCCTCTCATAAAGTTCATCGTTGGAGATATGGTTAGGCCAGAAAATCTACAAGAATATCGGTACTAAGTAGTGTGGGACTCTTACCGCACGAAAACCACCGGTGAAATCAGGACCAATCTATGAAAGATCGACAAATGATTATTCTTTCTTAATTTATAAATCACATTGTGGGAAGTTTTAAAGTTATAAATAACACTTACCCATAGCTCTTAGACCATCAGTTCATGAAGCTTGGTTCTTCTTAATCTTCAAACATTGTCTCGTACATCTAAGACGGTCTCCATTTCGGAGTTGGTATGACGTTGCAGTCACTGATTGTGTGATACAGCGTGTTTTTTAACCACTTCTGTAACCATTTCAATTTGAAGGTGGCGATGTAGATCGCTATTTCTTATATACCAAGGGGCATTAATTATTCCACGAAGGACCTTGCTTTGGAATTTTTGGATGGGTTCAGCATTTGTTTTCTTTATATAGCCCCCATAGTAGGATGCCATATGTCCAAACGGGTTTCAATACTTGCTTATATAACATTTGTTTCTTCTGGATAGATAGGTCAGAGCTCTTTTCTAGTAACCAATACATTTTTCTGTACTTCAAGTTTAGTTCTTCTCTTTTCATTTTGATGTGCCCTTTCCATTTAAGCTTTGCATCCAAATTCATTCCAAAGTATTTGGCAGTATTGGAGTAAGGTACGGCTTTACTGTTTATAAGAATTAGACCATTGTTTATTTTTTTGTTTGTAAAGTTTATATGCGTCGATTTTGTTTCATATAGTTTGATTTGCGTCCAATTACTAACTTTATCGACTGAATTTCGCAGTTTTTGTGTAGCCTTCGTAACGGATTTATTTGGCACTAATATTGCAGTATCATCAGCAAAGGTGGCCATGATAGCGTTGATATCCACTGTAATATCCCTTGTATATAACAGATACAGGGTTGGTCCTAGGACACTTCCTTGTTGTACACCGGCCTCAATTTTCTTTAGTTCCGATTAATTTTAGTTGTACCGTACTCTAATGAGTCAGTTCCTAACGTAGGATCTTAGTATTTCATAGTACTGCCTGGGAAGATCCCTTTGCAGTTTGTACTCAAGTCCCAAGTGCCAAACCTTATCAAAGGCTTGAGCAACATCTAAGAATATAGCCGAGCATACTTGTTTTTCTTCAAGTGCCTTTTCCACAACATCCGTGTGCACTTGGTCTATCGTGGAATGTTTATTTCTAAATCCAAACTGATGGCTTGGAATTAGTCTTCTTTCTTTTATTATTTTACTTAGTCTTTTCAGAAACAGTTTTTCGAAAACTTTTGCCATGATTGGTATAACCGATATAGGTCTGTAAGATGTTACTTCTGTTGGTGGCTTACCTTGTTTAGGTATAACAATGACTTCTGCAATTTTCCAATGATGTGGCACATATCTTAGTTTAAGGCATGCATTTATTATAAATTGGAGTTTTTTGAAGAATATTGAAGGCATTTCTTTCAAAACCTGAACAGTACCCTGGTGATTTTTTGTTAGACAACTTATGTTGACACATACTTCTTACTTCTTTGAGCGTGACAAAAGGAATTTCACATTCGTCGTTTCTATCAACAAACTGCAAGGGATCTGTAGCTGTGATTGCTGAGAATGGCTTGAAAACATTTGCGAGATGTTCAGGGAAAAGAATAGTTTTTTGTTTAAGGTTTCCGATCCACTTTCCATCTTGAAATTTTTTTTAATAGGTAATGAGAGCGTTTATGCAAGTTTTTCTTAAGATATGTTGCTCCTACGTCCTACGAAAAAAAATGTCAGTGTCATAATTTTTTGTGTAAAATCTTATAAGAAATAATATTAATTCATTAATTTTCTTCAAAAAAAAATTATTTGCTGAGATATTAACAAAAAAAAGTTATTTGTCCCTTTATAACTTTGGTATAGCTACGAATATAAGCCGAATTTGACAATTTTTCACATAATTTTTTTTTCAAAATTAATTTTCTATCCAAATCGATGGTTTGAAAAATTGTATAAATAAAATGTAGGCAGGAAAAGTTAACTTAAACCAACATAAGAAAAATTGAAAACTCAAAGGTTTTAATATTTTTTTCTTTAATTGCATTTAGCTATAACTGGTGCCTAATATGCTCTAAACAATGTTTTTTTTTCTTAACAATACCGATTCTTAATTTTTGTAAGGCTATGGTCTACCAATTTCTCTATTCAAACAGTTTTTGATATATATACCTATACAGAAGCTTCTAAAACGTTTAATAAATATTTGGTACCTCGCTCCTATTTACCATAATTTTTAAAGTTCCATTCTCAAACAATGCCTGAGCATAACGTTTATATTATATATTATCTATGTGGGGGACTCACTTTTCTCCTGAAGCTTTATGAATTGGGGGTCTATATATATATGCCTGGTGTTGGTGTGTATCAATCAAAAGATCAATAAAAATGACAACAACAAAAAAATCCTGTTTGACCGACCAACATGCATTGTTTAGATATAACATTATATCTGTCATTACACCCACAATGAGCATGTCGTGTCCGGCAAGTCTAAGTGCTGGTTATTTGAGTTCCTCAAAAAGCGTACTCACATATGTATGTATATATTTCAATACCTATCGTATCAGGGCAAAACACAATAGCAAGAATCGGATATAAGGCACAATCACGTGCTCTGAAATTAAAATAGTTATCAACTGCCAGGCAACTGGACCCCTTAGTTGCATTTTATTGATTCGATAAAACGAAATGATATTTTTTTGTTGTGTTTTTGAAGACCTACTGAACATAATCAAAATGGAAAAAAATAAATATCATTCTATGCGGGTGCAGCTCAAAAATTGTGTTTGTTTTATGAAAAAAAAAAAAAAAAAAATATGAAGGGCTATGGTATGGCTTTGAGACTATATAAGAACAATTACAAAGAAATCAACACATTCTGTGTTTTAATTCAGGCAAAATCCTACAATAGCGGATCTAGGATACGGCTGCGGGAGAGCTTGGGGTTGCTGTTTCTTCCAATCTCATTCGAATCTAATTTTCTTTTCGCAGAATGTAGGTCAGTCAGTAAAAAGGTGATTTTCCATAAAGCACAACACTTACTTACCTACTGAAAACATTGTATGATAAGAAATCGAGCTGCTGTAATTGGTGCGTACCACAGTGGCCATTTTGAAGAGCACACCGTTCAAAAAAGTCTTTGGGTCGGTTCGCTACATTCGTATGGATAAATCTTTGGTTTTTTGCGAATATATACAAGAAACCCATATAGTTAGACTTTTGCTGATATATAATTCCGAAATTTGACTTCGATATTCGAAAAGGTATTCCGAAAACCACATTTTTCACAATTTCATCTAGAGTCTCCTGGCCGCCATCATGTTTTTAACGTTTTTTTTTTATTATTTTCAGACGTAAATACATACTTAGCTCACGTATTTTTTATGCTAGACAAAATGTTTAAAGTTAAAATAATAGGGTTTGATTTTTTCATTTTCATAATTTCTTCTGCAGTGCAAGGAAGGGTGGTGTTGAAAAGAGTTATGGTGTCAATTATTTTGTTGAGTAGTGTTAACAATCACTATACGAATATAGTAAAACAAAATAAAGCTAAAAAAGAAACAACAAATCCTACATGCTCTACAGAGAGAGAACCATTAGCCACTAAGAAAAATGTTAAAGCAACAACAATAGATAATTGACAAGTATATGAATCTTGACAAATGTTTCAAACAAAAAAAGAAGATATCTGATTAATATGAAAAACTCAACTCCTTCCTATTTTAACAAAAACAAAATGCATTATAACTTTTAAAAAGGCGCTTATCAAAAAAGTTACTAAAAACGTTTTGTAGAAAATTAAATTTTCTACAACCTTTTTGTCTAGCATCAAAAATTCGTGAGTAAGGTCTGACAAAAAAAAACGTTAAAACCAAGATGGTGGCCAAATGAATCTAGGTGTGAAAATTTTAGATTACGGCTCGTGTACTAATACCCTTTCAAATATCAAAGTCAAACTTCGTGTCGAAATTATTTCTCCAGAGCACCATTAGGTTTAATGAAAACTTATCCGGTTTTAATGACCGTAAAAATTTTAGATGGAAACTTAAAATTAAACACTTTGAATTTCAAATTAATTTAAAAGTTTAAACTTCTGAACTATATCTTTTAAGTTAAAATCTGTATTTAATATGATCCCAAAAGCTTTCGTTTCTAACACTTTTCTAACAAAAACTATAAATTTTTGTTCGTAATTAGAGGGATTTTTCACGAATTTTGCTAAACGACCTTGATTTGTTGTCATTCTTTGTGAGTTCTAGCCCACTTTGAAAAATGGGGGATATCTGTATGTATTGAATAATATTTCTGCATTAAAATTTTTTGAATTAATTCCATAGCTATAGGCCTTTTTGCACTTAAAGGCTAATCACAAAAAATTAAAAGCTTGAGTGCAAGAGTGGCCTGTCTGATCAGTTATAACCGTATTTTAAAGGATCATGAATACAAAATCAAAAATCATTTATTTTTCGATTATGTTTCAAAACAAATCTAAACTTTATTTCTTTAGTTTAAAATTACAAGCGTTGGAAAATTTTTTAAACTATAAGCAAGTGAAAGTAATCCGTTTTTATTGTTGTTCTACTGAAAAAATTATATATGTAGTTAGGCCACTATTGCGCTCACAGCCTGATTTAAAAGTAGGTAGGCCCGCAATTTTGTCATATCGTATATTTTAGTTTCTTCTTTCTTTTAACACACTCAAAGCAGGAAAAAGCCATTGATAGAAAATGTCTTATTTTGGGTACTACACGAAGTAGCATTTTATATGGAATGACCTTGTCTTTTTAAACTTAAATATTGAAAATACTAAAAATTGGTATGACATTTTCATTAAATGCAATACAAAATGTTACAAAATCAGTTTCGGAGAACCCACTCCGGCTTGTACTTGTATTGTATTCATATTTCCTCAAGTAGTCAAAAGACATGCCGTGCGTTGGCTAAGAGTGAAAAGCAACTGCAGCTCCTATTTTGCGTTTTAACAAAAAAAAAAAAAAAAAAAAACAATATTAAAAGAAAGTATTCGCAAAACTTGAATAAAACTAAGATTTTTACTGCTAAACTCAGTGAAATTGAAGGGATTTGATAGATTTTTTTGGCTCCGTGAAATTACACTTCAAACTGAAAACTAAATAACTCCCCAAAATTTTGATGGAGATGGGAAGTTTTTCAAATGAATGAACTCCCCAAAATTGAGGATTTATAGCATATCTTTTTGGGGACTTTTTTCATTTTTAAATAGGGAGATAATTTCATGATGGAATAAGTCCCCAAAATATGCAATGATAGAAATCCCCAAAAATATTCTGTTCAATCTTTTACAATTCTTTTCGATTTATACATAAAAATACACAAGACATTGGAACAATTAAAAATCAGGAATAACGAAAATCTAATTCAAAGCAACTGCGTGGGGGCGTGCCTGCGATGCGACAAGTGAATTATTATGTTACCGCCTGGGGTTGGGGAGAGGGGTGCTCTGGCTGTGGCGAAATATATATACATAATAAGTATATGTCATTTTTGCTCGTGGACTTAATTTGTTACAATTATTTGAATATGAAGAAAATTTGAAACGAAAATTCTTCTGTTAAGTAGAGTGACTGAATTTATAATTCAGTTAAAAGTTAAAAGTTCAAATGAGCCAACTATCATGCCTGGGTGAAACGCAATGGATTTGAGCTCATTTGAACTTTTAACTTCAATTTTAATTACAGTAAAAACTTTTAATAAAAAAAATAATAAGAAATATTTGGGCACTTATTTCATTTTTATTTTGGGGACTTGTTAAATGCGTTTTGGGGATTTATTTCATCTTCGAACTTAGCATATTGCAAAATGCTAAAACTTCCCTATTTGCCTATTTAAAATGTTATAAGAGTTAGTACGTGTGATCCATTTTATTTTATTTCGATTCCCATGGGGCTTGGATAGATCACAGCTAACATAAAAATTATTCAGCCCCAGCCTTGTGTTTTTAGTACAATTTCCCTAAGGCTTGGAAAGCACAGCTTGCGTGTATATTTACTAACCCAAATGGCCCAATTCCAACCACTCCTTTTCCTATTAAATTTTCTTCGAATTTTATATTTCGTAGGTTATATCATGTTTATGAAGATTAAATCACACCATTTGTTGCCTATAATTAATTGTGAATCAGTTGCGCAGAAAAAAATGAATCGCTTTTGTTTTGCGAAAAAATGGGTATCCTGCTAACTTCAATTAACTTTAGCAGGACATCTTTCTTAAAAATGTATGTATTTGATACAAAAAAGATGGGTGTTGAATTCTAATTAGATGCGCATAAAAATTAAGAAATACAAATTTAAAAAATTGTTAATCAATTTAAGAAATTTTTTTGGGAAATAACAAGCAGTTGTAACTGCTTATATATACACATACTTAGTTCTCAACAGCCAATTTTTTTGATCGTTTATCCGAATTTTTGAATATGTCTATCTGCAAAGTTCATATAATGTTCTCGTGAGCCGCGATCTGCGAATGCAAGTAATTTGTTTAGGTAAATCCAAGCGCAACAAATTCTTATTTTTTCTTTTCAACAGAATGAATAAACGATCTTATCTGCATTTTTAAAAAGAAAACACAGCACAAAACAAGTTTAAATTATTAAATGTAGCATTTTTATAATTCTACATGACCGACGAGATATTTTATGCGAACTGCCAAACACTAATTCGTGATCCACAACTTCAGGACGCATTCCGCATATCTGTGAATAAAAAATTCGCTCAATTTATTTAGACACCCATTTTACTGGTTTATTTTTCATAACAATTCGCGTCTGTCGGCAACCACTCATGTGAAAGAAATGTCAAAGCTCACGACCATTAGCAATTCGCAGTTAGAAATTGGCAATTGGTAATTCGCAGCTGATGTAAAGTGCCTTTCACATGAGCTGCGAATAGCGAACTTCGAATTGCGAATGGTCGCGAATTTTGACATCTCTTTCACATGAAAGGTCGCCAATAGACGCGAATGGTCAAACAAAATAAACCAGTAGAACGGTTGCTTAGAAAAATTTGAGGTTAAATTTGAGCGATTTTTTCATTCGCAGATTTGTGAAATACGTTCTGATGTTGTGGATTGCGAATAAGTGTTTGACAATTCGCAGAGAATATCTCGTTGGTCGCGTAGAAAATATAAAAATGCTAAATCTAACAATTTAAACTAATTTAAGGTCATGAAAATTGTAGACAATATCGCGTTTTTTAAAGTTCGTAGAAAACTAAAATCAAGAATTTGCTGATATTTGAGCTTGGAATTGCCTAAAAAAATGTATTCGCATTTGGTATCATCTTGGTATTTTCCACAGCAAGTGTCTCCCTTGCCATTAACTTTGAAAAATGAAAAGTGTGTAGACTTGCTCTCAATGACTCTTGGTGCTATTAAACAAACTCAGAAAAAATGTCATTATTTGAATGAAATCGATCAGAATATAATCCAAGGAAATATTGAAATTATTGAATCCTAGATCTACATATGCATATACTTAGGCAGGCATAGTTAACAAAATCGACCATATTCGTTTGTTCCTATAACTTCCCTTTTATTTTGTAGCTAGAAAAGGTAACAATGTAAATATACAGAAACATGAAACCAACCAATCATTTAATAATCGAGTATAAAACGATTTTTTTCTTTCTCCGTAACTCTCCGTCTCCATCAGCATCTACATCATCGCATATATGTAACTATTGGAAACTGAAGGACTCATATGATAAGAGTGAAGGCATACACTTCGGTAGGTGACATATGGACATCGTACATAAAATGCTAAAGGTTATTTCAATAAGGGGGCAATCTAGGACTTTGCTCCTACAATGACAAAGAACAATCGTAATTATGAACAATATAACCATTTATCTACTATGTAAAATGTACCTACCTAAAGGAGACAACATCAAAAATTAAGTGCATGGATGGGTTGCACGCACATGCAATTATAGCTCAAGTGGCTTAGAATTTTAACCATTAATAAAGGAGTAGGTATTGCATTTAAAAATGTTTTTAGGAGTTAACAAATTAAAAAATATTAATAATGTTGCCAGGACTTCGTAGAGATTTGCAAATCAAAAGAATAAGTGTTTTTAGTATAGGAAAGTTACTTACGACTTTATTAATTGTTCCTTTAAACAAGTATAACAAGCCCTAAACAAAGGAGCAGCTACATTGCCAAAACCATCAAGATCGGTGGAGGGAGACACAGGAATCAGGGCTCAGAAGTCACTTTCAACTCCCTTTCCTACACTTGCACCCATATCGTTTTATTAATAAATTTTAACGTCAATTTCTGTATATTGCCTCAAGATACGAGAGACAAGACCAGACGAACAGACACTTAGATAGAAAAGGATAAGATTTAGCAAGCATTTGTGTAGGTACATCATAAATCTATAAGTCCTTTAGGTATTGCGCGCAATCGTTAGTTACATTATGATTAAATTATCGACGAGACACCAATACAAAACACATCATCGTTGCCAGTTTACCATGTAAATTCAAGCACGTACAAGGACGACGTACACCTCCCACTTTTTGGCTGGAACGGACAATTTTATTGGAATGTGTAGTGTTGTATCGTGTATGTATTTGTTTGGAAACAAAATTGCCTGTGCCAGTGCCAGAAGAACATCAAATAGAACTTCTGCCAGCTATGGTAATGGCAAAGGAAAGGAGCTTTTCCTTATTTTTTTTTTAACGAACTTGCAAAGTTTAATGCAAAATTATTTTTTACGATTATACAAAACGGATTGTTTTTGGAATTTGGATAAAGTTAAGTCCTTGAAAGAATCAAAGCGCAAATAAACAGCAAAATCGTAGTTCAAACGATGATGGTGAATATATATTTTTTTTTTCAGCAGTGTATTAGTAGTGAAAATTGATACAGTCGAATCCGATTGTCTGAACCATCACACTAAACCTAAAATCTGTTATTGAAACACGAAATTTTGCAGTATTTTCCACAAATTGTTTCATTAAATTTCGTGTTAAGTGAAAAAGAACGCGTGTATGTGCAACTAGTACAAGTAATTATTTTTGAAATAACTGATACCCCCTCATCAGTTAGAAACAAAAATAAGTATCAAATAAAGTGGGCTTTTGGAAATCCACACATGTGCAGGAAATGCGTGAAGAATACAACAACTTATATTGAATAATTTTGACTGAACATCAACACCCTGGGATGTGTTACTACCAAGTTAATAGGCTGGAAATATAGCTATTTCATGAGTCCCACCTAGATCTTCAGACTCCTTTGGTAGGTTTTGCACATATTTCTTAAAAATTATATGCTGCCATCATATGCTCATAAACCAAGCCATTGAGAAGCCGATAATTAACTCAATCCCAACGCAGGTTTCTAATATGATTCTTTAAATTGCTGCAACAAAAACCCTGCCCACTCAAATATTTCGTGCCAGAAATAAGGAGAAAACACGAAAAAAAACCGATTCCAAACTCTTTTTTTTTCTGTGGGTAGGTGAAAAACCAGCATAAGGCTCTATGAGGACCGAAAAACGCGTGCTCATAGGTGTGTGAGATTCTTACTTCACCAAGACCACCTCCACTTCCCGATTGCAACTAAGTTGAAACTTATCTAGCAATTTATTTTTAACGAAGTTAAGTAACGTGCTGCAGGTTACTTTCCGGTGAAAGTTCCTGCTTATTCCGGGATTTGAAAAGGGTTTTCTGTTCACCGAACCAAGTCGTAAGGCTGTGTTCTTCGCAGACGGGGTACTAAATTCGACTCGTCAAGAATATCAATAATCGTTAAATTAGCGTGTTCTAATTGTCGATTTCTATGTTTTCGCGCGAAACTTTGTATTTCATCCCGAGCCGTAGGAACCCCAAGATCCCTGTGAAGATCTTCCTTTCATATATACCACGGAGCATTTACAAATGACCTAAGCAATTTATTTTCAAATGCCTGTAAGTTATTTAAGTTTGTATCGCAGGTACAACCCCAAAGTTGTATACCATAAGTCCTAACAGGTTTAAGTACCTGTCTGTATAAAATCAATTTATTTTCAATACTAAGCTTCGAATATTTACCGAGTAACCAGTTAATATCTCTTAATTTACTTTTTACGTGCATTTCTTTTTTACGTGCGGCTTCCATTTTCGCATCTAGAGTCATTCCGAGATCTTTTGCTTCATTTACAAATGGGACACGATCGGTATTAAGAAAGACAGGTAATTTATTTATTTTTTTATACGTAAAGTCCACGTGGACTGACTTTTGTTCATAGAGTGCTATTCACCATGTTTTCGTTTACTCATTAACATCATTAAGAGCATTTTGTAATTCAATTGTAGCTTTGCTAATCGTTTTGCCTACTGCTAGTATTGTAGTATCGTCATCAAACGTGGCTACAATAGTGTCTTCTGTTTGAGGTATATCGCGTGTAACGAAAAGGTACAGAACTGGACCTGATACACTTCCTTGTGGTACCCCAGCCCAAAAAGACTGTCGAACAGATTTTCTTTATTTTAAATAGGTAAAGCGTTTGCTCATTAACAAACTAAAGGGTTCATCACAGTGTATGCAAATTTTCCTGTAGAATCTGTATTTAAAAAAACTTTAACTTATCCATTACCGAGGGTCTTATAGCACTGCACGTTCACAAATATTTCTAAAAAAATTTTGCAAGTATTCATTGAAATTAAATTTGGAAATTTAAGCCAAAATTGAGGAAATGAGGCCAATATTCTAAAATTGAAAAACATTTTACATGCAAAATATTTCCACTTCAATATTTTTTTCACTACTTTTTTTTTTTTTTTTTGGCGATCAAAAATTCTTAGAGCAATATTCCCCAATCAATTTGGGCATTTTTTACTTGGGTGCTATTTCCTAACGCCTAAGCTAACCACCAAACAAAAAACCATATCAAAATAACACCTAAACAAAATTAGAACAGAAGCTTATCTACCTTTATATCTCGTACAGATTCGTATAAGAGACTGATAAATATTCAAGCATTTTTTTATGGAAAATTTCAAATGCTCACCGGTACTCAATAAAATTTTGCAAAGAAGTTATTACATTTCTTGGATCACTTTTAAGAGAGACGAGGGGAAAATTAAAAAAAGGGAGCACACTAGAATTTATATAATATCTATATTAATGGCGTAACTTTGATTGAGATTGTTCTTTCATTTCAATGTGTTGAAAGTCAAAGAAGAACGCCGTTGGTAAAGAACTTATCGAAATGATTTGAAATCTTCACAGGATACTCGAATATATACGAAAGACACCTTAAGGATAGTGGAAAAAGTACCTTCAACTTAAGTAGATTGTCGTTAGCAAAGTTCTGGTCCGGTCGAAATGACCACAATGCGGCTATTTAAAAGAAATTTGGACAAAAATCTTTTTCTTGGATTTAATGGTGCATTTAAATATTATTTTTCAGGAAATTAGGTTCACCATTATTAATAATTTGCGCAACAGCTCGTGGAGAACTAGGGTATAGTGCCTTACAATTCCAAACCATTCCTGTGAGCGTGTTGTTGGCGGAAATGGAGGGGACCTACAATTTTTTGTCGATTTCGAACAGCTAGATGAGAAGCACTAATTCATAACAAGTGTACTCTTGGAGAATTTGTCAGTTCCTCGCAAGAGGCAGTACCCCGAGGTACATTTCTAGGTTTAGGTGGCAGAGGCTGGGAAACGAACCCAGACCTATGGCATGGCAGTCCTACGCACTAACCATTATGCCCCATAAGGTACTACCGTATACCTAATTAAGAGCCCGAAAAAGTATATTATTTGAGTAATTGAAAAAAATATGAATTATTAATATGTACCTAAGATGTAAAGGGTTTTCAAACGGGACGCTACAAAAGTAGAGCAACAGGGACAGCAAATGACGCCATATTCTTTGCCGCTCTTTTGACATTTCTCTTCAGTAAGGTTTGCCATTTCATGATGGAAAGATATACGACCCAACAACGAGTCGAAATTATTAAAATTTAATACCGAAATTCGGAGTCAGTGGCCTCAACCTTAAGAGCGCTACGTCCAATTTATGGTCGTCATAATCGTCCTAGCAGATCAACAATTGAGCGTCTAGTGAAAAAATTTGAATCCACAGGCACAGTACAAAATGTTCCCGTGCCAGTGAGACAAAGAAGTGCCAGTAGTATGGAGAATATTGCTGCCGCTGAGGCTTCAGTTGCAGAAAGCCCAAATGTGTCTCTCACACGTCGTTCTCAAGTATTGGGCATCTCTGTGACGTCGTTGTGGCGAATTTAGCGAAAAGATCTTGGCCTATATCCTTACAAGATTAAATTGACGCAAGAACTGAATCCGCTTGACCACCAGAAATGTCGTATGTTCGTGAATTGGGCTGAGCAACAACTTGAAAATGATTCGGATTTTCATCGAAAAATCATCTTCAGCGATCAGGCTCTTTTTTTGCCTGAATAGCTTCGTGAATAAACAAAATATGCGGTATTGGTCAAGCAGCAATCCACACGTACTCCATGAGTCATCATTGCATCCCGAAAAAATTACGGTTTGGTGTGGTTTATGGGCCGGCGGCGTCATTGGGCCGTTCTTCTTCCGTGATGATCAAGACCGGCACGTTACTGTGAATGGGGATCGCTACCGTTCAATGATAACCGAATATTTTTGGGCCCAATTGGATGATATGGACTTGGAAGGCATGTGGTTCCAACAGGATGTCACGGCGCCACAAGCCACACAGCGAATGTCACAATCAATTTATTGGAAACCAAGTTTGGAGAACGTGTTATCTCACGAAATGGTCCAGTCGCTTGGCCGCCTCGGTCGTGCGATTTGACGCCATGAGACTTTTTTCTGTGGGACTACGGCAAGTCTGTGGTCTATGCTAACGTGAAATTGCAGCAGTATCGGCCGATTTATGCTTGAAAACCGTCGAAAATTGGGTTCAATGCCGGACTTCTGCAAATTGAATTCCATACATAATGGCATCGCACGTATTTTTAGAATAATAAAGAATTTCATTGATATCCAAAACCGTTTTTGTTTTATTTAAAAAAAAACTTTTATAGCGCTCTTATTGAACAACCCGATACATGCTAAAAATAAAAATTAAATCGTTAGAGCAGTTTTTTAGAAACTAACTTCTTAAATAGTATACAAAATTTTGGTAACATTTAAAAAACAGGTAAACCAATTTTGAGTATTTAATTTATAAACCTTCATAGTTATGAAAAACTGAATTTTTTAAAAATCCAAAATTTTTAAATTTTTATATGCAATATTATTCATATTTTAACGGTGCTTTCGCGCACATATTTTGATTGAAATTGCTTAAACAGTTAATGAGAAAATAAAAAAAACCGTTATCTGGTAAGTATATACTGTTAATAAGAAATTTGGTGAATATTTTTTACCAAAAAGTTCCTACACCATACTAACAATAATAAAATAATTTTGTTTTATCGAAATTGTGTTGTAAGAACCACTTTCTTTCAAGCTAATAAAATATTTTATTTTTCCCTCTAGGGAATCAAAAAAAAACTTTAATTTAAAAATTAGCTGGAGGAGGTAGAGACAGGCCGAATTGTGTCACCAATATTTTTTTAATTCCCCCTCCCATTCAGGTGGAAGGGGTGGTTTTCTAAAAATTTGGCTCAAAAAAGAAAACAAAATAATAAAAAAAAAAAACAGAAACATTTACAGTGGAAATTATTTTTTTATTTTTTGAATCGCATCAAGGCTATCCAAGACTATATGTCCAATTTGAGGACCACCCTAATGTACATATAAAATTGAAAAAAAGTCAGTTAAAGTTTAAACATCATTTTGTTAAAAAAAAATTACTTTTCTTGCAAAACCAGGTTAAATTTAGTAGTTCAGAAGGCAGATTCAAAATCAATTCATCAGAAAACTTCAAAGAATATTGTATTATTTGGTTTTAATAATAAATATTAAGCGTAAACCTTTAATACTTTCTTGTCGGTTTTTTATTTTGAGCTGGATGGATGTTTTTATCAGAAACACAATGTTGATATAAAATTTTTATTTCGTTATTTAAATTTGCCACCCTTAAAGTTTCCTACTCTGAAGAACCCTGGCTCCATAAGCCCCTAGTGCTAAGAATGGTCAAGACATTTTTATCTAATTTCATAACAATACAATTCTTTTACCAATTATTCCGAAAAAAAATTACCCCAGCTTTTTAAAATATACCCTTGAAGATTGAATAGTATCTAAATATATGATAATAATAAAAGTAGCTATACCTATGAAGGTACCTATACCTACTCCAATAATCTAAAGATCCCATTATTAGTTGAATAAGTCTTTCATTAAAAACCAGCTCATCCCTCAGGTTTACAAGATTTATCTTGAATTCTCTTAAAGGACATGAAATTCATTGAAGAAGACCTCTTGACACGACCCACAGTAATAGGATATTCCACAATATATGCGGAAAGCAACAAACTTAACGATCCTTTGATTGTACAACACGCACAATTAAAAGAATTAATCGGATGCATTTAAAAGATTTGTTTATAGGAAATATATTTCTTGTAAGAAATAGGTACATAGGTAAACACTTTCGACCTACGTTCGTGTAAGTACATCTTCATCGTCATCGCGCAAGCAATATAAGCCTGCTGATCCTTTTTTCCTAGGAAAAGGGATTTGTTTAATATTTGTTTCCACATGAGAGATTCTTGAATGATTTGTGTAGGTATATGTATTTATTTGCCTAGATTGAAGATTCTATGACTCGTGTGGTGTGACATTAGGGACATCCTTAAGATACCTTAATGTGTGATAATCTCCACTAATTTCTATAAGATCCTTTAAAAAAATATGAGTATGAAAATTTAGATTTTAGATTTTATTTGTTTTCAGGTTGTAGGTTCTATTTCAGAGGAAAAACAATATGATTATAAGGCAGAATTCTATTTACAAAATCTAGCATTCAAATCTTTTGCTTCGTTGAATCCAGCCCTTCTAATATTCCTTTCTATGGTAACCCCTTTCCACCAAAGATGAAAAAACACGTACACAAAAAAAAAAACACGCTGGCAACTAATAATTTTAAATTTCCATAACCCCGTGGGAGTAGCTTAGATAGGAGGACGAAAAAAGGGTGTTAAGGCCGGCAATTTATTAGAAAAAAAAACTCTGATGAAAATTCAACCAACTATACTGTTGGTGATTTTTCTATTATGCTAGAAAATGTTTGATCCTAAAATAAAGATAGCAAAAATAGCTTATTAATTATTTATGTTTCTAATTACTCAGATATCGCCACTTGATGGCAAGAAATGTTGAACTGCCGTCATAAGGAAAAAGGGCGCATCTCCGTTTTTGTACATATTTTTGAGATAAATGCGTTTGTATAATATTGCTCGCCTTCAAATTAAAAACTTTTGAAAGTTTTCAGGAACAATTTTTTTTTAAATGATGTTGATTTACTATGCGCATAAGTTATAGTATAATTTTTGTGATGACTTCAAAAAAACAGGAACTTGGGACTTTTAAGCTTAGTATAAGCACATAAGCAACTTGTTTTAAACCTGTAATAGAATTTGCGTCCGTGGTTTTTACCCATTTGCAGCTGCAAATATAAGTTTTAAGCTTTACGCAAAATTAGTAAACTGTTTAACTTAATTTTTAAATCTTGTTGTTAACGCCCATTCTTAGGATTTTTAAAGGAAAATAGGACAAAATGGTCTACAAGACCAATAACAATTAGACATTATGTCGGTGGAAAGGTATTGTATTTTTGTGCACTACAACAATTACTATGGAGGCTTATTTCAAATGGTTGTGTACAGTGCCGTCCCTCGTATTTAAGAGGCCATAGGCTTAAAGCATTGAGGGGCCAATTATCCGATTATCCGGCAGCTAAAACCGCGAAAAATTCAAACTTTATAGCTCAAATACCTACAAACTAAAAAAGCCTAGTTACACTCTCAGAAAAATTTCCTTGTTACAAGCATTGCGTATTTAATACTGTTTAATTTTAGTTGAAACTATTCACTGCCAATATTAATTTATGGGAAACAGCGTTTACCTAGGTCTCTCAAGAATTTATAGCTTTAGAATACATTTTTTACCAAATTGTTTGTGATTATGGGTGTTTACTGTATTCAACAAGGAAAAGGTTTTTTTCACAAATTGCCAAAAAATTAAACAGAGACGTTAATTGCATTAGTGGGTAATCCTTTAATTGTTTGTCATAAACACTTTCCTTTTATGTTAAAAAAGTAAACTTTTTGTGGGTAATATGAAAAGTTTTTGGCAGTTTTAAGATTAAGTTCTAGGGGCAAATATCTTTATTTCTTAATGCAATGATTTTAATCTTTATTTTAAGCTTTAAACTTTCAGAGCCAATCTGATAAATTCCTTCCACAAATTTCAAAAATACTAATAGCGATATATGAGACAGCTAATCTTCAATGCTTATTTCGCTCTGAGCTAAAAATAATAAAATGAGTTGTGAGAGTAAATATTGTTTGTAGCGAGAACTATTATTATAACCCAAAAAACCCGGAGCTCCGAGAGCCCAAGCTCTCGTAGACGATTTAAAAAAATAAAACAGGATAGTTCTCTCCAAGGCTATCGACCCAAAAAACCCTGGGTGCTGCAACCTAGAAGGCAAAGTTCTAGAAGTTGTTAGATAATTAGCCAATATCAATACTGCACTTATCATTGCAAAGGTATTTTTACTAGATACAATATCTTTCATAGCAGTTTAGTTCAAATCATCACTGTATGAAAAAGTTATTTCCTAACTTGTATTTTTGTGGACTACAATAGTAGGTAAGTAAGTAAGTAAGTTATAGAATACTTTCCGAATTGTACAAGTATAGGACAGAGCCATATTAAAACACTGACTTGCTTGTTTTGGGGGAGCAAAATCGCATCGTCACCTCCAAGTGGTGCCCGCTGGAAAGCCAATTAGGTGAACTAACGACGAGCGTTGGATCTATTGGATCCCAGAGCTCAGACACCTGAGTTACCTTCTCAGGAACTGGGAGCATAAGATAAGGCATCGTTCTGAAGAACCAGCTCTCCATGAAACTCAAGAGCGTCTGAGGCATAATATGCGGCTCATTGGTCAGCGTCTGATCCCATGGGTGCGGCTCTATTTAAGACCTTGAATAGAAGAAGTAACTGAGCTATTTATGGGTAACAAACTAAAGTTACAAAAAACAAACATGGCAATGAGTAAAACAAACAGATACATTACCCCAGGTGGCAATCCAGATAAACTGGTAAATAATCCACTCTCTTCGGAGATCGGTCCTACGGGTTCTGGGGAGGATCAATTATTGCTAGCAGGAAATAGACGGAGTTCTAAAACACTGAGGACTCTGCCAAAAATATTCCCAGGGGTTACTCCATCGAAAGCCCTTACCAAATAACGAAAAAGGAACCAAAATCTATGAAAAGATCGAAATTAAAGATCCGCAGTGTTCCAAAAAAAGCAACGAGATCCACCAAGTTGAATCCGAAAATTATTTCGAGGAATGGCAAAAAGAAATAATAGCCAGAAAAAAACTTGAAGTCCTCGTTGAAAGTCTTCAGCAACAAGTTAAGAGACTTGAAGAAAAAGTCAGGTTGCTAGACAAGAAAACCTTAAATAATGACAGCAAGACTAGTCCAAAAATACTTGTATTGAAAAGCCCTCCAAAAACCATTGAGTTTCATACTGATGAGGAAGAGCTTCTTTTTGAAACAGATGGTAACAGAAATAAACGTAAATCCAAGAAACGGAAAGCAGAGGGTAGCCCAGAGACTGTTCAAAAAATTAAGCAGGTAGCTTCAAAAGCGGATATTGCTGCAACAGCGAAAACAAACAATAAAATAAAAGATGTATCCCAAAAGAAGTCTTTTGCTAAAGGTACTAGGCAAACTGCACCACCTCCAATCATGATTTCCGGATTGACAATGTTTGGTTAGCTTAAGAACATAGTAGAAAAATGCACTAATAAGGCATGTAAATATACATCATACAACAAAGACAATTGGAAAGTTATTGTTGAAGACGTGGATGCGTATAGATCTATCACTGAAGAATTGAACAAAAAGAAAATTCAGTGGCACTCGTACGAAAATAAAGCTACATGGTCGATAAAGGCCGTAGCAAGAGGCCTCCACTCTTCATGTGTTGCCAAAGATATTGTCGAAGACTTTATTCAAAAAGGTTTCCAAGCCCTCGATGTGAATAATCTTATTAAAAATGAGGTAATCAAAGACTCCACTGGGGTATCAACGACGAAAAAAGATCTCTTTGTTTATGCTCACCTTTGAAAATAAAGAAAGTCTCGATAAGATTTACAGTATAAATCAATTATGGACATAGTTGCCAAAATTGAACCACTGCGAAAGTCAAGAATCGTTCCACAATGTAAGCGCTGTCAAGCCTTTGGGCATACACAAAAATACTGCAATCGTGAGTTTGCGAAGGCAAGCATGCAACTAAAATCTGTCCTATGGGCAGAGAACAGAAAGCAAAATGTCTTAACTGTCAAGGCAACCATCCTGCAAGTTACAAAGGATGTCCAGATACAAAAAGAAAAAAGAAAACTGGGAACAAGCTAAGAAACCCAACAAACATAAAAGCAATAGTTGAAAGCAAAAAAGGAGCCGTTGAAAACAAAACTAAAAATCAACCGCCAAAAGCAATTGCACTAAGTGATGAAAATAAATCCTAACCCATAGATTGTTAAAAATGCGCGGGAGAACGAAGAAACATCTATTAAAGAAATGCTTGAACTTATCCAAAAAAGGATTGACAAACAAGACTTAAACATAAAACAGCTAAGCGAAGAAGTCGCTCTTAAAAAACGATGATGGACAGAACACTCAAAATCGTAACATGGAATGCAAACGGTCTTTTACAACATGTATCAGAACTAAACATCTTTTTAGACATAGAGCATATAGACATTTGTTTGGTGTCTGAAACTTACCTTCACCTCACTATAGAACAAAATCTTGATAGTAAATTACCTAACTATACGTGTTATCACGCTCCGCACCCGGCTGCAAAGCTAGGGGAGGATCAGCAATACTAATACAAAAGTGCTTAACACACTATGAAGAGCCTAAGTTTACTAATGAAAACATGCAAGTAACAACAATTCGTATTGGTATACAAAAGAAAGAGTTTAAGATAGCAGCTATATACTGCCCTCCGAGGCGCTCTCTAACTTAAGAAGACTATGCAGAACTCCTAAATTTGTTAGGACATAACTTCCTTGTTGGTAGCGACTTCAATGCTAAACACACCCAATGGGGATCTAGGCTCATAACAACGAAAGGTAAACGCTATATCAAGCAGGCCGCAAATACAACTGCGAATTTTATTCTTCTGGCTCGCCAACATATTGGCCATCTGATTCTAACAAAATACCAGACCTTATAGACTTTTTTGTAGTAAAAGGTATTAAACGAAACCATATTAGTGTCGAAGGTAATTACGATTTATCGTCAGATCATACTCCAATAATATTATCACTGAGCGAAGCAGAAATAATAGAAAAAAGTAATCCTAAGCTCGTGAATAAAAGAACAAACTGGAACGAATTCAGAGATAAACTTGAAAGTTTGATAAACCTTAGATCCCCTATGCAAACAATTGAACAGATTGATCATGAAGTAGAACAATTTATTGCTGATGTGCAACAGGCTGCAGAAGAAAGTAATTCAACAATTTCGAACTCAAGAGAAAAAGAAATAAAATATCCTGTCGAAATAAAGGAGGTGATCTTGGAGAAAAGAAGAGCTCGAAGAAAATGGCAAGCTACGAGATTTCCAGGTGATAAGGCAGTTTTTAACCGTCTTAACAATGAACTAAAGAAAAAAATCTGTAAATTTAATAGTGATTCACTTAGTAGATTCCTGAATAGTCTGACGGCGGATGCTTCTACGGAATACTCCTTATGGAAAGCAGCTAAGCGCCTAAAAAGACCACTGGCACAAAACCCTTTGTCGCCAGTAAAATCTCAAGATGGTAAATGGATCGGAAACCCAAAACAAAAGGCTGATCTCTTCGCTGAACATCTCGCGAATGTTTTTAACCCAATTCCAGCAAACACAGCTACAGATCCCTTACAGTTTGTTGATAGAAACGACGAATGTGAAATTCCTTTTGTCACGCTCAAAGAAGTAAGAAGTATGTGTCAACATAAGTTGTCTAACAAAAAATCACCAGGATACGATCTAATAACTGCTCAGGTTTTGAAAGAAATGCCTTCAATAGCCTTCAAAAAACTCCAATTTATAATTAATGCATGCTTAAATTAAGATATGTGCCACATCATTGGAAAATTGCAGAAGTCATTGTTATACCTAAACAAGGTAAGCCACCAACAGAAGTAACATCTCACAGATCTATATCGCTTATACCAATCATGGCAAAAGTTTTCGAAAAACTGCTTCTGAAAAGACTAAGCAAAATAATAAAAGAAAAAAGACTAATTCCAAGCCATCAGTTTGGATTTAGAAATAAACATTCCACGATAGACCAAGTGCACAAGTGCATCGGATTACGGATGTTGTGGAAAAGTGCACTTGAAGAAAAACAAGTATGCTCGGCTATATTCTTAGATGTTGCTCAAGCCTTTGACAAGGTTTGGCACTTGAGACTTGAGTACAAACAGCAAAGGGATCTTCCCAGGTAGTATTACGAAATACTGAAAACCTACGTTACGAACCGACTCTTTAGAGTACGGTACGACCAAAATTACTCGGAACTAAATAAAATTGAGGCCGGTGTACAACAAGGAAGTGTCCTAGGACCAACCCTGCATCTGTTATATACAAGGGATATTACAGTGGATATCAACGCTATCATGGCCACCTTTGCTGAAGATACTGCAAAATTTGTGCCAGATAAATCCGTTACGAAGCCTACACAAAAACTGCGAAATGCAGTCGATTAAGTTTTTTGGCCTATCTATCCAGAACAAACTAATGTTTTATAAGCAAGTATTGAAACCCGTTTGGACATATGGCATCCAACTATGGGGGCTATACAAAGAAAACAAATGCTGAACCTATCCAAAAATTCCAAAGCAAGGTCCTTCGTGGAATAATTAATGCCCCTTGGTATATAAGAAATAGCGATCTACATCGCCACCTTCAAATTGAAATGGTTACAGAAGTGGTTAAAAAACACGCTGTATCACACAATCAGCGACTGCAACGTCATACCAGCTCCGAAATGGAGACCGTCTTAAATGTACGAGACAATGTTCGGAGATTAAGAGGAACCAAGCCTCATGAGCTGATGGTCTAAAAGCTATGGGAAAGTGTTAAAACTTAAACTTCCCACAATGCGATTTAAATTAAGAAAGAAAAATCATTTGTCGATCTTTCATAGATTGGTCCTGATTCACCGGTGGTTTTAGTGCGTTAAGAGTCCCACTACTTGGTACCGATTCTTACCGAGTGTCTTTTGAAGATTTCTATCGGATAGTAAAAAAGAAAAAAAATTGCTTGTTTAATAAAATTTTCGATTACGGAGTCATACCGGACCAATTCAAGAAAACTTTAATATTCCCCATCTTTAAAAAAGGCACCCTGCCAACTACAGAGGCATTTCATTCTTGAATGCATTGTATACAATTTTCACCGCAGTGCTTCAAAGCCAACTTAAAGTGTGGATTGCGGAAGATAACCTTTTGAAGGAGTTTCAGGAGGGTTTCCGAACCAGATACTCTACGATACGGATGACGTAGCACTAATGGCTAACTAAGCTGGAACTGTACAATTGATGAGAAATAAACTGTATGAATATTGCATCTTATGGAGTCTGGTGCCTAATCTGGAAAAATCGAAGGTGATGATCGTAGCAAAAAAATTGGGGTAGAGCCTGTCCCAGTGAAAAATAGTATTACAACGGTGATATTATCGAAGTGGTCATAGAATACAAATATCTTGGAGTCCAAAAATATGAGTATGGAAAGACATTTGAAAGAAAAACTTACAAAAGCCAAAAGTGCTACATCTAAATATTACATGGAAATCATGCATGAACAATAAACATGTAGCTCACAACAGTAAATATCGGGTGTTCGAGGCAGTTACGGAATCGGTCCTTTTGTATGCTGCTCAAGTTTGGGGAGGAAGAAAATATGAAACTGTGGAAAAGCTTCTCAGGTTCTGCGTTAAGAGATTTTTTCACCTTCTACCTAACTCTCTTAACTATATGGTTATGATCGAGACTAGATTGTCACCATTGTTTATAAAAGCGCTTAATTTTCAGATCGACTATGTACTTAAAGCTATGCAAATGCCTAATCATTGACTACCAAAAAAGGCAGCAACTCAAATGTTCCAAAGCAAATCAGGGGTTTTTAAAGATTGGTTGGATTTGGCTGGAGAATGTGAAATAGACCTTAATATTAGTTTGGAAGAAGTTGGAGACAACATTATTGAGTGTGTGGATTAAAATTTCAAGAGGAAGCTTCTGGTTCCCTACACAGTACAATAGTCAACTAGACACAAAGAAACTACTTCCTCCAGAGATGAATACAAGGTAGAGGAAATAGCTATGATGTTTCGCTTGCGAGGTAAGCAACTGAACCTGAATTATATACCACACAGGGAAGACCTGCCAATTTTATGCAGTTTGTGCAATTGGGAAGAACGGGAAGATATTTTTCATTTCTTGGGATTTTTAGAGAATTCAGAAGAAATATTTTTAGAAACATTACACTGACAGATGAGGAAGTTATAGGACTATTAAACGAAATCGATGTTATATTTAAAATAAAAATCTCTAAAATCTAAAATCTAAATCTAGTAAGTAAAAAGTAAAGCATCTTACGAGTATTTCAAATAACTGTGTGAAAAAAGTTATTCGCTAGTTAATACCCATGTCATATTAATTTGTTTTTACAAAAATTCACCACAACAGCGAATAAGTTTTTCCACACAGTGATTTTAAGTAAGTTGTTGTAGTAAATATTATTATTCATAAAAATACCTTTTCAATGATATACATCTTGTTGTTTGTTAGACCAGTTTGCAAAAAGTTTTTCCATACTGAAATCGAAATGCACCAAAAAACTTTGGTAAGCGAATAACTTTTTTACACAGTGATTTGAAAGCTGCCATTGTTATTATTGTAGCACATGCAAATACCATTCCAATGTCATATGTCTCGTTGTTATTAGTTGCTAGACTAAGCTATACATTTTTGCCGATTGTCCTTTGGAAAGCAAAGTGCAATTATAAGATACCGTTCTACTTGAGAACGATTAAATTTTTTTTCTGTTTCCTTATGTCATTTTTGGATTGGTTTTCGGAGATCTGCTTTTGCACTTCTTTTTCAATCTTACTAATCCTAATTCTCCATAAGCTCATAGGAATGGAACTGAATGAAAATGCAACCGAAGACGACATGAAATATCAATTCTATATTTGTATCTATGGGATGGCGGATTGGCGGAATATGACTGAAGGAAATAACTATATGGGTAAAAGTGCACATACCGATTTTTCCAAGATATTTAGACAAATTAAATCGAATAACATAGTTCTTTTTTAAGAGGGATAGAAATTTTTTGGTACACTTATTTCATTCTAAATTCAAAAGTTGATACAAAATTTTATAATTTTGAAAAACTAAAACGCATAATTTATGCCTCATCGCCTCATCTTTTAAAATTATTATATTATTATTATAAAATTACATATGTTGGTAATCACAAAGTTGTATATTTAACACAAGAGCAAGAATTCAAAAATAAATACAAATGAAATTGCCTCCCAATTTAAAAATGAAAATGGCCCCCAAAAAGCCATGACATAAATACCCAGTTTTGGGGGAGTTCTTTCATTTGAAAAAAAACTCCCCATTTCCGTAAAAACCTAAACCGTCCAAAACCTCCCCACAATTTGCCATTTTGCGCACAAATTGACTGGATTTTTCGAATTACAGCTTAAGACGAAGTTGAACGATTTCTCGAAGATGAATAGTAGTTTTTAAAAATTCTAAAAGAATAAACATTAAAAAAAAAAATACCTCGACAAAAAATATAACCCCAAATTTGCATTAAAAACGCATTTTTGTATATCTTTGGATACAAATTTCTTGATGATGACATGATAGATTCAAACTCAGCGCATCAAAGACCATCAGAAAGGTATATCTTGGTTCTTGTTACAAACACAAATTTAACTTTTTCACATAGTTACTTAGTGCTTTAAGTGAATTTTCGAATACAGTTAAAATACGTCAGATTTCAACTAGCGCTTGAGGCCAAATGAGCTGTCGCAGAAAAAACATTAAACAGAGATTATTTAAAAACTGTGTATGCTTTTAATGGTACTTTAATTTAATTTTTGAATAATTGTTAGTTTTTGAGCGATTCGTGAAAAACTTCTTTGCCATGTTGCGTCACGAAATTTAAGTCTCAAACCTCAAATTCGGATTCAGCGCCCCGAAAACATAAAAGAGGGTCAAAATCAAAACTACCCTACAATTTGCTAGCTAAGATCCCTTTCGAGCACAAATTGACTGTACTACAAATGGATTGAATTCTTCTTCAAATACCAGTAAACCTTAAAATTTAAAAATATTAAAAAAATAATATTAAATATTAAATATACAAGTTAGCTTAGCAATTTAAATTTAAAATAACTTAACTCAATTCAAAAAGATGTTACACAACATTTGCGAATATACTCCTGGGCTCACGCACTTTTTTTTAATACATTTTTTTTTCTTTTTCATATATATTTTTTATAAAATGGCCCTTTCTGTTAAAGCAAAAGAAAGGAAATGGAATTTCTTTTGCTTATCTACTTTTAACCTACATGCTCTGAACTTTTTCCAAATTTTACACGAACCAATGAAAACAAAAATCTGAAAATATTTCTTTTGGAGCTGAGCCCATCCAAATGTATAAATTCAAAAAAGTGTACTATAAACGACCATCCTAATATGTCTGAACGTAAACTCACTTTTTCGTAGATAAAAAAAATCAACACTGGATAAACTGTATCGCAAGTACTTGCTCTTATAATTGAAGTTATGGAACTCTTAGGGTCATTTTTTCAGTGCGAGATCATCCTAGTTTAATGATTAAACCTGAGTTTACTCCAAAAACGTATTCTCCAGGGCTCTTTGAACAATCAACCTTGGCTTAAACTCGGTTCAACTCGAATGAAGTGTTGTATTTACAATTGGAGTTTAGGACCTAACTCACCGCTGAACCAGTCAAATTTTAACTCTCTGATTTTGTTGAGTTAAATATTCTTGAGCCGTGGTTCAAGCATTTGATTGGCTATTATTTTACTCTTTTGATGAGTATTTTTTTGTATACATGCCTTCTCACTTCAATCGTAATTTTTGACAAAATAGTCAAAAACTAAAAAAAATATGAGTGACACCTCGTTCGTCGACGTACAGGCGCCAAACAATAATAAAAAAACAATAATAATCTTGTTTTATTTTATTTACAAAAAAGTTAATCAATACTGAATGTTATGCTTCTTCCCACTACATATAATGCAACACCACTCATGGACCACAATATCAAACGTACCAACGAAGACGATGACGAAGTGGAAGCAGACAATGACGACAACGCGTTCTCAGCAGCTGTGGCCGCACACCCACTTTCAACCAGTGTTGCTACGATACAGATGCATCCAACGAATCCACCAATTTGGATCTCTATTCATTCAGTATATAATTATATAAAATATATTTCACTTTTATTAAAATAAAAACAAAGAAAAAAGCACTAAACCTTGCGGAATAATTTATGATCATTTGAGAAATATAATAATAAACTGACAGCTGACAAGTACATACTCCATCTATGTACTCCAATTTCAAGTCAATTGACTTTTAACTCCAATTAGACAAGTCAATAGGCGCGTCTCACCAAATAAAATCTCTGAGCGCTCAGAGAATTTTTAAGTGGGACAAAAAATCTCACCTGAGTACTGAGATTTTTTAAGGAGATTACTGAGACGAAAACTTTTTGGATTCATTTCTCAATGTTCTTTCTCTGCTCAAACAGCTGTTCATTTGACAGGCAAATTGTAATTTCTCGCTGATGTGCAAATACTAAAGTCGATTTAAAATTCAAAATAAAGGTGGAATGTTAATAAAAATGAAAATAAATTGAATTTGCTTTTATTTTTCATTAATTTGATAAAGTTTTGTGCTTTTAAATTTAAATATTTTAAGCAAAGTTGAAATTTGTTTCCAGAAGTACACTTTTAACACCTGTTTTTATACAATTCAACGGAGAATCTTGTCCCACCAAAGCATTCCGCCTCCGTCGACTTGAAATTGAGCGCTCAGTGAGATCTAAGTTGGTGAGACGCGCCTAATATAAGTCTCAAAGTAACTTTTAGTGGGACAAATTGCAACAAAAGGTTTTTTGATGGTTTCAAAATGGCGGCCGGTTACCCTGAAAATCAGAAAAAAATCTGTTACTTTGGTATTTTTAGTCGTAGAACAATGATTTTTGTATTAAATTTAGGGTTTTAAGGGTCGTAGAATTCATTTCAAAACGCAAATTTGCTTGGTATTGAAAAGTGGAAAAATACTACCAAAGCATTTTATTGTTTAATTTTGGTAGATCAAATACTGCATTTATTTGGTCATTATATGCAACAACAGTGACTCAACTTTTTTAACAAACGATTAGCACTACTTTATACTTTTGGCTATAACTTTTTTATAAGGTAAGATATTTCAACGAAATTTTAGACTCGATAGTAAAATAATATTTTTGTTTTGTAAGAAAGGTAAGGAGATTAGAATTCAATCGTTAAGTTAATTTAATTCAATAAAAGACAAAAATTAGCATTTGATCAATGACATGGCCTTGATGTGAAACTGTTCCTGGTAAATGCCTCGTGTGGCCTCCTTTTGCTTCCTTTTGCTTTGAAGGCCATTTGTTACTTCATGACGTAGATTTTTTAAAATATTTTCTACTAACTTGAAACGAAACTTTGCAAGCAGTTCCAATGCGGTGTCAAAATGATTGAAAATCAAAACAATATCCTAGTAGGTCTGTTATGGCATGTTTATCTTGAGCCCAAAGATGTTCGATTCAAATGAATTCTGGATATTTTGTGATGGGCAAACATGTGTTCGTAATTGGATACTTTGCGGCCACGAGTTGGTTTCTTGGGCGGTGATTTTTGGATCAACGTTTGGAACTCCTTAGGGGTACCATGTCCAGGGTGATGTACTGGGCATCGCATGAATTACTACTGCACTGTTTTAATACATCCACCATCTCCTTTTATAGACGTGCACCCCCAAAACATTAGACGTGGTAATCGCAGATGAGCTCACTATTTGTCCTCGCTAATAGAAGAGTACCTACACAAATTATAGTGTTAGTGACTGAGGAAGATTAATTTTGTGATTTTTTTTTTCTCCAGAGCTATTGATCTGAAATACACCACTCAGGTGACCAAAGCGCGGCTGCAGAACTACCAATTAAGAACACTTGATTGGCGACCCCAAAATATCCTTACTACTGTCCAATCAAATATCTTTGGACTTAAGATACACATGCCAATAGAGATTTACTTGGAGATTGTTCAGATTTTTAATAATTTTGACACCGCTTCCGAACTGTTTAGCAAAGTTGTATTTCAAATCAGTTGAAAGCATTTATAGAATGTATGCCATTAAGTAAGAAGTGGTCCCAAAGCAAAAGGAGCCCACGCGATGCACTTACCAGGAACAGTTTTACAAAGCCAACTCATTGATCAAATGCTCATTTTTGTCTTTCATTGAATCAAATTAACTAACAGTTGAATTATGATCTCCTTACCTTCCTTACTAGATTGGAATAGTATTTTATTATTTAGTTTTAGATTTCGTTGAAATATCTTAACAAATAAAAATGTATAGCAGGAAGTTTAACGTTCTGCTAACCCTTTGATCAAAAACATGTGTCCACTGTATTTAGTCATGCCCGATTAGTTGCATATTCCTTTTTTTGCTATCGATAAATTATGACCAAATAAATTCATTATTTGATGTACCAGAACTTTTTAGCAGTAGTATAGTATTTTTCCATTTTTCAATACCAAGCAACCAAGAAAATAAATTAAGTTAATTTAGTGTAAATATTTTGTTTTCTTACAATTTTTGCTTGATATAGAAAAAAACTGCGCATTTCTTATTATATTCGGTTTACTGCTTTTGTTTTCAGTTTTTACTGCAAACGATGACCACCCAAAATAGGATATGTGTAAAAATATGTCAAATATTTATTTTTGAAATGAATTCTTCGACCGTTATAACCCTAGATTAAATACAAAAATTATTATTCTACGGCAAAAAATGCCAAAGTTACATTTTTTTTCTGATTTCCAGTGTGACCAGCCGCCATCTTGAAAAAAGTGACTTCCGATGGTTCGATTTTGGTAAACTTTTTTTCTTATGCATACAACAGCCATTAGAGCAAAACACTATCAAGAAACTTTTGTTGGAATTTGTCCCACTAAAAATCTTGTATTGACTCGTCTCTCGATCTTAACTCGCAGTTGTACAACGCACGCAAAGTTGAACTTAGTTTAAGAAATAACTGGAGTTCAGCTGATCCGTGGTTCAAGTTAAATTTGTACAACTGGCCTTCAGTCAATTGAAACCCTAAGTTGACTCCGAGTTTACTCACCTACTTTTGTGAGTTAACTCAGGGACCAAATTAAGTGCGTTTTCAGTTTTCAGTCAGGGTAAATGGAGGCGTAGAAGATGTCGCACATCGATGGCCCTAGATTTTTGACTTCTGAAAGAGAAAGTTATTCCTCAACTGAAAAACTGTTTCTGAATTGACTCGGAGTTAAATTATTTTTAGGACTAGCTAACTCTGATTTAACTTAGAGTTGACCCTAAACTGAAAAACTGCCTCGTATTTTTTTAAATTTCACATTAAACTCGCGAATCCATCTGACTTTTGGTTGTCACAAATAAATATCCCCGGCACACATCACTCAACTGTAAGTCATATTGAAATCCAACTGAGGCCCTAACAAAAGCTAAAAGTAGCATTGATCATTAATATTATTGCAATGCAACTATAATGACTTTTGTTCTTAATTTCACTTTTGAAATATAAATAAATCATTCAAGTGTGAATTTAATGTTCAAAACATTATTTTTTGTTGCAACAATTCAACGTCAGGTCAGCCTCAGCCTCAGCCTCAGCTTGAACATCAGCATTACATTTTCAAGTGTAAACACTCTCTGTGGCATCAAAAATACAAAATATTGATTCTCATTCAATTTCTCGACCGATTTGGCGGATATTCTTTAATTTTATTGTTCTCGAATGAATTCCACTTGAATAAGAATCATTCATATGCTCGTGTGTGAGCTTCTTTTTTTTTGTTTTGTAACAAAAGATTGACGAGTGAAACTGCTCGCCTATAAAATAGAATTTCTTCAAGTGTTAATAAAAAGGTTGGTGTTCGGCAACAATGTGGCATTCTTTTGTTTATTTTTTGTATGTCCTTTGGCGTTAAGCATGAAATTTAGAGGCAAGGAACTTAATTTTCTATTGGAAAAAGATTACGATAGCAAAAAAGGCCCGCGGGGTTTAACGAAACATTACTGGGGCAACCAACTGACACGACCGACGCGACGCGACGGCCGGCGTGTAAGGCAGCCAAAAAGGGGTTGGTAGTTAGTGCTTTCAGCATTCAATGGATGAACTGAGAAAGAAGTAAATAATTACCTATAAGTAAATATTTTCTTATTCAAAACGCTGATTGCTGAATCAAATGTCATTATTATTATTTAGAAAAATATTTCGGTAGCAGATTTTTTCCCATCACCTTGCGTGATGAAATCTGAAGGTTGTAAACGATTTTTTGAATTATGAATGCTGAATTTTTATAATTATCTAATTTTCTTTATTGATAATTATAAAATAATTATAATTACACATTTTAAAGTTTTAATCGAGGCCAAACTTTATAATTAGAGAAGTATCTATACCTTTATTGCTATGCAAGAAAAAGCAGTATTTTGGCATACTACGTGTCGGCGTACCGCTCCATGTCTACACCAATAAAATTCCCCATAGATCTAGATAGTGTAATCAAACCAGGATTTAAGATCACATAGGTACATTTGTACATAACTCCTTATTTCTCAATGCTTAAATAATGCAAACAGAAAATAATTGGCGCGTTTTTTCAACATGTGACGTGAGGTGCCCTGTAACTGTGGGAGGGTCATCGTATGTAGGACAGACTGAGAGGAGCATTGCTACACGTCTGAAACGGGACATCAGCACTGTAAGTGAAACCAAAGGGAGAGGTCCGCAATGTGTGAGCATACTCCTGAATACAGATGAATACTAGATTCACTTGATTCACTTCAATGAAGTTAAGGTTCAAACAATCGAACCTAATTATATCCGTGGTCTAGTGCCCAAAGTGATTCGAATTAAACGACACCATACTTTCAATCGTGAAAATAGTTTAAGGCTGTCAAAAACAACTCTACAAAATCAATCAAATAGCCGTTGCAACGCGGATACAGTCAGCATAGTTTGTAAGCCAACAACAACAACAGCATGAGACAGAACCTTCGACGTAACGTTACAACCTGCTTAGCCAAAATAGCTCTTAACATCTTTTTGGCATTTTTCTGGTGACCAAGATGCGATTCGTAGCCAAACGTTCGGGGTGGAAAACGGTATTGAACTCGGTAAAAATAAAATGTTTATATCACGGCGAAAACCTTAGATAACTCTCTTCTTTCTTTATTTCTTCAAGCCCACTGTAATTGGTGCAAAAAAAAAGGCGAGTCAAGTTTCCGAAACTAAGTTTATTGGCTTTTAAGCTAAAGCCCTTCAAACTGAGTTTAACTGTTAAATTGTCAGTTTGGCCGGAAGCGAAAAATGTGGGTTTAGGTATAAACTCAATTTTTTCAGAAAGTCCCAACGCCAGCGGCGGCGTGGCGTATAACTGTAATATTCTTAAAGTTAGTGCAAACTTAGGTTTGAAATCAGTTTGAGATCGGTTTGAGATCGGTTTGGGATCGGTTTGAGATCGGTTTGAAATCGGTTTGAGATCGGTTTGAACTCGGTTTGAGGTCGGTCTAAAATCGGTTTGAGATCGATTTGAGATCGGTTTGAGATCGGTTTAAGATCGGTTTGAGATCGGTTTGAAATCGGTTTGAGATCGGTTTAAGATTGGTTTGAGATCGGTCTTAATTCGGGTTGAGAACGGTTTGAGATAGGTTTGAGATCGGTTTGATATCGGTTTGAGATCGCTTTGAGATCGGTTTGAAATCTGTTTGAGATCGGTTTGAGATCGGTTTAAAATCGGTTTGAGATCGGTTTGAGATCGGTTTGAAATTGGTTTGAAATCGGTTAAACATCGATTTGAGATCGGTTTGAAATTGGTTTGATATCGGCTTGAGATCGGTTTGAGATCGGTTTGAAAGCGGCTTGAGATCGGTTTGAGATCGGTTTGAGATCGGTTTGACATTAGTTTGAGATCGGTTAAACATCGATTTGAGATCGGTTTGAAATTGGTTTGATATCGGCTTGAGATCAGTTTGAGATCAGTTTGAGATCGGCTTGAGATCGGGTTTAAATCGGTTTGAGATCGGTTTGACATTAGTTTGAGATCGGTTTGAGATCAGTTTGAAATCGGTTTGAGATCGGTTTGAGATCAGTTAGGGATTGGTTTTATATTAATTTAGATTTAGATTTTTTATTGTAAAATAATTTTTTCAAAATCTATTTACAATGAAAACTTTATTTAGAAAGATTATTATAGAAAAGATGTGTGACTCTGAAAAAATATAGAAAGGCATTAAGTGTTTTCGTTTTTTAAAATTTTTGTTTGTATTTTGAAAAAATTGGGAATTTTTTTTCTATTTGGAGTCTTTTGATTCCTTTTCAACTTGGAATTAATAAAAAAAAAAATTAAGGCCAACCCTTATATATATATACATAGCATATGTATGCACACATGTATGAGGCCGTGAATGCAAAGGTAATGTAACCCATGATGATGATGACAAAAGTCATCAAATTCAAAATTTTATATTTTTAGATATCTATGCTCCTTATATATGTGAATTAACATCCTTAAATCTTAAAAATATAGTATTAAAGATCGATTGAAGATGAAAAATATAAAAAAAGTCGGTTACACCACTTTTGCACTCACAGGGACGATATGACTCCCATGATTCCATTAACTAGGTAACTCAATTTTCAATTTTTGAAATATCTCGGCAAAAACGGTATTATTTTCTGAAATTTTGATATAAGATATTTTTGAACATCAAGAAGTATAAAAATTAAACTGTCAGTCGGTCTCTAGTAGGTAGGTATCTATGAACACTGCTTTCTCCAAAATTTTTAAAATTGAGTTACCTAGTTCTTGCAATCAGTGGACGATATGTAAGAGAATGTGTATTGCACTATTTTCTTTCATTATTAATTTTATAATTTAATAATTTGTTATTTCTAACATGACCAATATGAATTTCAATAAGTTCTTTACTTAAAAAGAATAGAAAACACTAAAGGAATTAAAAGGAACTTGTAAGGAATTATGAGTACTTTTGGAATTGAAAAGGAACTGAAAAGTATTCAAGTACAAATCATAAGTACAAAAGTAATCTATACAAACATTTCAAGAACTTTTGAGGTACTTAAATGCGAGTACAAGTACATGTACTGGTACTTGGAATTTTTAAGTACAAGAACCAAGGAATTTTACTAGTACTTAAAAATTTCAAGTACAAGGTAATTGTACTTAAATTGTACTTATGTACCAATATACTTAATTACCTTACAGCTCTGTTTTCACAAAATGAATTAATTGTGATAAAAGAATCGCCCAGGGGGTCGATTCTCTATCTGTAAACTGTGAAGTGATAAATCTGATTATGCTTCTACGCCAGATGTGATTCAAAAAGTGTGGAAAAATTAATACAAATACCAAAATGTATTCATATGATAATTCTTCTATCCCAATCAATATATTCTGTGAAAACCTGTGAAAAGCTAAATGATAAAGAGAAACAATTTATGCTCATTAGATACACCCAAGTTGCCATCTTGGTCTCTTTATGACACAACAACCATCTTTTACTATAAGAGATTGAGAGAGATGAGATGCATTGTTTTCAAGCCTCAAGGGAATTGGATATTGAAATAAGAATGGGGCTAGCAAATTAATGTGTTGACTGTTTTTTTCGTAAGGTCTAAGGACTTTCAAAAGTTTTTGGCCTGTAAATTTTGAACGGTATTGGGGCTTAACAACTTACTGCCTGAACAGAATGCAAGACTGAGCTGGAATAGATGTCAAAAAAGCTGCAGCTGGATCTGCAAGAGTTGAACAATTTTTAACGTTTACTGCATCATTTTTGACAACCATTCCAGCTCGGTCGCCCATTCTGTCAGGCAGTTAAAGTAACATGTAAAATGTGTTTATTCAAGAGCCCTGGCTCTAGAAATTGAAACAAAAAATAAAAACAGTACTGGGCGAAACTAAAGATTTTAGCAAATTTACACGTTTAAGCGAAATGAAGAGGTTAATGATAACATCTGATAATTTAATTTCAATCTTTTTTCATTAATTGAAAAAAATCCATAATAAATAAATGATAAATGAATGAATCGATAGAATATCGATAGCTAAGGATATCCATAGAATTATCATAAAAGAACCTATTAAATTTAACCACAAGAGCAAATATGTCTGTTCGTATACTTCCTAAAACTGCCTTTTTCTTCCTATTTTGGCCGAAAGTTCTGTCAAAGCTTATATAAAAAAATTAAACTGACAGAACTTTGAACTTAAGTGTTTTGTCGAGCAACCGCAACAAAAAATGTTTTTTTTACTATGCAATCAGTGTCCTCGAAGTTTAATATATTTATTTGTTTTTCCAGCTCCAAGATATTTTGACGATTTTAAAGGCATCTTTAAAACTTTTTTAAAAATCGGATTTTAATCTTACTTCCTCTTTCGGATTTGGATCGCAATCAAATTTTTTTTTTGGATCACTCCAAAAACGATATTCTCTCCAAAATTTTGTCAATTTTTTTGGCCGAGTGGTAAAATTTAATTTTATTTCTTAGAGTCACTAACATATTCGATGAAATTTTAAGCACGAAATAATTATTCGCTGTTTTATTCTCCAGCTAATTTGTAACAGTTTTTTTCATGAGACTTAGATAAAGTTCACTTTGAAATGAAAATCAAATTCAAGAGATATTTGACAAGAAACAATTTATCAAAGCCAAAGGGGAAAACCCATTTTGTTTTAAAAGATTCACTTGATACATCGAAAATATATTCTTTGGTTGAGTAAAATTTTGTACACAAAGAACTGCAGCCGTTTTCTACATAAATGTTATGTTAACATATTGCAAGCATTTAAGTTGGTGTTTGAGGGCAATGGGGGAGCTAAAATTCAGCACGTTCTGCGAACTGCTCAGATTTATAAATCTTATGAGTCTTTTAAAATATGAATACATATAACTTTTTTGTAGGTACCCGTGTGACGTTCTGGACATTATATGTGAATAGCTTTAAGGGCGTTTTTCAAATTGCATACCAATTTCAGCTGCTCTATTTTCAGTCTCAATTTTTCCATTAATCATTAGGTATGTTTTTGCATTATGAAAAATTTGTTTGACTCTATAAGCACTGTCCTATATTACTTCAATTAAACCATAATATAAATAAATAGTATTTTTAATTTTTAGTGCAAATAAAATCTTTTCGAATCTTAAATAAATATATACTTTCATATAATTTTTTTGAAGACTGCTAGCATTATATATATATTTCTTGGTTTATGAACATTTTAACTTTATTAACAGAGCACTCAATAATTACTGCCCTAAGTGTATATTATACCCGAGCTTTCTATTACTTAATTTTTCCTTCAGATGGGATAAAAATGAGAACGAAAACATGCTAGAGGAGGGCGACATACATATCTCTTGTAAAATTCCTTCCTACGTTTTATTCTGGGGTAGGCAATAATGTTTAGGTATCTAGTTACACTCTGTATAAACCTAAACTGATTATGCCTTCAATGAAATGTTCAAATTGAATAAGTCCTTTTAAGTGCCAGGATATTTTCCAGAACATTTGTGAAAATGCTTCTATTAATTATACAGGGTGATTCCATATTGAAATAAATAACAATTATTGGCAGCACCGAAAAGAGACAAAAAGGTTAAATCGTAAGTTTTCAATTTTTGGAAAAAAAAGGAATTTAATCAGAAGTGTATACACTACTATGAATTTTTACTATGTTTCAAATTTATAATTAATTTCTTTTATTTCAAGTCTACTTCGAAGTGTAACTTTGTAACAAACTTTAATAATTCATAAAAACATTGCATATCGCTGACAACTTAAAAATTGACCTTTTATTACGATTAAGGAAGAGAGTATTATTTTTTTCAAATAAAGACAACATTAGGTGCTGAACATTTCTAAGACATTTTAAACAAAACTTTAAAAATTCATTAAAATAAAATACGTACCTACTCAATGGTTGACGAAAAACCTACTCAAAATATTTTAACTTTCATTGCGATAGTGCTATAGTTGTTAATATCCTGATGGAGCTCCCTCCTTAGCATATAAGGACAGGAATTGCTTCCACTTAGCTTTAGTTTAGTTTATTTTTTTCATCCCGGATGAAACGATGTGTACCTGTTTTTGGTCCATCTTATGCTATGCCAATCACCCTGTATATTTTTGTAAGTAAACAAATTTCCCTTTCTTCGTAAACTTATCTGGGTGGGTGGTGGTTGTTTGAAATTTAATTTTAAAGTTTTTTTTATTTTTCTTTGAGAGCACAATCCGACTTGAAAAAGGACATCCTGTGTTATAAGTGAATGATTTAAGGTGTTGATTTGACTTTATTCTTCTATTAGAGGACGTGTGATATGGAATTAATTGTGGGGTTGATATGCGTTAAATGTAATTTAGATCAGAATCCATCAAATATAATTGATTGAGTCTGCAAAATAAATCTCCTTAGGGTGGTATCAAATTCAGCAAAAAAGATTTCTGAATCGATGCTTGAAAAAAAAAAATATATCAAAATACGGAAAAGTTTTTTTTTTCAATATCGATGGCGCGAATGCCTTGTAGCTTTAACCTCACATTTGTTAAACAAAATTCTTTGATTTTGCTTTTGAATAAAATTGGAAAACAATATTCTTCTGTTTAAGTGGAGCGAATGAATTAAGTTCAAATAAAAGTATTGATGCCGTTTCCGATTGGATTTTCGAACTGTTCTACTCCTTTTTGATTCCAATCAAATATAAAAACATCATGCTGTAGAGTTTACACACACACTACTGAATGACGCCATTTTACAAAATAGCTTCTTCAAGCATTTATCACTTTTGACAAGTAGTCAAACAAAAACTGTTTATGTATGCTGGTGTTCTAAATCTACTCCTTCTCTAAATCGGGAACAGAAAAAGAGTCCGAAAATAGTACTCCGAACAGCCAATCGAAAGCTTTTGGAGTAGTTGGAGTGAAAATGGAGTAAAAAAGTAGTACTCCGAACGTCCACTCGAAAACGACATAATTGAGGTCTACTCCATATTATTGCATTTCGCCCAGGTACCAGTGGCATGGCGTAGCAAGCACTTCGGGTGCTCCGAATGAAAAGTTTTTTAGGGGCTCCCTTTTTCTTTGTTTGCCTTTTTATTTGTAAGCTAGAAGGGACAACATGTCCTTAATTTTCAAAAGATTTAAATTTTAGCTCATAAAATTGAACACAAAAAGATTGTAACACCTTTTTCGTAGGAGCAACAGATTTTAAGAAAAACTAAATATTAATATTTACTGCAGTGGTAGCGTGGCACGTTTTTATCAAAATTTGCTGCTCTAATGAAATTTTTAATTTCAATAAATTTTGTCGACTAAACTGGTCATAAAGTTTTTGCAGGTTTTTCACTAAATTATTAATTTTATGACAATAAAATAAGCTAGTTGTTTTAATATTGAAATAAACATTTAGGTATATACCAACAAAATTATTAGTCCCAGCCCAAATTAAGGGCATGAACTTTTTATTAAAAACTTAAGACGTTAATACGAAGCTCCACACATAAATTTAGTTTTTTGATGATTATTTTGACCTAATTAAATTTTATTTGTGTCGAATAGTTGATGGATTAGGAATATATGCACAAAAACACTTTTATAAACTAAACGTAAAGTTTAATGTCAGATAATTACTAGCCCAATCGAGTAAGGATTTTAAATGGCACTTTTCGATGGACATTTTTTTTATGTAATCTGTTTGGATACGCCTCCAGATTAAAAGAACGAATTTTTGAAATTTTAGGGGTTAAGGAAGAGCGCCATCTTGAAAAAGAGATTGGTTGGGTTATTATTTTACAACTCTTTCACAACTTTACAACTAAAATCAGAATAAAATTATCTTCACTTTTGAGTCATGTGTTGGGGGTGGTATCGCGTTTCTTGCATTTTTTGAGAATTGCTAGTTGAATAAATTGTAGTCATTTTAACTACCTATGAAATGAGCCTTCGACTGATATTGTTGCCCATAATTGTGTGTTCATTCCAACGCCAAAGTATACATTTTTTTCAGAATCGAAAAATAAGTTGAGTTATTTTCGATTTTTTTTCCGAATCGTTGTGAGAAGAAACTGTTTATTACAATCTTGACCCATTGGTGGCTATAAGGGGGGGCGTCATGGGGGTCATGTCCCCCCTGGGACTTTTCCAAGATATACAAATATTAGACAAATGAATTTTATCATAAACAAAAAATTTCACTGCTCAAAGGGTATTTAAAGAGTTAAAACATAAAAAAAAAACATATCGTCAGTTTTCTGTCAAAACCTAGTAAGTCTAATTGAAAAATTGCTTAGAAGGCACAAAACACCGATTAAAAAAGGTAATAAAGATAGTAAAAGGTTTTAAAACTGGTCGATATGTACATCGTTCGTGAAAAGTCGTAAAAATTATTCTTCAGCCAGAAAAACAAGAACAGTTTTCATTTCAAGAATAAAACAGAATTTAACTTTTCGTTTACAGTTAATAGTTTTACCGTAAAAATAATTTTGAAATTGATTTGATGATTTTGTGAATATTTCTGACACCATAAACCGAATCAGATTATTAATTCCATGGCATCTCACATATGTTCTTCGAAAGGTTACTAAGTAGTCACAAAAGGTCAGGTAGTAATAGTTGATAATTTGGCAGACATAAAATTTTCAAAAAAATACTGAATCATGAAAAAACTTTGAAAATTCATTTAAAAAAATGTATGTCACCAATGAATCTATAAGGTCTAGGTCAAAGTTTTTTCATGATTCAGCATAAATTTTTGAAAATTATCTACTGTTACTACCTGACCTTTTATGAATACTTAAACTTAAAATTCCTTAAACACATTAAGTCCTCTGTATTTTGGGGGCCCTTTTATTTCGGGGGCCCCGTATCATTGATATGGCTGATACTGCGGTAGCTACGTTACTGCCAGGTACAACAGTTGGGTTCATCAGTTAGATGCTGTTGTACCCTTTCTAAGACCCAAATTTACAAGATTTTTTATTGAACGGTTAATACAGGGTGTCCGCCGGGAAGGTATACTGCTTTGTTTGTTTATAATTTTTGATTAAATGATAAATGATAAATGATAATAAATTTATAATATTGATAAATGTTTTATTTAATGTCGGCAATTATGTGTGGAATACAATATCAGGTAAATGTCCGCCTCTGTTAGTCTCATAAATGCGACCCCTTTTGAGCACATTTTTCATTACATTTTCACACATTTCACGCAGTTTTTCATTAATTTCATCACGAATATTTTGTTTGAGTTGCTCAAGCGTTTCTGGTTAGTTTGCATAAGCCTTGCTTTTCAGATATCCCCACAAAAAGAAGTCCAGAGCAGTCAAATCAGGCGACAGTGGTGGCCAATCAACATCACCATTTCTTGAAATAACTTGTTGTGGAAAGAGGTCTCGCAGTAATTCCATTGTAATCCTGGCTGTATGAGATGTGGCATAAAAAAGTTTTCAAAGTTGTTCTTTGAAGACCAAGCTCCTGAGCACGGCGTCGAATTGAGGTTGATAGATTGTTTTGAACACTTCCTTCAACAGCTGTAATGCTTTCAGCCGATCTTTTAGTATGTTGCGGTCCACGCTTGGGCCTATCATCTACATACCCTCTTTCTTCGAAATCTTATACTATACCATAAATAATGCGTTTTGTTGTTTCTCCCAAAAATTCCACGTAACTTTCTCGTCGTCACAGTAATCGATGATTGATTTTGATAAAATGTTGTAACGATTGAAACACGTTGGCTTATCGAATATTTTTCCATAATAAATTTGCCACGAGTCTACTTTACGACTGCCAAATATGAACTGTCAAGACTCGTGTTTACCAAAATGGCGGAAACCCTGTATTTACAGTTTGCTTAACGTTAGTTATCTTAAAGTAAATTAGAGTATACATTGATTATTAAATATATGTTGGCACATAGCAGGGGGCCTAACTTTTGACATTGATAATTTTTTGCTTAATTTACTTTTACATTGAATTGTCATTTTCTTTATATCTTATCTTAATCTAATGCCTGCTTCATTTCTCGGAGTGTTCAGGTTCGGTTGTCATTGATGTGGTTGGTTGGAGGGGGAGTGAGGCTTTCAGCCAAGGTAGGGAGCTGACCTTGGGTCAGCGTAGAAGGAAATGTTCCTCGTCAGTTATTGAAATAACATCCTCATCTAGTAGTTCCATCGCTTCGGGGTACCGTTGGTTGGGAATATCGTGGCTGGTTTATAATTCCTTCTATCAGAAGGTTCGGGTGGCTCATCAGATTTTGTAGACATATTCTGCTGGATTGGATGAGGTATATCCATCTAGTTGTAGAATATTGGCCTCTTCATAGTGTCTCTTGTTGCTGACATGTTTTCTTCGTATTCTGTCGAAGTGCAGTCCTGTGCAGATCCGCGGAATCTTCCTCTGGAATATGATAATTTTGGTCGGTGTTTACCGACTTCTATAGAAATTCACAGCATGAACACACTGTGAATTCTATATTTCTAGGGGAATTTGTTTAAATTCAGACACCTGGAAAATAAATGCCAGTGCTCTTTTTCCATTTTTTCCTTCAATAATTTTGATTTTGAAGAAACAAAATTCTTTTAATAGATAAACCTATAGAAAATGTTATTTGAAATGTTTTTAAAATACCTAAATCGAAAGAAGAAAACTAGTGAAACAAATTCAAACTATCACAACAAATTACATACTTCGCTAAAATGAAATCAATGTTACGAGTAGCAAAGCAGCAAAAACAAGACATAATAATTTTCCAAGATCAAATAGAAATCGTCAACACTAATTAACAATTAATTAAGAGTAGATTATTAAGCAGCAAACCATTCAATTAAAGAATTTTAACCACGCTTCGAAGAGGGTAGTTTCTGCAAAGTAACAAAAAAACATAGAAAAGAAAGCTTGGAAAATTCAAAACTGTCACAACTAATTACCGGTGAACTATAAAGGAACAACTAACTAATTATTAAAGAAGTTTCAACACCTTTCTGAGAAGGTGTTTTTCTAACTTGACATTAATGCGGGAAGAACCAGTACCAGTACATCGGACTCAACAGTGGTCGTATATTAACGTATAAGAAACGCTACAGAAGCTTGTTAACAATATTCATTTCGTGTATATGTACATTTTGCATTACTATCTATACTTGTATCCGTTGTTAACTTAACGAGTTGATGTCATGTCCTGGATGTTGTCTTCTTTTACTTCAGTGCGGTAAAATTCCAAATTGTATAATTTCCGTTTCTATAGTCGCTCATCCCAAAAATATGGAACTAAATCCTTTTTATCTGTTCTAAACTTCGAAAACAAAACCACAAAAGATTCCTTACGCTTGTAACCCAATTAAGGATAGAGCAGATGCATAACCCGCATAAATATTCAACAACAAAAGGAAGTACCTACACTTAGAATATACTTTTTTTTACATACAACAAATTGTTATATTAGTTTGAAATATTTATAGTACAAAATTCTATCACATGCGCTTTTGTGATCAATTTTCCTAACCAAATTCATATCATTAAAACTTAAAAGGACTTCCTTTCCCTTGTGGAGCTATTAGGTAGCTTAACTAAAGTCTTCTTCTGCAGCTATATTTTTTTTTTCTGTGAAATAATTGAAATTTTAATAAAACAAAAGTTCTGTTTCGTCTGTTTCTTTGTAAGAAATCCTAAAAACAGCAAGGAGGGCTTTTGGTGACCTTGGATTTCCTTTTTTTTTATGTTTTCCCTCTTAAGAATAAGAGATTTTGATTTAGCAGAAGCTAAAAAGCATGAATTCGAGACTGGCATACTCATATTTACCGAGACAAGGAAAAAAATTATGTACCCACCTTCCTAGTTGTATAAAAATAAAAATGTTTTGATTTCTGTGAGATATTTTACCAACGCCCACTTCAGAGTTTGAAACATGATGGTTGTGAAATATACTCCGCCCTCTCCAAGTAATTGGTGAGATGCCTTTGTAAGTAACCACCCATATCTCTACAAATACCAACGTACGATTTGGAAAGCAGATGTGTACATATTCGAAGAGGTAAATGTGGAAGGACTTATTCGAGATTTTTCATAAACAAATCCTTCCAGCAAATGAGGACACATGCGCTTAGCTCATTCTGATCCAATGGTTTCATTTTCTTAGCTTTGGATAAATGTAGGTACTTTCGCGTAGCTTTGGGTACCTATATCCTGGGGTTTTGTTCTTTTTTAATAGAAAGTTTATGTTATAAGCTATAGAGAGAATGATAGAGATATCCATTAATTACTTGTTTGTTTGTGTTTTTTTTTGTTGTAGAAAAGAAAACTTAGATTTAGATTTAGTTAGATGTTCTGTTTGTTTTTTTTTTATGCTTGAAATAAAATCAAAGACAAATGTTCATGGTTTCTTGATTTAATAGTTTAAATAACATTTTCGAAAAATTACAAAACTTTAAGTTCTCAGGATTCGATGCGGATAGGCATGATTTGGTTTCGAATTTTCTTGTGTCAAACAATAACCTCATCAACTCCCTGTGGATTAAATATCTGGGCGATTCTCCGCAAATTGATACTTTTAAGAGCGCAATATTAATGTAAAGTTTGTTAAACTTATAAATTAAGTTAGTTTAGTTAGTAATTAAATCAATGATTGTTATCATCACTAAAGTTGAGGTGGTTGCACTACAAGTGTACATTTTTTTTACAACAGATTTTAACTACAAGTAAAAAGGTTGAAATGCCAGGGTAGTGACACTTTTTCGCTTGCCACGGTAGTGACATTTCATACTTTAATCCACTTTTCAAAAAAACTGTTACAGTCAAAATGTTTAAGAAAAATGTAGCAAATACTATTAAAAAATGGTTTGTTCCATTAAAAAAAGTATTGGGTGTACCGGGGTAGTAACCATATATTTGCGCCAAACTGAAGTCAAATGTTTGCTGCTTAATATCATAGCAACTAATTTGGAGTGAGTCGTTTGTTTATCGGAGCTTCGTACGCCTTTTGCACTACATTTTCATTCCTTCTACCTTAAATTCCAAAAGCCTTCAATTGGAAGTTCTGAGTAATGTTTTCGGAGTATTTTTCTTTTGCTGATTTCACGAAAGATTAGGTCCTGTACTTGGAACATACATAAGACATAAGTTTTTTGTCAGATTACATGTCAAAAGTGATAAATGCTTAAAGAAGCCATTTTTTTAAATGACAACATTCGGTAGTGTGTGTGTAAATTTGGGAAGCCCCTGTTTTATATTCAATTAGAATTGGAGAGTAGTAAAACAATCAGAAAATCCAAAACGACGTATTAGGTACTAAAATAACACGGCTTAGTCCAGTCGAACATAATATGCTTTCATTTGTGAAAGATCTTGGTTTTGACATGAGCGTAAAACCTCATTGTTTCAAATCTTATCTGGGCTATTTTCCTGGAAAAGTCAGCCTCTTAAGACTTAAGTGATAAAGAAAGAGAAGTATTCCAAGGGTGGAAGCTACGAGCCGTAACTTTATTGGCTGACAAACCCACCTTGGCCTTCTTTGGATCCGATTCACCCTTAGAAACCCACTGTTTTGACTGTTGTTTGGTCTCTGGTGTGTTGTGATGGATCCATGTTTCGTCCACGGTTACAAAACGGCGCAAAAACTCCTCTATATTGCGATTAAGCAACGCCAAACCTTCCTGTGAAGTTGTTACACGATTGCGTTTGTGGTCGACTGTGAGCAAACGCGGCACCCATCTTGCGGAAAGCTTTCTCATGCCCAAGTGATCATTCAAAATTGAAACCACTGAGCCATGCGAGATCCCTACGGCTTCCACAATCTCTCGCACTTTCAATCTTCGGTCGGCCAACACCATATCGTGAATTTTTTCGATTGTTTCGGGTGTAGAGACCTCAACTGGGCGTCCAGGACGTTCGGCATCTTCAGTGCTTGTACGGCCACAACGAAATTCAGTAAACCACTTTTTTACCATTGAAATCGATGGTGCAGAGTCCCCATAGTATTTAACAAGCCTAGACTTGGTCTCGGTAATGGTTTTTTTTTCCCAAGAAATAATGCTTAATAAGCACACGAAATTCACTTTTTCCATTTTCTCCTCAAATTAGTGAGTAGTCTGATAAAAATAGCTGTCAAACACAAACTAACTGACGCAGCAAGTTTAAATTTTGACAGGAGTCAACTGACAGATGCCTGTTGACAGGAGCAGTGTTGCTGTTTCACTAAAGAGGTTAAAAATTCAAAAAGTCACGGACTTATTGATCCGCCCTCGTATTATGGCAGATAATTGCTGATGTTTGATGAGGGATAAGCCTCCTGGGAAGGGGCAGGGAGGAAAAGATGTCCCCTTAGCCCTGAACCGCCTCACCACCAAAATAGTTTTAATTTTTACAATGGACTTTTAACAAATATGTACTTGTCTTTTTTCTGTAAGAGTCTATGATTTGACCCCACCCTGACAAAAATATTGTGGGCACCTATGGCCTCAAGCTTGCATAGTAACTTGTTCTTAGTTAGTCTTGACAATTTAAATTTTGTCGTTTTAATTTTTCTAAATTGTGCGTCTTGCAGCTTTGCTAATTTAATATCCAGTTAGCCAGTTAGTGAAGACCCTCCGGAAAAAGGAGTTAAAGCTTCTTATTTTTAATAATTTGACATTGATTAAAATTAATTTAAACTTTAGCTAATTTTTTTCTTTATATCAAGTTGAAAATGAGTAAAAGCTTCTTTTACTTAAATCTGTATCGTTTATATGTTTGCCTTTGATGAGTTGTAAAAATTAAAATTTGGTTATAATACCAAAAATGCTTCTTTAAGATCACACAGCGCACGATAATTGTTCATGGCTATTTATTATATAATTCAATAAATAGGTCATTGCAAATGGTTAAACCACAGAGTGCTATTAAATTAGAGGGAGTATTTTGCAGGGGGCGAGATGCAAAAGCACCCTTTTCGGTTTTTTGCATATAACTCGAAAACGAAGAAAAATTTTCAGAAAATGGTGACAGCTTTTTTTGTAGACAGTGAAATTTGTAATCTTAATAGATTGGGTATTCAAAACTTTTTTTTATTTTAAGGTCAGTTAAATTAAAAAAAAAAACGTGAAAAAAAAACATATTTTAAGAAGGTTCTTATTACGCAATTTCTATATATAACTGAAATAAATCAGCCAAGTAGAAGACTTAGCATTGAGGATTGGACTTGTTGATATAGCCTTTTATGGCCTTTAGTCCTTTAAATTGGCGACCTTCTTATAGAAACTATGCCTGGCCGGGTAAGAAAATTTCCAGCTTAATGATTAGGAATTCTAATCTTGTTGGATATAGTTAACAGTGCATTTTTGTCAAAGAATTCACGTTAGTTAAACTGAACTTAGTACAATTGCGTATGACAAAGGCCTCCGCTTATGACCCAAAGTGAGTAAGCCGGATGAAACGCCAATTTGTAGGACTAGAGGCCATAAAAGCGATTTTGAATTAATCACATTTTTTGTTTTATTACATTTTTGCCCATAACTTCCTTATCAGCAAAGATAGGTATAGGCAGTAGCAGATGCTCCTATCATTTGAAAAACCCTCTATCATTCTACAAACTCCTAATTTCTCTCAATACAATATTATTTTCTTTTCTCAGAATATAGGCTTGTTGGCAGAGTCAAACAAGCTTTTCATAACGCAAATATAATCAAAATGAAAAATTTTAATTAGATATGGTGCAGTTGTAATTGGTGTGCTCACAAAAAAGTTGTAAGGATATTATTAAGGGAAATGCAAATATCTTATTTTCATTCTGTGATTTTTTTGTTGGGTTTATTCATTGAAGCAGTACGTTGATCGTGTTAGAATTAAAGCTTACACATTTTTCTCCAAACAACAGCTGGCTACATATATTTTTGTGTTGAAATATGAATTAAAATAGGCTTTTCTGGATATTAATTTAACTCGACCATTTCAACTTATATGATTCGGCTTAATTTTGGAGAAAATTTCTTATGGCAACGATTTGTTTGGTTGTTTTTTTTACAGCAACCATTTACAGCCACGCCTCTTTTTCTTAATCATATATTGAATGAATATTTATCAACAAACACATTTTCTATGAACTAAAGATTCCAAAGTATTTATTTGGCACTGGCACTGGAAACACAGTTTTAAAAGTTCTTTGAGCTCAGCTATGACCAAAAGAAATCAATAAACGAGATTAGGAAGAAAATTGACATTCATTCTTGTGTTCAAATTCAATAGGATCCTTAATGACGAATTCTATGTATAGTTAGAATTCATATTCAGCTAAAAACAATAGCATGCTTTACTGAAAATCTAATCTGCCAGGAAATTTTCAAGGCAAAATTTAACAATTTTCACTTAACAACTCAAACTAACTATCTGATTTTCGATTTGTCAATTCTTGATAAATAAAAATATAAAATGAAAATACCAGACGTTGTCCTTATAGGCTATTGAATATAGCATATAGAAAGAAACTAAGAGATCATTTTACACCCAACTTCCCCCCTTTTCCCCTAAACAAATACTCTTCCAGCGAGATATTTTTAAAGACTATTTTGAAACTTCATTCTCATTGCACCTGAAACGTTTTCACCAAGTTTCATGATGGCTCCAAAGTTTTTGTTTGCTTTAAAGGAATCTCTGTACTAAATTAGAAAAGATAAAAAAGCTGCATTTTAGTATGATTTTCAAAATACTTTTGTATTAATCGGTAAAAATATACAATAGACATTTTTAAACTTTTCGGATTAGCCGCGTTATAAATGTCTATTGTAAGCAACCGCGAAAACCTTAAAAGTTATATGGTAAAAATATACATTTATTTTTAATAAACTAAATAACAACTTTCACTTCATAAATTAAAAGTTAGTTAAATAACATAACATTGAAATAACGTCGATAAAAAAACAAAAAATTGGCTTACTTTGACCGTCTGTACCTCGATCGATTTTGAAAAAATATTTTTTAAATGAGTTATTTTTAAGAATATTTAATTATTTTTCTTAAAAATTAAAATTGTATGAAGCATTGCCTGTTCCTATTTCTACTCCAAAAAGAGCCATCGGCAAAAAAAGCAACAAATGGAATTTTTCAAATTTTTCTGGAACTTATTTTTTTAATTTAAGTAACGAAAATTTTTTGAATGATGCATTTCTATGGTAAATTTTGTTTTCTATAAAAAAGATTTTCAGCATTTTCTCGAAATTTTACTCCATTTTCGAGTTATTTGCAAAAACGCAAAAACCAAAATTGCACCCTCGAATTTAATACTGCCCATAATCTCGTAAAGGCCCTATCTACAAAATTTTCGATTTTAAGTTTTTTTGCAAATTTGGAGCTAAGGAATTGCCTCCAATTTATTCGTAACGGGTGATTTTTTAAGAGGTATAGAACTTTAAAAACACAAAAAATTCGAAAAAATGAATGAAATATTTACTTGAATCGATAGTTTGAAGCTTGCAATTTAATGTTTAAAGATAATTTCATGCAAATGTTGACCGCGGCTGCGTCTCAGGTAGTCCATCCGCTGAGTCCAATTTTGGCATACTCTTTCACACATATCGGCCGGTATCTCACGAATGAATGCATGGATGTTGGCTTCCAGTGCGTCAATCGAAGCGGGCTTGTCCCTATAGACATTAGCCTTGACATACCCCCACAAAAAATAATCTAATGGTGTCAAATCGCACGATCTAGGCGGCCAATTGACCGGCCCGAAACGTGAAATTAACTGTTCACCAAACTCGCCTCGCAATTGCGCCATTGTTTCGCGTGCTGTGTGGCATGTGGCACCGTCTTGTTGAAACTACATATCATGCAAGTCAAGAACTTCCATTTCGGGCAAAAAAAGTTTGTTATCATCGCTCGGTAGCGTTCACCATTGACAGTAACGCTGCGATTCGCATCATCTTTGAAGAAATATGGCCCAATAATGCCGCCGGCCCATAAACCGCACCAAACAGTGGCTTTTTCGGGATGCATTGGTAGCTGTTGCAATGCTTCTGGCTGATCTTCACTCCAAATGCGGCAATTATGCTTATTTACGTACCCATTCAACCAAAAATGAGCCTCATCGCTGAACACAATTTTTCGATAAAAAAGCGGATCCTCGGCCAGCTTTCCAAGAGCCCATTCACCAAAAATTCGGCGTTGTGGTAGGTCGGCTGGCTTTAGTTCTTGCACCAGCTGTATCTTAAAAGGCTTTACGCCCAAATCCTTCCGCAAAATTTTCCACGTAGTGCTGTAACAAAGGCCTAACTGCTGGGAACGGCGCCGAATCGACATTTCGCGGTCTTCTGTCACACTAGCTGATACGGCCGCAATATTTTCTTCACTACGCACAGTACGTAAACGTGTTGGTGATTTAATGTCCAACAAAGTAAATTTGGTGCGAAATTTGGTCACAATCTTCCGAATAGACTGCTCAGAAGGTCGAGAATGCCGACCATAAAATGGAAGCAGCGCGCGATGAACATTTCGAACCGAGCACGAATTTTGATAGTAAAATTCAATAATTTGCAAGCGTTGTTCATTTGTAGGACGATCCATGGTTAAATTGCAAACCAAACTGAAGCTGTTTGACAGTGACACAAGGTACTAAACACACGTCAGCTGTCAAAACCAGTGTTGCCAAAACCAAACCAGCTAAAAAATCACCCGTTATATATTTCTTGACACTAGATCTTTGAAAAAGACAGAAAATTTCAATTTCTAAAAGCCCTAACTACAAATCATATGCACTGAAATTTTTAAAAGCTAACCACATAGAGCTTTTTATAAGCTGCTGCATACTGAAAGCAGACCCACTTTATCGTTTTAAAAGCCATATGTGGCAGTTGGGGCTATTTACAAATTTTCTAGAGTCATTTCTGTTTTTTTTTTTTAACGAAAAAGATCTTTACAGAAATTAGTATTTTATACTTTTTATTTTAAATTTATTTAAATTTATTTAAAAAAAGAAATTTTAATACAAAAAGTTTGCAAATTCGTGTACATAGGGCCTTTCCATTTATTTTTTGAAACACACAAAAATCCTATCTACGCTTTTTTATAAATTCTCTAAAATTTTTAATAATAGGTAATTGTGATAAATAAAGCACACATTACGCTTTAAAAAAATATTTTTTGGATTTTTTTACGTTTTATATTCAGGTTGTGGTTACCGATTAAGTATTTTCCTTTATAACTCAGAAGTATGAAAACTGCAGTTAGGGCCTAATTGGACAGAATAGCACTCCGCGATTTTCTCATCTTCAATGACCTATTTAATGATTTTTGCAATAAAAACCCTTGAACGTCTTAATTCCTTAGTGGCCTATTTTTTTTTGGCTATATTCAATAGCCTATTAAGCTCAATGGTCATGATCTAAAACCCAATGATCTAAGCCTAAGGGCTTGATCAAAAACACAGCATTTTTTTCCTTAAAAAAAAACTGAGTTTAATTTTGTTTTCATCGTAGAATTTCCTTAGGGCTTGAAAAAAAAACACAGCCCACATGCAAATTTGTTAGGCTAATACTAATTTTTGTATTTATTTCAAGGGGCCTGGAAAAATAAATTTTGGCATATATTACTTAGTCCCAACTTTTATTTTTCGTCCTTCTTTTGAACATATATTTATATTTTTTCAAGAGATCAAATGGCATACTGGTATTTGAGTTCTGACTATCTCACGAAATTTTTATACCACAAAAAGAACGATTTAAATGCTTTTTTCTATTTTGTTTTTTTTTTTATAATTACTTTCTTGTTACAAAAGTTCTAAGTTCCAAGCATGGTCGTGCATTTTATTTTTATTTAAATAAAATTCATTGAAATTAAAATCGAATAAATCCTCAGTTTTGATCCATAAAGAAAAATTGAAAAAAGTCAAATTCTCCTTATGTCCATAAGTTATGAAATAACTGCTTTAAATTTGTTTTCTGATACATAGGACACAAGTGACTACATTTTTGTACCAAAAATAATTTTTTTTATCAATGATTAGAAAAATTATAAGAATTTCAAAATTTTATTGAACATTTTACATGTCATTTCCCATATAAAACTTATTTTGCCTTGGGGCGATTTGCATTTCATATTATTTTAGTCTTTGTAATGTTTCTCGATAGGATTCTAGACCTCACGACAACAAAATAAAATATTCATCTAAATTCATCTCCCTCGCTCCTTTGTATGCATAGACATATAGAAAATTATTGATCACTGTCACAGGCAAACAATTTTAATGAGCTCCTATGAGCAGCTTATATTTCAACGTCTATATTCATCTCAGTAATGTCAAAATTAAGCCATTGGTCTTAGACACTTAAAATAAAATAAGCAGAACAAGCTATACAAGTAAAAAAAATCCACAAAGTTCTTGAGCGATACCGTCAAGTTCTACCCGGTTCAATGATTCGTCGTTACAATTTCCACAAATAAACAAATACATACCTACCACATGAGAAGAAAACGGTTTAAGGTTCGTAAAGGAACTTCCCTTTCATCAAATCCAGTTCCATGTTTAACGTTTCTATTTATTTATTGGCCGCGTTCCGCCGGCTATCGGATAGGTTATCAAAGATAACTGAGTAGCCGATACTTTTGTGAAAAGCTGACAAAAAAGTTGAATTAAAATTGTTTTTAATTTGCAAAAAATCTTAAGTCTTATTCCATTTATATTTACATATTGCGTAGAGTCCAAGGTGTCGCAAATAACCACTATCTAGCTGCATCTAACTAATTATTTTTCCTTTTAAAAAACCCGACACTGCAAAACTCAAGATGAACAACTCAAACTTCTTGTCAAATATCAGCTGTTTTGAAATTTCTCTTTGAATTGCTGAGTATCCCAAAATTTTGGGATAACTTCGGATTTGTTTGTTGGTCACAGATGATTTGTCATCAGCTTTTTTATTAACAAGGGATTACAACAACACAAAGCTATCCGGATAACTGAGAATTAACATCCGAACGCGGCCATTTATGACGTTTGCACCACTTCCCATGCATGGTAGTGTGTATGACCGACCGGTATTATAGGACGCACAGATCGGTAGCGCTATCCAAATGCGATGCGACCGACAAAAGCTTATCGCTCGATTGTGCAATACCTGTACAATAAGGACATAGCCTTAGGCGCCAGTTATAGCTATCATTAAAACTCATCATTGAAAATTTTAATGACTGATTTTGAGGCATATAGAGAGCAAAATCATTTATTATTTTGAAGAATATATAAAGTTCGAGACTTAATCAATATTTCTAGTCAAAAAAAAATTCGAATAGGTCAATATTTTCCCCATAAAATGACTTTTAAGATTCCAATGATCATTGGTAAGGTAGTTCAATCATTGAGAAAATAAAGGTCAATTTATATGAAAAGTTGGGTCTATTTGAAATTTTTTTTTGAATAAAAATATTAATTTAGTCAAGAGCTTTATTTCTTCATCAAAAAAAATAAATGACTTTGCTTTCTAAATCAAAATCAATCATTAAAATGTTCAATGATGAGTTTCAATGATAGCTATAACTGGCACCTAAGAATGCTGAAAATTATAGTGAGCTTAACTCGACACTCACTTAACCAATTTTAGCGTGACAATAGGCAAAATTTTAATTTTCGTTTATTACCGATAGACGATGTCAAACTAACTAATATTTAAACTAATATTTAAACAATTGCATTCAAGTTAAAACTGTTAACCCTAATTTTAATTTTTAACTGTAGGACTAGCTCGTATGACATCTATCATATTCTTTCGCATAAGCTCAGCCGCGGATACAGGGGGAGGGCAATGGGTACAATTGCTCCCCCCCCCCTGAGCAGGAACGAACCAAGCATAAAATATTAATTCATTAAAATGTCATCAAATAATGCTTTTTCGTTCTACGTTTATAAAATTTATTCTTGGCAGTGAAAAAAAGACAACGTTTTTATTTTCCTGATTTGTTATTTCACGAAATTATCTTAAGATACGAAAACAAACGATTTATCTCGCCTCTCCCAGATGTGAAAAGGAGAAAAATTCCGATATGCAAAAAAAGCCTTCATATCGAGCGATTGTAAAGCTTATAACATCGGTTTTATATACCGTCGCATCTTCAAATTTAAGGTCTTTAATTAAAAGATAAATGTCAGGCTACATTCCTATGTAATATTATTTTGAGAATAGTCAAATTATTTTATACTAGAGAGCAGATTGAATCCCACATCGATTTGATTTTACTGTTCAAAATGCAAATGTGAATGAAAAATGACACAGTTTCATTTCCCCCGTGTTCTCCAGTAATGTTAAATGCTTGCGAGTTGTTTTAATAAAAAATCCACTTTTATAGACAATTTCGTGTGTATACTATTGTGGATAGTTACCTATTTTTAGATTCACTAAACCGAGCGTCTACTGTATTCGTGAAGATTTTTTTCACTTTCATGGATGAGTTTTAAAAACTTCCGTACTAATCATTCACAAATTAAGCAACATTTACTTCATCGAATATTTTGGAAACTATAGCTTTTCGTCCATTTACTTGGTTACATGTTCATTTTTTTGCTGCCTCTGTTTGATTTTTAACGACACGGTGCCAGTAAATTTTGCTTGCAAGCACATTTGACGTTCAAGCACACATTCTCTGGGTTCTGAATACTTATTTGTTCCGTCAACTCGATTTTCTTACGGTGGGGTGAAATTGCACTGTAGATGAAATTTTCAAACATGTGACTTTAGGAAACTGCATTATCGAACACAGAGCTATTGCAGTAAAACTTTTATTTGCTTTTTTGAATAGAAGACTTTTTCAGGGAATATTCAATATTCAAATGCATTTCTGACTCAGATAATGGCCTTAAACTTGTTTTGGCCACAGATCCTTATCCCAGCAATGGCTGAAACTTTTGCTCGAACTCGAAGGTTATGTGTGGGAATAGGAACATACCAATGTGCTATTATTCTTTCCGAAAGTCTAGGTGGTGCTACGAAGATTTAGAGGGAATTCAAAAACGCTGTTAAAGTTTTGAGAAGTATGAAAAGTACTCGAATTGTCTGTAGATCTTATCAAGAAACAACAAACTCTGGAAACAATTTCACATTAGTGTGACCAAAAATACACCAAAATTGCCCCCACCCCTGAACAAAATCCTGGATCCGCGCCTGCATGAACAGTCATCGATTTAAAAGATGTAAGTACACAACTTTAATTGCGTCATTGATTTTACGAAACACAAAATGGATATGATTTAAACGTTGCTAAATCTATAGGTATATATGTATAGGTAAGAAAACAACATAATGTGCCTTTTCAAAGCATTATTTTAAAAAGTTCAGGGTTGGTTTTTAAAGAATACAAGAATCTGAAATATTTTGACGAGTACAATTTGGCGTGTGTTTGAAGCTTTATGAAAGCTTTTTTTCACTTCTATCCGAACCTTAGTAAAAACAAGAACTTATCGAAAACAATTAAGCCACTAGACCATTTAATAACTACATATAATTAATTATAGATAGAAAGACCTATGTTTTCAAATTCAATTCAATAGGCTAAATTTTTAAAAACTCCCAAATGAATTGAGAAAATTTAAATATGTTGATGCAACAATAGCGACAAAAATTAAAATTGAAATTAATTTCACCTACAAATGTTTTACCATAAGTTCTGCTGATTGACGAGCTTTTTGAAAGTTTGATACTTAAACTTTAGCTTTAAGCATTTTAAGCTTCAAGCTGAAACTTTTCCTAAAATCTTTGTCCTGGTTAAGTACTCATGCTTCATAAAGCTAATAAAGCTTTTACAACAAAGCATTATATGCACTTTCTTTTAAGGGGGTTTTCTTACACATAGGAAGAATATGCCATTAAAATTACTCGATGGTAACGGATTGACTAGGAAAAACTATAGTGTATTCAATGGGAATTGGTTTATTGAGAAGCTATATCAAAAAAGAATTGCCACTGACAAAAAAAAGCAAACTACTGCCTTAAGTATGGAAATTGGTGTTGTATTTCACCGCAAAATTTCAGAATCTCCACCATGAACAAATGGCAGTGTGAGACCAATCACTCTGCTAAAAATATCAAGTGGAAGCAACCGGTGGCGTAGCGTCCCCTCCTCAAATTTGTAAATATTTAAATCCAAAAAACTTCGAACTGCATAAAGAAAAAAATTCTACAAACTCACTCACTATGCTGGTGGACATTAGGGAGTTGTAGATCTTAAGATTGAACAAATTTTTACCATTTTCAACAAAAAAGCTTAAGATGAAATTTTTTCTGAAACTGTCTCATTTTCCGAATGAAAAAAAAAGTTTTGGCTCAGGTGACAATATTATAGGATTAAATATTTTACAGTAATATATTGTTACTGTTATGTTAGATAAATAGTGACATCTTCGGAAGATATTTTATAAGTAAAAGAAATGAAATTTTTCTTTTATTTATTTGTATGGTTTTTATAAAAATTGAGGTCTATCGGGGCTACACTTTTAAACATACATATTCTCGACCTATACCACCTAAAAACAAAACAATGATTTTTCCGAAGTACTACCTATTGTGAGGAATTGACGAATCCTCCAAGAGTATTATTATTATTATTATTATTATTATTGCTATTATTATTATTATTATTATTAATATTATTATTATTATTATTATTATTGTTATTATAACTTTATTAACATGTAAGTTAACTAAATTACAATAATAATTGTAAATTTAACTTATTAAAAGAAAACAATGGACGAATCCCATCCCAATTAGGAACTACCTATGCTCAATGGTATTGACTAAACTCTTTTGCATCAAGTTACATACACTCCCTGAAAGTTTCTGAAGAAGAGAATAGAGAATTGAATACATTTTGCTGATCTCTGGTTGTGGCATTATTTGTATACCTACTTGATCTAGTTTTCCTCCTTTTTTTCAAGAAATCAAACAAAAATTCTATCAAACATTAGAAGTACGCGTCTGAGAGAAAAGACAATATTTATCATAAGTCACTCGTTGGCGGATGGTTCGATAGATTGATCTTATCCACCTTCTTCGGCGCAAAGTGTATAAGTTTTGTGCACACAGAACCTATTTTAAATTTATTGAACCTCTATTGACGTCGCGTCATTGTACCATCATCATCGTTAAGATCGTCGTCGTTTTATGTTTATTTTTTTTTTTCAATCGCCAAACCATGCAAATGATACAACTTTAAGAGACTCTTAGGCCTTTGAGGTGTGGCAGGATGACAGCGCCAGCGGCCGGTGGTGCAGCGGGTGGTTGTGCTTACGAGCGAAGTGTTGCGCGTGCGTTGCGCCACACAAAATACAAGTGCTCCACATGTATGTAGGTACTCACCGAGAGTTTATTTTGTATTTTTTTCTTTCTATTTTGTCTATTGATCTATCGTCGTTCAATGATTTGTGGGCTTTATCGTTCGCTTGCACCATTTGAATCTCAAGTGCACCACCAAAGATGTTCTGGAGCTGAATGCGCCATCATCATATTCATAATATATGACTGAATGAAGTAGTGAAAAAGAGAGTCTTTAAAAAAATATTGCCCATACATGGCTTTAGAGGTTGGCATAGTCACATAAAGAATCATGGCCATAATTATAATCCATGACTCATGAATGATGAAATATAGAACCATCGTCAGTTGAACGCTCCGGTTCCCTAAACGAGTCCTTACTTTTTAGGGTTTGAGGTTCAAAAAAAGATTTTAGCCTCATTTCGACTAGGCTTAGTAATTGAATTTGAACCAAAATATCAGATCGCTCAAAAACAATTTTGAAAACGCAATATGGCCAAATTGGTTCCTTATTTCGCTTGGCTTTATTTCTCGGTACAACTTGGTTTCTTGCCCTCCCTGTATCCGCGTCTGATAACAAGGCATAGTTAGTTAAATAGTGGATATCAAGAAGGACAAAAATCTTTAAAAAATCGCACCTGAAGATGGAATTTTAATTTCGAAATGCATCGCCAAACTTTCAAAATAAAGTTGTGGCTGTTAGTTTAATTTTTTTTTAAATAAAAAAATTATATAAAATATTCTTTTGTTTTGTTTCATATATGTATAAAAAACACAATCAAATCTACAATGAATACAAAAATTGACAACATTTTTGCCTTTACAGCTTTAAATTAAAATTCGTCAAACTTCACAGTTCCGTATGAAAAAATTTATATGTTCTTAAATTGAATTTTATTTTACACCATTTGAAAGTTATGGAAATGTACCGTTGCATAATTGTTTCTTTTTGTGATTTTCCCTAGATGAAATAGATTTTAGCTAAAAAAATAAAGGTACTTGCCATACAACCTTTAAGGAAAATCTTATTTATCTCGAAAATTACTGGAGCTATTTTGATAAAAAAAATTAGAGTGTTATTGTACATATGGTGTACTTTATGGTATTTTTTTTTACCGAATAGGTTCTGTTATTAACGACTCAGAATTTTTATGTAAAAGCTCATTTCCAATGCCGATGGGAATGCTTACCAAAATTTTGAAAAAGTAATAAATTTTGGACTTTTAAGAAAAACATAATATTTGTTTTGAAAATTCAATGTTTTGAAAACAGGTTGATGAATTTTTTTGAAACTGAATGAATATTAATAAATAGTCAAAATTGGTGTACCAAATGTTTTTAAAAAATTGAACCAAAATTTTGACCTTAAATTTTTAAATTATTAACGGACTGTAATGAATCAATTATTATTTTGTTTCATAGAATATAAACATTTTTTTTTCAAAAAGTCTTTGATACATTAATAACTGCTAAATTGACACTTTTTTTGACAAACTATAATTATGGTTTGTATATTTCGACTACAGCCATGTTTATTCTTATTAACTATTATTAAATATGTTTATTTTGATGACATTTCACTTTGACCAAGGGATTATTTGTAGCCAACCTAGAACTCAAGACCATAAAATCGGCATTGTTACTGCACCCTTAATTCAAAAGCTTCATCGGATAATTTTTGTTCCCACAACTGTTTGCATAAGCTAATACTTTACACAATTTCAGCTTTCCAGGTGCCATTTTTTTACACACAAAAAAACAATGTACTCGAGCCCAAGGAGCAGCGGTGCATCTTCAACCCAAGGGCTGAAGGGTTTCCCCCCGTTGAAAGCGGAGCTGTACTTTATATTTAAAATAATAATCTTTTCTAACATAATTGTTTTCATCATTTTTTGTAATGTTTATATGAGAAGTGGACGAAGCTATATCTCCCCATTTAAAGTTCAGATGCCTGCGTTTTTTTCTTTTGTCTACAACCGACGGCAAACGTTATACACGACTCAAAATATTAGAGTCAAAGCATTTTATTTCTCCACACCACCCAGAGCAAGACAAACAAACTATAGTCATCATTCATCCTTGTTGAATTTCTTCTTAAGTTTCGATTAATAAAATTTATCATTCATTATTGGTTTGATACATTTGATATAATATCAAATCGTGGGTGGGTTGAAAATGTCTATATCTATGTTGTGTGTAGCCAGCAAATAAAACACTTAAGTTTTCTTTACATTTTTGAGCCAACAATAAGAAGACAAGAAATAAATAAAGAAAACAAAATCGAATTGATGTTTCAATGTTTATTTAATTTCATTCTTAACGTCGATGATGATGATTTTGATGAAGTGAAGCGTCTTGAATTAAAAATAATGCTGGCCCACTATACCTACATTTATAATACCTTTCAAACATGCAAACAAACAAGAGCGTCGTCCAACGGTTGGGCGGTTGGTCATATCGACATCGAATATGTTTCTGCCAATCATTCTTAGCTTAAGGCGACTGTACAACAATTGTTAAAATCTTTATTTTATATAGTTACTATCCCCCAATGGAATTTAAAATTTCAGACACAAAAAGAGACGATCAAAGAGAGACTAGCTATACAAAAATTAACTTCCAATTCAGAAAACTTTTTTGAAAAGTTGACTGGAAATCAAATCAATCTCCCTTAATATTAAGTCTAGTGTATTTGTGTAACAAGATCATCTGACTATGTTTTGTCACCAAACAGAAAGTTGAACTTCATTGTTCTGTGATTTGTTTATTTCTTGCACATACGTTTAAAGCTGCTGATTTGTTGAAAATCCGCCCAACACACGACTGATATTGGATTGGGTGGGGCCATTTGGCTCTTTGGCTCTATCGTGTATTGGCAGCCTTACCAGGTTGTGGGACGTATCATCAAATGGGGAAGACACTGTCTTTTCAATTTGATTTTCGAATCAATGTCCTAAAGTGCCTCGCATGTGAGCTACGACTAGCTAATTGCGAATGTCGTGCGTTTTGAAATTTCGTTCACATAAGTGGCCGCCAATATACTAGAACTGTCTTAAAAAATAAACCACCAAATTTGAGCGAATTTTTCATTCACAGCTTTGTGGATTGCGTCCTGATATTGTGGATTGCGAATAAGTGTTTGACAGTTCACAGAAAATGCTTTGTTGGTCACGTAGAAAATATAATGATGCAAAATTCTACAATTTTAACTAATTTAATGCCGTGTTTTCTTCTGACAATTGTAGGGAGGATTTATTAAGTTTGTCGAAAAGTTAAACAAGGATTTGAATTGCCTAAGGAAATGCAGCTCATGTAGTCGCACAAATATAATTGCTACCCCAACAAAACAGTTTAGTCACAAGTTGACCCATGGGCGCGCACTTGAGCAGCACACCGACAATATTTACTCAGTGTTTTTATTTAATAACTACACAGACAAAAGAGTTTTGACTTTGTCATATTCTTTTGATCAGGAAATAAAAGAAAAGATAAATTATTTGTTTTCTTTCGCACAGAGAACATAATGCTTTTTTTGAAAGAACAGAATTTAATGGTATGGTTAAATATCCGAAACTATTTGGTTAAATGTCAGCGCAGTAGCATATTTGTTCTATAGGACAAAAACTGAAAATCTGATTTCAGGCAATACCTAGGCTCTTTCGCAAATAGCAATATATCACTCTCTCTTTCATTTATAAACGTCAAAATCAGCATTGTGGGGGATTATAAAATTGAGATTTTCTGTGATATTTTTTTCACTTGCACTTAAGAATTTGGAACTTTCACCAAAATGATAGTTTTCACTTTTGAAATTGACAGATTCTTAAAGTTCCCTATTATCCAGTTTGTGTCAAAACCCAAATTGAAAAATAGTCCGAGTCCACGACATCTATAGCAAATTGCGAAAAGAGCTCAAACATATGTATCGAATTCTTCTTTCGGATTCTTGTTTGCTGGCCATTAATCAGTTATCCCTTTTTGCATTCCTATTGCACCAAATGTCAATTTCACTTCCGAAAGCAAAAGTGAGCGAAAGAACACAAAAAATCACAAAATCAAAAAAAAAAAATCAATGATTTTGCGAACATTTAAGTGCGATTTTATTTCAACTTTTAAATTTAAAGATTAAGATAAGAGACTCGGCCAGTCCCTGCGACCAATGCAAAAGGGACAGCAAATGTACGGTATACAATATTGTATTCCTTAACTACAGATAGGTACGTCTTTTGTATATGTTTCTGTCAAGTGTGATTTTGTTCTACTTAGTGCTATAATAGCACTTGAAACCTATACTTGTTCAACTCTTTTCTGCCTTTTTCTTGTGCTTGTGCTATAACTTGTTGAAAAAGGTCTGATGACTTTGGGACTTTATTGAAGTTGTGAAGATGTATAGATCGAGATCAAAATATGAGTTTTTTTCAGCATTTTTCGAACGAAATTTGTTCTTTGTTCCTATATATACTTATATATTGGCAATTTACCATCTTCGTTTAAACTTGAAACACTATCACCCTCTGGCTTCACTTTTCAAAAGGCAGGTAGGTACGCAGCACCTGTCCAAGTGGGCAAAATATAGATGCAACGAGTCGGTGAGGTGTTCCGATTTTAATACTCTCTGGCGTGTGTTTTAGCGCATTTGTTCATCTTAATTGAAAACAAAATAAGAACGAAGAAAAAAAAAAACAAAGAATCCAGAAATCAGGTGAGAGAATCAATAGGCGTGTGAAGACATTAAAAGCAGCTCCTCATCAGGTCATCAGGAATATACGTAGCACTTAACACGCTTTTTTGTCCCCTCTCATCAAAACCTTCGCGCTCCATGTGTTGTGTATATAAACCAATTAATGTCGGTTTGGTATTAATTTTAATGACTGACTGCTTTTTTTTGTTCGAAAATCTTCGGCCTCTTTTATTGGATCCCTTTTAAGGAAATATCAATTTATTGATTTTTTTCTATAAAGAAAAATATATCTAAAAAATGGTTTTTTTTTTCATTTTATTAACTTAATTTAAAAAAGTGGAATAACAAAAAAATAATGACAACTAATAACTGCCAAGCAAACACTCTATTTTGAAAGGTGTTTGGTGGGGGAATTAAAATAAATGGAAGCAATTAGGAAGGAGGTGGTGATGTTGATTGAAATGATTTGAGGTGGATTAAACTTCAATTAGATTGAAAATGATAATTTTATGATGCAGGAAGTGGAAATTATGAATTTTCTTATATAAGTACATGGAACAGAAAGGTTTAAACGTTTCTGTGTTTCTCTAGTGAAGCCCAGGAAAACAGCTCTCACTGATATCACAGATGATTTAGCCGCGTTAACGAAATAGTTAAAAAGACGAAATTTTCGTTTTTTAGCGGATGCTGATATCGAAATCAACTTCACATAAAATTACTACTACCTCAAACAGGTGAAGTTTGAAAATATAGGTTTTCTTTTGCAAATAACTCTTAAATGGAAAATATTCCAATTTCCAAAAACATGAATTTATTTCCTAGTAGCGATCATTTAAATTTTAAAAGATATCATTATTTTTAAATTATGCCAAAACTCAAAATAAATGATTTTTATATCTCTACCCAGCCCCTTAACAGTGAACTTGACGAAAATTAATTTATATATTATCGGAGACATAAAAGACTTTCTGGTGAGTATTTCTTGTGCCAAATAAAAAAGATAATAATAATAATGGATTTAAAAACATTTTGCCTGGACTAATTTATGTACCTTGCTCTCTCTACTGACATAAGATTCATTGGGAAGCGTACGAAAGCGGTCGAAAATGGTCGAAATAAAATGTCGACTGGGCAAATATAAATTTCACAAGCTGTTAAAATGTCGGCTGAAGTTTGATCGACAAAAACAAAATTGACAGTTTTAAATCAAGACTATTTTAATGGCGATTGAAAAGTAGCCGGTAGAATTGTCGGCTTGACATTTTAACAAGTCGATAAAATTTATATTTGTCCAATTGGACAACAGCAAGCCTGGATTTAACTTTTTTGAGCCATAGGCCTATAGAGTAAAAGGTGCCCTAGCTTTTAATTCTTTTGCCTTAAAAATTAATCAAATCAGAAAAATTAATAAAATTTCATCTTGAGCTAATGACATGATGAGTGTTCATGTACAGTACAGTCAAGAAATAATTAAGATCAAAATCGGGAAATTCATTTAAATTATTTAAAAACGAGATAACGGACGACAAATACTCGTAGAAATAGAATAAGCATGAAGTATGCTTCTTGTATTGAGTACTGAATACATTGAGTTCGGTGCTCTTTATCATGTTTTGTTTTTAGCTGTTTTAAATGCAAAGAAAAACTCAATATATAGAAATATAGAATGAAGTCAAGATATACGGCAATAGGTTTTCAAATACAAACAATTTAAAGCTTGGCAGACAATAGGCCTGTAATTGGACTCACATAAAACAGCCAAAGTCTACTTAATTTTGCCGATGTTTACCCAAATATGTTCGTGTAAGTACGCAAAAAATTTTATAGTTTTTGGCAGAAGTGACAATTTATGCCAAATTCTGACCAAGAAATTTGTTTGGGCAGAAGTTGTCAGTATTGTGTTCTTTCAGTTGGGAAATAATAAGAGAAAAACAAAATGGCTATTTTATTTCTCATGTCTTGTTTTTCTTACCTAATAATTTTCTTGAACTAATTAAAAAAAATGTGATTTAATTGTGAATTTCATGTTTGTTGGATTTTTGTTGGTGTCCCCTTTGTCGTGATGCCCTTAGCATGGGCCTAGTCAGGGTTAATGACAACTTGGCGATGGGGTCGGTGAGGAGATAGGTCATAGTGAGATTGACGTGGGTTTAATTAGAAGTACACAATCAATTTTAGTGTAGAACATTTTTAAATTATTCGGCTTAGCCACGTTAGGTATAAATCTTGAATATTTAGCGGATATAAATCTTAAATATTTAGCGAGTGACCATGCTCCATGCAATTCTTTCCGAAATGTTTGGGGTGAGTACTGCATTGAAATCGCTAAAAATTAAATAGTTATAACGTGGCTGTCTAATGAAAATAACCGCGAAAACCTTAAAAGTTATAATCATACAAAATTTTTGTAAGTATGGAATTAGAAAACAGCGCTGATTGGGCTTGATTTCTCCTCAAAAAATGCTGCATTGCTTATAGTTAAGAGTTATTTTATGAAGAAATAACTCCTTAAATTTTGCAAATGAAATAAATACTAATTAGGAAATATTTCATTAAAAATTTATGTTTGGAGCTATTTCATTAATGTTGAGACTTATATCATTTCGCTTAAAATCGCATTTTATAAGTTGCGGCAAATATTCTTTAGAAAATTGCATACGGTATTTTTTCGAAAATACAGTATTTCGAAAATTTTGAAAAGGTAAAATATCTATGGATGAATAAACTATCGTAGATGGTGTGGCGGAACAGCGGCTGTGGGCACCCCAACCTACATCCTCCACCCACCCACCAAGCCAGACATCGGGCCTCCAGGTTCTGAGGGCACGACTTACGGGCAGTTACCAATGTGGGTCGAACCATCCTCTTTTTCGTTTTTGGATTAAGGGATTGGTTAGGACTTATTTCATTTATACGTGTTAGCAATGATTGTTATAATTGTTACGAATTTCTTCATTAGGATTTATTTCATTAGGAATTAATACGTTAGGAGCTATTGCATAGAGACTTCAAATCCATTGAATTCTGAAGAGCGTCAGACGAAAGAATTATAGTGTACCAGCTGGCCATACAAGACGGAGGCATCCGATCCATTTGGCTTGGTTAGATCGGCAACCAATCCACCCACAGACGACCGATCTTGGATCAGCGTGGGACCATCAGCCTATTTAATAACCTATCCATTCCTCGACCATCGTATCTCTTTTTATAATTTTCAATTTAATTTAAGGGGAAATTATTTAATACAGGGATTTATTTATGGTAATGGCATCACTTCAAATTGCAGTAATTTAGGCATATGGTTCTTGTATTTGCTACAATGAACTGTTTGCAAGTAGTTGTACGCAATATTTGGTGTGCTTAATATGAAAGGTAGATGGCAGTAAAATATTTTCAAAATATTTATTTTATTTTTAGTTGTAGGGCTTTTACTATTGATTTTTCTACTTCCGGAGAGAAGTGTTATATTCATTATAATAATAAATTGAGTTTGAGACTTTAGTTAAATACAAAGTACTATGTTACGATTGTTGATGTATAAAACAATGGGTTTTTATAGGAATTATGGATAATATGTTGGATTAAAAAACGTAAAGGATAGCGGAGTTGGGACACAAATTTTGAAACAATGCAAACTGGTTGAGACAAATGTTCATACATAGCACTTAATTCATGCCATCAAATCTCTAATAGGTGAAGGTTTTCAGTGCCGAAAGCAGCAAGAACCTGATTTTTGAAAAAAAAAAAAAAATTAAAGAGTTAAGAAACAAATCTACCCAAAAAAATCAATTTTTAAATTAGGTGTAAGAAACTCAGATATAGACAGATATTCATAGGTAGCTATCTATACACCACATGTAAACTTATACAGAAGCAAGAGACAACAAACCTTAAGTAGAAGAACATTACCTGTACTTAAATATTTTATTTTCAATTTTATTTCAAAGTTTTAAATGAGCAACAAGTAGTGTGGCAGCACCAAGCTTAGGTGGGAGTTAGTTATTATTTCTAACATCATTTGCTTCTTCTGTTGGGAGCCTTAATAATTTTTACAATCACCCCCCTCATATAATTTATATGGAAAATACTTGCTTTTTAAGTACTTAGGTGCCATTACATTTTGCACTTGAAGTTTGATGCCTAAAAAAAACTTTTTTCATCGTGAACAAAATTGAATGTGATGGCTAACGGTTTAATAGATAAATTATAAATTTAAAAACGATCAAATAACTAACTTCTTTGTTAATGAAGCTAGGGTAAATAAATTAATTTAGATTGACCTATTTTCATGTTTAAAGTCATTAAAATTGTTTAAATTACCAGGGAAGATTAAAAACCCCAAACTCTTGTTTTCTTTCTTTTTGTGTTGCAAATCACTTCAAAATTGTTTACAAATAATCTTTTTTTAGATTTAAATATTAAAATTTGTTTATGCTCGAAAACCATTATAATTATTAAAAGTTTAAAAATATTTTTTGCGAAAATTATAATATTGTATTTCTTAGAAAATGGCTCCTCCCATTTAAACAAGGGGAGATGGGCCTCCTTCTCATAAATTTTTTTTCTTTTCTCAGCCCAACCTTTCGTCGAACCTCCTACAAAATAAAATACTATCAACACTCTTTAAAAACTTTTTTTATTACTAATTTTAATCGAGCGGGTTCAGTAATTTTTATAATCCCGACAGAAAAATTTTAACTGGTAAACTGATAAAAAAAATATTAACAATTGTCTACCTTATTTATCTCAAAGACTACTGAAACCATTTTGATGAAAAAATCTGTGAACTAAGTACTGCTTGGTGTATAGTTTTTGGTAGTTTTTTTACCAAGAATTTTTTTATAAGTTTTTGTCATAATCCTTTTTTGATTTTCGACTTTTTCATTATTCTGTGTCATATTTTCACTTACCTATTTCAAACAAATCATCAAATCAATGGCAAATTTTTAAGAAGTGAAATGTTAAATTTAAAAGTATTTACCAGGTTAAAAAAAAAGAAAATTTAAAACAACAAATTTGAAGCTGTCAAAAAATATTAACGACTTATTAACCTTGAATTAGGAAGTCATAAGCTATGGTATAAACCAGCGGTTCTCAAACTTTTTTAGGTGCGGAGCACTTTTCAGGCGACAAAATTCCTTGCGGAGCATTTCGTTGCGTGTATGCGAACTACAAAGTTTCCTCTAGTGAGAACAATGTGCCTGGTTTGTTTTGCTTAATGCTGGTATATCTAGTTGAATTTGTGAAAACTACATTATTTTTTGTTTTGGTTCCAACCAACGTAGGCAGGGAAATCTAATCCGCACATATTGTATTTGTTATTACAAACGACAAACGAATTATTTTGCCTTTATGCCTCAAGCTTAGTTTACAATTCCCGTGCTCAAAAAAAAATCTATGCAAATATTCTCGCAAGTCAAAAATAATTGAAGTGAAATGCCTAATTAATTGTTTGCATGATTGGCTTACAATTTCACGCAGAAAAAATTCATTGCTGTCTTTAAATGTCGTGCAAAACAATGTACCGGCAATTGTTTTGCATGCGAAAAAAAGTGTGGTGAATAAAATGTAAATATATTCACCACAAGGCATTATATGCCAATGGTTTTTGCATCCAAAAATATAGTTTATTAATTTACGGTAAATTAATGACTTTATGTGTGGCTTAGGCCAAAGCAAACCTTTTGTGTCTTAAATATAATACAATTTGGTGCATAGAACAGGTGGAAAATTGTTTTGAAAATTTTTATGGGAGCTGTAAACTTAGCTTTATTAAACACTCAAACTGTAAGATGTAAGACAAGTTGGCAAATTCTTAAAACAAATTGGTTTGGTAAAGAAAACTAGCTTTGAGATTGAGATGCATTCAAATGAAGAGAAAATTACAAAATTTATAAAATAAATTTTGAATATGGGGGGCAAGCACTCCTCCCTGCACCTTGCGTACCTACAGTCTTGTATTCAGACCTCAGCAATGTCAATCTCGTGAACAGTATTCATCAGTAAAATGTCTCAGTTTTGCGGTCAAACTACTAAATTACAAAAGTAAATGAATCCGCTTGCTAACTTTTTAACAAAGCAAAATTTGCTGAAGCCTCTAAGAACTCTTTTTTTCGGAACGTGCCTACCCTACTATCTCAGATTGCTATGTTCAGAAGAGCAAAATTTAATAGTGAAATGGAATTTTGATATTTCTTTTGATCATTCCGCGGAGCACTTTGATCTTTTTCATGGAACACCAAGTGCTCCGCGGAACACAGTTTGGGAAACCCGGGTATAAACAATTTCTGTGTTTCTTTAATGTCGAGCTACAAGAGTTGCTTTGCTAACTACAAACAAAATATAGAAAGCACTGCACGATTGAATTCGATTTTTCATAACTAATAAACGACTTATATATAGCAAATAATTCAGTCATAAAACATTAAGAAAAAGAAGTTTTTACCGCCTTTTTACTTCTATCAAGTAAGTAAAGCACCAACAAAACATAGAAAACATTGACTAACAAATTCAAAAGTATCAGAACTAAACAACGATACACCCCGACTCCACAGGAGATAATTTCTATCAGAATGCTTATCTTGACATGAAATATCCAATGGAGTCACTCCGTTTCATCTCTTGTTGGGATGTCAGAGATATCTCTCCGCTATTATATCTTGACAGAGATCTCCGACATGAATTTAGACAGATGGAGATATTTTTGCTTTGTGACTAGAAATTTCTTTTTTTGTCTCATTATCTTGTTTCCCTATACCAGTGTTGATGTTAATCTCTGCATTTGTGTGAGGCAATTAAGTTTTTCTTTGTTATTTGGTGTAATTTTCGGTTTCGTGATTTGAAATAGCATAACATGATTTGCCCAGCGCAGAAAGAAGACAATGTTAGATATAAATATCTGATATTTAGTTGGAGAGAAACTATCTGCTGTGGAGTCGGGGTGATAAATTAACCATAAGTTATCCACCTACCCATACTTCAATTCATCATGGCTTCTTTGCTAAGGCCACTTTACACGATTATAGAAGTCATATGATTTCTCAAATGAGCTGTCAAAAAAATCATAACAAACCGTCTAAGCACACTCATAGTTCTCTTATGACCTCTCAAAAGTAAAAAGCATATGACTTTTTTTGACATTAGAACCGCAGCTAATTCCATTTGAGAAGTCAAACAGGAATTGTTGTTTTCATGGAAAATAGTGAATTCAGAGTATTGAAAATAAAAATATTTCTACAAAAAGTTAGAATTTTTAATGAAAACAACAATGGATAATTCCAAAAAATTAATTTTGCTTTACAAAAATGTGAGTTTTTTTTGTTTTATTTTGGTTTTGACAGATAACCATAGAGAAAATCAAATGCGAAGTAAAGACGTTTAAACATAATAAAAATGATAACCGTATGACTTGACTTCAAATGACAGCTCATATGATAAATCATACAGAAAAAATAATGACAGGTCATATGACTTCTATTATGGTGTAAAGTTGCCTTAACTTGACACTCCTAGAAAACAACCCTTCAAGCAAATTCACTGATCCACTTTGTCGGTACTTCTTGGATCCTTAAAAAAATGAATCTCACACAGGGGTTTTATTTTTTTCCTACTTATTTTTTTTTTTTTAGTTTATTTTTGTAAGTCGTGCGGTGAAGATCATTGCGTGTTTTAATAGATTTCGTCTTGAAAACTTAATCACATTTTCGGTTAATAATACAAACCAAATGCAATTGTAATTTATTTAGTCTTTAATAGGGCAAACTATTGTGTTTTTGCAATTATTTGTATAAATTCTAAATAGATGTGCCTTGGAAGGAAAAAAAGTTCTTTTTGTTCTTTGTTTGTGTGTGGTTGAAAAAACCGTAAAGGGAATTTCCTTTCATATCTCTTGGTTTTGGTACTTGCTAAGTATGGTGAACTTTTTATCTCACAATACATGCGCAAGTGGGTCCGCGGTGATTCTAATTTCCATATTAATCTGATCCGTAAAACGCAGTTTTGAGGATCCACTTTTGGATCCGAAAACGGAGTCTTTCATACGTTGTTCCCTACGTTTGCGGACCTAAACCGGACTCGTTTGCTGGAAGGAAAAGTAGCCAACAAAACATAGAAAACATCGCAAGACAAAATTTAATTTGTTGCAACTAATAAAGACAAGAAAAGAGCAAAGTTTGGTGGAACGCGACTGAGAAAGCAACAAACCTGAAAACCTTGACAAAAGTTTAAAGGTTAGCATACATAGGTATAACGGGGGTGTTGAAAACCACTCCCATGGCGGGACCGGAAGCGATACTCAACTTGAGACCCCTAGCAACATACAGTGCCTTGCGGATAAGCCAGACAAAATGCAGGAAACAAAACACAACAGGCCATAATTAGATTCTGCAGAGATATGTGGGAAATAATGTTTGCACAGACTGCATTACACCCCATTTAAACTTCAACAGACCCTTTACTACCTCTTTTCTTAATAGAGAGGAGCGGTAAAACAACCAACTTTTCAGTAACGAATCTACGGTAACTGTCTTCACTGGTGGTTCTAAGATGAACCCTGGAGTTGGTACAGGAATTTTCTCGGAAACTCTGGGACTCCTTCAGACTTCAGGACTTTTGCAGCATCTTCCACAAGACAAAAGCAGCTACACAAACATAAATGATGGGGATACCACGAGCTGATATCACCCTCTTTATTTGAAATTATCAGAACTGATTGAAAATTAGATTATATCGTCGATATGAGTTTTTCCTTATCAAATTTTAAGTAAGGAAAGTTTAAATTTGCCTTTTGTTATTGTTTTTAACTTGAAATCAGAGATCGAAACTAAAAACGCTTTGAAAGGTTTATGCACCTACAAATTTTTGAATCCCTGGGAATTGCTTTGATATCAAGTAAGCGAAACACCCAAAAAAACATAGAAAACATTGAACGGCAAATTATCCACCTGTTCATTTTTCGATTAGTCAAAGTTGCTTTGCTAACTTGACATTCAATTCCACCAAAACTGGAAGTTTAAAAATAGAATAAAATTGCTACATTGGTGTGGGTTGTTAGTCGACATACACACAGGCAGATAGAAGTGTACCTACATAGGACACACTTTTTTATCTCTATCACCGTAATGTGAATGTTGGGTTTGATTCTCGAGGTCGATTTCTTTCCAATGCAATAAATTTAATAAATAAATTTGGTGGCGCAACAGCTCGTAGAGAACCAGGGCCTAGTGACTTACAACTCTCAACTATTCCTGTGTGCGTGTTGTTGGCATTAATGGAAATAAATCCAATAAATATATGGGAAGTAAAAATTATAATCAATCACTCGTTATATAATTTTTACTATCCTGGGTTGAATAAATAATTTGTTTAAGATTTTTGCCATACAACAAGTATTTATATACCCAAATAACCAGGATTATGTTACATCAAAGGCTGAAAAAGGATTTTATGCTGTCAATGAGTCCGGCAAAATTAAATTCAAATTGTACGTTCATGTGGTATTTTTTTATTTTTTGTTTTGTGTTTTTGATACAAAAATCATGTTCATTAACTTAGACTTTGTTCTGTCAGGCATTTGTTTTTGAAAAATAGAAAAGAAATAAGAAAGCACATAATGCATGATGTTTTTTTTTTCAAGAGTTGAGTCGTTATGAATAAGGTGCTCAGTGCACGCCACACGCTTCCCTGGGTCCTACTGTGAGACGCATTATTGTTTGCGTGTTTCTACAGTGTTCACACATAAGTATACTTGTTCCATTAATTTTCGTCACACAAGGCAAACACAATCACCGAGAGAAGGGAGAGAAGCGCAGCTTCAGAGTCTAATAAGAATGTTCTTGTGGGTGTTTATAATGTGAAACGGTAAAAAAAAGGAGGGTTTAAAGGCTAAAGGACGAACGCGTCGCAGGTTCTAGTACAGGACTCGTATGCAACCAGCGGCGCGGCAGTGGCGACACCAAGAGTCACACAGGCATAGCTGGGGGCTTACAAAAAAAGGTGGCATACGCCAGATATAATAGTTGTTTTGTTTCTACCTAAAGTCTACAACCATTCGGAAAACGTAAACTACATGTGTTAATTCTGTGTCGGTTCATCCTTTAAGAAATCTCGTGATACATAGGTATTCATGAACATCGTTAGTAGAAACCTACACATTTCTTCTACAAAAGGAAATAATTTGTTGTCAGAAGTGGGATATATTCAAATTCTGCTTACCTGTCTAGCCAGCATCCTATTTACATAGTAAGAAAAAAAAACTAGAAATCTGTCAAACTTTGGTGCCTGCCTGGCAACCTCCAGGATTTCCTTCAGCGGGACAAGGGACGCATAGAGGGAATTTCAATCCTTTGAACCCGTGGAGTGAGCCAACCAAAGTACTGTTGTCCTAAAGAACTGCTGACATAACAGCCTCGCTGTTGAATTTACATGTTATATTTGTTAATTGCATTACAGTTGCTGATTTGAGTAGAAGACAAATTTGGCCATATATCAGAAAAAGGCCAATTTTTTTTTTATATTTTATCTTATTTCGTTGGACCTTATTTCACGTTACCGTTTCTTCCAAACAAAAATAATAATTCCCAAACTTCGTTTGTTCATTTATGATAAATCTATGCCAAGTCATGAATATGAATAAACCTTTCTACATTAAAAAAAAAACACACAAAATTGTTTTCCCATTTCGTCGTAGTATCTATAAATACAAACCTACCTATTTTAAATAATATTTGTCATCCTTTCAATTCATGCCAATTTATTGGCTCTTTGAGCTTGCAAACCAGCTTGAGCGAGGGTAGGGTAGAAGGAGAGGCAAAAAATCTAGGTGTAAGCATAGGTATATGATTCCAATCCCAATAGAAAGGATAACAAAAAACAAAATAAAAAATAAAATAACAATCCTTTTAAGAAAACAATCAATCCACTACTCAACACCACCACCAAATATAAACACTTTGCCTCACTCGCATATTTTCGAGAACGATTTGTGAGTAAAGGGGGCTAGGGGGGATAGGTAGGTAAAGGTACTAAACATAAATGAAAGGATCTCAATCTCAAGCTGAAAATCTCTGCACACACAAAATATATAAAAAAGAAAATAGAGCAAAAATAGAACAAAAATCATTTTGTTCGTCCTTTTTTAAGTCATCAAGATAGAAAATGGGACGAGACGAGATACAAAATAAAAAGGGGACGATGCGATGTCGATGTGAAACACCTAAGCTATCACTATAGAAAGAAGTCCTTGAATAACATACACACATTTAACGATTTGCAATAGTAGCAGTAGCATAGTATAAAAGAAGGAAGTGAATATCTCTTATCAAGAGCCGAGAAAAATCCTTTGCTTTCTTCGTCTCGCCTCGCTTTGTCTCGTACTCGTTCGTCAGTCATCCTATAGCTATGCTTTCAGGACTCTGGCAAACCACCACTACTTTAATCATTGCTCCTGTCAATCCTGTCATCATCATCGCTGCCACCGTTCAACCCACTCAAACCCAAGAATTCTTATTCAAAGGACCTTTTTAGACGTTTCCAGCTGCTTACAGATATCCATTTAAAGTCGGCAGCGGCTGGCTTGCATGGTATAAAATTGCATTAGAAAGCATTGGTAAATTGGTTTCTGCGATGCTTGCAATTTTATTTTAAAGAGTTGCTTCTTGCTCTCCTCTTTTTCCACTCCTCTTTAATATAGAACCTATATCGAAAGAATGATTTTCCATTGAAGTGTATACTACGTCTGTATAACAGTAATTGCTTTGGTTTGATTATAGTAGGAGGGTGTGGTGCCTTAATTTCCACTCTGTAACCATCATTTAGATGTGCATGAGCAAAGCAATTGATGAAGTTTCTGGAGTCCTAACAATTACAACAACACCAAGAAAGGAAGGTAAAATCATAGAAGTCTGGACCATGTCTGGACAAAGTTTCAATTACCACACTTCCATGCGCCCTCATCAGGCTGTCTGTTCTATCTGAAGTTGATAGAAGTAATAAAAAAGAAATATAAATAAGAAGTTCAGACTCAGAAAGTTCTTAGATTTTTCTATTTTTTTTTTTTATAAAATTTCACCTTACACCAATCGATGTCGAGTTGATTGATGCAAAACTACATATATACTAGAGCTGGTAACCATACCTCTTTTTTATATACAAAATAAGTTCAAGGTTATCTTTGATGACCTATAATTGAAGGTTGCAGTTAAAGATTTTCACGGCAAGAGATTTTGATTAGTTAGACAGCGAAATAATTTTGGATGAGAGTCCATAAACTTTGACAATACAACTAGGGTTGGCCGAATTAACTACATTATCTACATTATTAACTACGCGTAGTCAATTGAATAAACTACACGTCAAATTTACTACAATTTATGACGTCTAAGGACTACACAAGTAAAAACAATAGAATTAATACAGGAAAAAATCTTTAAGAAACATGAAAGTTAAGTAAAAAACCCAAAATGGTATAAGTTTCATCTTAATAAAGCTTTTTTTTAGAAACTATTTAAACATTGCTTTTGTTTATTTTGCTTATTAAAACTAATAACTAATAATTTGACTTAAAAATTCAATTTTCAAAGTGACAGGTGACAACTGACAACCTCACTGACAGATCATTTGACGTTTCAAACTACGTCTACTACAATTTGTTTCATTTACTACATTCAACTACATAAACTACATAATATACATTGCAGACGTAACAAATGTAGTTATTTCTAAAAAGTGACTGTTCGGCCAACCCTGAATACAACGCTAAACATAATTTGGAATCAGAAAACGTTCATTTTATGGAGTTTTGGTTTATTGACTTGGCCAGATTGAGCAAATGGACAATAATGCTGTTGTCACGAAAGTCAACAGGTTAAAAGCGAAAAAGAAGACCGAAACTCCATTTTAAAGACCATACCACCGCGCATGCAAGTGCGGTTAGTCTACAATCTATATTATCTACAATCTAAAGCATCCTTCACAGGTAGGGCGCCCGTGCGTTAAGTATATACATACATAGGTAAAAAGCAAGATGGCAGATGGGTGTATGAGACATTGCCGTGAAGTTAACGTTTTTTTTCTTTGCAAAGGGGCTTTATTTTTTTTTAATAATTTGTTAAGATTTAAGGAGGAAAACCTCTTACATTCCTTGAAACTTAAATAAAAGCTTATCAAAATTTAACATTTAAATTCTACTTGAACAATCATGTTTGTATATCTTCGGCAGACTCCTCTTTTGGATATGATTAAAAATATTTGGGTAGAAAAATTACGTCAGCTTATGAATGGATTTATGAGCGAGTACGTCCTACTTGGCCATACAATTTTTATTTTATGTAGACGTTCAAGAGACCCAAACGTTTAAAGAATGAAAGTCTGCAAAAACTCACTGCAGAATTCTAACAGCAACAGCTTAACTACACTCCACTTGATGATGCATTAAGTGTTTTCAACCGCACTAAAACTAAATGACTGGTTAAAAGCAGCAATTCAATCAATCAAAATTGTTCCTTTTTTGTCGAAAGGGAGGAGAGAATCATTGCCTTGTCAAGCACGCACAACTGTTGTGTCTTTGAAAACTCCATCAGTAGCTCCAACAACTACAACTACGTATGCCAAGTCGAAACATGCTACAAAAATCCTTCAACATTGCATAAAGCTAAAAGAGCCTTAGCAATAAAAATACTCATTATTCTGATTATTTCTGTAAAGCTGCAGGCAATAAGAGAGCATATTAACATGCTCTTTGCTGTGTTGTGTCCACCATCAGGCCAGGCCTAGGCCAGTCAACATAAGTGTATTTCAGCAATTTGAAACAGCAAAGCCAAATTCGAAAAGGTTTCCTCTGGTTTTTGCACGAACTCTCATTTAATGCTGTTGTGGATATATATTTAGCAGAAACAGCAAAAGCAATACTGTGAATGAAAAACAACTTCCGTGGAAATGTGTAGAAGTTGGGGTTATAATGATTTACCCTTATTTGAAGGTTTTTGTTTGCTGAACAGTGTTGTTCCAAGGGGAATGCAAACAAAACTAACCTGAATAGATGAACAAAAGATCTCATCAAAACGGGCTTGAAACCTTCTATTTGTCGTTTTTTTTTTCCAAAAAATATCGATTTGAAAAATTTGACTCACGTCACAGAGTGTTGAAATAAAAATTGCATTGCATTCTTTTGCATTTTATTTACATTCTTGGCATTCTTTAAGATGATTCCTTTAGAAAAATGGGGTCATAGCCAGTAAAGTTTATGAAGGGCATAAGAATGCAAGAGAATTCAACGAATTCTTCATGTATTTTCGCAGGTTGGTGAATCTGAATCAACTCATTGCTAAATTATTCCATATAAAAACGTCTAATCGAAACAGCGAACATATCTCACCTTTTGCCCAAACTTTGTGAGATCAAGGAAGGAAATTCACCGTTTTTTATTTTTTATATGCGTCAGCTCCCCCCTACCCGAAATAGTACATTTAAAATTCTTGTTTTATGGATCAAATGTATTGAACTCTTAAAATGTTTCTATTGAAGATATCAAAACGTCTAAGATGGAATTTTAAAGCCAAAGCATTGTTGTTTTTTATTTGACTTTCAATGAAAAAAATACTTTAAGCTTCGATTAGCAATATCATAGCGAAAAACGACGTCATAAAAAATTCAAGCACAGTTTTGGAATGTCAAATAAGATTCTTACATGATTTTTTAAAGATTTTGTAGAGATTATTTGTTTTTACTCTTCACCGTTAGTTTGAAAAAGTACTAAAAGACAAACTTTTGTGATCTTTCGGTAAATCTTTTGCTGCTTTTCAAATTTTGATTTGAGGACTTGCGTTGATGTGCAGATTTATAGACTTTTGCAGCATCAATATTTTTGTAAATATTCAATTGAAAACCGAACGGTTTTTCTTCACCAAATTTTCAAAGTCTTACAAACCAATTAAAGGGACAGATTGATGCTGTCCCTAAACATCTCCTAGTCATAACAAAAGTGAGCTAAAAACAACAATTTTCATCGGCTTTTTTTCACAGTTTCGCATTAGTTAGATATTTTTTTGACTTGAAATAAAAATTTAAAATAAATTCCCAACAAAATTCGAAAATGTTGTCACACAAAAAAATTCAAAATTTTGTTTTTAATCTTTTTTCGAAATAGTTACTTGTTACATTTCAAGTCAAAAAAAATATCTAACCAATGCGAAAAACCCGAAACCTCAAAAAAAACACAAAAAACAAACAAAAAAATTGTTTGGTGTCAGTTCTTACAATTACGCAATAACGGTACTGTAAAAAAAATTATTTGCAAACAAAAATGGAAACAAGAAATATAAAGCAGTATAATGCTTATCCTTTCAACACAATACGACCACTCATCACAAAGTTACAGCTTTTCAAAAACACTAATAAGAATTGAAAAAAATTTGGTTCCTTTAATTTCCAATACTGTAGTACAAAACTATATATATTATACTTCTAATAAATTGGATTGAGAAGCATTTTCCTTCAAATCCACGCAGTGGTTCTCCAAAATTTCATAAGCAACCAGCTTAACAATCGAAAATTGCAATCGGGTATTAAAAAGATTTTTTTTTGTGTTTGTGCATACTTTTGAATATATTGCTTAAACAAATTTATATCTTTTAATTATTAAATTAATTTAAAATTAAATTAAAAATAAATTCTACCTTTTCTTATTTTGAAACCCCGACCCGGATCAAATGGACAAGTTCCTATACAAGAAAAAAAGGTGCAAAAAAGGATACAAAATTTTGTGTGTACCTACCTACAGTTAAATATTCAACTTTAAAATTAAAAAAGGTTTATATCTTAATTTTAAGATTCTCCTATTTCGTATTGTGCAAAGGACGCGAACCAGATCTTAATTAAACTTCATATTCCATTATTTTGATTACAGAGTGCACACAATGTATGTACGTATATGGCTTGGAAAAGTTGGTACCTAGTTTTGCTCATCTGTCTGTCAAAAAACTTACAAGACTCGTCGTTGAGAAGGTTGTGGCCCTATGAGCTAGTAGAAGAAGATCCTCAACTGCAACTCTATATGTACTCGTAACCCCATACCTAGTATATCATCTACCACCACAAAATATGCCACTTCCTCTCTTGTCAAACTCTTCCCTGAAGACAGAGAAGCTATCCATTATTTTCAGATGTTGTACTCATCAAATGCTTGCGTCACGTATTCAGTCTCATTCCCTTTTTTCTGCCCCAAAAAAGTATTCTTCTTCTTCTATATCGTCTATAAAATACGCTTCAATAATTTTTACATCACCTGGCTTTACCCCTTACCACCCACCCTCTCTTCTGTTTGGTCGTCCTTGTATCATAATCATTGCCGTCATCATCAGATGCAGCTGCACCATCACCCCAACATCCACTCCACCAACCTACTACCTGATGGGTCGGTATTGAGGGCCTTGTGAAGATTCTTTGTTGTCATAGTGGAAAGCTGGCAAGGGCGGTGGTTTTGAGTCAAGTCGGTATATTGGAAGGATATACATATGTCGCACTAACGAAAGAAAATCTTGTTTTCTTTTCTTGCTTTTAACATCCAATCGTGATCCACAGCATCATCGTCGCGTCGTCGTCAGTATCTTCAAAAAAAAAAGCTACCTCGCTCGATTTTATGAACAAAAATTTTAAGTATACAATACCTTGCCATAATATATAGTTTCTTTCAATAACAGCGTAAGGCGGCGCGATGCTATAGCCTCTGGGGCCCCACAAAAGAACATTTGTAGAAACAAGATTTTTAAGGACAAATCCATACAGAAACTTACTCTCAGTTTTAACTGGTAAAAATAGAACATAAAACTATATATTCAAGATAGTTTTGTGGGTTCTTGGCATATCCATTGTCTCTAAAATTTAGTAGTGTACAGCCTAGTAAAAAAAATTCTCTCCAAAATTAAGCCGAGCTAAAATTAAGCCAAGTATTTTGGCCGAGATGTAGCTTCAGCTTAAAAAATCAAATTTTTGTTTCTTACTGTATTTGTGAGATTTACGTGAGCTTTACTTTGTGAAAATGAAAGTTAAGAACGAGAAATATTCAAGGACAAATGATTTATCAATGCCAAAGAGAAAAATCTATTTTAGTTGATTATATTCACTTGAAATATAAAAATAAAATTCTTTGAAATTGTTGAATAAATGTTTTTTTTTCAGAGAACACCTGTTTTTTTTTTTTTGATTAGCTAGGATGTTAGCTGGTTATTGGAGAGAAAAGTGGGAGCGGATTTTTTTTTTTTTTTTTTTTTTTAGCTTAGAGCAAGCTGCAAACCTAGTGGTTAGTTAGCGTTTGTGGTTAGTAAAATAATGCACGCTAACACATGCATACAAATAAAATTAATCAATTTTAGCTCGATCTGCGTACTAGGCTCTTTCTTAGAATTTAAATTATTATCCGCACGGAAGAGTATAGATATTGAAAGAAACACTCGGAGGCCTTGTACAAAAAATCAGCAGCTGACTGTTGTGCTGGTCAACATGTCGCAACGTGTTACCCAACAACAGAAAACAGTATGTTATGGGTCACTTTGAACTTTTTTGTTTTTGAATTTTAAATAAAAATGGATGCTGGAATATGTGCCTCGAAAGAACATGCTCTGACATTCACATTTAGGATATAATTTCGTTCAAATGTTAAGCGCCATATATATTCCATTTGGAAGGCGCAATTTCTAATTGCTGTTTTCTAGGAATTCGGTAACGTCAAATTTTCACCAATTTTCCCACCAAACTTTTTTTCATATGGTTACTGATAGAAAATTTTACATTTTTTTTTAATTTTCAAGAAATTTGACGTTACCAAACACACCGGCTGCTCCGTGAAACTCTCCGAAATTTCACCTTTTACTTGGTATCAAATGTCCTAGAGATGGCTTCTATTTGAGGCAGCAAATAATCATTTATCATGGCGCGATAACAGGTATGGGTACCATTGATCTGTTTTCCTTGTTATTGAAGAAAAATATGAATCCGTTGTTTTGTCTGGTTGAAGGTGAAGTTTGAAGGAGTAATGATACGGCAAGCCGTGCCATCTTACTCGGATCTCAATGGATACATTGCTTTTTTGCTAAGGTAGGTGTGAGGAAAAGGAGTCCACTCTCTCCTGCGTGGAATTTAGGTATTGGTCTGGGTGTAATATGGCAGCTCTTGAATCTCTTTGTGTACGTACCCAACCCCACGTAGAGTACTGAAAGCTATATAGATATATGTTAAACGAGGTTCTTGTCTCAAAATGCTTTATTAGGCTGAGAAACCGTTGATGCAGCTCAGATGATTAAGGAAAAGCTATAGTTTATGTAGGGCTGGCCACGATACCAGAAAAGTCTCAGTATCGTAAACCAAAGCGATACCGAGACAATACCGGCTCCAAAGCTTCCAAAAGGAACCCGAGATAATACCAAAACCAAACCATACTTTTGGGACCGAAATTTACCAATTCTTTCGTTTGGTGTCGGAAAAAAAACATATTTTTGAATATTATAATTTCTTCTTATTATTCTTGCAATTGGTTTCTCTTAAACGGATCTAACGGGTTGAAAGGAGTTTCCACAGTTTTTTCTTTTCACTTGGGAGAAGGTTTAGGCAGTAAATTAAATAAGAACCACCCACTTCCACGCCCATTTTTCTCTCGCTTTGTTTCTCTGAAACCAATCAGCATGATAATCAAAGATCAAGCAGCATGAACTAGAAGAACAAGTACGATACTATTGCCCAGTTTAATATAGATTACACCAAATTTAAAGTAGTATCTACCTTGAAGTAAACATAAACTTCACAAACAATACCTTTGTGCAGATCTGACTAAATTTGTTTGTCGGAACAGCTGCTGCTTCAATTTGGTAAAACAAATGGTGGGAAAGATAGGCTCGTCGAAGGATTTTTGGTCCCGTATGCGAGAAAAACAAATGGATTGTGTTTTGTGTCGACAGGACAATCCTGGCAACTTCGAGCGAATGGACGACAATGGTCAAACCAACCAAAGTCTTTGAATCGCAGCCCCAGGTGTGGTCAGGCAACAAAGTAAATGGGGTAATGGTAGAATTGTCTAGTTTTGAAGCAGTTTACTTATTTTTTTTTTTTTACTAAACTGCAGCTGACTTATATTTGATACTAGATATGGTTCAATGATTGCAAAAATTAAGTTACTCGATTTTGTATGTTTAAAATAGATATATTGACAAAAGTGATATTTTATTGCAAGGTCTTACCCCTTTTCGTTCAAACTATTTCTTTCATAGACAAATATATTTGAATATTTTTGAAGAGTAAGAATCATACAAATAAAATTTTTCCCTAGGTTAGGTTAGCTTAGAAGGGGTGATGTTACGGCAAGCCGCATCTTCTTACTCAGATCTCCATACATCCATAGGTAAGCGGAAGGTAGGGGTATTGAAGCTTAGATATGGGATGCCTCCTTGAACCATCCTGAATTCTGAACGTTTTTCATGATATTCTTTAGTGGCAGGGAAGAGACGTCACCCATTTCGCGGAAAAAGTATTCTTGGAGGGCTTCTTTACTAGTTTTAGCCACGCTGGGGCCTTCACAATAGAAATGTGATGAGCTCTCCTCTGCCTCACCATCTTGACACCCCCTTCATAAGTCCGATGGGCTGATGCCCATTCTTCTTATGTGGGTTCCCATTGCATTGTGGCCTGCAAGGACTTCAACCAGGAGTGATAGTTGAGGCCTACTATATTCAGCTATACATTTTTTGAAACCCGACAAGTGTCAATGACCATCTGACTTCGGCATCAGCTTCGAGGAAATTCTGGTGAATTCTACTTATTTCTTGCTCCAGTGACGTAAGTATCGAGGCTTCGATCTGGCTAGGATCAAGAGATTATCCAATTTTGGCCAGGTCAGTATTTTATCCTGGGACCCATTTAAGAGTAACAGTGTTTGTTGCACCTAGAGATCTCAGCTCAGTTCGACAACGTTCTACTACTTTGGACTTTATAGTGATTGAGGAAATAGTCTTGATTGCCATCTGGCTGTCTATGAAAATGTCGATATTACTTTTGACTAATTCATGAGATATAAGATAATTTGTGGCCTCGCAAACTGCAGGCACCTCCGGTTGTTAAACACTGCAAAAGCTTAGAACCTTTATTGATCTATTGATAGGTGGGTTTCCCGAGTAGATACCTGACCCTACCCCCTTGTTTGTTTTGGAACCGTCAGTAAACACCGTAACATGATTTGCATTTATGAGTCTGTTTTCATTCCAGAATTCCCTCGTTGGGATATTTGTAATCACCACTGGGTTCAAATAAAAAGATGTAGTCTGTTTGAACGTCTATGTCTGTAAAGTTCGTTATTGTTCTATGGCCGTAGTGACCCCTTTTCCAATTATTGGACGGTTTGAGTCTTAAAGGATTTTTGGCCGCCATCTCTTTCGTAAACAGATCGAGTGGGGCTAGTGAAAGGAAACGATTGTAAAATCTAGAAATCCTGAGACAAACATTTATCAATGAACCTTAAAACATTGAAAAAAAAAACAAATGTAGATATACGTTGATTTAAGAAAAAGATGGCAGTTAAGCGAAAATGCCTATCAAAATTTAAAGAAGTGTCAACAACAAAAAAATTTCCCACTGCCACATGGAAAATTGAAAAGTTAGTATCAAATAAACTTTTTTATACTTGAATGCTTGATAGAAATGGCGCGCAAAAGAGAGCTAACATTAGTAAGGAGGTTTTTCCCTGGCACGAAAATTGCTCAAGTAAATCCTTGCGTGTACAGACCCGCTCTTACTTTTTTTGTTTTCTGTTTTTTTACATCCTATATGATGAAACAAAAATTTGCCGAGCTTATGAAGAAAACTCATTCCTCCTTGAACATCCGGCACCGGTAGTTGATAACAACGTCATTGAATGCCAGAAATAGGGGTGGCGAAGGAAGCAAAGGTAAGGAAAGGAAAAGAAAGGAGATGGCTTTTCCTTGCACAAAAACTGCATACAGCACCCTTGTTTGATTAGTTCCGGAATATAACGAATGAGAATCCTTTACAAGGACGACGTATGTATGCATACATACATACATAGGTGTGTACTATGAATCTCACTATATATATACATATACGTATAGATATAAGATATGCTCAGATTAGATTAATACCGAAGGTGTTGAGAACTACGTTTCAATATAATGAGGTAAATTTTTCAGGGATATTGATGTACCTATACGTAAGAATATTCACTTCTATCTTTCTTATCTTCGAGGACAAAAAAATCATTTTGTTAATTATTGTTTCCATCAAAATACATACATTATAACTAAATATGTATAAGAAAAATAATGGAAATGTTTACTGTTTTCTGTTTTTTTTTTTTTTATTTTTTTCCTTCTTATTCAACTTCCGTCTATGTAAGTAGCTTTAGACGTTGTTTAGCATAATCTCACAATCAGGACATTCTAATAACGTTTCCTATAGTGTTGGGACTTTGGGAGTAAGGATTTTGCCAAGAAAAGTCTCTTCGCAAATGCAAACGTAATAAATCCTGGGAAAGTACGAATCCACAACAGTATGACAGGTTTATAGCCACAAACATATTTTCTGGAGTATGGGGAGGAAAGAAGTAGCAGATCGCCGCCGAACAAAGGATGAAGAGCTTGGAGCTTCGAGCAACATCAGCTCATAAATTCATGCCCATTTCCAATAGGGATATATGGCTGCTTTCTATAGGCTTTGGATTTGAGCAATGGGTTTATTTCTTATTTTATTTTATTTCATATTCCTTTTTGTATATAGTTTTCGTTTGTTCTTTTCTTCATCTGTATTTCATCCTCTTTCTGCGATTTTATATAGAATGTGGGTTTTATTAATTTTGGGATTACACAGTTCTTTGATGTGTTTTACATTTCTCTTTCTCCGTAACTCCATCATGTCCAAATGGCTATTGGATTTACTTTAAACTTCATTTTCAGACCTATATATGTCAGGTTTTCATTTTTCTTTACAGAAACAGCAAATGAGGGTACTATGAATTTTTGGTTTAGTTTTCTTAAATTTATGACCATTTAATACTTTTCGAAATTAGATTTGAGGATGAACTTGAACACACAGTTTCGTAAGGAACAAAACGTCTTGTCATCTCGAGGAAAATCCTTCAATTTGCATTCAGTTTAAAGCATACAAAAAGTGTGATCCCACTTCTGAGACTAAAAACTAACAAAGCAAAATTCATCCAGCATGGTACTTATCAAGGTCGATATTTTGTTGGATTATTAACTTTTCAGTTGAGTATATTTGTGGAAAAGGAAGAACACAATCCACATTCCTAAATGCAGGAGAAGAACAAGTAACATTCTCAGAGTTCGTGCCAAGAACTTGTCCTTTATCCCCACCTTCACTTTAATGAAGAATATTTTCATCCGAAAGTATAAATTGCTACGTGTGCGCGTTTATAGATAAATGTGTTGGAAAAAGTATTTTGTCATCAAATTTATTAGCAGAAAAGTGAAAAGTCCTGTTGGCCTGTTGCTGCTGATAGATGTTTGATGAAAATTCACACACAAGTGATGAGATGTGTGTTTTTATTTTTTATGGGGTAGCTACCTACTACTTAGCCGATAGTCATTCAACCATCAACTTTTTTTTCTTTTTCAAGATACGAAACTATGTTCTTATGATTGACACTTGACAGGGAAGCATGGAATAAAAGAGCCAGGGTGAGAGAGAAAGGGAGAGAACAAGAGCCGCACTGTCCCCCGGAATCAGAGGCCGCCCGCCTGTGAGGGTGACATGGAATAAGTTTTTGCCTGGTATTTATAAAAGAAAGTTATATTATTACGGATACAAACGGAGGGCGAGGAAACACGATGAGGTAGAAATTTTTGCTAAAACTGAATTGACAAATTTTTGCAAAAGATAACTTGGCCTTTTAGTTTGAAATATATTCAAGAATAAGATAAAGTATCTCTCTCAGGAGCAGCATTTTATTTCTTATGTTCGACAAAAATATAGGTATATGTTGGAACCTACATATGTACAAGTATGTATATAACTTTAAATAAATGGAAATTATGCTCAGGCTTTTAAGGCAAAAATGTTTTGGGTGGGTTTATGTGCCTTAAATCGCTTCAGGAAAAAAAAACAAATAGAAAACTTTTAGCAAAAAATTACAAAATGATAAGATGATATGATAAAAGCTTTATTTAATCCTATGGGCTTCTTCCTTTTTACACATGAAAGCAGGGAATTTTCTTATTATTCTTAATTTTTCTGCACCTGAATTAAAGATAAGGAAGAGCAAGGTGACGAATAAGAACAAAAACTAATGTGGAGTTTTCGAGGTTTGCTGAGATTTCATGAGATGTTAGAAGAGGGGATACAATACCTTTGTATTCAGAAAGGGCCGTGGCTTGGGGTGGGGCAATGAGGCAAATGCCCCAGGCGCCTTGCTATGAAGGGTGCCGTGCCGAACCGCGAATGACTCTCCACGTTCCATGGAAGGCACCTATGTGTCGTGAAGGCTGAAACTGACTGGAGGCGAGCTTACGTAGAAAAAATTGAGAAATTATTATTGCTATTATATTGACCAACAACTGAAATGGATTTGGTAACGATATGTCAATAAAGTAGATTTTAATAATTTCGGCAGCAAAAATGTTATGTATGATGATTCATCCTAACAATGTGCCCAGCCCATTCCCATTTAAGCTTCTAATGTGTGTGTGGTCTATGGGCTGGGTGATACGAATGTTTAGGTGGCTTCCGTACTTCTTGTGGTGTGCCATGTCTGGCAACTATAGGTGAGAGCTGGAGGTATTGAGTGGAAAACGTATTTTCGAATAGTCTTAGAGATATTCAGGTCCAAGAGATGTTTAACACTCCAAAATTGTCTCCATGCGTCATTCGATGTTGTACTTCTTTTACTTCTTTATCACTGAATGAAATGATTTGGCCAATCTTCAACATATTCTAGTATGTTATTTCCAATTCTTATATCCTTTTCATCACCATTTGTCATACAGTGTGGCGCACGATTCGTGCTACAAAAATAAAACGTAATAACTTTTTTTCTGTGTGAGTAATCGGCTTATTTTTTTTTTTATTTTGTAGGTTACTATTTAGATTTATAAAAATGGATGCTTGGGATACGGAGAAAAGAATTTGGATAGTGCAACGTTACCATGCTTTTCAGTCCGTCATTTCCATCCAAAGGGAATTTAGGCGGGAGTTTGGCGGTAATCCCCCGAGTAGATGGACCATTATGAGGTTTGTAAACATGTTTGCCGAATCTGGAAGCATCGCACGAAGGCCGTACCATCGAGATGCCAATATTCGGGTTCAGGATACAATCGCAGCAGTAGCATCTGCAATACAGGCCAATCCGAGCGTTTCGACCCGAAACTTATCGGGGCAAATTGGAGTTAGTAGACGGTCATTACAACGGATACTTCATGACGATTTAAACTTGTTTCCGTACAAAATCCAAATTACTAGCAAGTTAAACCCTCAGGATTTGCCTGTTCGCCTGGAATTTTGCCAAAAAATGATATCAATGGCCGAAGAAGACAACACATTGATCAATTGTTTGTTCATGTCTGATGAGGCCCATTTTGATCTTAACGGCAATGTAAACAAGCAAAATTGCCGTATATGGAATGAGTCTAATCCAGAAATGCTCCATGAGACGGAACTGCACCCAGAACGAGTCACTGTGTGGTGCGCAGTTTCATCAAGGTGTATTGTCGGGCCGTACTTCTTTGAAGAAAACGGTGTATCCGTTACTGTCAATGGGGACCGTTATTTAAAGATGTTGAAGGAGTTTTTTTACCCAAAACTGCGCCGAAGACGTATACCATTCAACAGCGTTTGGTTTCAGCAAGATGGAGCAACTGCACATATAGCCAGACCAGTTATGGCGGAGCTAAACAAAAAATTCGCAAACAAATTAATTTCTAGTAACTCCACTCTTCGCTGGCCACCAAGGTCACCTGACCTGACTGCACCAGACTTCTTTTTATGGGGTTATGTCAAGCAAGAGGTGTATAAAACGAAGCCCAGGAATTTAACTGAATTAAAGCAGTCCATAACGACAATAATTGAGGCGATCCCAACTTCAACTCTTCAGGCCGCAATGAATAATTATTTGATCAGGTGCCGCATATGCGTGGGAGAGCGTGGAGGTCATTTGCGGTCTATTATCTTTAAAAACAACTAACTATTTAAAATAAAATTTAATTTTCTAACCAATAAAAAAAAAATAAATGAAATACATCGATTAAAAAAAAAGTTATTTGAATTTCTTATTGTAGCACAATTGGTGCGCCACCCTGTACTTTTGGTTTTTTGTTGGCTTGTTAATAAACCAATATTTTGGCACTCGGAGCATAACTCATTAAGCATTATTTGCATCACTACTATTTGAAATGAGTATAAAATCATCTACGAATCGAAGATTTGAAAGATATTGGCCATTAATTCTTAAGCCCCTATCTTTCGAATCCAGTTTTCTAAAAATTTCTTCAAGAGCAGCTAAAAATAGCGCTGGTGATAGAGGGTCTCCTTACCTAACACCTCGTGATATTTTAAATTCAGGTCCAGTGCAGTTTTTTTTAATATGTCGTACAAATTTTTAAGGATTCTAATAATTTTTCTATCTATTCCTTGGCTAAGAAGTGCTGCCCGAATGAAGTCCTGTTCAACTGTATCGAAGGCTTTGGCAAAGTCGATGAAAGCAAAATAGATAGTGATGTTGTATTCTTTACATTTTTCTATGATTTGACAAACTGTTTGTAGGTGGTCCATTGTTGAAAAACCTGATCTAAAGCTAGTGTAGGAAACCTCGGATTGTAATAATAAAGTAAAAGAATAATAACACCTTATAATAATACTAAACTATAATCCATATTAATACTACATAATAATATCTTATAATAATAAAAATATCAAATATAAACAGTACCTATACCAACAACACATAACCTATAATAATACCTAATAACAATAATAAAAATACCTAATAATAATAATTATATATATATTAATAATACCCAAATACATAATAATAATACATTATAATACTAAAACTTAATAATAATAATTATTAATAATACCTAAAATACCTATAATAATACCTAAACATAATATTAATACTTAATAATAAAACATAATAATAATACACAATAATACTCATAATTATATCTTATCTATAATATTGTCTACTACTAATAATATCTAATAAAAACATAAGCCCATAATCCTATAACAACTATTATATTAATACCCACTTACATAATATAATAATAATAATAATAATAATAATAATAATAATAATAATAATAATAATAATAATAATAATAATAATAATAATAATAATAATAATAATAATAATAATAATAATAATAATAATAATAATAATAATAATAATAATAATAATAATAATAATAATAGTAATAATAATAATAATAATAATAATAATAATAATAATAATAATAATAATAATAATAATATAAATAATAATAATAATAACTAATCTACCGATCCAAAGTGTTCCTACAAAAGCAGAAAAAGCAAAAATACCGATCGTAACTGACCATCAGATCACCCGATGTACACACAAAAGTACATAAGTACATACCAGATGGTCATTTACATCGCTAATCTGCATAAAAATCAACATCCAAATCTAACTGACCACCGTGTCATGCGATGTGTGTTCAACATACGTAGGTACATACATGCAGGGTGGTCGGTTACTTAGCTGATCATCCGATCATCGATCCCGCTGATTGATGTGAGGTGATTAGCTATGTAATGATGCGGGTGTTGGTAAGGACCGTTGCCTAAAATGATAATATGCCGATAAGATAATTGGTCGAAAGAGGAGGAGCCTAATGCCCCAAGGCTAAATAGAATTTGGGAACATGCAAAGTAGGTCAGTTGGTGACGAGCTTTAACCGTGTGCGGTATCTAAAGAAAAAAAAAGTAAAAGTGAAACAAAAAAAAATAGAAACGAATAATTAAAAATTGCTCTTGTTGAAAAAAAAAAAAAAATCTGAGAGACAGATTAGAGAATAATTTGACAAACCAATAAAATAAAATTAAATAGACAATTATACACTGTAAAAAAAGAACAAAAAAGGAAAAAAAAAAAAAAAGCCTGAGAGTGAAAAAAAAAGAGAAAAAAAAAAAAAAACAAAAGAAAGTGGCAAGTTTTAATAAAACTATTAAACAAAATTAAACAAGTGAATCTGGTGATCCTGAAAAATAATAAAAAAATAAAAAAAGAAAAAAAAAGTGAACCCCTACCCACCCGCTCCAGAGACACACCGCCAAAACCACTTCACCATAGCCAAAACCGCCATAGCCACTCCGCAATAACCCAAAAGAATTCAAAAGAATTCATTTCAATTCAAACATTTACCGCCGCCGTAGTTTTTTTTTTTTTCTAATTAAGACGAAAATATCATCATCATCATCATCATCATCATCATCATTCATCATCATCATCATTCATCATCATCATCATCATCATCATTAGCAACATCATCAGTATCCTAAAGTGCAATAGTGTCCTTTGTGTGCCTCCCTCCCTAATTCCTGTCGCATTCCCAATCCGCTACAACATTACCCTATTTTGTTTGTGCTCTCCTTATCCTTAATGCCCAGTGTTGTGAAATATAGTGTATTGTGCGTGTGTGTTAGCTTTAAGAAATTTTATTTATCTTTTCGTTTACTTAGCTTATTATTCTTAATTCTTTTATGAACAGTAAAATCTTCTAACGGTTATTTTAAAATTAATAGTAAAACAAACAAAAAAATTAATAAGAAAAAATAGGAAAATCAATACAAAAAAAAAAAAAAAAAGAAAAAAAAAAAAAAAGAAGAAAAGGAAAATTTAGTTAAAATAAAAAAAAAAAAAAATAAATCTATACCTAATAATTTTTCTAATAGCCAACGACAACCACCGTGGTGCACTACAGCTGGGACGTCCGAAATTGAAGGTTGGTAAGTCATTTTCTTTTAATTGTTTATTAAAACATTGATTTGCGTATTTTTTTTATTTTACTAAAATTTTCTTTATACTCTAATAAAAAAATCAACCTTATCATATTTTTAATAAAAAAAAAAAAAAAAAAAAAAAAAAAATTTGAAAATCAACAAAAAAACTAAATACTATGAATTACTAATTTTATTTTATACTTACCGTAAAATTATCATACCTGAAAAAGAGAAAAATTGAATATTTTAAAATTTTACTTACCTTAAAAATAAGAGTGAAATTAATTAATAAATTTTTTTGTTTATACTTACCGTAAAATTATCATACCTGAAAAAAAAGAAGAAGAATTAACTACTAAAATTTTTTGTTTCTACTTACCGTTAAAATTATCATACCTGAAAAAAAAAAAATATAACGATTCAAATTGGTTGATTATAAAAGATTTTTTTTTATTTCTTACCTCTATAAAGATAACCCCTGTAAAAGAAAACAACTTACTATTTTTAAATAATAATTTTTATACATATAAATTTTGTTAGATTGGACCTTTATTTATTTCTTTAATAAAGTAAGAAAAATATTTTTTTTATAACGTGGATGAAAAAAAAAAAAAAACAAAACAAGGTTATTTTTCTTTTCGATTCTGATGGTTGAAGTTCGCTTTTGGGAAGATATTTGAATTTTTTATCAGCCATGATGACAATGTCGGCCTAATACCATCCCAGTGAGGTGGAGGTGATGGAAGAATGAGAGGGTAAGGTATATCTAGGTGGGTGCAAGTTTGAGTTAAGGGACTACTGCCGTGAAATGGAGGTTGCAGTAGTCAAGGTGGTATCTTCTAGATACATGGGCGGGCAAATCCTCCGAGGGTCAATACCCTCATCAACCCTCACCCCTCTATGGAGATCACTCCCCCTCATATAGCTGGACATTTCGGGTCCCCATCATTCTCTTTTCTCGATTTTTTTTTTTGGTAGGCATGAAGTCGTAACACCGTCCAGTGCAGCGGTAGCAAGAACCCCCCCTCCGGCGAGCTAGCTCGTGCTTTTCGCAAGCATGCCAAGCTGCCGTTGCCTGGACACCCTCACCTTCCTGCTGCCAGGATCAACCTCTAGTACCTGTAGCTAGGGGTTGTAATGGTGGTAAGGGAAGGTGAGGCATAACACCTCGGGTATTTTGTTACAGGTGGCGCCCAACGTGGGGCCCGATTTTATCCAGCCCTTTTCGATCTTTTGAGGGGAAAAGCTGGTCAGGTTTCATTTATGTTTCTGCATCTGTTTTGAGCGTACTATCAATGTGTTTTGATTTTGTACTGGTATTATCTTGGTAGTTAATTGTTTGATAACATCTTTTTTTACTTTTCGTCTGTCTAGCTTAGGTGGAACGTCCGCTAGATAGGTGGTACATCCTGTTTAGGCTGTTGCGGTTCCAACCTAAGCAGATCCCTATATAAATTTTTCTTAGTTCGATGATGGTAAATCCAAAGTTGGTGAATTAATTGAGATCTTACTTTCGCTGTTTATAATCATTGGATAAAAGATTTTTTTTTGTTTACAAACCTCAACTGAAGCTTGTCTGCCTGCTCGGCTGGAGAAGCCAATTGGTCAATGCAAGCTCAACACTATCATGCCAGGTATCCAGTATCCAAAATGCAGTTAAGCGGATGCAGTCCATACTAGTGACCTGACCTGATCAGTCTTAAGTGTTCCATAGAGGGATTTCTCAACTTGCACCTTTCTTTTACTTTCATATCCCTTTTATTTGTCACCTTCACCTCTACCTAATGAATTGTAGTCTTTTGAAATCTCTTACATTATTTTTTTTTTAATTGATTTTTTTTTTTGGAAGAAAAAATCTGTACATTTATCTAAAAATTTTTTTAAAAAAAAATTTAATTATATTTATTTCTATAATTTGTTATTATTTTTATTACATAAATCAGACCCATTTTAATTTTTCTTTTTGTTTTTGAAAGTCAAAATTTATATTTTTTTTAATTGTTTAAAAAAAAAAACAATTACAATAAATTAACAATTTATTTTTTGAAAAGTTTTATCATAATTTTTTTTTGACTTTCTTTATTATACATTTTTTTTTTGAATTTGGAATTTTTCATTTCTTTTTTTTTTTTAATTGATTTTGTTTTTTCTTCTGAAAAAAAAAAATTTGTACATTTACCTACACCTTTTTTTTTATACTTCTTTATTATTTTTTTTTTTTTGAGAAAATGCGTAAGCGAGTTACCAGGTCGAAAACCAAAGCTTCTGTGCGAAGCATAGGTCATAGGTCGCAATTTTTGACCGATTCGTTTGCAGACCTAGGTGTCACGCAAGGCACTACGGTACTCCCTCCTCGGCAGTCAATAGATGGGGCTGCTCATGTCGAAGGAGCTGCTTCCTTGCTGGCTCAGGCGACGGATGGGGGGCGACGTGAACTGGCACCAACTCCGAAGGCGCGTGAGTCCCTTGGAAGAAAAGAAGACGAGCTGACAGGGTATATCCAGGAAGTTGTCACTGCTGCGGTTGGAGCCAGTCGAGCGGAGGATTTCCGTTTTTTCACTGGGGAGATGGAGCGCACCAGATCGGCTCTTCGTGAAGAAATGGCAAGTGTCATTCGAGAGACGCTTTCGGCACAAATTCCGGTTGTGAGAAGTAGAGGCCAGTCCAACCCGGTTGAAGCGCCTTGCCATTTCTCTACGACTCGTGAGCCACCCCGATCGCCGCCAAGATCTTCCTCCCCTCCTCCCCGAGTACGGCCTCCTCCTCAACCGAATCCAGTTGCAGCAGACACTTCGAACATGGATGAATTTTTAAGAAGGTTGCATGACTTAACTATGAGTGAGCCTAATGACCACCACCAGGCACCTCTCCGTCCCACCAGCTTTCGTTATCCTAATTTTCACAAGTGGGGGTTAAAATTTGATCCAAGGAAGATGACGATTGACGAGTTTCTCTTCCGACTTGAAAGGCTGAAGTCCAGTAACAAAGTAACGTGGGACGAAGTTGTCCTCAATTTCCATCACTTTGTTACTGGACCAGCAGAGACCTGGTTTTGGTTTTACATGAAAGGTAACCCAGAAGTTCCTTGGTTGGTGCTGAAGGATGCACTCATTGAACAGTTTCGGAGCCTGAAATCGGACCCCGAGCTGTCAAGGAAACTTTACGACAGGCATATGGGTACAAACGAGTCTTTCGATGATTTCTATTCTGCTATTCAGAAACTGAACAGCATGTTAAGAATCCCAAAAACAGACATAGAAATCATCGAACTTCTGAAGACAAATGTTCGGCGTCAGATGGGATTACTCCTCATCACCTACGATACGAGGACCCTGACCCATATGGTGTATGTCTGTCGGAAAGTAGAAAAGTACCTCCTTGATCGCGAAGCCGGAGCCCTGAAGTCAAGGACAGGGGCAATTCCACCACCGCGCCGAAGTGCAGTCTCCGAGCTGCTCATTGAGGAAGAAAAACTGGAAGAGTTTGCACCGGAAGTAGAGGCCTTTCACCAACAGAAGGACAGAGACACCCGCAACTACACCTGCTGGAATTGTAAGGGTAAGGGTCATTCCTTCTTCGAATGCCCTAACCCCCAAAGGTCTCTCTTCTGTTTCAAATGTGGGTGGGACAATACCACCTCACCACAATGTCCTCGATGTTCGGGAAACGAGTCGAAGAGCAATTTGAAAACCCGGGGGAATTGCTCTCTGGAGAAGAACCCGGAGTCTCACTAAAGAACTCTTCGGACTCACCACCCACAACCAGCAACTTCACATCGGTTCCTCCAACCACGCCTTCCAACATAGTTCCTGCACCCGAAATCTTATCCACACCAATACCTCCGGTTCCTGCAGTCCGAATCCTATCCCGACCAATCACCAACACTCCTGCGACGGACAACAAACCACCTGTCGTTCCCAAGAGGCCGCTCAAAAGCCTACATGAAAGGCTTCAAAATTACCTGGAAGTCCGGAAGAGAATTTTCGGAAACCAAAACACCGTTGTCTCGGAAAAGGTTGCTAAGCTGAGGAGGAAGTTTCAGGAAAAGAAGAAATCCTTCAAAGCCATTGAAGCTACCACGCTATGCAGTACAGATGATCCTCGTCCTTATGCTACGGTCCACATTTTTGGGAAACCCCTTTTAGGATTACTGGATAGTGGAGCCAGCATAAGCTGCTTAGGCGCAGATGGGTTGGATTTTCTTCAAAAGCACGGCCAAGAATTTTCGAAACTTACCTCCAAAGTGAAGACCGCCGACGGGAAACAACAAGCTATTGTGGGCAGAATCAGCGTGGAGATCACTTACAAAGGGATGACGAAAAAAATTCCCCTCTATTTGGTTCCGTCTTTGCAGCAAAACTTGTACCTGGGAATCGATTTTTGGAAAGAGTTTCAGATTGCACCTCAAGTGATCTCTGAAATCTCCGCAGTTCCTAGCCTGGATGTGGCTGAGCCTAATGCTCACGTCCTGACCGAACAGCAATCAAAAAAGTTGCAAGATGCCATCAGCCTGTTTCCTTCCTCTGCTGTACAAGGCTTAGGAAAAACTACGCTAGAGGTACATACCATCGACACAGGGGATGCTGAGCCCATTAAGCAACGTCATTACCCGATCTCTCCTGCGGTACAGAAGCTGTTGTATGAGGAATTGGATCGCATGCTTAAACTCGGAGTTATCGAGGAAAGTACCAGCGCATGGAGCTCTCCTGTGGTCTTAGTACGTAAACCCGGCAAAAATCGTTTGTGCTTGGATTACAGGAAAGTTAATGCCAAGACAAAGAAAGATGCGTATCCACTTTCTCATATAGACGGTTTGCTATCGCGTCTGCCAGATACACATTTTATTTCAAGTGTGGATCTGAAGGATGCTTTTTGGCAGATCCCTTTGGAGAAAGCTTCTCGGGAAAAGACGGCGTTTACTGTGCCCGGTATGCCCCTGTTGCAGTTCACCGTAATGCCCTTTGGTCTCTGTAATGCTCCACAACGCATGGTCAGATTAATGGACAAAGTGGTACCTCATGAGCTGCGCGAAAAAATCTTCCCATACTTGGATGATTTGCTGGTCGTGTCAAGCACGTTTGAAGAGCACATCGAACTGTTGAAGATTTTGGCTGGTCGATTGAAGGAAGCAGGACTTACAATGAACGTCCAGAAGTCGAAATTCTGCTTTAAGGAATTGAAGTACTTGGGATACATAGTTGGAGATGGCTGTTTAAAGACGGATCCAGGTAAAGTGACGGCCATTTCTGATTTTCCTACACCCACAACACCGAAACAAGTGAGACGCTTTTTGGGAATGGCGGGTTGGTATAGACGGTTTGTTAGAGACTTCTCTTCTCTAGCGGCACCGATGACAGATACGTTGAAGAAAGGAAAGAAATTTGTCTTCAACGAAGAAGCAGTGGAAGCTTTCAACCAACTCAAAACATCCCTAACTTCCGCTCCGCTCCTGGTAAATCCGGATTTTTCGAAGGAGTTCATCATTCTTTGCGATGCTTCCAACACCGGTGTTGGCTGTGTGCTTAGCCAGCTGGACGAAAGTGGCAATGAACGTCCTATTTACTACCACTCTCAGAAGCTCAACTCGGCCCAGCGCAATTACAGTGTGACTGAGCGTGAATGCCTAGCTGCTGTCACGGGAGTTCAAAAGTTTCGTGCATACGTAGAGGGCCATCCGTTTAAAATTGTGACCGATCATGCGAGTTTGAAGTGGTTGATGAATCAGAGGGATCTCTGCGGTCGTTTGGCGAGATGGAGCTTAAAGCTACAGGGATATGACTTCACCATAGAGCACCGAAAAGGATCTCAGAACGTGGTACCCGATGCGCTTTCGCGAGTACATGGGGTCGACGCTTTGATTTCCGAGGTCTCAAGGTTGAAAGATCCCTGCGATGTGTTGCATATTGATCTTGAGGATCCTAGTTTTAAATCTATGGAATACCGCAAGCTCATAGACAGCATCGAAGAACAAAAAGACAAGCTACCTGATCTTCAAGTGTCGGAAAATTTCGTCTACAAGAAGGTCAAACATTGCACAGGGAATCCGGTAGAGGATGACCTTGTTTGGAAGCTTTGGGTTCCTCAAGCGCTAACCGAACGTTTAGTCGCTCTGGCACATCAGCCGCCAAAAGCTTCGCATGGAGGTATCGCAAAAACGCTATTCCGTCTGCAGCACCAATTCTTCTGGCCTAACATGGCAGCCCAGGTAAAATCGTTCGTTGGTAGATGCGACATCTGCAAAACCACGAAAGCCTCAAACGCCATCTTGAGGCCTCCGATGGGCAAGGCATTTTTGGCCGAGAGACCCTTTCAGATGTTGTACATCGATTTTCTGGGTCCATATCCCCGCTCAAAGGAAGGGAATACCCATATTGTAATTGCGTTGGACCAGTTGACCAAGTTTGTGGTGGTAAAAGCTCTGCGTAAGGCCACTACGGACACCGCTTTGAAGTTCCTACAAGAACAGGTGTTCTGCGTTTTCGGAATACCGGAAACACTTCTCTCCGACAACGGCAAACAATTCACCAGCCGTGAGTTTGAAAGGTGTATGTCATTGTTGGGTATAAACCACGTTAGAACTGCAGTATACTCACCTCAAGCGAACGCCAGTGAGAGGGTGAACAGATCCATCCTTGCCGCAATTAGATCCTACATTGACCGTGATCAAAGGAACTGGGACAGTAACTTACAGTCCATAGCCAGCGCTCTCCGAACAACCACTCATTCAGCGATAAGTATGTCTCCATACGAAGCATTGTTTGGACAACGCTGCATAGAGCATGGCTCGGACTATAAGTTGCTCCGGAAGTTGAACGGGTTGAACAACTCAAATGTAGAAGTTGTCTCGAAAGCGGCACAGATGAACATCATGCACGCTTATATAAAGAATGCTTTGGCTACCGCTCATACGCAGTACGAAAACACCTACAATTTGCGAAGTAAAGACATCAAATTTGCCGTCGGAGAGGAAGTGTTTCGCAGGAACTATGCTTTAAGCGACGCATCAAAGAGGTTTTGCGCAAAACTGGGTCCGAAATTCGTCAAAATGAAAATCGCAAAAATAGTAGGGAACAATCTGTACGAATTGGAGGACTTAAATGGGAAAAAGGTTGGCATCTTCCACTGCAAAGACCTAAAGAAATAAACACCTTTATACGCCCGGCTACAGTCTGTGCATGAGACGGAAATAGAAGGAAAGGTTTCTTTTCTTCTTCTTTCAATGCGATAGATCTGTGGAAAGAAGAAGCTTTGTAGGAAACCTCGGATTGTAATAATAAAGTAAAAGAATAATAACACCTTATAATAATACTAAACTATAATCCATATTAATACTACATAATAATATCTTATAATAATAAAAATATCAAATATAAACAGTACCTATACCAACAACACATAACCTATAATAATACCTAATAACAATAATAAAAATACCTAATAATAATAATTATATATATATTAATAATACCCAAATACATAATAATAATACATTATAATACTAAAACTTAATAATAATAATTATTAATAATACCTAAAATACCTATAATAATACCTAAACATAATATTAATACTTAATAATAAAACATAATAATAATACACAATAATACTCATAATTATATCTTATCTATAATATTGTCTACTACTAATAATATCTAATAAAAACATAAGCCCATAATCCTATAACAACTATTATATTAATACCCACTTACATAATATAATAATAATAATAATAATAATAATAATAATAATAATAATAATAATAATAATAATAATAATAATAATAATAATAATAATAATAATAATAATAATAATAATAATAATAATAATAATAATAATAATAATAATAATAATAATAATAATAATAATAATAATAATAATAATAATAATAGTAATAATAATAATAATAATAATAATAATAATAATAATAATAATAATAATAATAATAATATAAATAATAATAATAATAACTAATCTACCGATCCAAAGTGTTCCTACAAAAGCAGAAAAAGCAAAAATACCGATCGTAACTGACCATCAGATCACCCGATGTACACACAAAAGTACATAAGTACATACCAGATGGTCATTTACATCGCTAATCTGCATAAAAATCAACATCCAAATCTAACTGACCACCGTGTCATGCGATGTGTGTACAACATACGTAGGTACATACATGCAGGGTGGTCGGTTACTTAGCTGATCATCCGATCATCGATCCCGCTGATTGATGTGAGGTGATTAGCTATGTAATGATGCGGGTGTTGGTAAGGACCGTTGCCTAAAATGATAATATGCCGATAAGATAATTGGTCGAAAGAGGAGGAGCCTAATGCCCCAAGGCTAAATAGAATTTGGGAACATGCAAAGTAGGTCAGTTGGTGACGAGCTTTAACCGTGTGCGGTATCTAAAGAAAAAAAAAGTAAAAGTGAAACAAAAAAAAATAGAAACGAATAATTAAAAATTGCTCTTGTTGAAAAAAAAAAAAAATCTGAGAGACAGATTAGAGAATAATTTGACAAACCAATAAAATAAAATTAAATAGACAATTATACACTGTAAAAAAAGAACAAAAAAGGAAAAAAAAAAAAAAAGCCTGAGAGTGAAAAAAAAAGAGAAAAAAAAAAAAAAACAAAAGAAAGTGGCAAGTTTTAATAAAACTATTAAACAAAATTAAACAAGTGAATCTGGTGATCCTGAAAAATAATAAAAAAATAAAAAAAGAAAAAAAAAGTGAACCCCTACCCACCCGCTCCAGAGACACACCGCCAAAACCACTTCACCATAGCCAAAACCGCCATAGCCACTCCGCAATAACCCAAAAGAATTCAAAAGAATTCATTTCAATTCAAACATTTACCGCCGCCGTAGTTTTTTTTTTTTCTAATTAAGACGAAAATATCATCATCATCATCATCATCATCATCATCATTCATCATCATCATCATTCAACATCATCATCATCATCATCATTAGCAACATCATCAGTATCCTAAAGTGCAATAGTGTCCTTTGTGTGCCTCCCTCCCTAATTCCTGTCGCATTCCCAATCCGCTACAACATTACCCTATTTTGTTTGTGCTCTCCTTATCCTTAATGCCCAGTGTTGTGAAATATAGTGTATTGTGCGTGTGTGTTAGCTTTAAGAAATTTTATTTATCTTTTCGTTTACTTAGCTTATTATTCTTAATTCTTTTATGAACAGTAAAATCTTCTAACGGTTATTTTAAAATTAATAGTAAAACAAACAAAAAAATTAATAAGAAAAAATAGGAAAATCAATACAAAAAAAAAAAAAAAAAGAAAAAAAAAAAAAAAGAAGAAAAGGAAAATTTAGTTAAAATAAAAAAAAAAAAAAATAAATCTATACCTAATAATTTTTCTAATAGCCAACGACAACCACCGTGGTGCACTACAGCTGGGACGTCCGAAATTGAAGGTTGGTAAGTCATTTTCTTTTAATTGCTTATTAAAACATTGATTTGCGTATTTTTTTTATTTTACTAAAATTTTCTTTATACTCTAATAAAAAAATCAACCTTATCATATTTTTAATAAAAAAAAAAAAAAAAAAAAAAAAAAAAAATTTGAAAATCAACAAAAAAACTAAATACTATGAATTACTAATTTTATTTTATACTTACCGTAAAATTATCATACCTGAAAAAGAGAAAAATTGAATATTTTAAAATTTTACTTACCTTAAAAATAAGAGTGAAATTAATTAATAAATTTTTTTGTTTATACTTACCGTAAAATTATCATACCTGAAAAAAAAAGAAGAAGAATTAACTACTAAAATTTTTTGTTTCTACTTACCGTTAAAATTATCATACCTGAAAAAAAAAAAAATATAACGATTCAAATTGGTTGATTATAAAAGATTTTTTTTTATTTCTTACCTCTATAAAGATAACCCCTGTAAAAGAAAACAACTTACTATTTTTAAATAATAATTTTTATACATATAAATTTTGTTAGATTGGACCTTTATTTATTTCTTTAATAAAGTAAGAAAAATATTTTTTTTATAACGTGGATGAAAAAAAAAAAAAAACAAAACAAGGTTATTTTTCTTTTCGATTCTGATGGTTGAAGTTCGCTTTTGGGAAGATATTTGAATTTTTTATCAGCCATGATGACAATGTCGGCCTAATACCATCCCAGTGAGGTGGAGGTGATGGAAGAATGAGAGGGTAAGGTATATCTAGGTGGGTGCAAGTTTGAGTTAAGGGACTACTGCCGTGAAATGGAGGTTGCAGTAGTCAAGGTGGTATCTTCTAGATACATGGGCGGGCAAATCCTCCGAGGGTCAATACCATCATCAACCCTCACCCCTCTATGGAGATCACTCCCCCTCATATAGCTGGACATTTCGGGTCCCCATCATTCTCTTTTCTCGATTTTTTTTTTGGTAGGCATGAAGTCGTAACACCGTCCAGTGCAGCGGTAGCAAGAACCCCCCCTCCGGCGAGCTAGCTCGTGCTTTTCGCAAGCATGCCAAGCTGCCGTTGCCTGGACACCCTCACCTTCCTGCTGCCAGGATCAACCTCTAGTACCTGTAGCTAGGGGTTGTAATGGTGGTAAGGGAAGGTGAGGCATAACACCTCGGGTATTTTGTTACACTAGCTTGTTCAATAGGTTGATTAAGATCAAGCATGGTTTTTATTCGTTCAAAAATACAATTTGCGATGATCTTATGAATCAATGATATAATACTGATAGGCCGATAATTGTTAATATCATCTTTGTTACCTTTTTAATGAATGAGGATTATTTCAGATTTCGTCCAATGGTCTGGGACTTCCTCGGTGACCAAAACCTGGTTGAAAATATTTCTCAACCAGCTAGGCAGTGAAAATTTACCGTACTTCAGATATTCTGCAACTATTCCATCATTTCCTTTAGTTTTGTCGTTTTTTTTAGGCTGTCTATTGCTTTTTCAATTTTCCTTTTGAGGAAAGGTGGAAATTCATTTTCGGAAACTGTTTGATCTAGTTGCAGCATATATTCAGATAGCATCAATTGTTTTGAGTACAGATTTTTATAGAAATCTGTAGCTATTTGATATATGATATTTCTCCCCATATAATTTCTTATAACATAACATGTAATTGTTATTGAAAATTTCCAATTACAATTACAAGCTACTCCATGTAGCAACACTGATATAAGATTTCCTTGGATATCGACTAAAAAATAGTTATCACTGTTGAAAACTTCAAGTTGGACTGCATAAAGTGGCATACCTATGCATTTTTTCATAGGAATTATTTTCAAATTATTATCAGGTTTATTTAGTGGGAAAGCACCTGCTTAACTTAAGTAACTTGCAGCTTTAGTGAAAAGAATGGTTAAGAACTGTAGATTTTCATTTTACTTTGATCTTAAAACCTTTAAGGACCTTTGTGTTTCACAAGGTCTTATTAAGCGCTTCTTAATCTGCTATTGATTTTTTTTTCCAGAACAAACAAAATACAAATTATAAAAAGCAGTCTACTGCCTGCTTTTTTGAACTGAGACTTGTGAAGACATCAAAAAAATAACTCACAAATCCCTTCCAGTAGAGGTTAATGAAATGTGAGGTACACATAAAACTGTATTTGATGCAAGTGTTTTTAGTCAAAAATTCCAATGTTACAAAAAAACACTGAATTTAATTAAAAAAATTCAAATTGCAATATGTAGTTTAATATAACTATATGTCGGCTGGGATGTGGGTAAAGAGATGTTTGTCAGTTTTTTCTTATTAGAGACACTAAGTACTCATTGTTAAAGTATTGGGTAATAAATTGCTTTAAAGAAAAAGCATTGACATTAAGAAATAGCGGAATTTGTATGGAGATTTTCAATAAAAAGAACCATAATGTAAATGAAAGCACCATTTTTTCTTAGAAAGAAAAAACAGTTTAATTGTTATAGGTTTATGTTTTTTCTTAAATTCCATTATAAATCTAAGTTCTACGCCAGATGTCTGCCAATAATTTTTCTATTAATTAAATATAAACGAAAATATTTAAGATGCAGACGATTTGTTCCAGGAAAAAATTTACTTTGATTTAAAAAAAAGTTAGATTTTTTTTTGTGTTTTCTTCAACATTAAATGTTTGTCTGGCATGGCGCAGTGTTCGAGGAATTTTTGCTCGGGTGGCAAAGTATTTTTGTCTCCCTTTTTGGATTAGAGCCTGTGAGAGTCTGCTTTAAATAATGGCTTTTAATAAAGTTTTATGCATACGATTTGACTAGAATTCGTTAACTCCCAGTTTCGATCGTGTATACCACTTGTTTTGTAAAAAAGACAGAAGCTGTCTCTTAGGTTTTGTTATTGATTTACTCTTACATATGTGGCTTTAAATTACTAGACTTGCCCCATTTTTCTAAACGTTTACATCAAATTTTACAAATTCTCGTCACGTGTTCAGGTAGGCTGCCAAGCGGTATCTGGTTCAAGACCACAAAGGCCTTCCATTGATATGGCATACAACATTTCGTAAGTGACTTGAATTATTTGTCCTTGTTCTTGTTCTAAAACTTATTTGGTTAAATTTTGCTTAGGTTAAGAACCTGCTTTGCTTTCAAGGCGCTGCGTGGCCCCTCGTACCGCGGGGCCACGTGCGTCGGCACACACGGCACACGCCTTCCGCTGCCTCTGTAATGACTGATATTGTTTTACCAAGCAGAAGCAATATCAAAGCGCTGTGAAAATGTGGCATTACAAACTCTTGTTGTTGTTGTTGTTGTTGTGTCAGAAATATTTCAAAACTATTATAAATGAGTGCTAAAAGTCGCAGCCGAGCCTTTTTAAATTTTAACTCATGGCCTCCTCCTCTGATTTACTTTTTATCCCGTAGTACCTGATGGTTCAATTCCCGGCTGCTGCCACCTAAGGACAGAAAAGTTTTTTCCGAGGTACTGCCTCTTGCGAGAGGCTGACAAACCCCCCAAGAGTATACTTGTCATGAATAAGTGCTTCTCATCTACCGTTCAAAGTGGCAAAACATTGTTGGTCCCTCCATTCCTGCCAGAAACAAACACGCAGAAATGGTTGAGAGTTGTAAGTCACTAGGCCCTGCTTCTCCACGAGAAAATGCGCCTACAAGTTTATTTTGTTTACCCTGTAATATTGGTCTTACTCATTAATAAAATGGTTTTCATTGTATTAAGTGCTTTATTATGCTTTATGATTAGATTTAATTGTGCATTTTTATTGGCTATTAATAATAAGATCTCCATTGAAGTTTTAAGTGTTAGCTGTGTAAATTATCAAGAAGATTAAATAGAGATTAGATTGCAATCGATAAATAAATAAACTTAGTGTCTCCCCGAGGGATAATTTACAAATGTTTGACACAATAAAATAAGTTTTCAGAAAATGGTTAATATCTTTGGCATTAACATTTACATATATACATTTATAAGTTTCCCTACAAGCAAATTCACTAATTTGAGTAATTCTGTATTTAAGAATTACTTTTTTGCTATGCAAGGAATATTAGATTTAATTTGTATCTATTCAGGTGAGCGAACTGAGTGATAAACATATCATTTTACTAATCATCACAAATGTAATGTGATATCTATGAACCACTTTAACTTAAAAATTAAACATTGTAAATTCTAGAAATAAGGGTTCTTGTTAATGATAAGTCCTTGATCATAATAAATCCAATCATCGATTTCGCTCTTGACTAATTCATTTCCTCCGGGCAAATAGGTGAGCAATTCTTGGATCTCCATTACGCATATTTGCTGCAACTGCATTGCCCTCAGCATAGAGGTTGGATTGAATTCAGCAAAGTTGGACTTATCTGCACTGGGCAAGATATACCGACAGCACTTGTCGATATCAAATGACTTGACTTTATCCCAGGCTATACGTATAAGAGCAACTGCATCGGCAAGTTTGGTGAATTTATGTGGACATGCAACTGCATCTAAGAGCAAACGTTTCTTGTATTGAACTCTGGTGAAACCAACTACCGTTTGGTCCACAGCGATATTGTTGGCAAGTTTGACAGTTTTAATCTGGTATTTATCGGAAATTAATTGCGTCAGAGGTGGATGCCGATTGACCGAGGGATCTAGAACTAGCATTGATCTTTGGGGTAAGTCTTGCTCTTTGAAGTTTTTAGCGACCTAGGGAAAAAACATTAGCTTCAAATATTAAAAAACAAAAAAACAATCACCTCAGGTACAAAATGATCAAAGAACCATTCGCTTAAAATTTTTGTTGTTATCTGAGCATCCTTGCTGTACTTGTAGACAACAAAAGCCTCAAAGTTCTGTACAACCCGTGGATCTCGGCTTGATCCAACAACCAGAGGTTTCAATTTATGACTGCCAGTGAAATTCGTACAAAATAGTACCGTCAACCGATCACGATGTGAACTTTCAGCCAAAATTGTTCCTTCTGATTTCTTTGCTGGTAACGATCTCCAATAGAGTTTCGTCTGACCCAGACGGTAAATCTGATCGGGTATTAAAGCACAACTATTGACTGATTGCACAAGTGGTCTAGATGAGTATTTATTTTTTGTGTATTTAAAACTATCTGAAAATCTTCGTTTGAAATTACACTTTTCTGGAGCAGCTTTTCGTTCACTTGTAAAATAGGTTGAAAACGATGAAGGCTTCACACGAGTATTCTTGCGAAATTTGTGCATATACGCAGCGTCAAAACTCTTATGTTTCACCATAGGGTAATCATAGCCTGGAACTTTGAGATGATTCATATCCTCACTGGAATTCATTAGACGCTCATAAAAGGATTTTTTTCGCCAATTTTCACATGGTTCAGGCAGCAAACTCCGATCTTCTTCGGTCGAAAAATCACTGACTTTTATGATGGGAATTTCAGTTGATCTATCAACACCTTTGAAAGAAAGTTTCAAGGCTGCCAGCTGCCTAGTAATGTTGTCGTGGTCTTCTCTCATAATATTAACAACATCAGCAAAGCTTAATCTATGTGGAATTCGTGGATCATTTATTAAACCACTTACAATAGACTTGAAATGCTTTTTATGCGTTGTTTTTGCTATAAGATCGGGTTTTAAAATAGTTCCCATTTTGGAAATAAGGTTTTTCAATTGTTGTTGTTGCTGAGTTCTGTTCTATTTTCGGGAACTTTTCCTGGAAGGTTTTGATTAGAAGTTCTTTTTTTTGCAGTTATAAGATTAAATTCGAGATAGAAAATCAAAAGTTATTGCTTAGGTTTGTTTGCCTTTATCGTACAATTTTAGCGAATTTATTTCAAGTAATAGTTCTATTATTTTTTTAGGACTTTTCAGATTCAAGAATTGTGTTGTATAGTTATTTAGAGAAAATCAAAAATTCCAGCTTTAGATCGTTTGCACATTTTCGGGAGTTTTTGAGCTAGGTCCAATCAATTACCCATTTACTTTGGCACTTTCCAGACTCAAAAGTTTTTGTTTAATTCCTTTTCTCCCGTTTCTTCTATCTTGTCTGATATTTGTCAGGTTCAGTGTGAGAAAAGTTAATAGTTATTGCTAAAACTCACTTGAGCTTTCAGATACTTTCCGCACTTGGTTAACTTCATAGTGCTACTTTATTTACTTTGGCAGTTTACAGACTAAATAATGTGTGTTTTTTTTTAATTTTTGATTAATTTTATTTTATCCATCTTTAGCCTTGCTGCATTTAATAATTCTATTACTTTAGTACTTTTCAATTCAATAGTCTCTGGTGTTTAGTTCTTCTTCTATATTATCTGGTAGCTTTCATTTTCACGGCTTAGGTTCGTGCTCTTTTTGGACCTTCGAATATTTGTAACACTTTTGAAGCTCAAAAAAAGTGAGACTGAAACTGTTTAAACTTTCGTTATAATTAGTTGTTTTAAGAAGTGTTCTGCTTCCTTGGACACTTTTTGCAGTTTATGTCGATAAATATTTCTTATTAATTTCACGAACTGTTATTGCTTTAATTATTTCGCGTTTTTGGGGGCACTTTTTGGTTGAAATATTGACAACTTTACTCAATCTATTTCAATCAAGCTTTGTTTTGTTTTTTTTTTTTTAAGTATTTTGTAAAAATTTTAATTCTTGGGACTTCAATTTTGTCCTCAATACTTTTGGCCAAATCGAGGAATATTGTTGGTTGCTGTTCTTTCTTATAAAAGTTGGCCCAGTTGTCAATGTATGATCTCAACTGCAAATTGGCACAATGACTTTATCCTTTTCCTTTCAAAAGCCATACAAACAAATCAAAAGCAACTCAATTAAATCAATATCAAATAAATTGTACAACAAACCTGTATTTTTTAAGATGTGTGGCTTCCAATCTGGTCGTTTAGTAACTAATTTCCAAAGGACCAGCTATATCCTTTATATATTAGAAACTTGGCTTCTAGATTTCTATTTCTATAGTTTTTATTTCAATTTTGTCTTGTCCTAAAGGTTGTTTACGTCAATAATTTAATAAATTTTTAAATATCATCATACCCTTACGTCAATTCGTTAATTTAGTTATAATGCCCTTTGTTTTTTTTCTTCTCCCCCAGGATTAACCAAGTGCATCATTTATTCTTCTATGACATTAAAAAGTCCTCTTATGGATCTTAATTCATATGAAATTTTATTCATGATATTATATAAATGCGATATGTTAAAGTGTAGGCAATGGCATTTATCAAAATGTCCAAAGTTTCCAAAAGTGAAGCAAAGTAGCAAAAGTAGCAAGGGAAGACTTTTGCAAAGAAAACAAATAATATTTTTTTTTCACGTAATACATGCAGTTCATTTCTCGGAAGATTTTCTATGGTTTATTTTTGTAATGTCAGTAACTGCGTAAGCATTGGCATTTTCTATTTATATTGAATGCATATTTTTTATTTATAACTGTCTGGAAAAATCTCCGTGACAAAAAAGGAATTTCCGTCGAGTTAAAAATTCAAACGAAGATTTGTTTGTCATTCATTGCTTAAAACCAACTTCTTGTATAGTTTTTTTTTCCCGAAAAATGTGGATTCAACTCTTTTTATAGAATTTGAACTCAACAACAAACAGCGTTTGTTGCTTAGACGAGACGTTCAAACTATAGACTCAGCCACCCATTTATTTATAGGTACTTAACAACTAAAAAAAAACTTAAAGCACCTGTTCCAAGGGCGTAGCGGGAGTTCGACCCCTGGAGGGTGACTTTCATGGAAATGCCAACTTATTTATAGAAGTGTACCGACTGCTTATACTTTACTTATATGTAAATTTAGCATCCGTATACAGGGTGATTCGTATAAGATGCACCAAAAAGTTAGAGCGAATAGAAAAGCAAAAAATTCTACGGGAGGGGGTCTATTTCCCCCCGTTTAGGCGAGAAGGGAAATTTTCTAAAAAAAGAACTTAACAGAACAGAAAAAAAATATTTAAAAACAATGGTAAATTTTCAATGCCACCTTTTTGGAAAGCCAGAAATCTCTTCCTTATTACTTACTTTGAATATAAAGTTGTGTTAGGGAATAGTTTTTGAAAAATTAATTTTGAAACAAAAAAAATATTTTTTTTCAAATTTGCATGTTATAAAGTATAATTTTTGTTTTCAAAATTCAATGCTCTTATTAATTTTCAATAAAAAACAGAAAACCGGGTGCAAATGGATGAAAATGTATCTTCGTTTTCGAGAAATAAGAAAGAAAATTCTTTTTCCAAGAAAAAAAACACCTTTTTTTAAAAATTGAAGGACATTCTGTTTAAAACTCATTTCAAAATTACGTATCAAATCGTCAACACTAAACGATGGCTAGTTACTCTCGGAATTGACAGATATGCACTATTGCTACGGTTTAGCGGATGGTTTCAGTCGGGAAGCACAAAGATTGTACGCTGAAAGGTTCCCCAGTAGGAGATGTCTACATTATTCACTTTTTCCAAAACTTCGAAATCGTTTTCGATACCATGGATTGCTGGAAACTCGAAGGAAAGAAAGGTCATCTAGTGGATCAATAGATGTAGGGGACGGATTCCAGCCTTAGCAACAGAAGGATAGCAACTATGCTTGGATTGCTACAAGAAAATAAAAAAAATAAAAAAAAAATTTGGTGGCGCAACAGCTCGTGGACAACCAAGGCCTAGTGATTTACAACTCTCAACCATTCCTGTGTTCGTGATGTTAGCAGGAATGGAGGCGAACTACAATTTTTTGCCAAGTCCGAACGGGTAGATGAAAAGCACTTGTTCACGACAAATAATTCTCTTGGAGGATTTGACAGTTCCTCGTAAGAGGCAAAAAAACAGTTCTGTTCTTAGGTGGCAGCGGCAGAGAATCAAACACATAACCTAGGCATGCCAGTCCAACGCACTAACCATTATGCCACGAGGTATTACTCCGACCACAAAAAAAAGACATTGTTAGACGAACGCTAGTTGGGCTACGATTTTTGAATGCGGCTTTAAATGGAGAATCCTATCTGCTATTCCTAAGAAGCCTTTAGCCAGAATTCATAGAAAATGTCCCTTTGGCTATAACAGATAATTTAATATACAAACAAGAAGAAGCTCCAGCACACTTTTGTCTGGTTATGAGAAATTGGTTGAATAATCATTTCAACAACCAATGGATGGGAAGGGGAGGTGCCACTGAATAGCCTCCAAGATCATCAGATTTAACTCCTTGGGATTTTTACTCTTGGGAATTCATGAAGAACTATGAAGATGTTGAAATTTCTTCTTTGGAGCAACTTAAACAATGCCTTGAAATAGCTGGAGTCAAATTGCAAGAAAATTTGGCAGACTTAAATTTATCTGCACACATAAGAAAAAAATACAATCTTTGCCTTCGGGAGAGTGGGGATCATATCTAAAATTTTCTATAATATCATTAATTTTTATTAGATTAGGCTAAAATGTAACGGATTTAAGTTATTTGAATTAAGTTATTTTTTTTGTTACTTGCTAATAACTAATAAATACTAATGGTATTTAGAAAACATTACAGAACTTAACAATGGCAACATTTTTACATACTTCGGTACCAAAAAAGGATCCTTTGGCGTTGGTTTCCTAATAAACAAAAACCTCAAAAAAAACATCATCGAAATAAAAGCATTTAGCGACAGAGTAATAGGTGTGAAATTACAAATTGAAAAATGTAATATATCAATAATTCAAGTTTATGCACCTACTAAAAAGGCAACAGAAGATGAAATAACGGGTGATTTTTTAAGAGGTTTAGAACTCAAAAAAAAAAAAAAAAATGAATGAAATATTTATTTGAATCGATAGTTTGAACCTTGCAATTTAATGTTTAAAGATAATTTCATGCAAATATTGACCGCGGCTGCGTCTCAGGTAGCCCATCCGCTGAGTCCAATTTTGGCATACTCTTTCACACATATCGGCCGGTATCTCACGAATGAATGCATGGATGTTGGCTTCCAGTGCGTCAATCGAAGCGGGCTTGTCCCTATAGACATTAACTTTGACATACCCCCAGAAAAAATAATCTAATGGTGTCAAATCGCCCGATCTAGGCGGCCAATTGACCGGCCCGAAACGTGAAATTAACTGTTCACCAAACTCGCCTCGCAATTGCGCCATTGTTTCGCGTGCTGTGTGGCATGTGGCACCGTCTTGTTGAAACTACATATCATGCAAGTCAAGAACTTCCATTTCGGGCAAAAAAAAGTTTGTTATCATCGCTCGGTAGCGTTCACCATTGACAGTAACGCTGCGATTCGCATCATCTTTGAAGAAATATGGCCCAATAATGCCGCCGGCCCATAAACCGCACCAAACAGTGGCTTTTTCGGGATGCATTGGTAGCTGTTGCAATGCTTCTGGCTGATCTTCACTCCAAATGCGGCAATTATGCTTATTTACGTACCCATTCAACCAAAAATGAGCCTCATCGCTGAACACAATTTTTCGATAAAAAAGCGGATCCTCGGCCAGCTTTCCAAGAGCCCATTCACCAAAAATTCGGCGTTGTGGTAGGTCGGCTGGCTTTAGTTCTTGCACCAGCTGTATCTTAAAAGGCTTTACGCCCAAATCCTTCCGCAAAATTTTCCACGTAGTGCTGTAACAAAGGCCTAACTGCTGGGAACGGCGCCGAATCAACATTTCGCGGTCTTCTGTCACACTAGCTGATACGGCCGCAATATTTTCTTCACTACGCACAGTACGTAAACGTGTTGGTGGTTTAATGTCCAACAAAGTAAATTTGGTGCGAAATTTGGTCACAATCTTCCGAATAGACTACTCAGAAGGTCGAGAATGCCGACCATAAAATGGAAGCAGCGCGCGATGAACATTTCGAACCGAGCACGAATTTTGATAGTAAAATTCAATAATTTGCAAGCGTTGTTCATTTGTAGGACGATCCATGGTTAAATTGCAAACCAAACTGAAGCTGTTTGACAGTGACACAAGGTACTAAACACACGTCAGCTGTCAAAACCAGTGTTGCCAAAACCAAACCAGCTAAGAAATCACCCGTTAGATACATTCTATGATACACTTGATAGAGCAACAAACCATTTCAAGGCTGAAATTCTTTTAACAATTGGCGACTTCAATGCAAAAATTGGATTTAGGGAGAGAGGAGAAGAAAAATTAATGGGCGAATTTGGATATGGAGAAAGAAACGCAAGAAGAAGCCGCCTCATACAACATGCGTGGCAGCACAAGCTTATGGTTGGTAATTCTTTCTTTAAAAGGAAACCACAAAATCAGTGGACTTTGATATCGCCAGATAGAAAATATAAAAACCAATACGATTACATCCTTTCTAATAAACGATCTGTTCTGGAAGATGTCAGTGTTTTAAATAATTTCGAGTTCGATTCGGATCACCGACTAGTGCGAGCCAAACTGACGATTAGTCACAAAAATAGACAACTCCACAAAGCAATAAAGAAGAACGTCTCAAAGATCCTTTCCGATGAAACCATCAGAAATTATAATGTAGAACTACAGCAACGATACCAAGTACTTGCATCTAGGAATGATCCAGTTCAAAATATGTATAACATCATGGATCGAACAATTAAGCAATCTGCAGAAAGGCACATTTTGGCAACATCAGCAAAGAAACCGCAAAAACTCTCTAATGAAACATTGCAACTTATTAAGGAACGTGAGCAGTTGCGCTTAAAGAAAAATCTCAATGTATCTGAAAAGAACAATCTTAGAATTCTCAGAAAAAACATTAAGAAAAAATCTCAAGAAGAAATACAAAATTTTAACAAAAACTGTTTAAAAAACATAATACAAGACACAAAATCAATTAAAAAAGCAAATGCGTCATTACAACCTCATAAAGAATGGATCGTTGCCTTATCCGATAATGTTAGCAGGATTCATAATAGAAAAGACATCAACAAGATAGCAACAAACTTTTATAGCAATCTATACAAAACACAACTAAACAGTTCTGATGTTCATTCACTTCTAGATGCTAGGATCAGCACTGAATGGCAAGAAGAAGAGCAACAGTTTCCAAATTTTCTTATAAGTGAAATCGAGAATGCAATTCAAAATTTAAAAAACGAGAAATGTTATGGAAGTGATGGAATTGCTGCAGAGTATTTTAAGTTCGCAAAATGTTCATTGGCCAACTGGTTGAAAGATGTTTTCAATCAGGTTTTGGTCACCGAGGAAATTCCAGACCAATGGAAAAAATCCGAAATAATTCTCATCCACAAAAAAGGGAAGATAGATGATATTAATAACTATAGGCCCATTAGCATAATATCGTGCGTTTATAAAGTCTTTGCAAAATGCCTATTTAATCGAATGAAAGCAAGTTTAGAATTCAATCAACCTTTTGAGCAAGCTGGATTCAGGTCTGGGTTCTCAACAATCGACCATCTTCAGACAATTAGCCAAATCATAGAAAAATCTAAAGAGTATAAAATAACTCTATATTTAGCATTTATTGATTTCGCCAAAGCGTTTGATACAATTGAGCAAGTATTTATATGGCAAGCGTTAATCAAACAAGGTGTGGAGCCGAAAATTGTTCGTATCCTTCAAAAAATGTACAGTGATAATATTGCATGCGTTAAAACCGAAAGTATTGGGCCAATATTTCAAACAACACGTGGAGTAAGGCAAGGTGACCCACTTTTACCAGCACTTTTTTCCGCAACCTTGGAAGAAATTTTCCGAAAATTGAAATGGGAAAAGAATGGCCTCAATATAAATGGTAAATACTTATCGAATCTAAGATTTGCAGATGACATTGTTTTAATCGCCACAACCAAAAATGAATTGCAAACTATGTTAAATGAGTTGAGTGTAGAATGTAAAAAAGTAGGTTTATCCACAAATCGACAAAAAACCAAAATAATGTCTAATGGCAATCATTACGAAATTAAAATTGAAGTTACCATTTTAGAGTACGTAGAAGACTATACTTATTTGGGTCTAATAATATTATTCACCGATAAAGACAAGAAAAATGTTAACCAAAGAATTACAAACGCTTGGCGACAATTTTGGAATGTGAAGAATCTGCTGGATCTAAACATTTCGACACAAACACGAAAATGCATTTTTGACTCAACTATTCTTCCAGTTCTAACATATGGTTGCCAAACATGGCAATCTAAAAGGATCCTCGAAAATAAACTTCAATCCTGTCAAAGAGCCATGGAAAGATCGATTCTGAATGTGAGATTATCTCAAAGGATTAATCATGAAAATTTAAGAAGCCAAACATAATTTGAAGATGTTCTACACAAAACAAGAAAATTGAAATGGGATTGGGCTGGACACGTATTTCGGACGTCAGATGATCGATGGACCAAAACAACAACAGAGTGGACTCCACTAAATAAGAAAAGAAGCGTTGGAAGACAATTCAAGCGGTGGAGAGATGAAATCCAAACTTTTTGTCCAAACTACTGGAGAGAGGCCTTAGACCGACGATTGTGGAAGATGAAGGGGGAGGCTTATACTTATCAAACCTATTGAAAACCCGTTTTCATATATACCTTAAATATACATATATAAAAAAAAAAAAAAAATGTTAACTTTTAAGAGTGAATAAAGCTTGAATAATAATAATAATAATAATGGTATTTATACAAAGATAGAACCAACAAAAAAGTGTTTTTCTTGGAGAAAGGTCCTAAATACATTTTAGCATCCGATAAGAGCATTCAATGAAATGAAAACAAAAATTATACTTAATTATATAAAACTTAAACTGTTTGAAATTTTCTCAAAAAAAATTGTTTTCTTCAAAATTTCGAGTTTGAAAATTAATTTTTTAAAAACTATTTATTCACGAACACAACTTAATTTAAAACGAGAATTAAAGAACGCATTTTTGGCTTTCCAAAAAAGTATAGCATTGTAAAATTTACCGTTGTTCTTAAAATATAATAAGATAATAATTTTTCCATTTTAAACTAATTTTTTACAAATATTCCGCGGGGAAAAGGAAAATAGACGCCCCCCTCCAGTAATTTTTTTTTTCTTGTCTTTACCCAACCTATTCGTTCTAGCTTTTTGGTGCACCCTGTATAAGAAATAATATTGAACAATGTGAACATTTTGGGAACTAGAATGTTGGAGATATACAAGACATAAGTCATTTATCAGCTATTTTTGCTGCCGCACAGTGTGACAAAATTTTCATAAAAGTTGGCATTAATTCAAGTGGGCTGGGAACCTGAATATTTTTTTCTGAGATCAATATTTCCTAACCTATTTTTGGACACACCTACAAAAATGCCTACTTTTTTTTAATAATATTTAATGATACAAAATGAAACACTTAAAACACAGCTTTCTTGACACTTATAAGCAATTCATTTTATAACCAAATAATTTTTTTTATTACACTTTAGATTCATTGTTGTAGTGAGCTTAGGAAAGCTCCATTCGACAATCAGAGCTCGTCATGAGTACATGTGTCAGTGGTTAGTAGAATAAAGCAAACTCACATACATACATAAATGAAAAAAAATTGCGAAATTAAAACAATATATATAAAATTAGATATAACGTAAGCATTTAAGCTAAATATACTTACAGGATCAAAACAGTAACAAAAGTGGAGCACTGGCTCGAAAAATAAAATTTAAACTTGGAATTTATCTCAAGTGGAAATGCTTTTTCCTAAGTACTCCCTAAAAACAATATAATAAGAAAGTTTTTTTTTTTAAATTGTACTCGAAAGCTAGATGACATAAAACCGTCTAAATTTTCAATGATCGATTGCAAACTTACAGAGAAACAGGAAGTGTGTGATTTAAACCAATAAAGAACCTGATTTCATAATTTAAAAAAAAGTTTCTTTTTCTAAAGAATTAAGTTTGAAAGTTTTTTTTTTGAAAACTATTTGAAATGGTTTTGGATAGACTTTAAGAATCGAAAAACATGTAGTACTTCAATGTGTTGCCAATGGTTTTTAAATATATATTTTATTTTAATTTAAGTATTATTTGCAGAAATAGACTCCTCTTCTCAGTGTTAAAAAATGTTTGTACTACTTTCCTATAAAAAGCCCTATTATTATTTTATGTTGCAGTGCTTATCATATTATAGGCCCGAAAAACAAGCATTTTCGAAAATTGATCTAATTTGAAGTCTTAATATCTTTTTATCGGGGCCTCGTATTGAAAAGGTTCAACTATAAGAGTTCTTAGAATATTATGGTCTATAAAATCAGTTTAATTTTTTTTCAAAAACTTCACTATTTATTTAAGAGAAAAGCGTATAATACTCGTACCTTTATTTTTTACCTTTGTTCATTTAAAAGAAAACAATATCTTTAGAAAAATAACTTTTATGTGTACTTATAGAAGGTTTAATAACCAATAAAACAAACTATGTTAAAAATGCACAAATTTTTAAACTTTGAATTTTTGATTTTTACTTGCGATATAATAAAATGTACAAAAATAAAATGCGCAAAAATAAAATGCACCACTGGCTCGCACAAGCTTGCCTTTATGTTCAAGTTGTTTGGAATTAAGATCTTTTAAAATATGAAAGTAATTACAAAAAAATATAAAAAAGTGTTTAAATCGTTCTTTTAATTTATAGTTAAAAAATTCAAAAAAATTAAAATCGTTGGAGCTGTTTTCTTAAAAATTAATTTTGTATATAAAAAATTTTAATAACATTTAAAAAAAAAGTTTGGTATACCAATTTTGAGTATGTATTAAAATACATATATAAACCTAATTTCAAAAAAAATTCATAAACTTGTTTTTGAAATATTGAATTTTCAAAAAATAATTTTTAATATGTTTTTTTTTAAATACTAAATTAAATTTTCTCAAAATTTTGATATGCAATATTATTAACATTTTAAAAGAATTTTTGCATAAAATTTTTTATGAAATCGTTCAAGCCGTTAATGTGAAAATCCAAAATTAAAAACCGTTTATGGCACGTACCGTTAAAAACGGTTTCCGGTAAATTTTTTTTCTTATCAAAAAATATGCCATACCTACAATAATACATTGATTTTTTTTCAAAATCGTTTGTGCCGTTTTTGAGATCAATAAGCTTTTCATTTACGGTTTTAGGGCAAGTACCGTGATTTTAGTGCAAAAAAATTCAATCTGGAGAATTACAAAAAAAACCTTAAGTTAAAAATTTGAAGAAAACCGCTTTAGTGGCCTAGGCTGTAGGTCGATATACGGACAACCAGACAGACAGAATTGTGCCACCCACTTTGTTGGTGTTCACTATCACATCGTAATGTCATGTTTGAGTTTGATTGTTATCTCGAAATCTTTTTTTGCACGAATCCAAAATTCGCCCTATAGTACCTATATCGCAAGTAAAAAAATTGGAGATAACAATCAAACATGACATGTTCTCTATCCGTAATAAAGAGAATACCAAAAAAGTGGGTGGCACAATTCTGTCTGTCTGTTCGTCTACAGCTTAAACGGCCTGATCAATTTTCTTCAAACTTAGTAAAAAGTGGTTCTTGGTGATTATGCCCACACGTTTTTTAAATTTTTTTTATAACCAAAAGTAAGGGAACCTGCCATACAATTTGTTTTAGCAATTTTACATAATCGTATTTTTCTCAAAAACGGCTCGACAACTTTTCTTAAAAAAAAGTCAATACATTGCTTTTATTAAAGGCTTCCTCTGAGTGATAAACCATTTTTCAAAAAATGGTTATTAATGGTACCTTCCAAACAGCCATGTTTCTAAATTTCGATTTTCTTTAAAACAGTATGACTCATTTCAGCAATTTTTTATTACAGAAGCTTCCAAAAACTATAAATAATTTTTTGTACTTACATTTTCTGTATTTTTAAAAAATGTTTTAAATTTGTTTTTGAAAGTCAAATTCCATATACGAAAATTAATACGATCTCCTACAAAAAATTATAAAATTTTGCACTTTGCAACTATTAATAGTACCTGTCATAGAACGTGTCTTTTTATTTTGAATTTTCTCATTATCGGCTAAACAGATTCAGATAAATTTTTTAAATACAAATTTCAAGAAAGATTGAATAATGAATAATATAATAAAAATTTTCAAAAACAAAAGTTTGTGAATTTTTAAAAAAAGTTCCTTTTTTTTTTTGAAAATTCTATATTTAAAAAACAGGTTGAGAAATTTTTGTTCAAATTTTATTTTTATATGAACATAAATAAATACTTAAGATTTGCATACCAAAAGTTATCCGTATTATTTATTAAGTAATCCTTGATATTTAAAAAAAAAACACTCCAACAATTTAATTTTTTTATAATATAAAATTATATGGCGTTCTTTTTTTTCACCTCAAACTCTCAACGAAGTTTTTTTAGCTAATTTAAATATCGTATTTCATGCTTTTGGACATTTTTCTGTCATAATTTTCATATCTTTACAAATAATTTTCTTAAACCCTCAGCGCCTTGAACACAAGAGCAAGGACGTGCGACCCAGTCGTATATTTTATTTTAAGATGTTTTTTTGTAAACTTTTCCTGTTTAAATTTTTTTATAAAATTTTTCAAACCACCCATTTCGATTGAAAATTTAATTTTGAACAAAAAGTTGGCTTAGTTTAAAAAGTGGCCAGTGTTAGCATTCTCTCAGAAACGCATTTGTGAATTAATAGACCAGTGCCAAACCGGTTCTCAAAAGCCAAAACTTGTAAAAATTATTAGCAGGAAATGAGTGATGAGGAAAGTCAGGATAAATGGCATATAAAAGGGGAAAAATAAATTGCCCCGTAGCAGATGACCGGAAGTGCGGTGGGTGGGCGAAAATGTGGGGTGGGGGTGTAAAAACGAAGTTTTTTTTACGATTTCTTGCAAAAGTAGACTTCCAATCGAAAAAAGTTATATAGGAAAGTTGTAAATATTTAAGAGACCTACAACTTTTACTTGGATCATTTTATTGAGAAAATACCAAAAATCAATTGGATAATTTTTTCACATAACCTCAAAAATATTGAGAAAAATACCAAAACACAATTTTTTGGTTATTTATTTTTATCTTCGACAAAAATAATTCGATTTTGATGAAATTTTGTGAAAACTTACTTTATTGTTTAGGGGTTTTCAATAAGAGCGCTACAAAAGTTTTTTTAAATAAAACAAAAACGGTTTTGGATATCAATGAAATTCTTTATTCTTGTGAAAGTACGTTCGATGTCATTATGTATGAAACTCGATTTTTTTTCTTAGCCACCACGGGCACGCTTGCAGAAGTCCAGACGCTAAACCCAATTTCCCACGGTTTTCAAGCATAAATCGGCCGATACTGCTGCAATTTCACGTTCGATATTCGTTCGAAGTTCATCAATCGTCGCTGGCTTGTTGGCATAGACCATAGACTTGACGTAGCCCCACAGGAAATAGTCTCACGGCGTCAAATCGCACGACCGAGGCGGCCAAGCGACTGGACCATTTCGTGAGATAACACGTTCTCCAAACTTGGTTTCCAATAAATTGATTGTGACTTTCGCTGTGTGGCTTGTGGCGCCGTTCTGTTGGAACCACATGTCCTCCAAGTCCATATCATCCAATTGGGGCCAAAAATATTCGGTTATCATTGAACGGTAGCGATCCCCATTCACAGTAACGTGCCGGTCTTGATCATCACGGAAGAAACCACACCAAAGCGTAATTTTTTCGGGATGCAATGATGATTCATGGAGTACGTGTGGATTGCTGCCTGACCAATACCGCATATTTTGTTTATTGAGGAAGCCATTCAGGCAGAAATGAGCCTCACCGCTGAAGATGATTTTTCGATGTAAATCCGAATCATTTTCAAGTTGTTGCTCAGCCCAATGCACGAACATACGACGCTTCTGGTGGTCAAGCGGCTTCGGTTCTTGCGTCAATTTAATCTTGTAAGGATGTAGGCCAAGATCTTCTCGCAAAATTTTCCAAAATGACTTCACAGAGATACCCAACGCTTGAGAACGACGTGTGAGAAATACATTTGGGCTTTCTGCAACTGAAGCCTTAGCGGCAGCAATATTCTCGACACTACGGGCACTTCTTTGTCTCATTGGCACGGGAACATTTTGTACTGTGCCTGTGGATTCAAATTTTTCCACTAGACGCTCAATTGTTGATCTGCTAGGACGCTTATGGCGACCATAAATTGGACGTAGCGCTCTTAAGGTTGAGGCCAGTGACTCCGAATTTCGGTAGTAAATTTTAAACCTTACTGAAGAAAAATGTCAAAAGAGCGGCAAGAAATATGGCGTCGTTTGCTGTCCCTGTCGCTCTACTTTTATAGCGTCCCTGTTGAAAAACGCTTTATTTCAAGTAAGCTGTAATTTTTTTGAGGCAAAATATATATTTTTGGTTGTTTTGTGAATTTAATTTGAAAAAATAGACTAATTTTCAATCAAAGAAGTTGACGAAAAAATTATTGATTTTTGACAAACGTAGGACAGTGTCCTTTTTGTTAAAGCCTCTACTTTAAGACGGTGTAAAGAAAACTTACCATTATTGTGCAAAAACATAGCCAAAAATGGCAAAAACCAAAAAAAAAACGTTTTTTCAAGTTCGATTTTTCCGTAAATTCCAGTAATTGTTCATTGTTCATTTAAATGGAGTGTTGAAAGTGATGCAAAACGGTACTTTAAATGTAATTCATAAAAAAAGCCCTAATTAACGATTTAAGGTTCTTTTTATCCAAAATCCCAAGCGTTTAAACAACAATTTCACCAATTTTACGAAATCGCTAAAAATGACAATTTTGGGCAAGACAAACATCTTTTTTATTTATTAACTTGCATATTTATCAACTATAGATGCTGTTTGGATTGGGAAGATTGAGACCGGTCTCACCTCACGGCAGTTTCTGGATAAGAGAAGTGAGGAGGTCAGGAACCCCTCACTTCTCTTGTCCATAAACTGCCGTGAGATCGGTCTCAATCTTCCCAATCGAAACAGGGTCAAAGTTCCACAACGTTAAACAATATATTAAACAGTAATACACCTATTCGAAATCAGCGATTCGGAGGATTTTTATGACGAAGCAATACAAAATTAGAGAAATAAGAGCAATTTTAAGAATACAGATTTCGATGAATTTGAGGACCCAGACGAAGTCCAAGATCTTATCGTAGATCTTGAGTCTGAAAGCTTAGTGCAGCTCCCTAAAAAATGAGATTCCAATAAACTTTCGCTATAAAACTATTTTCAAGCATGAACTTAAAAGCATATTAATATAAACAAAACAAAAAATAAAAAAAATTATAAAAATAAAAAATAAAAAAAAATACTGAACGAAATAAATAAAAATTAATTTTTTCTTGCCTAAAATTGTCATCTTTTTAGGTAAAATTATAATTTCAAGAATGAACTTAAAAGAATATAAATATATATATATAAAAAAAATAACATAATAACAAAAAAACAAAAGGTTTTTGCCATTTTTGATTATGTTTTTTTCACAATAATGGTAAGTTTTCTTTACACCGTCTTAAAGTAGAGGCTTTAATAAAAAGGACACTGTCCTACGTTTGTCAAAAATCAATAATTTTTTCGTCAACTTCTTTGATTGAAAATTTGTCTATTTTTTCAAATTAAATTCACAAAACAACCAAAAATATATATTTTGCCTCAAAAAAACTTACAGTTTACTTGAAATACAATAAAGTAAGTTTTCACTAAATTTCATCAAAATGGAATTATTTTCATCGAAGATGAAAATAAATAACCAAAAAATTGGTTTTGGTATTTTTCTCAATATTTTTGAGGTTATGTGAAAAAATGATCCAAGTAAAAGTTGTAGGTCTCTTAAATATCTACAACTTTTCTATATAACTTTTTCGATAGGAGGTTTACTTTTGCCAGAAATCGTAAAAAACTTCATTTTTACACCCCCACCCTACATTTTCGCCCACCCACCCTACTTCCAGTCATCTGCTGCGGGGCAATTTATATTTCCTCTTTTAATGTACGAGTACTATTGATACTAATTTTCCTCATCACTCAATTTCTGCTAATATTTTTTTTTTTTTAATTATTGGCACTGGTCTATAAGTACCATTTTCAGTTTTAAGCAAGCTTACGGACCAAACAAACATATTCAATAATAAGAACCCTTACACGTAATTGTTCCCTTGTACCCTTCATTATTCGGTCTATTCAATAGACTAAATGAAGACAAGCTCTAAAGCAGTAAATTTTGGCGAAAATTATTAATTTACAACCTAAATAGTCATAAGTAACTGTACCTTGGTTCTAAAAAGGTTAATGTCCGTTTTCAACAGTATTGACTGTTTTTTTGTACTTTGAGGCACAGAGAAACAATTATCTGGCAACTCTAGACGAAGTAGCAGCATGATATCCAAGAAAAAACCAAACAAAAATCAAGGGCATAACTAAATTCGCAGAAGAAAATACTATATTTTATACAACTGGAGCAAAATCCTTTCGTTCCTTCTGCGTATATATATATATAGCTCTATGTATTTTTCAGCACAACCAAATACCCAAAGCTATATAAATGTAGATATAGTTGTGTTTTTAAGGGATACCAAATACCTACAATTTGTTATTTTAGTTTGCCAGAGGCCAGTCTAAGTCTTCGGTTCTACAATTTAGATTTAAAAGTTTTCTTCTATTCCGACATCTTCACCGCCCTGTGTCCTCGCATATCTGTATCCTTTGCCCGTTATCATTGGTGCCATAAAAACCCTAAAATAAGGGCTCTATGATGTCTTGACTCAATTTTCCCGAAAACGTAGCAGCAGCAGCAGCAGCGATAGCGTGGGACCAAAAAGGTTCGTCCGGGATTTGATATGGGGATTGCTTTTTACCCTAAAACAAGTCACCAAAAATAAAACAAAGTATCAGTGGATGGGTTAAGGGAGCGGGGTATGAAAGTGACAAATTTTAATCAAGATAGGACATCAACGAAACAAAACAAAAGGACGACATGATTGGGTCACATGAGCGATGACAACGGTATCGGGTCTCCGGAAAAATCAGTTTTACCCCATTTACTGATTTATTGATTGCTTTATGACACCAAGAGTGCGCGATGAAATTCATAGGAAACCCTTGCTATGCCTCGTTGTTATAGGCGCATTGGAGCGCACACACATACAGAAATCGATGGGAAGGGACACCGACGAACCGGGTAGAGTTAAGGATGGGATGGATGGTTTTGATCGCAACAAAAAGGAAGGATGCAAATTGTTCGTTCGGAAGGTGTGTTTGACGAGGCTAGATAGGTTGGTTGCTGGGTTTGCTATAAGGTTGGTTGCTGAGACTGTGTGAGGCTGTAGTAATTTAAAGGTTTAGGTTGCTTTGAACTTTGATGGACATTGCCGTTGTCACACATTGAACAATTGGAATGTCAAATGGTAAATCTACCGTCTGTACCCAAAGGATGTGAAGGAATGGTAAAGACGCCAACGAACCAAACAGAGTCTGGTTTTGACAAGCATAAGGCTTTATATCATTTGCCAATTGAACAGAAAGTAATTTATGTTTAAAAATACAACATCAAGAGTGACATTGAAATGTTCAAATACCTTTTCGTATAAGAGAGATGGACTCTACACGGAAGTTTTTTTTTCTATTTATTTTTTGTTTTCAACTTAAAAAATTTCCATTTAAAGGTATTCAAAACAGGTTGGGATTGAAAATTCTTAAATTGTGTATAATCTTATCAGAGATAAACTATGGCGTTATATAATGCCCAGATATAGTCTCCCTGCGATATATATGAGATTTGTCAAAATTGTAAGAAATTTTACTGAGAACAATAGAAAAGATATTACTAAACTTTTCACATTTAACCGGCCAAAAATGGTAGGTGTTGTCTGCTTTGTTATTCTTTGGTATTTTGTTTTGCATTTTCAGAATGAATTCTGTACCAGTTATATTAGTTAATGCTTTTTTCGAAAATAGTTTTAGTCCAAAGAAAATGTTGTTTATACAAAAAATATCTCAAGTGATTTCTCATCGTTGAACTCGAGTTTTTGATTGGTAGGAAAGACGAAAAATTGGGTCTTTCAATTCTATCTGTCTCTTTGGCTAAAACCTAAATGGCTGAAAGGATTTTCATTACATTCCTTTCCTTTTTATGCAAGAAAAACGGTGCCTGTCACACAATTTTTTTTCGCTATTTTACCATTTCTTATTTTTATCAAAAACAGCCCAATAACAATGATTTTCGCTTTGCTTGAAAACTGTGCGACTGATTTAATCAAAAGTTCTAACTAAAAAGTATTTTGAACTGAAATCTTCAAATCTTTTATTATATTCTTAAAGTAAATTTCAAATTTTGGAAGAATAAATAATATTTTTGTTTGTATTATTATTTATATAAAACTTACTGACGAAAGAAGCATAGCTTCCGAAATGCATTTAAGTATATAAATAAAATAAGTGTTTAAAAGTTATTCATATATCATATCTTTTATTTATTTCATGAACAAAAAACATGTTTGAAATCTCCACTAACAAATCAACAAACGAGATGCCAAAAACTGCGTGTCACTTTACGTGACGTTGAGAAACTTAAAAACTTAATTTTAAGCTATCTAGGGCTGACCAATTTCTAGGATCAGTTGACCTTTTCTGACCCATACCCATTCTTACAAATTTGTTGTGAATTGAAAGACCACCAACTGGAAAATTGTCCAGTTGCAATTTGCAAAACATTCAGGTACCATTCGTAAATTATATCGTTTTTATGCAAAATTCTCACAAAAGCTGGTAACTTTAGATAAAATACTTTGCAAATAACAAATTTCGTCTCGTCAAGATTTGTAATTAAAATCGATGACTCATGTTTTTTTTCATAGGAAAACACAGTATTTTTAGCGTAATTTATCTTCCAAAAGAATTTTTCTAATAATAAAATTCTAATAGAATTTGAAAAAATTGATTTTCCATAAATATGTGTTTAGAGATTTACATTGCCAAATCACTGAAATATAAGCCGCCAAATATTTTTTTGGCAAATCACGATTCTTCTCTCGCGAATAAGTAATACAAAATATTTTTCCTACATCACCACTTTCATGCAACACTTTTCTTCTCGAGAAGAAAGAGCAGCACGACATGGCATGTATCTTCTTATTTAAGTCGGACATCACTGTTTTGTAGTACCTCGTGGCATAGTGGTTACTGCGTTGGATTGTCATGCCACTGCCACCTAAGAACAGAAATGTTTTTTCCTGAGGTACTGCCTCTTGCGAAGAACTGACAAATCCTCCTAGAGTACTACTTGTCATGAATAAGGTCTTCTCATCTAGCCGTTCGGACTCGGTAAAAAATTGAAGGTCCCCTCCATTCTTGTCAGCAACACACACACAAAAATGGTTGAGAGTTGTAAGTCACTAGGCCCAGGCCCACCTCAATTGGGAAGGGAAGGGGAGCTTTAATCGACATAACTGAGTTTTTAGATATTAGCCGTTTTTTGTTAAAAACTATACACAGCCAGGCAAAAGCTTTTCAACAAAACGGGTTGAAACAAACTGGTTAATAAAGCTCCTTTGGTATGAGAATTCTCTAGTTCCAAACTGTTCCAAGGTTCTGTTCGCTAGCCACATTTGACTGCAGAAAAAAGGTAAAGTTATTGGTAGCTGATGATTGTTGCTGCACTGCTTGCAAAATTTCAACTGGCTGGCTGGCAAACTTCTCAACAAAACACGGCTTTATTCTCAACTGCAGAGGCAATATTTTCAACTGACCTTGCTCCTTGCTGGGTAAATTTGGAGTTTTAATTTCTATAACCAGCGCAAAACACTCAAATTTATTAATTTAATGAGCTATAATTCGGTGAGACGACCAGCGCCAGGTGCTTCCCAAAAGTAATACGAGTTTTTTGACAATATTTTTACTATTTTTGTGGTGAATTTTCTCAACACATTGCATAAGCAATGTATAGCGATGCATGAACATCAAACTAGTTTTCACTAATCAAAATGATCGTGGTGACATTTTAATGTTGATAATTCAAAACTGAAACCTCTTGTTGGAAGACCCTGTGTAAATCACGTAGGTATGGCTGTGAATCACTCTATTTGAATAGATATTGTGTTGTAATGAAATGAACACATTAATTTGTTATTTTTTACTCATTACTTTGAAGAAACTGTCAAAAAAAAACTTAATACAAACATTTTTTCTGAAAGTACCTGTATCATTCATTTCAGAGCGCTCAGAGAAGTTACTGATCTAATTAAGTATATTTTGCATGTGTATAAAACTTTTATGGAATCTGTTAAAATCAACGTATGGATTTTTTTATTCAACAAACAAAGTTAGTTTGTAACTCGTTGAAGTCAGAAAGTGACCCAAAAAAAATGAGTTTTGAAAATTAAGGCAAGACATTCCATAAAAATTATTTATCTCTATGAAACTTGAAACTCATTCAACTTTCTTATGATTTTCTTTTTCAATTATTATTGATGTCAAGGCAAGTTTGAGCTCAAAAAAAAGGAAAAAGAAAATAACAATATATGTTAGAAATTTCCTCAAAAGACGAAACAAACGTAACAAAAATTTACCAAAAAAACGAGAAAAAAATCCTTTTAAACAAGACAAGAAATATTTTTTGAAGTACATGCAATCAGTCAGAGTGCATTAAGCACATTGGATACAATGAGACAAGATTGTCACAAGGAATAACATGTTAGTTGATGATAGAAAGAACAGAATTGTCAGAATTTTATTATGATGCCAACTTTCCTATACAATTCTACAATGTATAGCTGTACTGGCAACTACAATAGTAATGTAATTTTCCGGAAAGGAAATATTTGCAGTCGATATTTAGGAATGACTTTGCACTGCACTGGCAGAAAGGCACGAACACGAAGTGTATGGCGTGTATAGGAATTTCCTTTATACCTACTCTCATTTGCTTGGTAGACATCTACATCATTGCAGATTCTGGGTTCCTAGTTTCATTTCAAATTCAAAGTGCTACAGACTATCATTGTATATGGAATGTTGACTGCAATTCACGAATTGAAAGAGATCATCAAATCACGTTCTTACTTTCACGTTCCATTATCATAAATGGATGTGATGTTAAAAATGTTGCACAAATACATGCATTGGCTTTTGGTAATTTTGAATACATCAACAGAGTGGTTCTGTCTGACTAACGGGTATACCTTCATAGGTTTGACGTAATATTTTTCTTGCTCGTGGAATCATTGATTGCACAAAGGTAAACTAACTATTGAAAATTTACTTTTTTGATGTCAATGTATTAATCGATTAATAAGGGCCTAACTATGGTGCGATGAAAGTAACTATTCAAGGATCAAATCGAAACACCTCTATAAATAGGATTGAGCATTTAATTAAAATAACAATTAACTGTCACTCAACTTGTCTTTCTGTCTCACTTGCACATCTATAGTGCCCTAGGCTTACCCACATTCAACTTTGAACAAATTTCTCGGCATCCACTTCTTCGTCTTCTGTATTCTGTCTTCTGCGTCGTCAGCGTTAGTGTCCTTCTGGTCTCCTCAACAAATATCAGGCATATAACACCCACCTTCATACATAAAGTTCAAGTTAACTAGGTTTGTATAGAGATAGAAAATAGAAGGTTAGCTTAGGTAAGGACATCCCATCTCTAACCATCTCACCCCCTACTTTCCACCAAATGAAAACCTTCAATCTACGAGAAGAACTACATAATGGTGCAAGGCATAGTGTGTACAGAGTTGGTGTGTGTCTTTGTCGGTTTGGGCATTTGGCAAATGTATCCTTTTGGATATTCGATTCCATATTTCGAATTGAATTATTAATGAGAAAGCAAACACGATAGATGGACGAAAATTGAAGGAGTAAAATGTATGAAAATAAAAAGCGACAGAATAATAATGATAATGATACACCAGAACACTGGGTGTCCTGGAACCTGGACTGACTGACTATGGAATCTAAAAGGCCATTCACAACACGCTACACACATGGTTGACACATAGTCCAGTGCAGGTAAGTTATATACATATATTACACATTTTATTCCCACAGGATGTGCTATAAATGAAATTTCTCTTTTGCCTCTAATATTGACGACAAAATAATACACCCAACCACCACCCATAGAGTAGACTAAGATAAAGTTGAGATAGAGTGCCTATAAAAAAAATATGCGAATTACGATGTTGAATGAATTATATTCAATGAGATGATAATGTTTTCCCTAAGGATATTTGGAGGAGGTTTTTGTCAGCTATTGTATTTTCTGCTTTGAAATCGCATTCATTAGTTGATTGTTACAGACAATTGACCATGGAAAATTGTTTATAATTCGAATTATTTGTTTGTATCATTGTCATTTAGATTAACATAATGTATAGTCGTATATACATATGCAATTTATTATGTCCTTGTTAAGGTCGAATTTGTATTGCATATAGGTCTTGAAATAACTAGCCCATAAGTATTGGTCAAAATGACGGAGGTGAGATTGTTATAGCCTCTGATTAAGATTTGTATGCTAAAATAACACGATTTTGTGCACGTACGTATGAGAAAAGGAAGACAAAAATCAAAGGAAACAATAAATAATGTTTTTAGACGCTGGCGCTGTGCATAAGTATAGGGCACAATAGTATTAGTATTATGCCCACAGTCTTCAAAATCAGTCAAATATAGCAGTACGATGATGAAAAAGTCTTAAAATGTGGGTCTCATCATAGCTTCAATCGGTTTGTGCGTCTGTACGTCTATTCATTAGTATGCCCACTGTAAATTAATGTTAAGTAGGTAAATCTGTTTGCTCCAAATTTAACATAGGCCATTTTTATGTAGGTAATTTCTGAAGGTAATTTCTGTTTTTCAATACACTACTACTTTTTAAATGTGACCTTGCAATTTGCACAAATTCTTATTATTCCACCACTTTTAGGGACGATTTATTTGTGTTTCGTTAATCATATTACCAATGTATGACCAAATGAACTGAAACCTTCAACTGGAAAATACTATTTCCAACGTCAGATGCGTCAGATCAGACTTTTCCTTGGCATATCACCACCAATAACAACAAATAGTAACTTCAGTGACTGATCTCCAGATTTGATCTCTATTTAGAAGCTACCATCAAGTTCGTGCAACCGAACATAGGCGATTAAACAGAGATTTAAAGTAAATTTTATTATTTAACAATTTTTAAATTCACTTAGATAAAGTTTTTACTCATTATAGTTGCCGTCATCACTGTATCGATTCGAGTTCCATAGCAATCGCCTGTCAATGTACCATTATTAAGACTTCTTGAGGTCTGTTTGTTAGCAATGCTCACGCTGTTGGTACACTGATGGATACTTGCTCCAACGTGACACTTGTTGGCTATGTGTCCTTATTTGTTGCATGCGAAGCAAACCCACTCTTTAGCAGGATGTTGTAATTCTTTATGATCGTTGTGTCCACAATCACGAAAAAAACCAGATTTCTTTTGACTTCAAGCTTTTTGAGTGGTAGAAGTTCTTTTTCGAACTAGTAATAATAGTATGAAATGATCTCAACAAACACTTGAGGATTATTATCACTCTAAATACGGCGCTTTTGTTTATTGACGTATCCATTCAACCAAATGTGAGCTTTATCGCTAAACAAAATTCGACGGAAACTTATTTCGAACAGAACCAATATTTTCAAAAGAAATTTGCACAATTTGAAAGCTCTGTTCCAGCGTCAGTCTTATCATGTCAAAATGCCAGACCAAACTAAAAATAAATCACTTGACAGCTGACAAAATGGCAGCTAGTTTAAATACTGTTGCCAACTTAAAGTTTCATACCTTTAAAAAACACCCTTTATAAGTAAACATGCGTAGTTCTCCCGGCAAGCTATTCCAAGAATCGAAACGAACGCAGTTCAATAACCGATGATTCAACCCTAATACAGAACAGTTCCAAGAGTTTGGTAACGAGCTTGCAAATAACATTGTTATACTTTCCTTAATATTAAATTATTATTTAAAATTTAAAAGTAAATCCATAAAAGTAAAATCTAGACCATATATTTTTTTTTTATTGGAGATGAATATGATATCCATAATCCACACTTCGACTCTTTGCTTATGTGTTAACCACTGCCGCATATTCACGTGGAATATTAACATATATATTTGTATATTGTATATCCTGTTTCATTAAATTGAATCACCAGTTGGAAGAAGGAAATAAATCCCAAAATTTCCCAAAACGAATTTTTGATGCAAGTGTCATTCCCATACGTATATACGTATACGCATCTGTTCAGTCTAAAAAAGTAGTAAAAGTAATTCTGATTACAGAAATATTGGGGATTTTTAAAAATAGCATTAGTTGGAAGACGGAAATAAATCCCGCTTCTATTTCTAAAAGATTAATTTTATTTTGAATCTGGAATATGGTTTATCTACCTACTCAGTTTTGTTTGTGCACTCAGTGGGTACAGATTGCTTGCCAGATGTCAAGATAGCAAGGGGTTAACGGCTTGTCGTTTAAAGGTAAGAGTCTCTTGGTTGTGTTAATTTTTTTCAACGGTAAAAAGGTATTTTCATGAACTACAATAGTCTTAGGCAGCTCATTTAAAATCACAGCACAGTGTGTACAAAAATTATTTGCTAATCAATGTTTAATTAGTATGCATTTTTGGTATGGAGAAAATGTATGCATGGAATTTGGTCCAACCAATACTAATAACTTGTAGGTATGTTGTTGAATAGTACTAATAGCTGTTTATTAAAAATCACTTTGTTAAAAAAGGAACACTCTGTTTTAGTGCTTTTTGGTGCAGAAAAATATATCTGGCATGGGTAATAATAAGCGAACAAGTTTTAACACACAGTGATTGTTTAAGAACATAAAATCACATCTCTAATGTCATACATACCGTCGTCTTTTGCAAAATCCTGGCCTGGTACACCATGGTTGCCGTCAACCTCGCCAGTATTTTGCAGCCACAACGGAAACAAAACGAAGGAAAAGGAAGCAGTTAAAGACTGGTCATTGTTGTGGTAAATTTAACCGTAACAGTAAGACCAGCTTTCATATATTTTGTCACTAGTAACAACATTTTATTCATTCTAGAATTTACCAGAAAACAATGTTATTTAGAAAATAATTTGTTTCACACAACGATTTTGAAGAGTCCCCATTGTAACTGTTGAATTACGTAAAAATCAATTTCCAACGATATATGTGTTGTCAAAATATACATTTTCAGTTGGAAGAAGAGATTAAATCCAAGACTAAGAAAAAAACTACTTAATTCGAATTCAAACAAAGAGAATCTTTTTGAATAGGTAAATAAATACCTGATGGATTATGGCTTAATAATTTGTGCCAAATTTAACTTGATTGTGCAATAGTTTCTATACTTTTTTCTGTGCTTGATATCAAGTGAGCAAAACATCCAAAAAACGTGGAAAACATTGCACGAAAATGATAATAGTCAATGACTTATTAAAGACAAATTATTACTTAATTAAAATTTCAGTACGATAGGTTCTAAGAAGTTTCTCGGAACTCTTTGCTGATTTCATATGAATTTAGGAAAATAAATCAGAAAACATACAAAATATCACACGAAGAAATTGGTTTTGTTACAAATAATCAACAACTAATTAAATGCATACAAAAAAATTAATTTAGTGGCTCAACAGCTCATGGAGAAACAGGGCCTAGTGACTTACAACTCTCAACCATTCCTGGTGCTCGTGTTGTTGGCAAGAATGGAGGGGACCTAAAATTTTTTGCCGAGTCCAAACGGCTAGATGATAAGCACTCATTCATGATAAGTATACTCTTGGAGGATTTGTCAGTCCCTTGCAAGAGGCAGTACCTCGAAAAAAAGCATTTCTGTTTTTAGGTAGCAGTGGCCGGGAATCGAACCCAGACCTTTGGCATGACAGTCCTACGCACTAACCAACTAACCAACTACCATGAGGTACTACAAAGGCATATTATTAAGTAACAAAATGTTATGTCTAGAAGTTTTTACAATTTTTCGAAAAAAAACCATAGAAAATACATAAAAACAAATTTGAAATTGTCAAAGCTTTTTAACGACTAGATAACCATATGAGTTACCAAGCTATTAACTATTCGGTTCAAACAGTTCCTACCACTTTTTGGAATGGTGCTATGCTAACTTGAGGTCAAGTTAACAAATCCAAAGTTGTCACATCTAATTAAGACTGGAATAGTGTTTTGTTAACTTGATGTCAAGTTAAAAAATCCAAAAAATTCTCACATCTTATTAGAGACTATAGTTAACGAGAAATTATATATTACCACTTTTTAGGCGACGCCTTGTTTGCTTGAAAGGACTTAAAAAAAAGTGTAGAAAACATTGCGCGATTAGATATAATTAACTGACTAATTAAAGACAAACTAATGGCAAATTATAAAGCCACATAAAATTAAGTATTAGTTCTCTACGCTTTTAGCAAAGCACCCAAAAAACATAGAAAACATTGAACGACAAATTAAAAATTATTACAACAATTAAACGACTTATTAACGAAAACTATTCACTTACCCATTGTTTGATTCATCAAAGTTGTATTGCTAGCTTGACACTCATAGAATACAAATAACCCAAAAATACATATAAAACATCGCATGAAAAAAATATTTGTTTAGCAACTAATTACCGAATAATTAATGGCAAATTACTAAGCACTAATATATACAAATTTTAAGTTTTTACCATTTAAAAATAGAAAACATAAAACGACAAACTCAAAACTGTCACAACTCACAGCCTATCCATTTTGAGTTAGCAAAGCACCCAAACAGACATAGAAAACATTAAACTGTTAATTCAAAACTATCACAACTAATTAACGATCAATTAACGGCCAATTATCCACCTATTCAAAAAGATTCTCTTTGTTTAAATTTGAATGAGATCCATTGTTTTTTGGTAACGGTTCCTAGAAGCTTAATACACCGTGTTAAGAAGTTGGAATTTGATTTCTTCTTTCAACTGAAAGGGTCAATTTCGATTTCGATATATCATTGAAAAGGTTTTTTATGAACTACAATAGTTACTAAAAAAATTCACTTCAAATCGCTGTGTGAAAGAAGCTATTTTATAAATAAGATTGTGTTCTGGTGAATTCTATTATAAATAAAATGTATTTAGTAGGGACAAAATGTATAAGAACTGGTCTAACTAATAATGTCGGTATGTATGTCACTAAAGAAGGTGTTTTTATGTTCTACAATAGTAAGTATAGGTAGCAACTTATTTAAATTACTGTGTGTAAAAACTTATTGGCTAATTATTACCCATGCCACATAAATATTGTCTGTACCAAAATGCACTTAAATGGAGCATTCCTTTTTCCACATTGAGATTTTAAATAAATTGGTATTAGAACTATTTTTCACTCGCAAAAATACATAGTAAACAACATACCTACAAGTTATTAGTATTTTTTAGACCAGATTCTATCAATTTTCTCCTTACTTTAAATGCATACTAATTAAACCTTGATTAGCAAATAATTTTTGTACACTGTGCTGTGATTTAAAATGAGCTGCCTAAAACTATTGTAGTTCATAAAAATACCTTTCCAAGACGATATAATTCATATTCGATTATTCTTTACCGTAAAAAATTAACACAACCAACAGACTATCCTCCTACCTTTAAATGACATGCTGTTAACCCTATGCTAATACAAATGGTAAAAATTGACATCTGTCAAACAATCTGTACTTTCTTAGCGCACAGACAAAACTGAGTAGGTAGATAAACCATATTCCAGATTAAAACTAAAAATAAAATTAATCTTTTGGAAACAGAAGCGGCATCTATTTCCGTCTTATTGCTATATATAAAAATACCCAATATTTCTACTCCTTTTTTAGATTAAACAGATGCGTCTATGTAACTACGTATGGAAATGACACTTGCATCAAAAAGTCATTTTAGGAAATGTTGGGATTTTTTTGTCCTTCTTCCAGCTGGTGATTCAATTTAATAATACAGGATATAGAATACAGGCTTGCCATATTGGGCTTTTTATCGGAAATTGGGCTATCTTTTTCAAAATTGCCGAAAACAATTTTAGTATGACAGCTCAATCGTAATTGGGCTGTAAATAGCCCAAATCTAATATTGGGCGATATTTTTTTTCGTACAGATAAATCATATAAAAAACTAATTTTCTCCCCGTAAACTTCTTTTCATTCACGCAATGTACTCATTGGTTTTGACATTTAATGTTGTTCCTGAAATTCCCATTATTATAAGAAAATATATTCGAATTCGGCTACTATTTGGGCGACTTTTTCGGCTCCGATTTTGGGCTACATATTTTTTTAAGTTGGGCTATTGAATTAGTTAAAGACATGGCAACCCTGAAACAATATAAACAAAAATATATTTTCATATTCCACGTGAGTATGAGGCAGTGGTTAACACATCTTACTAAAAGGAAAGAGTCGAAGTGTGGTTTGAGGATATCATATTCATCTCCAATAATTGTAAACAAAATTACATATATGAATGTATCATCCAGGTTGATTTGACTTTTATGGATTGATTATAAAATTTTAAATAATAATTTACTACTTAACAAAATATAAATAGGAAAGTAATTTGCAAGCTCGTTACCAAATTCTCGGAATTGTTATGTGTGCGAATTGCATATCGTTAAATCATCGGTTATTAAATTGTGTTCGTTCCGATTCTTGAAACCACTTGCCGCGAGAACTACGCATGCTAACTTTTATTATTTTATAAGTGTTTCTAAAAATATATTTTCTTGCATTTCCAACGTAGGGTGCATTAACAATAATGGAAAAATAATTCAGAATTAAAGAAAACTAAAAATACAGTACGTATACGCCCAAGTATACACTAAATAAATAAATTGAAATTGTTAACACAGACACATGTTTTTAAAATCCCTGCACTTGGCGGCATTTTACAGATAATTATATAATGTAATTTTGGGAAATGTGGCTGCAGCAGCTGGCAAATAAGACTGAATTTCGGAAATGATAGCATCGAATGTTGGTTTTTAGTGCTCAGCTGTTTCTGGGTTATCAGTATAGACATGAGACTTTATTCTCAGAGGAAGAAATCTTGGTGTACGAAATTGTACGGTTGAGGTGGCCACCAAACACGAAAGCGATATCATTTGCTAATTTTTGTTTCCAATTAATTAATTGTGTAGCGCGCTGGTGGCATGCCGCGTGACGTGGCCGACATTGGTTCAAGTCGTATGAAGTTAAAGCGGTCTTAAATCTATAAAATCTGAAGCAGTTAACTGATTTATATAAAACTTTCTGGCATGATAAGGGATATCATAAGGCATCTACAGTAAAAATTTCCACTTACTGACATGCCCACTTTTTAAACAGGACATGAAATCGTTGAAAGTTTACGTATATCAGGGATGTGTTTTTAAGAAAAGATACAAAACTTTCATACATCCCAACTTTTTTGGGCGTTTTTGAAATTTTTTTTATTGGTTGACTAACTTTAAAACTAACAGGCTAAACAGGAGTACCTACCTGGTGGCATGATGGCTTGTGCGTTAGACTGTCATGCCAAAGGTCTGGGTTCGATTCGCAGCTGCTGCCACCTTAAAACAGAACCGTTTTTCCCGAGGTACTGCCTCTTTCAAGGAACTGACAGATCCTCCAAGAGTATACTTGTCACGAATATGTGCTTTTCATCTAGCCTTTCGGGCTCGGCAAAAATTGTAGATCCCCTGCATTCCTGCCAACAATACGCACACAGGAATGGTTGAGAGTTGTAAGTCACTAGGCCCTGGTTCTCCACGAGCTGTTGCGCCACCAAATTTAATTTATTTATTTAAGTTAAACACAAAAAAAATTATATATAATATTTCCCCTGCACACTCTTGAGGCATTTTTGACAAAATTTCCTTCCTGAAAAAAAATGAAAAAGATACCTAGAGAAAATGCTTTTTTTAAACTAGGTCATAAAAAAGTTCTAACCACGCCTACTTTTAAGAGTGGCATTGGAGAGAAGTACTATCTACTTTAACTAAAAAAATGTAATGCTCTATTTCGTAAACGTAAGTCATAAATTGGAATCTGTATGGGCCCTAAGAATGTTGCTTAAGAAAGTAGGTTGAAGATGGTACACATGTACACATGCAAAGATCTACCTCCACAAATTTTTTATTTTCAGGGGTCTTAAGCTATTAACTCGGTGCTTTTGAAGGTTCGCAGGTACTAGCAGCTAATTTTGTTTTGTATTTGCTACATGTTTTTTAGTGCATTTTTATCTTAGCTTAGAAAAAAGAAGCATATTAATTACAACAACAATACGGAAATATACCAGTTTGTTGTTGTAATTTTCATGCTATTTTTTCTAAGCAAAGATTAAAGTGCACTAGGAAAAGGCGCTTTTATATGATGTTATAAGTCCAACCGGGGAAGAACAAGGAACATTTATCATTTTCCTCAGTTGAATTTGACTTAGAAAAAAGGAAACAATTTTTTTTAAATTTTACAACTATGCAATTTTTGTATTATAAAATTTAATTTTTTTTTCAAAAAAAAAAAAGACAAAAGAATCATATTACTTAACATAATCGTCTTTTAGCTATACACATTTTTTACTTCAAAATCACTAAAATTTCATTTATCAGCTTTGAAGTCTAAATTTTATATTTCGAAATTAATTTTAAAACAAAATGCTTTAATCAAACTGCAATGTCAAAAATCTAAATATTCAACAGTCGTTAAAATGATTTTTGTCCCCCTGAACCACGCACGGTCATGCTGAATAAACATGTTCGCAACATAAATGCAAACGCAACATTGTACCTACGAAAAGTCTAGCAGTCATATTTTTGTACCACTCTGCACCTTTGATTGTAAGGTTTTGATCATTGCCGCTTGTGGAGACTTATGGATCAATGATTCCAACGTCCTATGGGTTCAAGAACTGTCAAATTTGCTGTAATAGAAAACAGTGATGCCAATTTGAAGTTTTCCACCTCTAAAAAGAAATACTCATTAGGTACATAAATTGAAATATTATTAATTAATTAATTTCTTGCTCACTTACTCTTCTTACTTTTACTGAACAATTTGGTAAGACAAATCGTCAAAATAAAGTGAAGTAAGAAGTGAAAATATGCAAATAGGTTGACATAAATCTGTTTCGTTCTAATTTTGAACCTTGGTTGGGGCTAGAAATGCCAGAGAGAAAATGCTTCCTTATACACTCACGTCTGTGTTGACCATTCGACAAAAACAAGCTGGTTTAATATGCATATACCAAAATATCTTTCTTTATTTTTCTAAATTTTGTCGGGGATTCCTTTTTACTATATTTGTATTCCTACCAAGATGGTTGCACCAACTTTTAACTGTTTAGTTCCCTATACCGATGTGATATGATGTAGACGTTCCTTCCACCATATTACAGGCCCCATCAGTATGCCACCGTTGCCCTTGTCATCAATCAAGTTCGTGTATCAAATCAACGAAGGACAGTCTTTTAAAAGCATTGCCATAGAAAAAAAAAAGAAAAATGCTTTTGTACTTAAATAAATATTTCTATAATTAAGCTATGCTTCGCTGCCTTCCACTTTATATAAATAAATAATTTAATCCTCTAGTCGGTCTACTATCTCCATCAACAATCTTCTTATGTTTCCGTATCCGGACGTCGATATTCCCAGAGAATAGCAGGTCTAGCTAGGTATACAAGATACAAACATAATTGTTGTTTTTGTCATTTTTGTTGTTGCTGTAATATAAAAGTGTGTGGGTGAACGCGCAACAACAATGTCAACAAAAATAATAATTCATCAGTGCTTTCTATCCGGCTGAAAATATAGGAATAGAATCAGTTATTTTTGGTCCTTATATACCTATATTGTCTTTCGTCGTTCGAGTCCAAATACATACTTATATACTATACTACCCTACCCCAATTTTCAAATTATGCTTAGTTTGAGAACAAAATGAACAACCAGAAAATAATAAAATCTAGTTTTACAGACATACAGACATACTCGTTCACTGTTGGTTAATTCTGGAATGACGAAAGACAAGGACGACACACAGTGGGGCAACTTCATACAGTACGATGATAAAGAGGTCAAAGGTAAAATTATTGAAGCAATGGGAAAATTTTAAAACTATAAGATTAGGGAGAAGTCGGGTGATAATGCACCCATTTTTAGTTTTCTTTGTACCTCAAAAACCTGAAAAAAAAAAAATGGTTTGGATTACGATAGCTTTTTTTAAAAACATATTTTTAAGAAAAATTAAAATACCTAAAATAAAAAACATGCCACAAAATGGCGGGTGATATGAAACTCTACTTTACTACTATACGTCCCTATCAGCTGGAGAAAGGTTAAAGTGGTCTTTATTCCAAAAGCTGGAAAATCGACATACTCGACTGCAAAAGATTATAGACCGTAAGTCTTTTTTCATTCCTTCTGAAGACACTGGAGCGAATTATTGATCTTTATGTTAGGGACCTTCTCAATCCAACCAAATTGTGCAACTACCAACATGGTAACATTAAAGGTAATTCAGTGGAGACTGCGTTTGCATTAAGTCGTTTCACATATTGAGAAAAGTCTCGAGAACAAAGAACATACCCTGGCTGCATTTCTGGACATTGAATGAGCGTTTAACAACGTTAAATGGAGTCCATTAATGCTGCCATTGTGAACTGGATTTATACCATGCTCAATGGTAGAATCATAAACTCAAAACTTGGAGATAGTATTAGGAAACAGTTACAAGAGGCACACCACAAGGAGGGGTTATCTCACCTCTCCTCTGGGTCCTCGTTGTTAACATTATCCTTACAAAATTTAGGAGTCCATTACAATTGTTGCCTATGCAGATAACAGTAATTTTGATATCGAGAAAGAATCTCTTCACCATCAAGTATATTATGGAATCCGCACTTAAAGATTCATCTTTTGGAGAGCACAAAACGGTCGCGGGGTTAACCCTATAAAAACTGAACTAGGAAACTTTCCAAGGAAGCTAAATATCTCGGAGTAATCCTTGATTCCAAGCTATCATGAAAAAGTAACACAGAGGACAAAATGAAAAGACAACTTTGTGCTTTCTACAAATGTAAAAAAAACCTTCAGTTAACGGTGGGGCATGCGACCGCAGGTCATCCAGTGGATGTACACGGCGATTGTTTGTCCAATACCAACCTATGGTTCAATCGTGTGGTGTTGAAAAAGTTAGCTATCTTACAACCTGAAAAGGTACAGAGATAAGCCTGTATAGGCATAACTTGGGCACAGGGGTCTGGGCCACAAGCAGGGCTGGATATTATTCTAAGCTTTCCAGTCCTGGATGAGCACATTAGATGCACCGCAACCAAAATCGCACTTCGACTCAAAAACAGCACCTTTGGTAATGGGTCTATCTTGCAAAGATATGCCACAGTTGCCGGACTCGATGTGACGACTGAATACTTACCACCTCTAATAGATTTTAACAACAAAACTTCTCAATTTAAATACCCGAAAGGCAGGGATGGGACCCCAACTCATTAATCAGTGAACGAGGTATCCCCTTCTACACCGATGGGTCAAAATAGATGATGGAACAGGAGCTGCGGTATTCTGTGAAAATCTTAATATCAGAGAATCATTTAAACTTCCAGATGAATGAAGTGTCTTTAAGGTGTGATTTACGCTATTGGAAAAGTTGCAGAAATAATACACAAGAAAAAACTAAGCTCATCGGAGATCACATTTTTCATGGACAGCTAAGCTGCTATCAGAGCAATAGCCAGTGAGATTATAAAATCCAAGGCAGTAGCAAAATGCCGAGGCATTCTGAGCGATATTTGCAACACTAACCAAGTCAAACCCTGCTGGGCTCCTGGACATAGCAATATAGAAGGGACTGATATAGCAGATGAACTGCCAAGGAAAGGGTCAGTATCAAATAGAAACAGTACTAGCCAATTAGATAAGCGACCAAAGGAAAATATACCTAATATTGAAAGAGCAAATCAATAACTCCTGGGCGTTCAGGAACGACTGCGCTATCTCTAGAAGATTATGGCCTAGAATTAATGAATCTAGATAGGTGTACTAATGGGTCACTGCGCCAGTAAACAATGGCTGCAAGAATGGGTGTATTCGCACCCGATTTCTGTAGGAGATGTCAGGATGTTGAAGAAATAGAATCCATTGAACATCTGCTCTGTGATTTTCCAAGCCTCCAAACAAATCGTTATCTCCGTTATTTTGGAAACAGATTTGTTGGAGAACTGGATGATCTAGCGCAGATCTCAATGGCATACATGAGAAAATTCATAGAAAGTACAGGCTGGTTCGAAAACGAACTAGTCTATCTGAACCAGTTGCTTTTACTTTGTAAGGGGATCACGCGTATGCAATGGCCTCCGTGCTTTGCACACCCCTCCTAACCTAACCCAAACTCTACTTTTTGTATAATTTTGCCATACAAAATGCAGTTGTATGTTCATTATATAGTTCAAATGCAATATGAAAAGTCAAATAATACACTTGTTCGACTTGAATGTAAGAAAAAACAGACTCAGAAATTCAATGAAAAATTAACTCAATGTAATAGTGGGTGAAATGGTACCCTTCCAGTATACACTAAGCTTTCGGGGTGTCTTAACTCCCTTTTGATATAACCACTATTTATCCAAATTACTTAAATAAGACAAGTACGCTTAGTTATAGTGGTAAATACAAAAAATTTATTTCGCATCACTTTTCGTTTTTTTTTCAATTGAGAGCTTACGTTAAACTCAATAATATTTTAATATTTTTGTTTTAAAAATAAGTAATTAAGAGGGAAATATTTAAAGGGTGCTATATCTCCCGTAGTGCCATATTACCTGACTTTACCCTACATTCATACTGGATATGAAAATTGCATTTTTTTTTTCAAACTACTTAGTCAAGGTTAATTGGGCAGTCAAAGTTTATCAGAATAATGCGAGATTTTCTTCTTTCAAAGTTGTTGAAATATTTATAAAATTTAACTTATTTAAAAAATCCGTCTTGGACCTGTTAGCCGAAGTTATTGACGTATCAGAAATGCATCCTACTGTCTTGAAAGAACTCTTACAAATTGTTTTAAATAAGCTTACCATTTGAGCTAACCAGTATGTTCTGGGAGCCAAAGAGAACATAAAACAGAAGTTGTTCTATTCTCAAAAAAATTTTAAATCCCCCATAAGTAGATCCTCCTTCTACACTAACGTTGACTGATCAATCAAAATATTTGTATCTTATTTTAGATAAGAAGTTAAGCTGTAATATAGAAGAAAGAGTCAAAAAAGCCACAGTGGCACTTTTCTTATGCAAGTAGGGAGGGGAACAACTCAACCTCTTTTCTTCAACTTAAGAAAAGTGCATAAATGGACCACTTGATACGACGCCATCCGTCACCCTAGACTTCTGCTCCATTTGACACCCCTTTTTAAAATGCAGGTTGTGGTTCACCATCAGCCATTCACCTAAAAGCTTCCTCAAAACTGACCAACAATAAAATTGGCCAATTGGCCATTCCATCATTCTCAATTCATCCGGATCACTCCTTAGTCACACTGATTACATTATCACTAAACTACGGTTTGGCAAACTTTTTGAAAATCAAATCGATTTGGGACTCAATCTGCTCTTTAGTATGAAATGTGTCCTATCCTTAAAGACCTTAACTTTGAAGATCATATAAAAAATCGAAGTCATAAAGCTTTCCAATCAATCAATTTGAAGGCTATTTCTGCATAATGGAACTTTTCTCTTTTCTTCTTCCCTACTATCCTAAAAACTAACCAAAGAATAAATACTAATTCAATAACAAAACTACGTGGACCAGTTTGGCCCCTTTGTGCAATGCGGCGCCATCGCGGGCAGCTGACAAGCAACCAACAACGAAGGACTATATAGTATTTAGAGAAATATTTGGTTTGTACGGAATCCACCATTTAATAATTTGACTCACTCCGACTGACTCCCATTGAATCTCAACCATCAAGCATGCCTCAGTGGATTGCAGGGAAGTTTAATGAAGTCTATTCCATACATACATACCATTTTCCGTTCTTTCGCATATAACGAGAGTTTCTATTCGGAAATTATAGTCTCTACCATCATCACTTCTGGATATACGAGTAGCAATGGGATCCTAATCGAGGATGGACGCATAGCAGAGTTGCCATAAACTAAAATTTCACTCTGCTACATTTTAAATTTTACTATGCTAGGCCGTAGTACCTCGTGGCATAATGGTTAGTGCGTTGGACTGTCATGCCGAAGGCCTGAGTTCGATTCCCAGCCGCTGACACCTACAACAGATATATTTTTTCCAAGATACTATACTGCTCTTTACGAGGAACCGACAAATCCTCCAAGATTATACTTGTCATGAAATAGTTCGTCTCATTTAGCCGTTTGGACTCGGCAAAAAATTGTAGAGCCTCTCCATTCCTGCCAACAGCACGCACACAGGACTGGTTGAGGGTCGTAATTCACTAGGCCTGGTTCTCCACAAGCTATTGCGCCACCAAATTGATATGCTAAATCGTGTGAGAACTCAAAAAAATAGAATGGTAGATTTCAACTCAAATTTTGTTGTAATTATTAAGTTTTCAGAAACAGGTACTCTTAACATGAAGACAAAACAATTCTTTTGAATATTAATAACCTAATATTATAAAACGCCGTGTTTTCTTGAGAATTTGTAACACAGCCAGTTGAAATTTTATACCAGTGCAACAACAATCCCCAGCTGCTAATAGCTTAACCTTTTTTCTGCAATCAAATGTGACTAGCGAATGCCTTGGAATAGTTTGGAACTATAGAATTCTCATACAAAAAGAGCTTTATTAACCAATTTGTTCCTAACTGTTTTGTTAAAAAGCTTTTGGCCGGCTGTGTATAGTTTTTAACAAAACACGACTAACATTTGATATTTGAAACACATTTGTTAACACCGAACCAAATCTCTAAGTAAGCTTAAATTCAGCCTATTTTGCATTTTTTACAAGAAAATAATTTTTAAAAAAAGTGTTCGCATTACTTGAATAAAACCAAAATTACATAAAATATTTTTCAACACGTTAAAAATGGTTAAAAAAAAAGTTGGAGTTATCCGCTTTACACTCTTAGCCGACGATATTATTATTTTTATGAGTTCACAATTTTAAATGAGTTAATAATTTAGCGTTTGTTTATATTGAATAATTTATTAAAATCAATGCAAACAATCCAGAATGTAAAAGTAAGACAAACAATGCCAACAAGTCATTTAGCATTTATAGTGCCATTATGGCAACACTGCCCACACGAGAAAAAGGCTTAGTCTATGATGGAACACTACTGGGACGTACTCGACGGTGGCGACGCACGGGTGGAAGGACTATTTTGTATCATAGAACTATAAAATTATTATACTCAGTAGATAGGAACTGTAGGAGCTGTGGAATTGTTACCGTGCTGAGATCGAGAGCGAGAAGCAATGGAGAATAAATAATAAATAAATAAGTGTGAATAAATGCCTCGCGTGAGATTATGACTACTTGGCAAACTCAATAGTCGTTTTGTGAATGTAGGTATAGAGGTAAGGTACCTAATTGATGCTAAACAATAGTGGTTTTGAATTGATGACATAGGCAATGAGAAATGTATTCTCACTCCAGCACCATCAAGCTGTTTGAAGGCTTTGGTTCAGCTTTATTTACAAAGGCTGAGGTTTTGCTATCAGTATTGTTTAGGTCTAAACTAATAGAATTAGAGAAGTCTCTTATTTTTACAATGGTTAATTAATAAATAAACTCAGTTAAAATTATGTATTTACTTGGTTTCTCCTTTCGTCTTTTATAATTTGGGGGTCAGACATTCTGGTTCTGGTTTGTAGTTTTGGAATATGTGGAAACAGTCTGCATGGGTGTTGGTGTTGTTGTTAGTAAAGACAATTGGACGCACTTGAATATTCTGAAGATTATAAGACTTACGGAATGTGATTTTGGTATTTTATGGCATTTATTAAACGCTTCACGATGGTTGGGCGCTGAACTAAGTATTACTATGTTCAGTGATTTAATGAATACTTGATGCTAATAATTGTGCTTATTATACCTCAAAGTGGTAACCATCAGATACTGGTCTCTTCCATTCGGGCATGACTTGCAAAACTAATAAGGACGAGTGTTGAACATAAGAATACAAATAGCAACACTATATAATGCTCTGTTGGAAATGCTGGCTGTATAATTTGACTGAAGTCTGGGACGAGCCTAGTGGCCATCAGATGATGGTGTGTGGAGGATTTATTGACTATCCAGTCGCTCGAATGAATACATACAGAAAACTTTATCAAAACTGTATCCACCTTATACACGATGAAAATTTGTTGTAGGCTCGTGAAAATTTCGTTTGTACTTTTGACTTTTTTCAGACGTTCGAGTACATCGAGCATGGGGTACTTATTTTTCAAACTTCTTTTTCTAGACAGTTTTATTCAGCGGTACTAGCCAAATAGAATGGTGTTGTTATAGCTGCGGCGTGTTGCACAGTCAAAGCAGAAAGATACAAAAGTAGTATACAGTGCCACAACTGTTGCGGCAGGCTGCAGCAACATTCATTCTGTTCAAGGGTAAAACTCGTAAGTAGACCCAGTCATGGAATTAGGTTACAGAAGAGTAGACAGCTATCAGAGGGTCACACTTGAGAGCTTTGTACTGAAATGACTCTCAAATGGATACGCTACTTTAAGGAAGCCTAATGAAGTATCAAACCGAAAAATTTTCAAACCGAGTGAAGCAAAGCTGTAGTACCTCGTGGCATAATGGTTAGTGCGTTGGACAGTCATGCTGAAGTTCCGGTCGATTCCTAGCCGCTGCCACCTAACAGAAATACTTTCCTGAGGCACTGCCTCTTGCGAGGAACTGACAAATCCTCCAAGAGTAAGCTTGTCATTAAAATGTGCTTCTCACTTAGCCGTTCGGACTCGGCCAAAAGTTGTAAGTCCCTTACATTCTTGCCAACAAACATGCGCACAGCAATGGTTGAGAGTTGTAAGTCACTAGACCTCGGTTCTCCACGAGCTGTTGCGCCACAAAATTTATTTTTAAGGGCAATTTTATGACATTTGGAACACAATTTGAATTTGCCTTAAAAAATAGTTCATTCATAATCTGTCAAACTTTAGAATGTCAAATTCCATTCTAAAGGATGGCTACGATGACGATCATTCTAAATCTAATCTAAATTCTCTTGTTAAGTTTAGTCTTAAGGCAACAGCAATCACTTTTTCACCTCCAGAAGAGAAAGAAAAAATAGTTGATGTTTTTGACCCACGCTGAACCTGAACATAATATGCGAAAAAAAATTTGCCTGCCAGTAATTTATTCACTATTAAATGTTATTGATTGACTGTACTATTGCTCCTTATAGTCGTTGTTGCGTTCCGTTGCCGTTGGTCCTTCTAGCTTCTGGTAGTCCTCATCATCTTTATCCTTTCTCTTTCGTCCTTGTCAGTCGTTACTCGTTGTGTCGTTTAAATAAGCTACTACTATACCGCGCACAATACACAAATGCTTCTCTGTAGTTTTTTTGGTCTGGCTATCTATCCTTTATGTCCCCCACCCCATTACATTGCTTTAACGAACTCCCCCCTCTTATACAGCATCCACAGGTTGTATAATAGATAGATGTATGTATTTAGAAGTTTATTCGGAATTTATTTCAGTGATTGAGTACTCAAGGACTTGGTTAACTTGGCGTGAATGGTTTTGGGTGATGAGGAGGGGCTAGTGGGTTGATGAAACGATGGTAAAATAATAGCGTGTTGGAGGATGGGGGGTGGGAGGTAAGTAGCTTGCGCGATACGAGTAGTTGTCGTGGTCGTTAGAGAAAAGGAAAAAGAGAATATTTTATGTTTGATGATGGGAGACTTGCGCTAGCTAGCTATATTTTGAAATGTCCTCTTACTAACACATAAGATGTAGAATATTTATTTCAAGTGTAGTAATGATTGCTCCGCGATTGTCATGGTGGTTTTTCACGTGGTTGAAGGAATTGAAAAACTAAATACAATTGGTTTTACTTATTTGTCTTCTTTTTTTTTTAATGTTTTGCTTCGCATTTCTACTGATGGTGGTCGTGGTACTCTAGAAATGTTTGTTTTTGTTTTTTTTTCTCTTTCTTTTGATCCTTTTATCTCTGATATTTTTATCTTTGCTGTTGCTTTTATATTAGATTTAAAAGGATACACTTTTACACTTTGGAACATGAAAAAAAATATAAACGCATTACCATAATAAAAAAAAATAAAAAAAAAAGAGAATAAAAGTGCATTAAAGTTACTTAAAAAAAAAACTTAGCCAATTGTGTCAGTAGTATTAGAGAAGGAAGATGATGATGTTCGGGTAGGGCTTAGTAAGAAGGAAAGGATAAAATTTAATATTGAAAGAGTGGCTTTCCTACTTGCTTCTTTATGTCTACTTAATATTCCCGGTCTGGTTTTCAATCTCGAAGACAGCCATGAAGGAGCTTCAAGTATTCGAAAGGAAGATTCTCAGGGTTTGCACCGGACTGTACTACAACCGGCAGCGGCAGAAACACTACAGGAACGAATATCTTTACTCCGTAGCCAACATGATCCCGCTGGACAAATACCTAGTCCTCTCAGCGAAAAGACTAGTACAGAACATCATCGACCACCCGAATCAGCTAATGAGAAGGATGACCACCGAACAACGACATCCGGAGCCAAGGTACCTCAGTGTAATGGAAACTCTTGATGACAACATTCTCATGGACAACGAGGAAGCAGTCTCGTTCTACGCTGACTTAGGGTCAGCCTTCTACCGCGGCTAAGCGCCAACACCTCCCCCAACCTACCAAAAAACACCATTGACAACCGGGAATGAACACCCTGAGGACGATTAAGTCAGCCGACTTTTAATTTAAAAATTAATTTTGACATGTAATTTATATTCCTATAATTTGTTAAACTTAAGACATTGTATAACGTTAGGCCCCCTATGTGCCAACAAATGTAAAATTATCATAGATCATAGTAATAATATTAGTTATAAGCCAAATTGTAAATATTATGTTCAATAAAAGAAATTGAATTGAATGTCTACTTAATATTGTGGAAGACAAATTGTGGGGTAGGAATCAATAAAACATAAACAAGAGCTTTCGAAAAATTGCTCCTGAGTGGGAAGACTAGCAGTCACAAATTAAATATTTCGATAAATAATTAACACTGTAAAAAAATAAATACACAGAATGATGATAATTTTGTATATCTACGCTGTGAGCAAAAACATTAAGAGCGCTTACCCCCAACCCTCTGCAAAAACTATTAAGTTAGAACACTGTAATAACATGCAAGTGGTTGTAGAAAACATAATTTTTTAGGGACCAGAAATATTCCAAATTTGTAGAAGATCGGGTATTCCGTTTAGGATCTAGCTCGATTTAAAGTAGAAGTTAAGCTCCAAATTATAAATGGAGTTATCATATTTCTACCAAACCACCTTAAATATTTTCATCTCGAAAAATACTTGATGAATCCTTAAGAAGTCTAAAAACTAAACTTTTCTAGCTACTTTCTTTCACTAAAATCTATCTGCTATTTGTGAGCTCATGAGTTAGGTTAGATTAGGTAGAAGTGGCTTTCAATAACTAATACTGACACACTAAGACCAAAGTTGGTCCGTTGTGATACCACATGAATTTGGAAAATTCCTTTCTTACTTACACTTAGAGCATCTGATGAAACGTACTAGTCTATTATTGGCTGTGTTTGCCAAATAACTATGATCGTTGTAAAAGTAGTCTCTTAAGTGGAGCCTAATCGGAAAGAGCAGGGTATACCAAGAAGGTTAGCGAATCGTTTCTTCCTCTTCCAGGAATACGCTACAGACTTAAATTAAGTCGATCAGAGTACACAACTCCGGATGAGATCAAAGACCAAAGATGGGGTCGGTAACTTTGGTGTTTGATTCGTGTGTAGATGCGAATCGATTGATCTCCCACATTCTCCTAGATGAATCTAGAATATATGGCAACTTCAAAATTTGTATCAAAGTTCAAAAGAAGGATTGTGTAGTCAGTGTTACTTGATGGAAGTGATCCAAAGGAGTTCAGAATAGTAAGTGGCCAACCTCATTATTGATCCACTATGAAGAAGCTTTGAGGCAAAATGCTATTTTCACGGTCATTTGCTTGCTAAAAATATCGAGTTGTCAGATGAAGTAGAGTGTCTAATGCAGCTGAGGGAATCGACCGAAGTTCTCCACTTATACATACACATGCTGTTCTTTTGACTTTGCTTTGTTTATCATGTTGTATCGCTTAATCCAAGGTAGTCCACCATACTGCCACTCCGCCGTAAGTTAAAATCGGTCTAACTACCGAAATGAACAGCCGGTGAATAGTTCGAAATTGAAGGATCCATTTACTAAAAACGGCTTTTTTGCAAGAGAAAAATGCCACTGACTTTTTTGACTCTTACTTGTATATTAGGTTACCAGCTTAATTTCTTATCTAAAATGGGAACCAAGTACTTATAGCTTTGTCTGAGTCATGAGGTCATACTGATTTAACAATAAATGCTTTTAAATTTAGAAAATACACTAACCTTAGATATTGTGGAAGCTACAATGATTTCAATGGAAAATTTTTGCGGTTCGAATAGGCTGAGACTAGCAAATTATGAGGGGATTAAAATTAAACTTTCTATTTCTAGTAGACGGAATATTGATTACGTACATGGCGGGGCCTACTCATAGGGTATAAGTCATTATTATCTGAGGACTGAGAGGCAATTCGTTCACAGTACGGGTTATTCAACCTGGGAAACCCTGTGTGCCATAGTCACCACCGTAGAGAAAAAGCATGGCTTCCATGGGTAATTTTAAGTTGAAAAACTTAGGAGATAATTTTATCGTTTGCGCTTCGCTTAGTGGTTATAACAGTTTTTATGATTTTAGTACCGATCTATTTTTAAATTGGCTCTATCTTTGCCAAAACCCGAACGATTTTCAAAATTTTTTATTCAAACAAGAATTTTTGACAGTTCAAACTCGGCTAATAACTTTTTCTTATGCGAATAACGCTTTTCCTGCAGTAAACTATCAAAAGCGATTTTCCTCCTTTTCGAGTTGCTTTATCCCACTGTTATATTAATTTTAGGGCGCAATATATCTTTAGGTCGTAATGCACTTACCCCCTATAAATTCATCCAACTGTTATATCAGTTAATTATAAAAAACAACAAGTTGTTAATAATAATTTCTGTTTTCTCTTTTTATGAAAGCTCAATACAATTTCCTAAAAATGATGATTTTGTATGATAAAGCTACGTTAAACTACCTCTTATGGGGGTTTCTTTTGCAAAAAAAAATTCATTTTTTCCCCCTTCAGATCTGTCAAAACACAGATTTTGACAATTTAAGCATTCCAATAGTCAAAAAAATCAATTTAATTTTTGACTGAAAAACAATTTTGCAGATCTGGATTTTTCGGCTAATTTAACCCTCTTTTACTAACACCTTACACTACAAAACAATTGAACTGATGGCTGTTAGTCAAACTTGGCTCCCTACATCTTCACAGACAGAAATTTTATACCAATACAATGAAAAAGAAATTTTAATTCGTGACGAAAAAAATCAAATTTCAGATCGAAATCTGAATTTACCAAAAGAAAACCCCATTAATTAAACAGGATAAATTGATATTTAGCAGTCTAACAATCCTGACTTAAATCACTCTCTTTTGTTTTGACCTCATTATCGTTAAGGAATGAGAATATGTAGCTACGCAAACTATATAACTTATCCTAGTTTTGTTCGTCCCAAACCTTTCCACAATAGTTTCGTTGGAACTCAGTAAGCTCAAACAGAGCTTCAATAGGTATATCAATTTTTCTACTCTAGAAAATTCATCATCTCTCTATTGATTGATAAGTTCATTTTATTTTTGTTTCCTCCAGTCCATAGGATTGGGATTCTCTTTGTAAGCCCTTGCACAGAAGTCTTAATATAAACATCATCATAGTATTTTTATAAAGAATTAATGGAAGGACTCATCCTATGAGAGAGAGATGGAAGAATTTTTTGAACGTCAAAAATTCTTTCAATTTTTCATTACAACTTCTTTGACTTAATTTATTTTATTTATTTTTATTTCCTTCTACTTTCGTTGTAATGTTCTCTTATAGGGTGAACCACAGAACTCTGCTTAGGTAATTTTTATTTATTTTTTACCAGTTCACATGCTTCAAGCAAAACTAAACTTAATTAAAAACACAACAAAGCACAAAAACCCAAAACACAAACTTAATATAGAAACCATTTCCTTCATTCAACTCGCTGCGAGTATATGTAGTACCAAGGCAACTACGGGTTTTGGAATAATCCTTTTTTTCATCTAATGTTCTCCATGTTCCTATGGATGAATATCCCAGAACACTAGATAATACCCCTGCATTTATCATCATTGGGAAGGATGAAGAGGGACCGTAATATAATACCTTTTCCCCGAAAACCATTTTAATCAGTCATCGCCTCACTTTTCTCTCTCGATCGAACATTCTATGCCGCCTACTCGGCCTCGGCCATGTGTTTCCGAGTTAGTCAAGTCTACTGATGAGGGTCGCAAATATATGTAAACAATGAGGCGAGAAGGTAACGAGCATGCAAACTTCGTGTACAGAGTATATTTCCACGACAACAGAGTGTTACAAACTTTGGGGTGGCATCTGAAAAAAGGTTGTATGGTGTGGCAATAGTGATATTGAAAATTCAGGCAAATTTATGTTCGTACGAGTATATATAATTGTTATGATATGGTATATAGCGGGTATAGCGAGACGAAAATGAAAACGATCCGCCCGACAGTTAATTGTATTAATAGAAGTAAAGATATTATAAGCAAAGATATTTCAAATTTAAAGAACACAAACAAAATGAAGTCACCGAACGTGCCACCAAATGTTTATAAATAAAATGTTAGAAAATGATTTTTTTTTAAATAATTGGAGAGCTTTTTAAGGCATATTTAGTTGTATCAATGAATGTAGAAGATGTAGAAATCTAGAAAAACTACTAAGAAAATTACAGGAAAGTTTAAAATACATTAAATATTAGAATTTGTAGTCAAATTAGAAAGAACCATTTACGAAATATTTCAAAAACATATTTTTTAATATACGAAATTATGTAGGTACACGCGGAGAATAACGCAGATATAACTAACCAATTTCTGGTTTACTTTACCTGATTTTCAGGTTGTTATTTTTCAACTCGGTAGATCAGGTTAACTTCTTAACCAGTTACCTGATTTTAATGCCGTGTTAAATCAACGTAGGTTTCAGGTAATATCTGCATGACATCATGTAAATTTTGCACTGCCTTAAGAAAGTTAAACGGTAAATTTTACCAGAAAATATTGCTAGTTTTACCAGTAAATCTAGTTACCTTTACATGAAAATGTAGTTAAGAAACATAAATAAAATATTCAACGTCCTGTAAATTTAACATGGAGATCTAGTTAATTTAATACTATTCAATGTTGAATCAACCCTGTATCCGGTAATAAGTATGTCTTGGATCCATGCGTCTAGGTCTTAGGTCCCATCTCTATTGCTGCTTACCGTCCAATTCATTTTGCATTATTCTGAAAGTATAGAAATTTATTACTATGTATATTATTTTATTTTAAAAATACTTTGTGATACTTACTTAGTTTTGAACTAGGAAACTCTCACACATGGAGATAGCACGCATCCCCTGTAAGTTAACACTGATTTTGTTTGGATGGCTTTTGTGTATAATAGCCTTTTCACATCGAACCCAAAACGCGGTTTTCGAGAAAATATTGGTTTTTGAGAAAAACCTAATCGAAAACACAAGTTTTCCCATACATTTTTTGTAACTTCAGGTTTTCGTAAAACACGTGTTTTGTATAAAGCTAGTTGAAAACTTGTTGCAATTCAGAGATTAGCAAAACAAACATACCTTTTGAAAAGTTCAGTGCCTACTAAAATCTCCAGAAAGAAACTGATAGGATGCTTTCAAAACAAAATTGAAAATAGCTGACGAAATTATGTCATATCAAATATAAAACTAAAATCTCAAAATTATTTAATGTATTTTAAATTGATGATAGTTTGTTTATTGTAATTCGAATTGCTTATATTGATCATATTTGTATAAATAATCTCCATTTTACTTTCATAAATGCAAGAAAACATAAAAAAAAGAAAGATAAGTAATTGTGAGTGGTTGGTTAAAAAAATCTGTAATGTCAAACGAAAACGTGTAATGTTCGGTGTGAATGGTGAAATTAACTAGGAGAGTGTTTCCTTAATTTGCCTTCGCGCGGCAGTCACCTTGTCGGGGTGCGTAGGCTTAAGTTTCTGACCTACTGTTTTCTGGGGCAACCTACAAGTGGTGATTTTGAGGAGTAACGAACTAAGAACTGCCTCCCCTAATCCAGGGTGTTAAGTGGACCGTGTCTTTTGGATGGTTTGCAGCCAGGGGGTATACCGGCTGTATTCTAACGGTACCTCTTTGTTATGGGGTCGTTTCAAAGAGTAACTATGACCTTACCATACTATGCGGAGCTCTGGTATGGCTGACCATATGTTTCTCTAGCTACTCGTGGGATTCAAATGCCAAAAATTTTAAAAAGAAAAAAACAACAAAAACCACAACAAATTTAACGTTCCGCGGGATGTCACCGCGAACGAATATGCGGACCGTATGGAAAAAAAAACCTCCATGGTGACGATCCGAGACCGGGGAGCAGTTTTTTCCTAAAGAGAAAACCTCAGAGGGACTTACAGCACGGGGCAGCTCAAGGGGGACCATTGACTATTGGCCAGGGGAGAACACCTCCCAGGTAAATAGAAGATGATACTCCTAGCACATCGACCGCTAGCAAGGGGAGAATACCTCCCATGCCAGCAAATGATGAAATTAGAACCGTAAAAGGCTCCAGTAATGGGAAGACACCATCGCGGGTGACCTCTGAACCGTCTAAGAAGACGTAATCGCTTTGCTGGTCCACTTCCTGAACTGGGGCAGCCAGGTGGCTTGGATAACCCACTAAGAAAAGGATTGAGCGGTGCGTCCTCGAGATGGTACCTTCGATTTCTTTCTGACGGGATGTCCCCGCAGGAAGCAAGGAAGAAGGTAGATGATAAGAAGGCAGATTCTTCAACCGACGTTCAGGGTAAGAGGAAAAGCCATCATATATCTCCACCCCTCAAGAAGAACGCCAAAAAGCCCAGGATGACAGAAGCGGGAACTAGCACCGCTGTTTCTGAAGCTGGGGAACAAAGACTCTCTTATGCAAGTGCGGCAATGAGTGTGAGAATTGCGGTTCTACCAAGGGAATACCCTCAGGTAACTCTTAGTGTTGATGAACTGTCAGCACTGGAAGAAGCCATAATTGAGGAGGCCTCTCTTGGGTGGAGGCACAACTCAAATTCAACGGCTTGCGTTTTAGAATTGGGCTACTTTTGTCGACTGTGCTGGCCAGAACACAGCGGATTGGCTAAAGGAGAAAGCCTCAAAACTGGCACCTTGGAAAGGCAGTGAATTGATGGCATGCTTGGGAGATGACATCCCGAAAATGCACACAATCACGCTGTTCTTGTCTAGGAGCACGGGGCAAGACGATAAGAAATCCTTGTCGCTCATAGAGGCCCAAAATGATTTTCTGACCGTGAAAGCTTGGAAAGTCCTTAAGAGCAAGATCGAGGGTAAGGGTCAGCTGCTTGTGATTGGCATTGACGGTCACTCAGCAGAGGCAATAGTGAAAGCAGATCACCAGCTCCACTACAAGTTCGGAAAGATAGCCGTCACAGGTCTCCGTAAGGCAGCAGTCCCCAACCGTGATGCCACAAGGAAGAAAACTTCTGCTATCACCTCAGTCAAAAACACCAACCTCTCCAGTCCCACCCCAAAAATCCCGACAGCCCAGATTCCCTTTTACAAAAACGAAAAGATGAACTAATGCATTATCTTATTAATATACTTCGAAGTAGTATCGCACTTGGGTATACACCAAGTCTATGGAGAAGAGCTAAGGTAATCTTCATTCCCAAAATCGGGAAGAAAGATACAACACATCCAAAGTCTTTCAGACCAATAAGCTTAACATCCTTCTTACTGAAGACTTTAGAAAAAGTAGTTGCTAATTTTATCAGATCAGAAGTATTAATAAATATGGTTTGAACCATCGCCAGCATGCTTACAAGGAGGGTAAATCTACAGAAACCACCCTATATGAACTCACAAACACCGCACAAATAGCTTTAGACTCTAAAGAAATGGCCTTATGTGCGTTCCTAGACATTGAGGGTGCCTTCGACAATACCTCACATAAAGCTGTTAACAGGGCCTTGTTAAGAAAGGGTGTACCCACCGCTATAATCAGATGGATAAGTGGGATGCTGAGCACAAGAACTGTGGAAGCATATGCAGGACAAAGTGTCCAGAAAGCTATCACATTAAGAGGCTGTCCTCAGGGAGGGGTCTTATCACCCTTACTGTGGAGTCTCGTGGTAGAGGAATTATTGGAAAGTCTTGCTTCCCAAGGCATACGTTGCATCGGCTTCGCCAACGACATTGTTATAGCAGCCTTAGGGAAGTTCGAAGAAACTCTCTCTGATATTATCCAGAGAGGACTTAATATAACAAGGAAATGGTAGCTATCTGTGGGACTGAGCATGAGCTGGTGAAGAAATCGACATCCAGAAGGAAGTTAAATATCTAGGTATAATATTAGACTGTAAACTTCTCTGGAACAAACATGTCGAAATAACTGTCGGGAAAGCCACAAAAGCTCTCATGATAATGCAAGAGACTTCCAGGCATATCATGGGGCTGTAAACCAAACATCCTTAGATGGATGTACACCATGATGGTAAGACCCATCATAACCTATGGGGCGGTTGCATGGTACAAAAGAACCGAACTTACAACAACTAGGAAATCACTAGAAAAGGTACAGAGGCTAGCATGCATCTGCATTACTGGAGCAATGAGAACATGCCCTACAGCAGCAATGGAAGTCATTCTTCACTTGACCCCACTACACGTGGCCATAGAAAGCACTGCTAAGGGAACCATCATGAGATTTGCAAAAGAGGGAACATGTGGAGTTAAGTAGCAAAAAAAAGTGGGTGGATGAAACCGTAAACTACACTCTTAAAGCAAACGCCATCAAGTGGTACACTGATGGATCGAAAACTTCGGAATGGACTGGTGCTGGAATTTATGGGCCTAGAACCACGGTTGCCGCTGTGCGACTTTAGTCGCATTTTGACTCTTTTTTTGGCCTCATGCGACCATGAGACGACTTTTTTAAAAACTGGCTCTTTTTACCCTTTTTAAAAAATTGTGCGACTTTTCTGACCCCATCTCAAAAAATGTTCAAGGACAAGATTAGGTTCTTATTTTTGCGAAGAAAAAAACTTCCCAATTTTCCATTTATATGAGGTACCTATAACACATATCGAGTTGAAATCGGACTGGTTTATGTCGTTCGCAAACACTTAGTAGAATTGAGTCAAATTCCTGCTAACTCCCTTTAAAATCCAATTTGATTTTTCGATTCTGCATATAAACGTAGTAACTGTCCTATTTTTTGTGTGTTTAAAAAATATTCCTCATATTTATTTCGTACTACTATAAACCAATTTTTATTTTAAATATAAACATTGCTGCAATTTTTCAAGTAATGCATTCGTGAACAAAATTGAACTCGAGGTTTTGATCAGACTTGTTATTATGATTAAAGCGAAGATTAAAAAAGAAAGTTTCATAATTCTGTCTTTCCATCTGTCTGTCTGTTATTACCGATATTTCTCAAAGACCTTTTTTTTTTTATTTCCTTGGAATCGGCGACTGATTTAAAAATTACTTTTATGCAGAAGCTCCCAAAAAAATATATAGCTAATTTGTAAATAAAATATATTTTGGATAATGAATATTTCTAAAGTGACCATGTCGATTTTCTTAAACTTGGTAGGTACTTAACGGGTTGTCAATAATTGTTAGTACATTAAAAAAAATACTTTTATGTTATAATGGTGTTACTACCATAACTGGAACGGTTAAATATCTAATAAAATATTTTTGTGTAAAGCTTAAAACTCATACTTCCTACTGCAAACGGATAAAAATCACGAACGTAAATTTCATTACAGGTTTCAAACAAGTTGCTTATCTGCCTATACTATCTAAGCTTTAAAGTCGCAAGTTCATTTTTCTAAGTAATACCAAAATAATAATAAAATAATAATAATAATAAAATAACATAATTTGTTGATAAAAAAAAAGACAAATTTTAAATTTTTTTAAATAATTGAAATGCATTTATATACTCGTACTTCAAAACTACTCAAACGCATACGTGTCCTTTTCTTGTATGACTGCAGAGAAGGTACCTACCCTAGAATGTTAAATAATTTTTGTATACAAAAACTTTCAAGAGGTATTGATTATTATAATGCAGGTATGTGTGTTTAAGTATATATCAAAACTTTCGAAAAAAAAAATGTCTGAATCCTTAATAAAAATTTCAAAAACATTTATCTTCAAAATTCGATTCGATCACAATTTTTTTTGAAAATGTATTTTCCTTCATATTTAAAAAAAAAAAACTGCTCTAGTCATTTTCAAAGTATTCTTCGCAAAAATTCTTTTTTTACAAGAATTCAGATGAAATTTTCTTTTTTCAGTTAAAAATAAAAAAAAAATCATATTTTATTTAATAGATCTCGGTTTGCTCGGTAATTTATTTTGTTAAAAATCCTTTTAAAAATGTGTGTATATTTTTTGCAATTTAATCATTTTCTAATTAATTTTGCTATTTATCAAAAAAAAAAAAATCCGAGTGCGACTTTTTTTCTCCCGTGACCCTTTTTCTGCGAACTACCCTCCCAACCTCATGCAGCTCTAGACGGGAGCACAATAGATCTTAATAGTCGCAGTGCACTTATACTCCAAATCCTTCATTCATTCATTCTTCTTTAATATGAGGCCAGGTTAAATTCAATAAGTAAACATTGTAAGAGTAACCATAAAAAAACGTTAATTTAACCTGATTTGTGGTACAATTGCCAAAACTTTCTTGTTTACCAGAATCTAGGGTTAAAATTACAGGTCATCTGGTTAAATCAGCTTGAATATTGTAATATAGGCCCCCAGGTTGATTTAACACCTAACATAAGGTTATTGAAAACAGGTAAATTTCTGAAATGTCTGAAACGTTATATGGGATTATGCACTTTGTAAATTTAACAGGGCCCAGGTTAACTATTAATCTGACCTTTTTCTCTGAGTGTATATCTTTGAAAATTTCCGATTTATGTCTTTAAATATTCTGGGAAATCAAAATAATTTCTGTTCTACTTATTTTGAAAGTGAAAATTATAATTTTAATTTAAAGTTTTTGCGACCTTTAGTTCAAATTTGTTTCGTCCTGGTAAAACAATTGGGCTATTTTGTTAGATATTGTTCTACCCTTCCACGTAGGGCTGGACAAGCTATACGTGCAAGCGAGGCAAATGCCCAGGGCACTGAACCTCATGGGCGTCTTGAGCAAGCATAAAAAAATCCATATAGGAATTAGATATTGTTATGTTTTTGAAATTATTTTTTATTATTTTTACTTAAACGAATTTTTTTAGTTCCTATATGTTTGTGATATGTTTTTTGACTTTAGTTTATAATTATTTTTATATTCTTTAGTTACTATTATTTTTGTGATATAATATTTGATTTCCTAGGTTTTAATAAAATACCCAATTATTTTTTATTTATCGTTAAGAAAATGCATTGCAAACTCTACCTCTTGGGTAATGAGGAAATTACTTCCTCCGCCAATAACCGCAATTGAACTCTCACCGGCACTGCGTACTACAACGTATAATTTTTAGTCGATGGTTAACGACATGTATTAAAAAAACCGTGCAAAAACACTATAAATTAAATGTTCTTCAAGAGTCAACAAAAACAAAACTAATTATTTTTCAATTAGTTACGCTTTTATTCTTCAACTTATACCAACCACACCACGGGCTGTTTCTATTAACAAATTCCACTTGAACATACAATTAAGGTACAATGCTTTTGTAACTATTTATTTAATACGTGTAGGTAGCAATCGACTAAAAACTATAAATCTCAGGGCACAACAACATCTTACTGATGATTCCAATAGTTGTACCTGGGCGAAACAAATTTTTGGACTAAAGGTAGCAGAAACTTTTAATTTGTATTATAATATTTAATATCAAAATTTTAAAATTTACGTGATTTCCCTTTGTGGGCAAACCATATGGGTGGCATTTTTTTGTTTTAAAGGCAAATTTACGGCTATCATTGGCATATTTAAAAGTTATTTTTTTCGATAGTTACCATGCTAACTTTACGCGGCTAAGTTTTGTAATTATTTAGTAGATGTGCCATCTTTTAGTAAAAAGCTGTGCGTCAGTCAATATTTTGAAAAACGCCCTCTTTCAATATCTCGAGACATGAGTACAACAAAATTCTTCGGACCTTTACTGTAAGATATTTGGTTATGTTTTATATACAATATTCTTATAAATTTAATACTTAGAGTTATACCGCCTTGATATATGTTTTTTTTAAATTTTCCCTCATATTTCCTCGTTGAAAAAAAATCTATAAAGAGTTTCTATAACTTTTTACAGATTTTTTTTATGTAGTATTCTAAGTTTTAAGTTTTTCGAAAGTTATATTTTTTTAAATGGAAACTTCACCATCAAGCTTAAATTTTTTCTCCACCACATGAGAAAAGAAGAGCACATTTCCGGTATTTTTAAAGTGGCGTGTCTTTTATAGACATTATTCAAAATTCTTGTTTAAAATTGTCTTTTTTGGTGAAGTTCTAAATTTATCACTCACCCTGAGGCCAATACGAGCAAGTACTGGCAAGCAAGTATATAGCATTCCACTTGCCATCCACTTGCTTTCCGCCCACTTGCTTGTCTCCCTACTCGCTTCTCAAGTCTTAACTGGCTCCACTACTGGCTACAAAAATTCCATGCCAGCTAGTGAGCTAGGTGCTTAGGTTTGTATGTGTTAGTGAACAAATATGTATGTGTTGCAACTTGCTTGCTAGTACTCTACTTGCCCGTGTTGCCTCGGAGTAAGTCAACACTTCGCTTTGTCTTCATGTTTTATTTGACTTGACAAATCTTCATTATCTAAAAAATATTTGAATGTTTGTCCACTATATAAAGAGAAAACAATAACAGTTAAAATGGTTTGTAAAATAATAGAATTGATAGTGTATGTATTGAAGCAAACCAAAATGAAATGAACAACTGGGTCGCACGCACTTGCTCTCATATTCAAGACGTCGAGGTTTTTTTTTAATAATTTTTATATATCAAATTCTTAAAACATTTTTAAGGAACACTTTTGGTATGCAAATCTTAGGTATTTATTTATGTGAACATAAAAATAAAATTTTAAAAGAAATTTCGAACCCGTTTTTGAGATATCGAATTTTCAAAAAAAAAAAATTTTAAATCCCGAAAACTTTTTTTGAAAATTTTGATGTTGGAAATTTGAATATATAAACAAGCTGATACTGAGAAAATTAAAACAAAAAACGTCATACCTATGAGAAGTATGTACTATTAATAATTGGTTTTTGTAATTTTGTATAGTTTTTGGTAGTGTAACGCAGTTATATTAACATACACAAAAAGTTTTATAAAAACCGTAGGAGCCTTTTTTAAGAAAAAAAATTGTTTTCCATAGCGGTTTTTTTCTAACATTCTTATGCAAGGTCCTATTCTTTTTTGACAAAATAAAAAAAAATCTTTATATACCAAATTTCATAAAATTTAAAAATTTTAAAAAATCCAAAAAAATATTCTTTCGGTTTCCCATCAGAAATTTGCCTTTACGGAAAGAATTTAGCTGAAAGAAGTATCTGTCATACTATTTTCAGCTAATTCTTCTGGCTCGCCAATATATTGGCCATCTGATTCTAACAAAATACCATACCTTAAAGACTTTTTTGTAGTAAAAGGTATTAAACGAAACCATATTAGTGTCGAAGGTAATTACGATTTATCGTCAGATCATACTCCAGTAATATTATCACTGAGCGAAGCAGAAATAATAAAAAAAAAGTAATCCTAAGTTTGTGAATAAAAGAACAAACTGGAACGAATTCAGAGATAAACTTGAAAGTTTTATAAACCTAAGATCCCCTATTCACACAATTGAACAGATTGACCATGAAGTAGAACAATTAATTGCTGATGCGCAACAGGCTGCAGAAGAAAGTACTCCAACAATTTCGAACTCAAGAGAAAAAGAAATAAAATATCCTATCGAAATAAAGGAACTGATCTTGGAGAAAAGAAGAGCTCGAAGAAAATGGCAAGCTACGAGATTTCCAGGTGATGAGGCAGTTTTTAACCGTCTTAACAATGAACTAAAGAAAAGAATCTGTGAACAAACATATAAATAGATACTAAATACTAAATACTAAAATTTAAAAGTGATTCACTCAGTAGATTCCGGAATAGCCTGACGGCGGATGCTTCTACGGAATACTCCTTATGGAAAGCAGCTAAGCGCCTAAAAAGACCACTGGCACAAAACCCTTTGTCGGCAGTAAAATCTCAAGATGGTAAATGGATCGGAAACCCAAAACAAAAGGCTGATCTCTTCGCTGAACATCTCGCGAATGTTTTTAAGCCATTTCCAGCAAGCACAGCTACAGATCCCTTACAGTTAGGTGATAGAAACGACGAATGTCAAATTCCTTTTGTCACGCTCAATGAAGTAAGAAGTATGTGTCAACATAAGTTGTCTAACAAAAAATCACCAGGATACGATCTAATAACTGCTCAGGTTTTGAAAGAAATGCCTTCAATAGCCTTCAAAAAACTCCAATTTATAATAAATGCATGCCTTAAACAAAGATATGTGCCACATCATTGGAAAATTGCAGAAGTCATTGTTATACCTAAACAAGGTAAGCCACCAACAGAAGTAACATCTCACAGATCTATATCGCTTATACCAATCATGGCAAAAGTTTTCGAAAAACTGCTTCTGAAAAGACTAAGCAAAATAAAAGAAGAAAGAAGACTAATTCCGAGCCATCAGTTTGGATTTAGAAATAAACATTCCACGATAGACCAAGTGCACAAGATTACGGATGTTGTGGAAAAGGCACTTGAAGAAAAACAAGTATGCTCGGCTATATTCTTAGATGTTACTCAAGCCTTTGACAAGGTTTGGCACTTGGGACTTGAGTACAAACTGCAAAGGGATCTTCCCAGGTAGTACTACGAAATACTGAAATCCTACGTTACGAACCGACTCTTTAGAGTACGGTACGACCAAAATTACTCGGAACTAAAGAAAATTGAAGCCGGTGTACCACAAGGAAGTGTCCTAGGACCGACCCTGTATCTGTTATATACAAGGGATATTCCAGTGGACATCAACGCTATCATGGCCACCTTTGCTGATGATACTACAATATTGGTGCCAGATAAATCCGTTACGAAGGCTACACAAAAACAAAAAATGCAGTCGATAAGGTTAGTGATTGGACGCAAAAATGGCGAATCAAACTAAATGAAACATAATCAACGCATATAAACTTTACAAACAAAAAAATAAACAATGTTCCAATTCTTATAAACAGTACAATAGTACATTACACCAATACTGCCAAATACCTTGGAATGACTTTGGATCCAAAGCTCAAATGGAAAGAGCACATCAAAAAGAAAAAAGACGAACTAAACTTGAAGTACAGAAAAATGTACTGGTTACTAGGAAAGAACTCTGACTCTGACTGGTTCTTCTTAATCTCCGAACATTGTCTCGTACATTTAAGACGGTCTGCATTTCGAAGTTGGTATGACTTTGCAGTCGCTTATTGTGTGATACAGCGTGTTTTTGAATCACTTCTGTAACCATTTCAATTTGAAGGTCACGATGTAGATCGCTATTTCTTATATACCAAGCGGCATTTATTATTCCAAGAAGGACCTTGCTTTGGAATTTTTGGATGGGTTCAGCATTTGTTTTCTTTGTACAGCCCCATAGTTGGATGCCATATGTCCAAACGGGTTTCAGTACTTGCTTATATAACATTAGTTTGTTCTGGATAGATAGGTCAGAGTTCTTTCCTAGTAACCAGTACATTTTTCTGTACTTCAAGTTTAGTTCGTCTTTTTTCTTTTTGATGTGCTCTTTCCATTTAAGCTTTGCATCCAAAGTCATTCCAAGGTATTTGGCAGTATTGGAGTAAGGTACTGTTGTACTGATTTTATGTAACACTTATTTTTGATAATTGCCAAGGAGAGACAAATTCGAGACAGAAATTGAAGCAAGTGACACACAAATACCGCTTAGTTTGAACTACATTGTTTAACGGCTAGAAGCAAGACAAAATGTTTCTGCTTAAATTAATTTTGTTTAGACCTGAACTGGTGGTAGATTTTGTGACTAGACTTTTTTCTGCCGGGAACACTGATTTGTTGATTAAAGGGTTTTGCAACAAGAGGTCTTATTTTTAATTAAAGTAAAAACTCCCCAGTTAATAATGGAAAATAATATTTGCCGATTGACCACTGTCAATCAAAGTCTTCATTTAAAAAAAAACACTGCTCCAGGACCCAATAGAGTCACTGCTTCACGAAGGGATTTCCGAAATGTGATAACGTTTTGAAAAATGCGTTGCAAAGTTGTGTTGTATAGGATGATCAAGACCTCACCTCACGCTCACCTCTCTCTCCTAGAACATATTTTATTAACAATGAGGCAGTCACAGTAGTTGACTCACTATGTGATTAAGGTATTCTTTGTGATAAAGAACTTAATTTAAGATCTCACATTACCACATCTATTAATATATTGATTGTCCTACGCTTCTCCAAAAAATTTCCTTCACACTAACCCTAGAAGTCTTAGATCGGTGTCTCTCTTTGATGTCAATTTCCATCGTACTAACTATGGTAGTAACGAACCATTGACACGCATGCTCCGTACCTCCAACTTTATGCAAAATTCTTTTGACTTTCACACCTCCAAACACTCTCTCAAAATCTCGCTCTATTCCAACCTTAACTATACAATCCCTGAACTGCCTTAAGCACTCCCTTCTAGCTCTCAACACATTGCCTTCCATTTTTTAAAAGTTTTTTTCTATGTAAAAAACTGGTGGGTGGGCCTACGGGCCCAGATTATTATATAAATAAAAATAAAAATAAAAAAAATTAAATAAAAAAAAAAAAAAAACAACGAAAAACCCACCATAGATTTTAAGTTTAGATTTAAGTTTAGATGTTAGTGCACGCTTGTATTAAGCTAAAATAAAATAAAATAAAAAATAAAAATACAGTAGGGAATTTGTTCATCAATGAAAAATAGAGGTGATTTCAGTTCATATGCTTCGCTTCTTCTTTCGATGAAATCAAAAAAGAAATCCTTAATGATATCAGTCACCTCTTTTCAACTAAGAAAATATCCCCTCACAGTTGATCCACTTTTCATGTACTCATTTGCGTTGAAGAAAGCATCATGTCACGAAAACCAATTTTTCAGAGAAGAAAAAGAACTTATGAATTCGAAAGAGCCATAAGCATATTGGTTTTATTACAAAATATTCATCAAGAACGTGTGTAGGTGTACTTCCTTCCAATGACAAGCTTATGTTAAATTCATGATAAGATTCCGTAGAAAATTCCTGCGTGCAGCTCCCTTTCCGTGAGAAAAAAACTTACTTCCTACTGGGGAGTTGGAGTTTTCTGATCATTAACCTGCCCAAAAAGATACATAATAATAAATATATCAATTTTATTCACCATAGCTAGACAGGCGAATCGGACGGTTGTGCTTGATTGCTACAAAAAGCAGAAAAACCATTTTCAAACATTTATGTGACATTGTGTTAAGCGAACTTGGCACCACACCTTTCGATGACAAATAAATAAAATCGATATCAATATAAAAAGGGTGCAATACACGATGCAATATAAGACTGTCTCTTTCTCACAGTTCCACACGGCAAAATTAGATAAATTCCTTTTTTAACCGGCCATTTTGATCTTCAACCATGGCAGGAAAAAAACGCAACCTACTTGTGCTACAAAAACTTAGAAATTATAACTTATATAATAGATTTGAAATCCTATACCATATATGAAAATAAAAAAAGAACTAAACGTAAGTAAAAAGATAAAAGAATTTACATTGTAAAAAAATAAGAAAATTTTCTTTAGGAAATTAAAGGCAACATTATAAAAAACTAATTTAAGAAGTTTTAATTGGACTAAAATTTCGGAAAAATTGAGTTAAACTCAACAATTGAGTTTTGAATTTCGCAATGAATTTATGTACTTAAATACTTTCAGCGAGTGTATATACTGATCCAAGCATATACGTGAGCGCAATGACAGCTTATTTTGAAAATAGACAATTGGTGTGAAATATAAAATGAAACGTTGGAGGACCCTGCACTTTGTTAACGTTTCAGAAATAGTTTAAAAACGCTTACCTATTTACCTATTTACATAAAGCCAAAGCCATTTCACAAATTGTTTTTACAAACCATTTCAAATGACATAAGAAGTACCTACATATTTTAAATCTATAATTTGCTTTATATTTTTTATTTTTATAATTATTCCAGTAAGACGAAAACCGAAAAAAGCTGATTTCAGTTTGAAGAATCCATCTCATACCTCTTCTGTACACTCTACCTATAACTTTAATTTAACTAAATAAATCCTTCCAGAGCCTATGTAACAGACTAAATTCAATCTGTCTCTGAGCAAAGCCATATTACATTCACTCGCTTGTTTTAAAATAGATGGGAACATTTATTGGCAGCCAGACTGTTTCAACAACGGCAATGAACGTCGGCACATTAATACAATTTTCGATGACAAGGTCAAGAATTGTCCTAAAGAAGCCAATTAGTGTAGGTATAGTTTTACTTGCCTTCTTGCTTATTGCTAGCTATAATTGAATTTCCAACCAACTATTTTCTATTAAGCCTACGTACCTTCACAAGATAAACTTGTATAACAATGTTTAAAATAGTGTGTGAATTTTATCATCCCTGGAGGAATATGGTGTACCTACAATTTTAGTTACGGTTCGAATCTTTATTAAATTATTTTCTATCTGCTACTGCTCTTGGTCTTAAGGATGAGATGAAAATAATTTAACTTCATTAAAAAGTGGTTGAGTGCATCTTTTAATAGGCTTTGCCTCAATAGCTTTATAAATCTTGGAGCTGGCGAGAAATTAGATCTTGAAAGTGGGATGGTTTGCCTTTCAGACATTTTTTGTAGCTCATGTCTCATCATCGAGCTGAAAAGCCAACATTATCGAAGATCAATACCCGGAAATTATTTCCAATTACTCATATCGCTCATTAAGTGATAGCAATCGGTTTTGGGTTTCCTTAATACGGCTGGCCGGTTTCTATTGCCATATCGTTGGAGCCTTGTTATCTCAAAGCTCCATGACTTATCAATTTAATCAATACATGAAGAAGAAGCACACAGTTTCAATCTTAGTAGCTATACACTACACGAACACTAAACACACATCCACACACATACCTACGAACACAAAAGGCCAATAGAAAGAAAAGAACGACAGCAAAATCGTACAAAAATGAAGTTTCTCCTGCTTCCATGTTGTTCCACCATTCATGAAAGGAAGTAAAATTCTCATTTTTTGAGATATTTCCTTACCAATTTGTTGGCTGTTCCTGCTTTGCTTTCTCACTGTTGCTGCTGCTTCGTGTCTTTTGTCGCCGGCAGAGTTGTGTTTTTTTTTTTTAATAAGGACGTGTGCTTATTTTCTTTTTTACTATATTCTCTTGAGTAAGGGATTCAAAGGACTTAAGTTACCGCCCGGGAACGGGTTTGTTTGTTCTTTCATTTATCCCTCATTGAGCCTAGGTCGTATGTTAATTTCCTTAATACAAAAAAAAGGGAAGCCATTGCATGATGTACAAATCCAATACTCACAAAACGTACAAAACTGAAACACCTGAGTAAATTGCACATTTCTTAGCTAAATTTGTGTGTTTTTTTTTGTGAAAAGTCAAGTCCTTTAGAAATGAAGTCACGAAGGTTGCAAAGTTTAAGGCTTACGATCAATCTTCGTATATGTAAACTTCGACAGGACATTTTTATACCAAAACTTAACCACAATAAAAATAAGCAAAAAAAAAAGAACTATCAAAAGGTAGATAGCTAAAAGTACATTTGGAGGTAGGTACATATAATGTACAATGCAATCTGCTGATAGAGTGTAGCACATGCAAAGAATATCTTAACGTGTTAAACGACTTTAAGACAGAAAAAGATAAGCAGCTACCTATTTGTCAAAATTCTATAATAAAACAATCAAAAGGCGTTTTTCTTTTATAGCTCCGAGCATAGCACTGATCTGTCAAAAATACGTGCGTTTCTTTTTTAACTTAGAGCACTCAGAGCGCTTAACTTGTGTTCCTTTTTTAAATCGGAGCTAATTCGGAGTACGCTTCATGAGCTCAGAGTAAAAGAGTGAGCGAATGAAGTAAATAGCTGAGCGCAGCCAACTTCACTCTATTTTGCGCTCATTTCAAATGGGCACGTTCAACACATCAATCTTGGTTAATATTTTTTAATTGTTCGTGTTTTTGATTGGTCAGCTGTCAGATTAAAATTAAGTCAGTATTTAATTAACATAGGTGCATTGAACGCTGTGTTTCAAAAGACGTTTTTCTTTTTTAGCTCCGAGCATAGCACTGATCTGTCAAAAAAAACCTGTGTTTCTTTTTTAGCTTCGAGCACTCAGAGCGTTCAACTTGTGTTTCTTTTTTGAATCGGAGGTAGCTCAAAGTACGCTCCATGAGCTCAGAATTAAAAGACCGAGCGAATGGAGTAAAAAGCTGATCACATCCAACTTATGCTCATTTTTCACTCATTTCACATGGGCGCGTTCAACACTTCAATTTCAGCAACATTTTTATTTATTTTTCGAGTTTTTGATTGGGCAGCTATCAGATGATAATTAAAAGTCTGTACTAAATTATGGTGCGTTGAACGCATCGCAATCGTATGACAGTTCAGTGCTCAGATGTGTTTGTAAATTATATCGGAGAGCTCTGATCATACTCTACTCAGAGCTAACTCCGATAGCTCGAGCTCTACTCCATGCCCTGTTCTGAGCTAAAAAAGAAAAACGCCTAAAATAAAAGAGCTCTGATCATACCCTGCTCAAAACTAACTCAAATAGCTCTCCTCAGAGTTAAACAAGAAAAACGCCTTAAGTGTGTTGATAGTGTCAAAGTTTTTCAACACTATCGAAACGAATTGAGCTAATCATGTAGCTTCAGTAGCGCCTTGTGTAGTGCATCGGCCTCTGGATCACAAGGTTCATGGTTCGCTCCTAGATGACGACAAGGAGATTTTCAATTAATACGAGCATAATAGGACTATGCACCACTAAATGAGTCTCGTTTTAACTCCAGTTTATGCACTTGGTGAAAACACATACACAAGTTTTTGTTGTTCATGTAAAATTATTCAATATAAATTGATGTATAATTCGCAGCATCCACTGCACTTGTAATGATTTTTACTTAAAAACGAAAACCATTCAAAATCATGAAATTCTTTTTGGGAGAAATTAAAAAAAAAATTGTTGTATGACAGTGAGAGCTACCCATTCAAGGTAAATTAAAACAACATTTGAGCTCTTCCGTAGTAGGTGAAAGGACGCACAGGCGCCATGATGAAATTTACTACGCGATGTCACTATACAATTTGTATTTCATTCTTTGCTTTTACTACACCAATTTAAACAAAATACTTATATGTATCATGTATTTTGTTTAAACTTGGGATGGACACAAAACAATAAGACACTAGAAACGGAACCCTGCGGAGCACGATTAATATATTTTTTAAATCGAGATGCAGTAAAAGTTTTTGCTCTGCCAATTGTAAATTTAATGATTACATAAGTCTGTAATTTGTTAAGCAGTAAGTCATGGTCAAAATAAACGAAGTCATCATAATACCTAGATGTAGAAGACAACAACAAAAACTTCAAATAAGAAAACAATTTAAAGCAAGAAGTTTATTCGTGTTTGTGTCGTATCAGTGTAGCTATACAGAATGGGTTCGGGTATCTAGAATCATAAATGCGGGGGAAAATTCAATATCCCTACACCGAGTTTATTCTGGAATAGAAAACGATGTAAAATAACCCAGCGCCAGCGTGGAAAAGATGGGGGTAGGGTGTACACAAAATAGAACGACGAAAATGAAAAAAAATATATATATATAATACAAAAAGCCAGACAAAACTGGTTGCGGACATTTTCCACTTTGTTAAATCCACTCCACTCCACTAGTCCTAGAATCCTATAAGAGAACGAGACAAGGTTCGTTTGGGTGTATGCCAGTGTATCCCTATGTATCCTCTGTATATCCGAATCTGTATCTAAATATACATTTATCTATGGCAGCTGGTTGGTAAAAAAAAAGAATATTTACAACCGGAAACGAAAATCCTTCTACGAATGTAAATATAAAACGACGACCAGAGTTAAGGGAGCTTCAAAACTTTGATGTACATCAGGAAAACTGATGCAAGCGCAATGGATACCAGGGAAACAATTTAATTTATGAAAGAGAATATGGATAGGAAAATATAGGAACGGGGATAAAGATAAAGCTTGTAGTTATACCTTTTCGTGAATGGAAGAAGTTGGGGGGAGGCACAGTCTTGTGTACAAGGTCACCAGAGGAAGTTTCATTACACCTACAATTCTCTGTAATACTGTAAAGTACTTGAGTTTTTTTTAGTGGAATGCTTATTTGGCAAAAATACCTTAAGGGAGTATTGTTTTACTTCCGATTGCGATTCTTAACCATCATACTATGATATTATGAGCTCTTATCTAACCACACTTTTAAAAATAGGGTGATAACCTAAAAGCGATGTAGAAGCCGGTTATCTTTAACTATCTTACTATCTTCCTATATCTATTATATGAAGGCAACAAAAAATCAGAACTGTGGTAATAGTTAAACTGTCTCGAATGAGCTCACATAAAAATTAAAGACTGATGAACAGAGACTATCTATGTATGTGTGTGTGTGTTAGTGAAGAGGGATCTTTTTTAAGCTCTAAGCGTCATCGTTAAAGTTTGAGGGTTTAATGTCCGTTGCATAAGGAATTCTCTACACAAAAATTTATTTTTAATGCTTTCTCAACTTTAGGGTATGTTTTTATGCATAGTTAAGAAAATGCGGTGATGAAATTTTAGAGCGAGGATTTGATTGAAATATTTGTTTTCGAAATTAAAAAATTTCCGTGGTGAATAGAGCTATTATTTTGATGACTTACTAGAGAAATTTAAAAGTAATAATACCTAATTAAATTTGTTCAAGTATAGTTTGACCAATCAGATTTTTCTACCTTTCGTTTTTTTTCATGATTACCAATATAACTATACTTCAACGAATAAAACAAAAATCCTAAGATTACGATTTTCAGCTTCATGATGTATTGAAGTTCCCAGTGACCAGTGATGATAGCACCCTTTGCCACTGGTGTAAGAATTTTTGCACAAAAGTTTTTAAGGATTTTACGAATAATATCAAGGCCATGATCCCTTTTTAAAAAAGTGAAATCAAATTTTCAACATAGCTTCATAGGCCCATTGAATCAAATAAAACTCCATGTTGAGATTTGCTTTGAAATTCCCTGTTTTTGAAAGAACACTTATCACTTGTTTTGATGTTAGAAATGCATTCACTTAGCCAGATGGAGTAGTGCGCTGAAAGCATCCGAGAAGCAAGAACACACATTTCCTAGTAGCACAAATATTAATTGTAGTTTGTGTGTAGGGAATGCAGAGGACATCGCCGTGATGATTACATACATCAAAGGCATAACCAATGAAGAGATGATGGCAACGTAATGTATCGAAATGGTCACCCTGACTATGAGGAGTAGGTATCTCTACTGTTATAGACTTGTTAATTTGACAGGAAATAATTAGTAGCAAGGACGCAATGACGTTGTTGGGACTGACTCTTTATACGAAGCTTAAGTTCTGGCAACGGACAACTCTCACAACTGCTGCAAAACGAAAGGTAGAACTAAAATTGTCGGAAGGGCACTGAAGCTAATGTCAAAAACCAACAAAAAGACGCTTTCCGCATCGTCAAAAGGGGAATGCACCCATACTATACTTATCATCTATTTATTTTTGGCATTCATGTTTAACCAAATGTCAGTTTTGCTTAAGTGAGGTGAATTTGGGAGCGCACCTCAGTTCTGTAAGGAAAGTTGAACGAAACTTGACGAAACACTTCACTTCGCAATTATAGCCGAAGCATATGCTTTCCGTGTATTCGTTTGTTTTCTTTCGACCACTGAAGTACCCAAGAGCAAACTTATGGTGAGCTAAGGTGGTCCAACAGTCGACCATGCGTGTGACTCTTTTCTACGGATATGAAATTTGGAGAAACGAACTTGGCCCAGAATATCTTCAGACCAGTCATCTCTTCTAACCTTAGTTAAAAAAAAACTCTCCAAGGATGAAGGACCCCTATGCAAAACAAAAGAGATGCGTTTGGGTATCAAAAAACTGAGGGGGCCGATTCTAGGTTCTGCGAAAAAGTAAAACGAAAATCTTTTCAAATTTTCACCATAAGTCTGATTCGCGTTCTGAAAAAATGTGAAAACAAACATCAAAAACTTTCATATGAATTATTTTGTTTCACGTCGTCATTTGGAAGTAAATATTCAAAATCAAAGCATTAATAGAAAGAAACAATACAAAATTCAACCATATCTTCTTCTCTGTCCAACCTTAAAAAAAGTATTTCAATCCCATGCCGAACCAGAATCGCCCCCTAAGTTGAAAAATTTTTAGATAAAAAGAAATGGTATGAAAATAATAGAAAAACAATCAATTGAAGCCTTTCAATACAAATATCGGTTATCAGGACACGCAGGTCATAGGTCTAAGTAGTGAAAAATTCCCAGGCAACTTTATGCGAAATACCTAAATCATGTGAGAACCCTAAAGAACACCTTCTAGCCGGCTTGCGAGAATTCTCCACTTTTCCCTCAAAATCCAGGTGCCCAGCTAAAGAATAAAAGGAAAAACTCTAATTTAATTGCTGGTATCTATAATGGCTGATTTACAATGACGCTTTCGCGATGCGTATGCTACATTTAAGAAGCGTAACGGACGCGTCGAGATAAAACGAGAACGAAATTCAACCTTTTTTCTACACAAGATGGCCACATGCTTAAATTGAAAATCGAAATGTCAAAACGCACGCAATAGTTGAATAATTTGTCGCTTACGTTACGTTGGGTTGTGTACTTGCTTGTGTTACGTTGGTTTGTGTACTTGCTTGTGTACTTACTAATGGATGCAAAATTGTAAACACTAAACAGAAATTCCTATGACTGAAAACATGCGTTGACAGACAAATCTTTCAACGCAACGCCCAACGCGACATTGTAAGCCAGCCATAAAGAAGATTCAATTTAAATACAAAGCAAATAGATCAGAGCTCAAGAGGGTCATCAATGCATGCAAAAACCAGAAGTGCGAGAGTTGTAAGGGAAACCCCAGAAATATGCCATGTAGAAACTGGGAGCTCAGAAGCTCAACCCCACCCTAAATGACAAAAATGGATCTTTTTGGGAGAGAGTCAGAAACTAAAAAGAAGGAGCTGGATGCGTCTTATATTTTAGGTTTAGGTTAAGGTTTAGGTTTATTTCATCAAACAGAGTACAACTCTTACAGACTACTTAAAAAAGTTAATATAATAATTAATTAAAATATATGTATATGTACAAAAATAATAATAAATAATAATAGCAGCAATAGGTAAATCATAATTACAAAACAGATTGCGATAACAAAGCAAACATAACAATTTTTTTAAAAACATCTCTTGAAATATTAGAAAAAATATCTATAACCTCACCAACAGAAATCGTTTCTATTACGCAACGTGCAAACGGTTCGTTTCTACTATAATTTCTTCTACGAAAGGGCTCTCGCAAATGAAAATTATAGCGGAGAGTCCTTGGTGGAAAGTAAAAAAGTATTCGTTCTAACAAAAAAGAGCATTTGATACGATTGCTTATTAAACCTTTAACAAACATTATTGAAAAATATTTTTTCCTTATTTCTAGCGTTTGAATGTCAATAAGCAGACATCTAGATGGAAAAGATGGTACTTCCATATTCCAATTCAATTTATAGAAAGCATGCCTAGTAAAACTTTTTTGTATTTTTTCTATTCTAGAAGAATGAGTGATATAATAGGGGTTCCAAACTATGCTGCAATATTCCAGTACCGATCTAACAAGTGCAATATATAATGATTTGAGGGTGGTGGGGGTCGGAAAAATCCCTTGAGTTTCTTCTGATAAACCCTAGCATCCCATTAGCTCACTATGTAATCGATGTGCTTATTAAACGAAAGCTTTTCATCCAATATAACTCCCAAATCCTTTTTTGCCGTAACCCTATCTAAACTCGTATTGTTGATAGTATAATCAAATATGATAAGTGTTTTTGTTCTATGACAAGTAAAGCTCTGACATTTGGCAACATTTAGGAACAATTTGTTAGATTCACACCATTCAGCCAGTTTTTGAATATCCTCTTGGAGATAGAGACAGTCTGTAGAAGATTTTATGAGCCGGAAAATCTTGACATCATCGGCGTACATAAGATACTTAGAATATTTAAAATTCACTGGAATGTCATTTATAAAAAGGATAAATACCAAGGGCCCAATATGACTTCCTTGCGGAACACCTGAGGTTACATCAATACTTTTGGACTTAAACTTTCCCAATTTTGCAAAGTATACCCGATTTTTTAAATAGGAAGAAATCCATTTTATGAAATTAGAATGGAAACCAAGTTTTGAAAGCTTAAAAATTAATATACTATGATTAACTCTATCGAAAGCTTTTGCAAAATCTGTAATGATAATGTCAGTCTGTAAACCATTTTCGAACCCGAAAAGTACAGAATCGAATAGCAATGAAAGGTTTGTAGCAGTAGATCATTCAGTAACAAAATCATGTTGGTATTCAGATACTAAATCCTTTACAAAAAAATTTAATTTTTTACAGACAAGCATTTCGAAAATTTTTGGGATCACTGATAATTTGCAGATAGGCCTATAATTGGTCACATTTTACCTCGAGCCAGACTTAAAAATTGGAGTTATATAAGAGATCTTCCAACAGTCCAAAAACTGGCCACTTTTTAAAAACTGATTGAAAATTAAGCTGAGCGGTAATGCCAAAGAAACATCGCAGTTTTTTTGTGCAACAGGGGCTATGTTATCTGGCCCAGCACTTTTATTTTCATCAAGACTAGCCAGAGCTTCAAAAACATCAGGAACAGTTAAGTCTATACTTCCAATATCAATAGTATAAGACGGCGAAAAATCTGAGGGTTCACATGGAGCAGAAGGCAAATAAACAGATTTAAAATAATCGGCAAATAAATCGCAAATAACGTTCAAATCACTAAATACACAATCGGAGTACTTCATACAGTTTGGAATCCCTAAAGACCTTCTTTTAATATTAATAAATTTCCAGAAGTGTTTCGAATCATTTCTAATTTTTGAAAATTACTAAAAAGAAAGCTATTGAGACAGTCATATTCAAGGTGGCACTGAATGTATTTCTGCTTGAGGGCCAGATTATCTTTAGTTGTTTTATAAGCGTTGTACGCTTTGTTTTTTCTATTTTTCAGATTATATAATCTTCTGTTAAACCAGGGCTATTTTTTTTAGGAATATACATCCTAAAAGTTTCATGTAGATACATTGCAAATTTTTCAAACGCATGACCAAGGCTTAAATTAATCAAGGTATTATCCCAAGGAATTGACGACAAAAAGTTATTGATTGCAACAAAGTTTGCACGTTTATAATCAAAATAAAATTCTGGTACATCAATTGTATCTTTTATATAAGTTAAAAATTTACACTCTACAGTAAAAGTACAGTAAAGAAAAGTGTGCCTGACACAAGACAATTTTCAAAATCAAAAATCTTCGTCCTCCTCCAATGGGAAAATAATCTATATGAAGCATTTATTTCCAGGATCAGAAGCCTAACGAGCTATACGTCAAACAAATAGCCTGTTTATCATAACTTACTTTTTGTTCTTCTTTTTTTCAATTTATATAATCTATTCAAACTTAAATAGAGTTCGTAATTATATGCGAAGTAGCACCCGCACCCCCTTCAAGTTAAATAGGAATCGCTTTGACTTTGACCTGCACAACAGGACGTGGATGTGGTTGGAACAAGCTTGTCAGCACAGACGGAAATGTCGCTTTTATCCATAAACGTGGCAGTCAGACAGTGGCAGCAGCAACAAACTTAATTAAAATGCCATCCATCATACGACATACCAAAGCCAGGACGTGTCACAGTTTTTGATTACCTCCATGTTGCCATAGCGAATAAGCCCGCATTAGCTCTATTTTAGCGAGTATATCTGATCTTGTAATAATATCTAAAGAATTATTATAATATTGGTTTGCGTTGCAATACCGATTGCGAATCACCGCATTAAGGCTAATGAACTACTGCTATAACATAAGGACGATGTCGTCTTGGTCTTCTTCATTGAAGAGGAAAAGCAATTAACTTCTCATTAACGGCAGTTTTTATTATTAAGAAAGGACGCAGTCAGTGTTTTGTTCATCCGGGCGGTTGTGGCGGCGGCGCCTGTCTTAACCTGATATGCCTGTGCAGTTTATTCAGCCTTTTTTTTTTGTTGTGTCACACAAAAAGGAGGGTGTTATTGTAAGTAACAGTGATTAGGCCATGTCTTTTGGTCATTATCCTTGGTTTATTCGTTGAGTTGATTTGGTCAGCCGTCCTTGTAGAGAAGTTCCTTAATCTCTCCATAACCAAACAAGAGAGTTTTTATTCGTTTTTTTTTTTTTAATTTAATAAGTAAATTGACATTAAGATGATAAGATAAATTTTATTACTGGGGATGGCTACTTTATAGTCTACCTATTTGTGATGGGTTCAAATGTTCAATTTGCAACAAATTGAAGAAAAATTAACCTTTATACTGATATTACGCAAAAGAATTGCTGCCAAATGACAGATGCGATATTATTAAAACTAACTAATTTGTTATTGGATCCAAAGGCGTACGCAGGGCTTTGATCAGGGGGGGGCAAACTTCTTTAAGAAACGATTATTTACCTCAATATTTACTATTTAATTTTATTTTGTTAATAACATAGAAACATTATTTTATTTAATACATACACTTACCTATACATTTCAATTAATTTATTTGTTGAGAACTTTATTTTAAATAACTATAAATAACAATAATAAATAAAAGGTATAAGGTAAAGTAGTTAGGTATTTCCTGTAAGGTTCTGCCATATTTGACCTAAAAAATCTAAATTCTCAAACTAAATTTAAGTTTAAACATATGTATGTAATTGAAAACAATGGTATCTGAATACTGGGGCCAAATTACCGCGTCAGTGACTGAGTAAGAGAGTGCCATCAGTGATCGAATGAATGAATGAAAAATTTTGGTATACTAGATTGCTCGAAACTTGGTAATGCCAAACTCATATAATTCAGTCACGTATTGCTCGGTAACTGATGCGGTAATTTGCCCCCTGGTTTCAAGCTTAGTGAATTTTGTAAGCTAAAAATAAAAAAATTTCCACATGGTTCTATACCCATCTACGTAAGAGCCAAATGGCGTGGGTCTTCAGCAAATCTTTTTTACACTTCTTTTTAAATTTCCTTCTCATTTCCCATAACTGTTTTCTTGTGTACGCCCAGCATACATATTCCTGAAAATTTTAATATTCAATCACATATTTATATTTATCTACCAAGATCACCCATGTTGTTAAGTTAATTACCATTTAAACGATCTTTGATCATGGTTGAACGAAGCCAAGTTTTGACTCTTCTCAACGTACTAAAAGTCGTTTCAATCTAACTTGTGGTACAAGGTAATGCTAGGGCAATATGAAGAGCAAGTTTTGTGTTTGGGAAAAAAATGTCTGCTCCCTGTAGAGCATTGTATAGGTCAAGTTTTTGAAGATCTTCAATGGCTAATGTTTTTTTTTTCAAAGATTATACCATAATTGAGCTTCTTCATTAAAACTTTGTAATGCGTAAAACTAGGAAAAACTTTTTGATTTTTCTGTGAAATCGTATAAATTCATTTTCAGCATATTCGCAGGAGTCAAAAGAGTGAATTTGCTACGTTCAAATGCTGTAACTAAGGAATCTAAGTAAGGGATCAAGAGTGATCTCTTCCAAAATCCAACCAATAAAAAGATGATTGTCCTTTTGTGGACTTTAGGTCAATTGCTGATAATATACACTCCTCGTCAACTGAATACGCACAAACATTTTTGAATATATTTTATCCATTTTTTCCAAACAGTGATGGTTATTATGCCATCTGTTGATGGTAAAAATGTTCGTAACATATAAATAACAGAATTTCAAAGTTTTATCCAAAAACAACCGTGAGTTTTTCCTTCAACCACTTCCAAAGTGTAACTTATACAAAGTAGAAGTTTTTTTTTGAGTCAACTGAATAGGTACAAAAATTAAAATTGGTATTGGAATGGAATGAAACAAGGTTTTGTTTAAGTTTAGTAGTGGGTACTTCCACCTTTATTTTTAATTACTTCGTAAATTCGATCCGGCATGGAATCGTATAGCTTTTTAATGTAATTTAACGAAATTTCGCTCCACGCTAATTTGATTGCAGAAATTAAGGTTTCTTTGTCTTCGAACTGACGACCACCCTCATAAACTTTGCGTACTAACCATCCCCAGACATTTTCTATGATGTTTAGATCAGGTGAGTACGGCGGCCATTGAAGCAACTGCACTTGTTGCTCCTCTATCCATGTTTTTATTATGCGCGCTGAGTGAATAGGCGCATTATCATGTTGGTAGGTCCAGTTTATGGGTCCAAAGATGTTAGAAAATTTAGGAAAATTTCTTTCCAAAATTACTTTATACCCAGCTGCTGTCATTCTTGATGTTACAACCTCGAGCTCAACTGTTCCATAATAACTGACTGCTCCCCATATCATGACACCTCCTTCACGACTATGATGGCGCTTTAAAAATCTTTTTTCTTTTCTTAAGTCGTGAAAATAGAAGTTGAACCCATCAGGGCCATCGAAATTAAACTTTTTTTCATCTGAAAAAATTACGTGATACCATTCTTTTTTCCAACTCATGTGAAGTCTTGAAAAATCTAATCGCAACATTTTCCGTCTCTCGTCAAGTGGTGGTTTTTTCTTAAGTTTCATTCGTTTAAGATGGCTTGAGTTGTTGATTACTCTTAATACTGTTGAGCAACTTGCGTTTAAGCCGACTTTTTGTTTTATTTTTGCCACAGAATCAGAAGAATATGATGCATATCTTAAAATTCTTCGTCTCTCAGCTGCTGTTGTTGCTGTTTTCTTACCTCCCTTCATGTTTTTGCCGTATGCATCTTTATTTTTCAAGTAAGAATAAACTACATTAAAACTTCGGCCAACTTTATCAGCTATTGCACGTCCAGTTAGGCCTTGGTCTCTAAGTTAATCGATTTTAGCTTTTTCAACACTGTTAAGACACGTAGATCTACCCATTTTTCTTAAAATTTGAAATCAAGAATTAAATTTGACTGAAAACACTAAAATCGTTAATTTAAACTGTCAAGCACTCCAAAAAACTTATAAACAACGAAGAAAATGGCGTTGTACCTATTCAGTTGACTAGAAAAAAACTCCTACTTTGCATATAAAACACTTTGCAAGTGGTTGAAGAAAAACTCACGGTTGTTTTTGGATAATTCTTTCGGAATTATCTGCTTAACATCTTAAGGGAATAGTTAGCATCAACAGATGGCATAATAACCATCACTGTTTGGAAAAAATGGATAAAGTATATTAAAAAATGTTTGTGCGTATTCAGTTGACGAGGAGTGTATAAATAATTGACTTAAAGCTCACTAGATGACAATCATATTTTTATATAAAAGGTCACAAAATAAGGATGCATAGTAAAATAAAAGGTTTGAAAATTACAGTTGTCAAGATATAATAGTTCTGTTCTTTAGGTAATTAATTTAGGAATCCAGGGGGGCAACTGCCCCCCTGCCACCCCCTGCGTACGCCCTTGATTGGATCAATAAAAGAAGAATTAATAGAATTTGGTAACCTTATCTGTGATGTCCTTACAGGGGCGGACGCAGGAAAAGTCGCTTGTGGTTTTAAAAAAAGTGGGTGGTTGAACACATAAATTTGTTGGTGTGCGAATTCGACCTTGAAGTCAATATTAAAAAAAATATATTAAGAGTTCAAAATTATTTATTTCCATCGAGAAATAAAAGTTTAGTCAGGCACGAAAATATCTTTTTGGTGTAGTTTTTTCTGAAATGATTTTAATATTTAGTTTAAAAAAGTGGAGGGGGGGTGGGGAAATTAGAACTTCTAACATGCATATTCCACATTTGCTTAAGCGTTTAATGTAATTAAAAAACATTATCTGCTATCTTTATTAAAAAGTAAAACGCATAGCAATAAGTAGATTGCAAAAAAAAAAAAAAAAATTAACGGTCCACACAGGACAGATGTCAGCCGGCTACTCTTCAATTACGCTATAGATTGGTTTTTTTTTGTTTTCTTTAACATTTGAAATAATTTCGTGGTCTTCTTATCATTACATTTTTTTCACAAAACAAGCGTAGACTATTCGCGATTTTAAGCAGTCCTTCAACCAACTTCATACTTCACAGTGAGGCCGGCACACTTCTTTCATATTCCTAATTCCACTAGATAATATAATTTACAGTGCATTTGCGCTGTTTATTTAATATGTGTCGGTAACCATCGACTAAAATTATGCGTCTTAGAAGGGTACAACAACATCTAACTGATGAGCCCAATTGTTGTACCTGGGCGAAACGCATTTGGACTAAAGGTCGCAAAAACTTTAAATTGAACTTCTTTCATATGGGCAAAACAACATCGCATATTCAGCACATGAACATTCTTTCATCGTCTCCAATATTATATGACCAATGAATGGCAACTCATTTTCATTAATACTACCATTGAATAATTACATATTTGTAATTATTCAATGATACTACGGTATATAGATTTAAAATTGGCCGAAAAGTATTCAATTAAGAATTTAGCAGAGGCAGAATATTGAATTTGAATTCAAATTAAACGTTAGTAACTTATGCAACAAGTTTTTGTTATATGAAGAGCCAAAAAGTATACAATATAAAATAGACTTTGCGAGAAAATAATAATAATCAGGGCTCGGATTATTATGTCCTTAAAAACAAAAAATATATGCGCATAAAATATGCACATATGAGAAAATATGCGCTTAAAAAGTAAAAATATGCTCTAAAAAAGTTTTAAAATGTAATGAAAAACTATAGAAAGTTTAACAAAATGATAATAAAAATCAGATCTAAATTAGGAACTAATTTCGCAAATTCCCAAAGAAAATCTTTTAACAATTTTTTTTTGTTGGCAAATTAAATCAGCCCTTGAGACGAAACCGCATGTATAAATTTTGTTACGCCCATTGACTAAAACTGCCAATTGTTAGTATTTGTCACCAATTATCGCCCACTTCCTGTATCACAGCACATCAAAAATTGGTTTCGTAAGAGCAAACTAAGATGAGAGATTAAGTCATTCCCCTTATCTCACAAATTCTGCGCAAGAAATCTCTATGCCTTGAAATAGTTTGGTCGGTAAGATACAAGGTTGACATAAGTTAGATGTTAGATAAATGTAAACAAAAATGATGCCACTGAAACGTCCCATACTTTTTCAATACAACAAGCAATTTGCTTCTTTCTGAGAGAATCATTAAAATTTGACAGTTCCAATTTTGTTCAAAAGTCTATGGAACAGAGCTATTGGTGCATTAATGTGTTTTCTGTTGTTTTTAAAAATATTGAGTTTGTCTGTAATTTAGCAGCCACAGATGCCTCATTAGGTACTTTCGGCATTTCATCAGAATTAATGATTTTTTTGGAAAAAAATTATATAAAAATACACTTTCTGAAATAAATAAATAAATTCTATTCCATCCTTTATTCAGGCTTAAAGTTCAAATGAGATCAACTCCAAATTTTTCAATAAACAGAAGAAGTTCCTTTTCAAAGTGTCTTTATATCCTTTTATTAGTTGAAATTTGGCAAAAATTTTAAAAATATGCACATAAAATATACATTTAATATAAAAATATACACAAAAAGGCACAGTATGCATTTTTGTGCAAAATATGCCATATATGCAAAAACGATTGAATGCCATTTCAAAGGAAATTTCCCTATTTGAAAAACTATCTCCTTAATTTACTTTTACTCTTACCCAAAAAAATATGTATTAACATAGAAATCCTAGCTCTGATAATGAAAATAATAACATAGAAACCAAGTATAAGTTAAAGTCAAACAAAAATCAAATTAAAACACTATTTACACAATAAAACAATTTCACAGCACAAAACAGAATTTCACCAATATTAGTAATATTTTTTTCTCAACAAAATTGAAGATGAAACAGATATAGATTAACAAAGCTATTAGAGCGAAAAGATAAGTAGCCAAAGCTTGATAAAACTCACTCTCTGCCTACGTACATATTTTATTAAAAAGACCATTAATTATGACATTTTTATTGTTTTAATATGAACTCGTTGGTTGCAGTATTGCCGCTGAAAAAAATCAAAAGGGGTCCAAATAAGGACGAAAAAAGGGGCTCATTAAAAAAAATGCCTCAAACATTTATTTTAAAACTACAGCAAAATTTATTCTTATAAAAAAAAACGTATTTTACTAAAATTACAACAAAAATGTAGATAACTGTTTTTACTTTCTAAATAAATTCGAAAAATAAATGTTACTATTATCCTTTTCTTCTATCATTTTGCCGAATTAAGTACCAAACTTGGTGAAGTTCAACTGTTATTGTTAAAAACTCAATTTTGAATGGCAATCACATTGAACTTTTAAAACGGGGCAATAGGGTGATATTTTAAAAAGTGGGGGCCAAAGGTCCTGAACGTAAAAAAGGGACCATTTGGAGACTAAAGGGGCCAAACGGCAACGCTGATCGGTTGTACTATAAATTATCTTTATTAAATGAAAGTACTCTTGAGTCAAAAAAGTTATTACGTAGAGTGTTTTCCCTACTACTAAAAGGGCTTTGAGTGAAAGCTATGATCCTTAAAAGTAATCACATCTTTCCCTTTAGATTTGAATTACAAAAATCGAATTTAAATTCATGTTGAGATAAATATAATTCATAAAAAAAAAAAATTCGTTAACCTACGAGTATACTCGTATGAATATAAATAAAAAAATCATAATAAAGAGTCTTAGCCAAAAGTTCAAACAGGAAGTAAATATTAAAGAAAAAAATTATGCAGTAACGTTACGAATATATTTTAAACAAATAAATTAGTAGTGAAGTGTTAACACCTTCGGCTTTTAAGGCTGCTGCTATCCTTTTAAGCATAGATCATATCACCTAAGAGCACTCAACATAACTTATTTATGATGTTCTTATAACTTTCGATTCTTTATTTAAAATATTTTTGAGCACCTCTTTTAATTTTGTGGTATGCTTTAGATGTTCCGTTTTAATATTCCTCAAAATGTGCCCAATTTGTTTCAGATCTGCAGACTACACATTTTAAATTTTCAGAGTTTTGTGCCCTCTTCGAAATTAGCTATTAATTCAATCGAATAAAATTTAGTAGATTCCAAGGGAATATATTCGCGCTACTGTATAGCTCATTAAAGAGATTATTAAGACTTTTTTTGTAGGAGAAATACATAGATGCAAAGAAAAATGTTCAAAAGCTTTGTATATAAACTTTGTATAAACCATAATGTTTTCCCCTCGCAAAAGAGAGAAATCATCCAATAGCCCAGTCAAGATAGCATTTTAAATGCAAACAATTATATAGGGGTTTTTTGATTTTAATCGGTAGAGGAGATCATTAAGAGTCTAAAGTCTAAAAAAAAGTTTCCGACTTCCAACCTCCATTGCGTTAGCCGCCATCTTGAATTTAACGAAAATCGGTTTTTGGGAAATAACTTGCCTATTTTCAACTTTTGAGCAAAAATGAACTTGACAAAAGCTGTTCAAAATTTAATTATCTACAAATTTGGTCATAACCTTTTTTTGGCTACGATTGATATTTTTCGACCAAAAAAAAAACCCATTTTAAAATTTTGTTCTCGTTTAAAACGCATAACAAACATTTAAGTAAAAAAAAAATTGTATATTGTTTTTTCGACTCATTAGAAGAGGAGGACATAAGGAGTTTAAAAACAAGTTTTCGACCACCCACCCCTTTTAGGTTGGCCGCCATCTTGTTTTTAAAGAAAATAGATTTCTGTGGAATAACTCGCCTAATTTTAAATTTTGAGTAAAAATTAACTCAACAAAAGTTGTTCAAAATTCAATTATCTACAACTTTGGCTATTATCGTTTTTGTCTACGGTTGATATATTTTTAAAAGTTGAAGTTAATTGAATTTTGAACAACTTTTGTTGAGTTAATTTTTACTCAAAAGTTAAAATTAGGCGAGTTATTCCACAAAAATCGATTTTCTTTAAAAACAAGATGGCTGCCAACCTAAAAGGGTGGGGGGTCGAAATTTTTTTTTAAACTCCTTATGTCATCCTCTTCTAATGAGTCGAAAAAAATATAACTTTTTTACTTGAAAAATGTTTATTATGCGTCTTAAACGAGAAAAAAATTTTAAAATAGGTTTTTTTTTTTATTTAGTCGAAAAATATCAATCGTAGCTAAAAAAAGATTATGACTAAAGTTGTAGATAATTAAACTTTGAACAACTTTTGTTAATAGGCGAGTTATTTGCCAAAAACCGATTTTCGTTAAGTTCAAGATGGTGGCTAACGCAATGGAGGTAGGAAGTCGGAAACTTTTTTTAGACTCCTAATGAACCCCTATAACCATTAAGATCACAAAAAAACCCCTATCTAATTTTTTGCATTTCAGCTCATTTTGTTGTCTAATCCGACTGGGCTACAACTTTTCTTTAAACTATTTGTATGCCTCACAAAAATTCTGAAAAGAAAATACGAAATAAAATTCTTGTCAAGATCGAGGCATATGAAAATAAAATATACACATACACACGCAAATGCACAAAAAAAGGATAGAGCAAAAGTAAAAAAAATCATCAGAACAAAAACGTCATTTAACAAACCATCCACCCCACCCACAGAACGATCCACGGACGGCGAGCAGCCAGCCTATACGACCTACCTACAATAAACAACAAAAAATGTATTCATTTCTGGAGCGTTGAGCGGCGATCCATCCCTAACCAATGCATTCTTGATTCTTATGACTGAAAATAAAAATACAAAAACACACAAAAGTAGGAGACGAAAAATGAAAAAAAAAACATCCAAATGTTTCCCTCAACAATTTGTGTTGAGAGTAGGCAAGCTGTTTGACCGCTATGTGACGCTAAAATCAGCGATGTTCATGATATTACTATAAAGTTTATATACAAAGACAAAAGCGCTCATTACCTACTCCTCCACCTCCAATATAAATATATATTACGCTTATGTTAAACTCGAGTTTAATGTTGAAACTTGCTTTTCACTGAATTGAAGTCCCAAATTTACTTCTATAGTTAAATCACCTTAACTCAGAGGCCAAACTGAACAGATTTTTCTGACAGATGCGTTTTGAAAATCTTTATAAACGGAGATATCCGTTGTCGTGCCATCTTGATTTCCATAGTGGAAGGATATTGATTCATACCCATGGGAATTCAGTTGATTTTTGACAACTGAAAGATTAAGTTAATCGTCCACTGAAAAACTTTCTCTGAGTCATCTCACGGTTAGTTTGCTTTCAGGATAAGCTTAGTCTTATTTTACTCAGAGTTATTTATCAGCACTGTAAAACTGACTGTAACATGTATGTTTATTACGTGCCACAGGTAAATGCTCAAGGATGTTGTCATATCAAAAGCAATTTTGCAAGATTTCAAAACTTGCTGTTTTGTTTAAAAACGAAAAGTCAATGTAAAAAATAAATGACATCTAGCAGCCAAATGTAATAAGACACTATACAAATCATCTGACACCTATGATTGACATAAAATAGGTATACCTCCATATGTCCTTTGCTATACAAACAAAAAAGAAAAACCCATAAAACATTCATTAACAAGTAAGACGAAATAAGGAAATTGCAAATTTGAAAACCCTTGACATCAGCGTTTTTTTTGTTGCAGATATCTACATAAGCTTTAATAAAATATATGAAGGTATATGCTGTTTTATTCTTTGCACGAAAAAGCATTACAAAAATAAAAGTAATCCCTGCCAATATAAAACATTAAAATAAATAATGTGGATGATTGTGTGCCGCCATTTCCCCCATAAAATGAAAAAAAAAGTATCCACTTGAACATAAATTGTGTGTCAATTTGTTTTTTATTTCTTTACGCAATTTTAAAGGCTGTTTTGCTACTCATAAATCACTCACGTATTAAATACACTGCCATTCAACTTATAATATGAATTGAATAAACTTATAACAAAAAAAAAAACATGTTATCTTTTTCCAAAGTTAACCGGAAGTAAAAAAAATGTGCCACTTCAAAAAGGACGACAAGATTGAAAAAGAAGGAAGAAGATGGACATGTTGTGTTGTGACTTTGTGTGAGCTAAGTAATGAGAAGGCTCAAGGCTTTAGACTTCAGAATCAGAAGTATGGAGATGGTATTTCAATAAAATGTAAGCAATATATAAATATTAAATTTTTGGAATTTAAATGTTAAAACTTTGGTTTGTCGGATTTGTTTATAAATTCAAAATGGGTGGGTTTTGTGAAGGATTTAGAGAGAAATAATTTTTGTTCTGGGACATTTTCCAAAATTGAATGTTGATACCCCATGGATAATAACCCACAATTCGAAAAAAGTGGTCAGAAAAACCATTTAAATTTCGGTCGATTATTTATTATGTTTTATTTTGTCTCACTTTACTCATTTGTTTTGTTTGAATATAAATTTATGTATATGCTGTTTGCTGAATGATGTTTTTTCATCGAAAACAGCAAGAAATCTATACAGTTTAAGGAAAAAGGTATTTTGTGACATTTTAAGGAGGAGTTTTTTTTTCTATTTTCTTATAGGTACACGTTACAAAAGCAAAAATTCATTTAAGGTAACTGTGACCTCATATCGTAGCAAATTTAAATTGTTTTTCTGACCACTTTTTCGAATTGTTGTTATACATTATTTCATTCATTTTTGGAATATGTCCCAGAACAAAAATTACTTCTTTCTAAATCTTTTACAAAATCCACCATACCTACCCATTTTGAATACAAACAAAAAAATGCGACACCCCTAGTGGACCTATTAGTAATGAATTTTGAAAACAAAACATTTCAGACTGTTACCAATGCTGCTAAAAAATTCAAGTTTTACCGGTTAACTCTAGAATTTTTAATATCATGAGGTTTTACATCAGTATCATACTCGTAATTATGTAAATATATATTTGGGTTTTTTCAATTCAATTTCAAATTATGGAACTATTTTTAGAAAACATTTTTAAAATGGTAAAAATTTGGGTTCAAACCAATTTTTTTATTCGTGACTCTGGACAAGATATGGAGTAATATAAATATGACGCCTGGACAACCGGACGGAACTGAACAACCCGAGGATGACAAAGTCAAACCGACTTTTATATTAAGTATTTTAAAATTGTTCAATGTATAACGTCACAGGGCCCCTTGTATGCCAATTAAATCCTATTATTTATCAATGATTCTGGTAGTTATAACTTATAAACTATTTTTTAAGCCAATTGCTTATAGAAATTTTCAATAAAGAAAAATATTAGGTGATAACTGCTTAGATGACAGTTTAAATAGTTTTATTTTAAACTCCAAAAATAGGAAAAAATTTCATAGTCACACAAAAAAATTTAATAATTGTAAAGTTTTATATTTATAAACTTGGGTCGACTTTCCCTTACGACATCCCGATTTTGGAATTGATTTTTTTCAGGAGTAAGTAGATATCTCAATAGACAATTTTCCAAATCTAAGGGTGAGGAAACCCCCCTAAATGCAATTAAAAAATGTTTGAAATTTTGAAAATCGGGTTTTTTTACACCAGGAATTTGGAAACGCGGATATCCTCATTGGATAGATTATTAACAGAAAACACTAAATATCACAATTTTATGGAGAGGCAACATTTATAAGTATTTTTAATTAATCTAAAAACTTTGCAAAAAAAAAAATAGGGGTGATAATACTCCATTTCAATTACAAATCAAAGAAATGACAAATGGTCTGCTTAGTATTGCCAAACATCTATTTTTTTCCCTTGTGTTTTTATTTTGGGAAAATTTGCAGGAAATTTAAAACTTGCTAGTACATATAAATACAGTGCTAGCACCCAGCATTACTGCGTATAAACAGTGATGTATGTATGGTGGGGCATGCTGGCCCCCTGCATCCCCCTGCTTGGGCTCATGATAGGATTTGGGGTGGAGCATGGTTTGGTGTATGCAAAGTTTTTTTTCGCATTTAAAAAAACAAAGTGTACATCTGGCAATACTAAGCATGCAACGACATTTGACCTATCATAACTGTCTTGGTCTTCTTTATTTATTTTCCATGCATTTTGTATGGAAAAAGTGAAAGTTTAAAAATTAATTAAAAATACTTATAAATGTTTCCTCACCCTAAAATTGTGATATTTGGTGTTTTTTAGTGAATATCTATCGAATGAGACCATCCGCGTGTCAAAATTCGGGATGTCGTAAAGGAAAGTTGAGCCATAAACTTAGCAAGTTAATTTTATTCGTAAAGTAATACAAAAAATATTTTGTCCATAATATTTTCCATTCCATTGTTACGTTTGGGACATTTGTACGAGAAACCCATAACAAACGGTGAACTAGAATTAAAACTGTTTAAGCGATCTTAAATATTTTTTCATAAAAAATATACATCAAAACAATGTTTAAGTAATCATACATTTTTTCCTATTGGCGCAATCACAATTTTGAGGAGCATTACGTGTGGGACTTCAAAACTAATATTGTTTTAAATTTGTGTTGTTACCGCACAAGGTGAGAAAAACTTGAAGTTGGAAATGCACTTAAGAACTTGGATTATTACTACGTTTACATGGAGGTTTGAGAGTTCGAGTTGAAATAGGGTTGAATATTAGACCCAGGTTTTTCGTCACTTGGGTTGAGCGCTCCATTTTGAGTTGAGTTGAAATGGTAATGAGATTCTAGAAAAATGAATGGTATTAATGTATTTATTTCAATGCAAAACAAATTCAATTGAATTAACACAATCACTTACAACACTTATATATTAAAACAAAGCTATATTTGTACACAAACATGCAAATAAACAGACTATATTGAATCATCTGTAAAACCAACTCCTCGACATAGGTTTTTCAACACCAATTTCGACTCTACTCCTCGAGTGCAGTCGAGTGGAGTCAAACTCATTTCAACTCGACCCAAGTTTACAAGGAGTTGAAGCGAGCTTCAAGCTCGCTTCAACACCACATGTAAACGTAGTATATTTGCTTAAAGACTTTTCAAATTTATGACGAAACTGAAAAATTGAGGAACTACGTTATAGATAATAATTAAAATCAATTAAGTACCCCCTTAGGTGCGGACAAAAATTTGTAATGTGCAGGACACGTACAACATTAATTTTTTTTAATTCTTTGTTTAGAGCCGCAAATTTGTTAATACTTATATCAAGTAAAACATTTCATTTAGACTTAAATATAGTTGGGGCCCATGCTTTGTTTTCAAATAATTGAGGAGTATTTTTAAAAGCGAAGAATAAGCATACTTCAGAGATAGTTATTTATAGTTATCTGATTTTGTTGTTGTTATTTTTTCTGTATTGGGCATAGGTATAAAAACAAATTAAATTTTAGAAAAAAGGAATTTTTTGTGTGAATTTTAGAATCGAAATTCAACTAAGAAAAAGTAAGGAACCCAGTTTATGTCTTAAGACCCGCGAAAATAAAAAATCTTGAATGAATTCTTCCCCTAAATTATGGAAAAACTTATCTGAATGTTATTTGTGAAGCTAAATCTTAGCATAGAAATACTATTTTCAATCCACCATCTTAGTAAAAATGTTTAAGGGCCATCAAATATTCCAATCATGACTTCCTTAATGCCCTTGACTATCGTTTATGAATAGTTTTATTATTGTTTAGTTTTGATAGTTTTAGTAGGCACTTCTTCTTTTCAACTAACCTCTTAAAAGTGGGTGTGGTAAAAAATTTTGTATAACCTAGTTTAAAAAGAAAAAAAAAACATTACCCACACATTTTATTCTAGGTTTCTTTTTCAATATTTTTATGAGGAAACTATAAAAAAAGAAATTTTTATCCAAAACACCCTTAAATTATGGGAGTGGAAAAAAGTTTTGTTTAGAAAAATTTCTACAAATTACATTATCTACAACTTGTTAAGGGACACACCCCTCAAATATATCAAGTTGGGATGGTTAGATGACTTTTTTAAATACGTGGGCTAATAGTTTCTTTATTGTTGTTGTTTCTTTATTATTGTTATTATGCCTGAAAATTTTATGTAAATCAGTTTACTTCTTCAGATTTTATAAATTTAAGACCACTTCTTTATATATATTTATCATGACGAAATTTTTTGTTAGTGCCATCATCGTAATATTAGATTCAGTTTAAGCTCAGACATTTCCGTTTGACATGAAATTAATTAGTGGGCTATCGCGAATAAAATTTCCCACGGAATTTTTCCTATCGTCGAAAATTGAGAACGGTAATTGTGGTCGCAGTTTCTCTCTGAATTTATTGGCATCGAAAATGAATATCGCATAGCAACTGGGCTACCATTTTGATGGACCAAATTTGAACTTGCAAGGAACATTGGCAAATTTTTGGTATTTCCAATTTTAGAAGATGGAAGAAATTCCATAAAAACTTTATCCACGATAGCTATGAGCCATTTCCTTAAAATTGCCTCTTTTTGGAAGTTGAAAAAAATTAGGAAACTTGTACCGATAATTTATAGTATTTTTCAGGAAGGGCATTGGTATTTTAAGGTAGGGCATTGCCTCCAAATGCCCTACCGTAGCTACGGCCCTGCAAGGCCTGCCTCTTTTCCTAACACTGCTGACAAATCGCTGACATGATTCACTATGGAAAATAGCTCCCTGCCGGTCAGATTCGATCGAAACCTGGATCCCATGTTGTTTTTGAAATAAGTATTAAAAGATTTACCCGACCCAGACCCGGAGATAATAAAATGCAGCTTTTTATAACACTGGTCAGCACAAATTTTGTGACTGGGTTCTTCATTTATGATTTTCCTGTTCCTTACATATTATTATTCATTAAGTGAAAATAATTTAGTTTGAAATAATTTGTTTCTCTGGCCAGAAGCACATTATTTGAAAATTCATGAAAATGTGCTGTGATAAAATCATTTACCTACACAACATATTTTTAATAATTAATGTTTTCTCAATATCAGACGGTTGACGAATTTTAGTTTTTGAAAAAAAATTAAAATTATGAAAACTCCCTTTTTCTTTACTTTTGTTAAATATTTGGTTCCTACATTAAAACGGTTGTTTTTACCAACAATCACACTAATTTTGAAAAGTATTATTCTAAAATTAAACCCTTAGTATAAGGTCTTTTCATTATAGTGACCTTGGTGACGACCTAAACATCTTTGAAGTTGGCCATTTTTGTTCTCAATGTGCTGTTTGTCTTTTATTAAGTTTTTTTAAACATATATTCAAAAATTATGAGAATGTGAATTTGAATAAAGCAGAGATACGTACCAAATGGGCTTAACAATTCTCCTACCTTCTCCTCTTTGAAAGAAAATACTAAAAAACATATCACACAAGATTGGTTGAAAGTTGTAAGTCACTAGGCCCTAGTTCTCCATGAGCTGGTGCGCCACCAAATATAATTTGATATTAATTATAAATCAATTATTTTGAGTATTAAAAATTTTCCGCCCCGGTGAACGATGTTCGTATTAGGTAGTCGCCTTAAGGCCCTTTTTAACTGGAGCCAGTCCTGTTGAATTCCTTAACTTTGGTTGTGGCAAAACGGCACTTCCAAAATTGTTTCTGCTTTCTTCTCTTTTGTACATACAACATGTTAGAAGACAAAAAACTCTAATAACAGAACAGAACAGAACAGATTAAAGAAAACAACCAATTCAAGGCCAAGAACAAATGTTACAGTTATGCTTTGCTCTCGGAACTGTTTGCCTAGTAACACTAACAATATTGTTTGCAGTAGGCTTTGTCCTGTTGTTGTATTTTTTTATAAATGCAGTGTGAGTGTGAGGTGTGAGGTCATTGAAGAAGATCATGCCAAAGTTATTCGGAAGTTCATTGAAGATAGTGATGGGCATAATCGAATGATTTCAATAATCGAGATGTTAGTATTCGAGTGATCTGAATAATCGAATGATCATTCGAGATATGAAACTACTAACAAACTTTAACCTTTAAAGATTTTCATTGTGTGTTTTTTCCTGGTTGGTAGTAACAACAATAAAGAAAAAATGCTTGAATATTTGCTTCATAAATAATATTTCATAAAGAGTAAAAAGGAACACAAAAATTATAAGTATCAGACTTCATATACTTAGATGTAAATAAATAAATAATAAAAAAACATTTGATGTGGCATTCAGACTTTAAATGTCTTAATTGAGAATGAATATAGATACTATGTAAATTGATGTTAAAAAATAAATAAAAAATATTATTGACAGAAAAAAATAATAAAATACTTCAAAAACTTTAATAACAAACCATAACTAAAATTCTTCGTTTTGGGTGAAATAGCTGTTTAAAAATATAATTTTGTCCAAATTTTTATCCAGCAAACGATTTCGGCGGTCATTTGTCAGTTGACCTGCCTTTGAAAATACACGTTCTGATGGTACAGACGTGGCGGGTATAGCTGAATACTTCAAATACAGCTTATATAATTCCGGTAGGGAGCTTTTGTGAAGTTTCCAGAACTCAAGTGGATTTCCTGATATCTGGACATGAGGTAGTTCCATATACTGCCTCAGCATCAAAGTAACTGTTGTTTCGGGAGTTACAATTGTCTGTACCTTAGCCAGCTTTTCTTCGAAATGAATCCATAAAGAGTCTTCATCTTTTTTAACTGGTGCTTCTTCCGATAAATTAATTACTTCCGAAGAGACTGTGCTCATACTACGGCTTGAAAAAAGACCAATAAGTTCTTCTTTGAGCCATTTTTCAGCATTTTTGGCATTTTCTTCTAGACCGAAAGCTGTTTTCTTGAGTCTAGGATCCATCAGAGTTGCCTTCGCAGTTATTTTGCTGCTTTCAAAACCAATGAAGCGTTTTACCAAGGCTAGTGATAAATCAGTCTGAAGTGCACAGCCTATACTAGTTCTAGGCTTTTGATTTTTAATTTTTAATTGAAGGCCTCTGATTAAGGGGATCACCAGAGATAACGTTGGAAATTTTTCTCCTGAAAGCTCTTTTGTCAGTTTGTCCAATGGCCTTATGATTGGAATGCAATCTTGAATGATTTCCCAATCAGATGCCACCAAAAACTCGGGTGCCCTCGGCATATCAGTTATAGCCACTGACAAGGGAGCTTTTAATTCCATAAGCCTTTCTAACATTATCAGAGATGAATTCCACCTCGTTACAACATCCTGTTTTATTTTTAACTGCGGAAGTGCCATATCCGCTTGAACTTTCTTTAGTTTTTCTGTCGCCAAAGAGCTATGCTTAAAATGCCCAATAAGCGTTCTGCATTTTCTTATAAGCTCTGAGAATCCCAAGTTGGAATTTATGGCTTCGTTTACGCACAAATTAAGAGTATGGGCTACGCATGGATGATGATGTTTTTTTAAGTCATCATTTATTGCTTTTTTCACATTTGCAGCATTATCTGAAACAACGGTTACTACCTTGTGACTAATGTCCCATTCTTGGAAAACGTTATTCAATACAAAAGCAATATTGGCTCCTGTATGAGAATCATGCATTTCTCGTGTGGCAAGCACAGGTGAATACAATTTATCATTAAAATTGAAATGACAGGTTACAGTATAATAAGACTTGCTGCTGTCTGAGGTCCACATATCAGTTGTTACCGCCACATAATCTATTGAAGACAACATTTTTCTGATTTTTGCTGCGATTTCATCGTACAAATTTGGAAGTAATGTCGTTGTCAAAGATTTTCTGCTTGGTGGCTTGTATAAGGGTTGAAGCATTTTGGTATATTGGAGAAACCCCGAATTTTCAACAACTGAAAGGGGTTGGTAATCAGTGACTATCATTTTCAGCAAGCATTTGTCAATTTTATCCTTGTCACCTTGCGAAAATTCTTTTTCTTTCGCCCCATAGAGCCGCATTTGTTTGGGGTTTCTTTGACCTACCATTCTTTGAACAGCATCTGGAGCAGATCTTTTTCCGGAACCCGTTTCAGCAACAACTCCACCTGTTGAAGTTGAAGGGATATTCTGCTGTGCTAGTGCACCTAAAGAACTAGAACCAGGTACCGAATTAACATTTAAATTTTGATTTTGGCAAACTTCAGCTCCCGTTTCAATATTCCATTGCACAGGATGTACTCGCACAAGATGTTGCTTTAAATTTGTGGTATTTCCAAAAAATTTCAAGCTCTTTTTGCATATGTTGCAGTTTACAAAGTTTCCACTCGAATCTTTTTGATAGAATGTCCAAACAAGGGAAATCTTTCCACCCGGTTTCATTTCTTTTTTTTTTTAATTAAAGTCAATGTCTATTTCAAAAGGGTTTTAAATATTATACTTTGTTATTCAAAAAAACAGTGAACAATGTAGTACATTACCATCTATAATAAAAAATATAAATTTATTCAAAATTTCTGCATCCAAATTGCAAACCCAAAAACCTTCTCGAATACCTATCGAGCCAACCAAATACAAATTTAAAATTTAACGGCTAGTAAAAAAAAAAAAAACAAAAAAACAATAGATACCTACTAACATGCAATCAGCAATCACTCGTCAAAAAGAATTTATTTTTCATGTAACTTACTCCAACGGTGTTCGAGATCCGAGTGGTTTCTTTTCTCATTCATAAAGAAAATAGAAAATAACAAAACGCATTTTGTTTGTGGCGGAGAGAAGCGAGAACTGAGATACATGAGAAATGAGACATGAGACATGAGTGATCTGATTACTATTTTCATTCGAATGAAAACATTGACATATTGGCAATGCACTGAGAACCGAGAACTGGATGAGAGAGAAGACATACACATACAGTAGGAAAAATGCCGATGAGCTAATTGAAAAATAAAGATGAGAGATTAGATTTGAGACAAAACATGAGTGAAAAAAGGTTTGGCATGTGCTGCTGTGGTACTTGTTTGCTCTCTCTTTATAGTAAAAATGTACATGTACGTGGAATAAACATGAGAAATTATGAAATGACATCAGTAAAACAGCTTTCATGTGTGTTTGTTATTTTTATGGGTTTCACTTCTAGTGCTTTGGTGTAATGGTGTAAGACGAGTAGAGAAGTGGATATATTAAAATAGTCATTGAATATACGGTATACGTAGATACATGAACTACACAACACAAACAATCAACGTCTCGGACTCTCGATCATGTGTACTTAGTTTTCAGTTCTCGACTCTTCTCTCTGCGCTTACAGCAGTAAATAGTAGGTAGGATTAGTATGGAAAATCATTCGAATGATTCAATTAAAGAATCGAGATATCTCGAGATGTTGCCTGAATCGATTATAATCGACCAAATCATTCGAATGCGCCCATCACTAATTGAAGACGAACGTTTTTCAGTCGGTTGGTCTTGCGCTTAGGACGGTGGTTGTTTTTTTGTTTTTAATTAAGAGATTTTTTCTATTTTAATTTGTCGCGATCGTTTGATAAAGGTATAAAGTTGATAATTATTGGTAGTGCGGTTACCAATAGGTAAATTAATTTAAATAATATCTAATTATCTCGGTGTTCATTGAAAAGTTATTGCTGTGCAAAAAAATTACCCAATACGTACCTAGGTAGGTACTTTTTGTTTGTATGTTTTTTTTATGAAATTGAATTAAAAAGTATATACAACATTATTATTATGTTTGTATAATAATATTTTCCTTTTTTTTAATAACGGGACCTTCATAAAAATACTAAAAACCATGAAAGAAAATCCTTACTGTTTTTTTTTTATCAAAAACGGTTTCTTCGATTTTTATCAATGTTTTTTTCTGAGAGCTTAAGTTAGTGCTGTCACCTACATAGGTATCAACTATCAAACATTAAAAAATTAGCACTTTTTTAATATTACCTGCCATAGGTTTTGTTTTTTTTTTTTATTTTAAATGTTACCATTATCGGCTGAACGGAATAAAATAGGTACATACATATGTATATTCTTTTCATATTCGGATTTTAAGTTATGTTGAAAGAACAAAAAAAGAAATTTTGCTGGTGTGCAATAAATTGTGTAGTGGTTTTGGTTGCTGGTAACTGCTGCAGTTGCCACTGCTCTGTGGCTGCTACTCACACCTGGAGCCAGGATCAGACACATGGGTGATCTGATTTTTTTTTTTAGGAAAACCTAAATATTGTTTTCAAAATATGTTAAGCTATATGCATACAATTTTTATTAAAATAATATTACTTGTACCAGAATTGCAATATATGTAGGTAGGTACATAAAATCACAAATATATAGATAGGGGTACAAGAAAAAGTAGGTACCTACCTACATATATAAAAAAGTAAGGCTCTTCTGTTTTTGAGCACGTGAAGATTTATATCAACATTTTCGATTTGATAAATCTTAACTGTTATAGATTATGTTGTACCCTTCTAAGGGCTATTTTTTCAATTCAGGGCTAACTCTGAGTTAAATCAGAGTTAGCTGATCCTAAGAATAAATTAACCTTAAGTTAACTCAGAAACAGTTTTTCAGTTGAGTGTGCATTTCCATGTAAAACAACGCATACCTATGTATGGGTTATTCTACAAACGATTGAATTTTCGACGGCTCTGCTAAAATTTTAATAACCGTTCAAGTATTCAATCAGATTTTTTTTTATAACTATAAATCTATTTGATGTCAAAATTATTAAAATCTGATATATTTTCATATAACTCAAAATATTCTTCAAATGGTCAAAGGAGGGGTGTATGTCTAAAAAATTGACTTGACCCGTTTTTAAAAAAAGACCATAAAATCGTTATTTTTAATTTTTTTTGACTGGCCGTTTTTATTTATATCTATAAAAGGTCGTTCTAAAGTTTATACATAGTTAGTTCTTACGACCATTAGCTTCCAAAAATGTTATGTCGAAATTATCATAATTTTATTCCATTTTTTGTAGAATCATCCGTATATTAAATGCGGCGCAATGGTGAAACCTTAAACGCGCTTTGCTTGACTAATAGCGTTATCGTCTGGTCGTCCAGAAGTATTCCGAATGCTTCTGAAAATATTCGTTTGGCACTAGATGACAGTTCTTCTTCTGAAAAGAAGAGAAAAACGATTCTGGATTTGAAGAAAGAATCAAAACCAATCAAAATCGTCAAACGTAATTTGTATGTTAATTTTGTGCGACTGTTCATTATACCTACTACAATTTTTAGTTGAAAGGAAACAATTATTAAAAAAAGGGCCAGGCCAAACATTTCATCCTTTCCATTATCATTATCTTCATACCATACTGTGGAATTTTTGCTTATGAAAGGAGCACCCAAATGCAACAGCCAAAAGCACAAATAAAACCAAACACAAACTTCAGAATCAAGAAAAGGTTTGCAACTTGTTCGTTTGGATTTCTGGATCGGAGAGCTCCGAAGGCTTCTTCCGGATTACCAAACGAAAACGCTATAAGCCCTTTTAAATGCCGCAAAACGAATACAAGTGTGAACGTGAATCAGTCCTAGAGATGGTCAATTGACCGATATAATTTTTTCAACATATAGTCATCAATTTTACACCTTCAAATAAACTTTCCATAAAAACGGAGCCCATTTTTTTGTTTTCATTTCTAACTAATTGGCAGCCAATTCACATTATGTGACATAAACTTTTGTCCCAGCTTGTTCTGTAATATAAATCAACTGCTTCTAATAAAATAAACCAGACTGTTTAACCTATGTTGTGTTAAAAGAATTTTGACGCAGCAAGTTGATTGTATACATAAAAACTTAAAATTATTATTTTTATAGACCCGTGTTTTTTCTGGTGAAAGATGGACAAAGAAAACTTTTAAGTTTCAGCGTTTAATGGGATCGTTTTGTTGTCGTCTTGGCATCGGTGGCATTTGATGACGAGCTCCACCCGCCGCCTCTCGTGGCAAAATTCCTCACCAAGTGTATAGTACCTTATCTACTATACACTCTTAGGTTGTAGATAAAGCAATATAAGGAGAACAAGAAGCAACAAAACCACAAGAAAACACCATCGTCTCAACTACATGCTACAGCTCATCTAGGTACCTAGATACATCAGAAAATTATAAGAAGACGAAAGCGTTAAATTTAATTAAAACGACATTTTCTGGTGAAGAAAAAAAAATGAAAAAACGATAAACTTTTCTATCTTCTATAAAAGTGCATATGTGTTAAAGATATTGGCAGCTGGCAGTTATGTTTATACTCGCTAAGTGAGTTTGTCAGTCAAAACAAAGTACAGGTAGTACCAAAAAGAAAGAGAGAGAGAGAGAGACAAAGATGTAACCAGGTGGAAAAAGTGAAGGACACCAAAAAGTCAATAAGTAATTAGGGACATCTCAATGTAGGATATGTTTTGTTTTTTTTTAATTTTTGAAAGCTCTCCGCCATTAATACATACCTTCCTTTAAAAAAAAAATCAGGACACTTTAAAGCCTCCACACCGATGCCATGTCACCTCGTACTTTTAAAGCTTTCAGGTTTCGTTTGTAAAAAGTAATTTGCCAAGTTTTTTATTTTTGTATTTTCTTTTATTTTTCTAGCCAAGAACGATCAATTTTGTTCTGAATTTCGAAGCGATGAGCAGGCATGAGGTGTTTCAAGTAGCGTGGGGAGCTGGTGACATCAATAGTCTCGTCATCCCGGAAATTAACATACATATACCTCCTACTATATCATGGAAATGGTAATTTTATGCTCTTTTAGAAAAACTATTATGACATGCTTTTCCCAGCCGATGGTACCTGTTATAACTATTTAAACGATATGATCTATGTATGTACCTACAATTGAAAATAGGTACATACATTTTGTATTTTATAAAATTTACTGTGCTTATGTACCTTTGCATGTTATTATTGATTCGACCTCAAATTTTCAGGGAATTTTTTGTTTTTACTTGAGACCATTTTTGAAAGGATTTTTAAATCGGTAAAGCAGTGTGCCAAGGAGGCAGTAACCATATAAAATGCTTCGAAAAATACACGCCTTTAGCTTACTTGATGGTACAATCAATCCCATCTTACTTCAAACTTTGGCTTATATGATTTTTCCTGATAAAATAATTCTGAGGCAATAAGATGAAACAGCATTTTTGTTGACTTGGGTGAAAATCGAGTTGTTTTACTTGGCAAATTCACCTTTTTTGAATTCTTTTTAGTCTTGGTCTCATGATATTTCATAAAAAAATCATAATAACTTTCTTCTTTTTTGGTGATAATGAATTGCATTTGTATAGAAAGACGATAATTTCACCTGTTTGAAGCAAATCAGTATTTTTTTGGTTTTGGACCAATAAATGTTCTCACTTTTAATTATTTTCCTTTTTCGACCGTTTATGGTTTGAAATATAGTACGTTAAGTACTTCTATGGTATGCGGTATGCTATACAATACATCACTGTCAGCCTTTTGAATAGATTCAATAATTTTGCCACACGACTCTTCTTCGTCCATAAAATGTAATGGATGTAGCCCTCTTTGTTTTACATATATTGGAGGGTTAACTCAGTTTGAGTTATGAAACCAACTTGGAAAATGCACTGTTATTTTAATAGGCTACTTTGATTGTATTAACCAATTGGTTTTTAAATTTGGTTGTGGACAAAGCCCTGGATTCAAGGTGAAAAAGAGTAATTGAAAACCTGCAGTGAATCATTTCATAAACATCGGGATATCGCAGGAAAAATGTGGGGAAGGCCAAAAATTAGTAAATTTATGTCTCATACTGAGTGTATCAATGGGCCCTCCAATATATGTGAGACAAAGGGGGGAATGTCCAGTAAATATTAAGGGGGAAGGAGAGTATAGTGTGGCAAAATGACCGAACCTATTTAAATGGCCGGAAGTGTATTTTTTTTACAACAAGAACAAGTTGTTTTCTGTCGCTCAATAAAAAAATGAAAATTAAATAACATTTTCAATTTTTATTGAGTCTGACTTTTTAACTCATATTTTTTCTATTTCATGAATGCTATTATGATAAGTACTAAGCATGAAAAACACCTAACAAGTTCACCCCCAAAAAGGACACAAAATCTGCCTAGTTCAGTTTTCTGAAATGATGTGTAGCCAGGGACCTGTTTTTTTCTACCACAAAAACTTTTAAATGTTTGTATCTATTTACGAAGTAATTCTTTTTTTTTTAAATATGTAGACTTTATGTTTTGAAGAATTAAAATGATGAAAGTGTGACGTAACAGAGGAACGCAACCCCTTTTATTCATTTTATCGTATGTCGTGTCGAGATTAGCTATACCTGTGCAACCACAAGCGTAATGCCTCCACCACTTCCTTTGGGCTCTAAATAAATCTTCTGCTTTCTGGGAATTTATACGATATTCAAACAAAATCATAAATTGTTCTTGCTTGTTGTTATTTTATGATTCGATTTTTGAAAGGAAGAATCCTTTTTTTCTTTTTTGAAAAACTTCATAAATGGAAATATCATTATACAAATTTTCCTCTTCACAGAAAAGCGAAGAAAGAAGGCGTGTAGATTTTTAATTTAATTTTTAATTCGTCGTTTTTATATCTTTTTTTCAATTAAGGACAGACGCATGCCAAAACAAACACAACCAAGCGCGTATCATCACAGAAAAGGCAAACAAAATGATGAAGTTATTACCAAAAAAAAAAATACCATTCTTCGACAACATGAGTCAAGATACAAAAAAATGTAATTTCGTCGGTTTCCCTTTGCAAACAAGGGAAATATGAGGCAAAATCTGCCAATGCCTATGTTGGCGGTGAATTTTCCGACGCTTAATCGCGTTTGGCAAATTTAATGATTTTTTCTTTTGTAATAATCTTCGAGGGTAAAACAACAAGACCGACCATGGCAACGACGATAAGTAGTATCAAGATGCAAACGACAACACAAGGATATAGATATTTGTATTTTGAGATTTGATAAATGGACGGATTATACATATACAAATATGAGGAGCATATGTGAAATTTTGTCAACGTATCCGTTTTATTGTGAGATTTTGCTGTATAATTAGAGAAATTTTCGATAAGATAGATTCAAGCCGTCACCGTCCGTCGACGACGTTGCCTGGATTTTGAGATTTATGACTTTTAATACGTTAGTAGGTAGGTTCCTAGTGACAGTAAATTCATACATGGAAACAATAGACAAAACTTCTTGGCAAACGATAGATGCCAAATCCAAATTACAGAGCTTGGGAATCTGAAATTGATATCAATGATGAAGGTGCATATATGGTGGCTTTTAGGTATTTGTTCAATTTAATAGAAACTCTGCTTTTGGGTGCACATGCTGAGGGCTATATTTCAATTTGATTTTGGTAATAGCAAAGGTATTCGAAATTGATAATTAGTTGAGGGTTTACGAAGTGATGACGTAATGTTGGAAAATGTATAGATTGCCTAGAACAACAATTTAGACTAAGATGGAAAATTTTATGTAATTACTTACTTATATGTTTATAATATATGTATACCAGATTTGCGAACAACACTTATTTTTTCTATATAGAAGGGATGTCTATATAGAAAGGATGATATTATTTAGAAGATGTGTTGGATATCGAATAGTTTAAAGAGATTTAAAATCTTTTAATCTCAATTTAAATGAGTTTTTTTGTGAATTATCTGCGATAGAAAATAGCCTTAGTATCTATATGAGGATTCGATTGGAAAATGGATATCCCCAAAAAGATTTACTTTACCGTCTATATCAGATTTTCCCAACTTGAGGTCCATTCCCCACAGGGAGGGGGGGGGGGGGGTGGGTTTCAATTCAATTGTTCAGGGGGAGGCGTGGGGCAATTTTACATTCTGATGCTTCACATCCCTTTAAGATTTCAATATTAATAAAACCAAAAGAAAAAAGATCTCACTTTTGCACTATTTTATTTTCAAAAAGAGTCCGTGCTGAATCTTGGCTTGTTCAAACTTTTGTTTGTACCAACTTGTGAACGCTTTTTTCAGATATTCTGTAAGTAACAAAATGTGAGCATGAGAGCCTTATATTGTTTTGATATATTTGTGGAATTTTTTGATTCTCTCAAGCAGTAAACTGGAGACGAAAATTTGTAAACGGTCGATTGAAAGGTATTTGTGAGTAGGGCTGGCCACGATACCAAACCAAACGATACTTTTGTCAGTATGGTCAAAATCGAAAATGTTAGTATCGTCTCTGTATCGGTATCGGTCTCGTATAACTCAGTTTCGGTTGGTCTCAAGTCTCGTCTCGATATCGTTTCGGATGACTTTGGAGCTGCTATCGTCTCGGTATCGTTTCGGTTTCGGATACTTATACCAAACGATACCGAGACTTTTCTGGTTTTTAGGGTATCCCTTTTTGTGAGTCTTAGTCGTTTGTTTCAAAAAACTACTTCCAACTTGAAGGAAAAAATATATAACTCTTCCGGAAGCAAGAACGAAGATCTTTAGATTCGCTACTCTTATTGATATTTCAGAAAATCATTTCAAACTCAATTTTTGCCAGGTTTCATTGTTTTTCGAAGATGTGAAGAGTCACATCTGGAAAATTTATCGCTGGATTTAAAAACATAATTTTCTGGTTGTGGTAATTGCTTCCTAATTTTTAATAATTCAAGTTTTTTATTGAACATTTGAAAATTTTTAATGTTAAGAACTAAACATAATTTTGGGAGGACATAAACATTTTGAAAATGTCTTGGTGGGGCATAGCCCAAAAAAGGTTTGCAAACACTGTGGTGCGTTCTTTTTCTAATTAAAGTTAACTATTGTTGTTATGTCAAAGTTGTTGTAGTTCAGTTGTAGTTGTAGTTCAGACAACTAGAAATTGATGATGTTAAAGCCCGTGGTCTGGCTGATATATTTAAGTATATGGAATAAAAACGTAAATAATAGAAAATTTATTTTTTTATTTTTGTTTTTGTGGACTAGTTGTCTGAATTTAAACAAATTCCACTAGATAATATAATTTACAGTGCATTTGTGCTGTTTATTTAATACGTGTCAGTAACCATCGACTAAAATTATGCGTCTTAGAAGGGTACAACAACATCTAACTGATGAGCCCAATTGTTGTACCTGGGCGAAACGCATTTTGGACTAAAGGTCATAAAAACTTTAAAATGAATTTATAGTAGTAATGTTTTCTAGAAGCTTCTTTAATTTCTTCACAAATTGAGCTTCAGCTTTTGGATACAATTATTGTTACTGATGACTTATGGGCTTACAGCATGTAAGCTGTATTAAAACATCAAAAACTCGATTTCTATTTTTAGTATTCTTATCTGGATCTAGTTCTGGAATGACTTGTGTGGAAAGTTATCGTCATCATTCTCCTTTGGATATAGTTCTCGACTTAGGCAGTCATATTATAGAAAATAGCCTTATGATCGCTTATATACTTTCGACTTAAGAAAGGCAAAATTTTAGTCGCTCTCAGAAGTATTAGCTAGATCTGCTATTGATAGTATATCAGCATCTAGTAATATTGATACAGCAGTTACTAGTTTTAATGTCGTACTTAATACTTGCCTAAATACCTTATACTTTCCTAATTAAAACAAAAAAAAATAAGAGCTTTTCAACTCAAGATATACGAAAGAGTTAAGGACACTCCGAAATGGATGAAATAGAGCATGAACAATATATTAAAAAACTCTTTCTTCAGCTGCCAACACTCTTACATTGCATTTTCGTGATTCTTTTGTGGACGCACCCCTTTCGACATTGTTGAAGATTATTTAAGAAATTTACATTCCTATGCCCAAAAGAATTGGTATAATTTCGCTGTGCCATAATTGACAAAAATGTTGACATATACTGGCTGAGCCTCTTCAATTTATATTTGAGTTTTCTATTTAATCTGGGAAATTTCCATGTTTATGGAATACCAGATTCCTAAAAACATGAACACTTTCGAAAAATAACTTTTGAGTATGCACGTAACTGCCGATTAATTGAAGTAAATATATGCCGTGAATACAATAAATTTGTCGGTCCTAAGTTTTGACCACAAAGAGCAATCACGTAAATGTGAGTTTAAAGTTAGCATGACCACTTTCAAATATAATATTTTTGAAAATGCCATTAATTGCCAATAAAACGAAAATATTGCTGTTTTATGGTTTGTTCACAAAGGGCAATCTCGTAAATTTAAGGTGTAAAGCATTACTTTTTAATTTTTGAAAACCTCATTTATTGCCATAATGAAACTAAAGAAATTGCCACTCCTACATACGGGTAGGCCAAGAGCTGGTGAGCGTTTTGCTGAAATGTTTTATATCGCTTAAAATTTTGTGGGTGGACTATTTGCAACTTGGCAGTGATTTCGCGGTTCTTTGACCACCAAAATGCACTTCCAAAATACAAAAAAATGAACGAAGTTAAGGTGTTTTAACCGCTTTTAATTTTGTGAGCTTATAATTATTATATTAGCTAAATATATACGACTAACCTGGCAGTAATATCGCTGCCCCTTGACCAATGAAATGCACTTTCAAAATGCAACATAAAATTAAATCGTTTTACACCCACCTCCCCAAGTTTCGTTCACTTACTCATACCAACAATATGCCACCAACCTGGCAATTATTTATTAATTTCTTATGTCTAGTATTTTAGTCTCAAAACAAGAGTTTTTCTAAGATATAAGGTGTTTACGTCGGCTTGGGCAGTGCTGACGGTCGTTGACTGGTGTGGGTGATGATAGGGCTGATAGAATTTTGGTCCTTGTTGGTTAGTTTGGTCGTTTGGTGGCTTCAACCTCCGATGTGCTGCGATCCTGCAGCATCGTAGAAGTTCCCAAAGCTAGATCCTCAAGCTATTCCAAATGCTGGATCCATCATGGAGAGCACCTGGAGATATCGGTCGTCTGTGACTGGGTTACCTGCAACTAAATTAATAAAAGGTTGCGATTTTCCTCAGCATCTTGGTGCTGAGGTTGTAAATGTATTTTTCAATCGGGATTATACGTGATGCTTCATAAAGCCTTTCATTGCTATAATAGCGGTAGGAGTTTGGTTTCCGGTGAAGGGATGTGAAATGATGGAGAGCTTTTCGCTCGAATAATTGCAGTTCTTTCATATACATGGGGCTTTTTGTTGTATACCATATAGGAAAGCAATATATTATTATTGGGCGAAACAGTTGCTTGTAAGGCTGAAGTTTCGTTCTTGTTTGGAGACCACCTCTTACTTTCATAAGAGGACGTAGCAGAGATTAGGCACAATTTGCCTTGCGAAGGGTAAATTTGGCCTCATGTTGTTTAAATTTGAATCTTTCGGTATTTGACACTTTGTTTTGGCGTGATAACTGTATTATCGGGAAGAGTCAGAGATAGGTTCTTGCACCTCGTGGCTGTACCATTACGTGAAGGATTTCCCATTGAAAATAATACTCCCAGAGCCTGAGGATATAATCTTTTACTCTACGGAAAGCCATGTCTGGCCTCTTGGAAGCGCTATAGTGATGGAGTCATCAGCAAATAAAAGGGTTTTTGTCATTGGTAGGTTTGTTGATTAGTCGAAGGTATATAGATTGAAAAGTTTAGGCCCAAGGCGAGATCCATGGGCAAATCCGGCGGATATACTTTTAAGGGGTGAGCAGGTACTTGCCACTCGACGTAAAATTTACGCGTAGTGAGAAAGCTGCGGATGATAAGGATAAGATGTCTAGGTAAGTGAAGAGACCTCAATTTGAAAACTAGGGCATCTACAAGCAGACAAGCTAAGGTAATCTCTTTTTTTTTATTATTATTTATTTTTCAACAACGGGTTAGAAGTAGGATGCTTTGAACCCAAATTGGTTATGCTGCACTATCCCCATTGAGGAGCATAGTGAGCGAAGTTTGTTGAGGATCAGCATTTCAACAGTTTGCTAAGGTTTGGGCAGAGGTATATTGGTCGATAATTGTCTATACAATTTGCCCCTGTTTTTTTTTTGGGATTGGAAATATTTCAGCTATCTTTCATTTATTTGGAAATAAAATGTTATTAATACAAATTATTGGGAAGCTGTTTTATAACAAAATTGGAGAGTTGATCACGTCCCGCGGATTTTTTGGAATTGCCACATTGGATTGTGCCGCAGAGGTCTAGTGGATTTGTGAAGATATCATTGGCAGTCATGTAGACCGATGAATTTGTGAAAGTGGTAAGAGGTTAAGGGTTCAGAGATGCCAGTTGCATAACTTCACTTTTGACATTGGAAAAAAAATCAGGGACATGAGAGTTAAGGTTAGGTATGAAATTTCTTTCGAAAAAGTCCGCAAAAACGGGTTGTGATCAGAATAATGCAATTTCATAGCGCGTCAAAAAAAAAAGGGACACGTTTTATACCACCCCAAGTGTCATAGGTTGCCAACAAAGTCTATAACGTAAATTTTAGGCCTAAAGTTGATATGACAACTTTCGGTAATTACACTGTGTAGGTAAAAAAAAATGTTTATGTTGAATTTTTGTTACTTTCTACTTTCTTATGATTAGTTGAACACAGAGTTTAAGTTCTCATTCTCTCTAACTGTAAGTAGACCAGTCAATAAAAGATTTTTAGTGAAACAAACTCCAACAAGAAGTTATTTGATGGTATTTGACTCTAATGGGTGTTATATGTACAAGAAAAAAACGTTTACTGAAATCGGACCATCGGAAGTAACTTTTTTTCAAAATGGCGCCCGTTTACCTTGAAAATCAGACAAAATGTGTAACTTTGGTACTTTTTGTCGTAGAACAATGATTTTTGTATCTAATCTAGGATTTCCAGTGTCGAAGAATTCATTTCAAAAAATAAATTTTGTTTATGGGACCGAAAATTGGCATATTTTTGAACATCAAAACCTCCGAACACAAAAAGTTTCCTTCGATAAATTGATTGTTTCACGTGCGTCGTGCGGACCGAATCATTATTTTGGTAATAAATTTGCACGATTCGCAAACGTTGTTCAGGAGTTAGTCCATTCATTATGAAATAGCAAACCAAACTGAATGGTTTAAAAGCTGAAACTACAGGTAGGTACTAAGATGGCTAGGACATGTAGTGACAAACATGGGATGTTTATCATCTTATCAATTTCCATGTTAAGACTAGGGGAATATAGAAAAGATTGTTGCTTTTGATGGGCCTTGAATCAACAGTCATCCACATCCAGTTCTTAAAGGAATACAATTTAATTCTAGATGAGATTTTATATCATATCCTTGCTTCGATTCGGTCTGGCCATCATCATCATCATCGTCATAGTCCTTGTTGTGAAATGCTTTGAACATGAATTTAATTTACTTCCCAATGTACTGCCCTCGCACTTGTGTTCGCATTCATTCATACATGACATGAAATAATTTTATTTTTTATTTTGCTTATTAATTATTATATGTGTGTTTTCTGCTGGAAGGAAAACTTGATGGAATATGAGTCTTGAGAGGAAAAACGTCGTCAACTGAGGATTTTAATTATTACTTTTTTTTGTTGTTGTTGTTCCCTTCGTTGTATTTGTTATAATACATAATTATGTTGATTTTAATTATGTTTTGAGCAAAGAGTGTGCATTTTATGGCCTCAGGTTGTGTGCCTTCTTGTGTGTTTGAATAAAAAATAATTATCTCTGTAAACACAATTTCCTCTTTATGTTGTGTACAGCAGAGTTAAAGTGATAAAAAAAAATTGTGTAAAAAAATAGAATCAAATCGTTGAATAGTTATAGTATCTTCAAATTGAATGCCTTTTAATAACAAAAATCACATTTATTCGTTAGTCTAATCAACGAACAATATTTTGAGTAAAAGAAAAATTAATAAAAAACAAACAAATTTTATGCATAAATTTGTTATTATTTAAAATAATAAACATTTGAAACAAAGTTATTTATTTATTGACACAGAAATTGATTTACTAGCCCCTCGGCTCCCAAACTGTGTTCCGCGGAACCCTTGGGTTCCACGAGACAGTCTTCAGGGTTCCGCGAAATTCTTGAAGAAAATGAAATAATTTTTATAAATTATTTCAAATAAAAACTTTGAAGGAACGAACGGTGAAAATTCCTTTTTTTGTATACATATGTACGCATAATGTAAAATCATTGCACCATCGGTATGCAGTTGTTGAAAGATAACTGATTTGATAAAAGTTTTTGATTAGGATGTGAAGATGTGGAGAAGATGCCTTTCACGAAATAAACCGTAAAAGGCGTTCAAAAACTAGGGAAGTCAGTACGAATCATTTCTACTTTACAATTAAATGACTTTCTTGAGGAAAGACTGTAGTCATTAGGTTTTTTGAAATTCAAATGGATCAGAAATACAATAGTGACGGCTGTATCGCAGGATGAGCAATGAATCGCAAAGTAAGCTTATCTTGCAGAAATTTTTTGAAAATTCAACGAAACCGCTACGTCTTTGTTGGGAAAATCAATTTCTGATTAACTAGAAAGACTTTTTTTGAAAAAAAGTTGAGAATTTTCCAATTTTATACTAATTTTGGTAGGAAGCATGCTGGAGATCCGAGCTGATATTCGCAATGAGGTCGCTGAACACTTGGTAAGCCTAGAATGGTCATTGCTGGATGGCTTTCCATTTATGATGAAAACTCAGCCTGCCTCAGGTACCAAATATATGAGAAAACTAAACACTGATATTTCTTCTTCATTATACTCATAACACGAGTGTGTTTTTGATAACTGCTAAATATACTAATTTTGATCCATTTTATCGCAACGTATCGCTGGTGAAACGAGCTTATTAGCATAAGCTTATATAAAAACTAAATAGATACGGAGGCTTTCCCAGATATGTGAAGACAACTTTCAAACATAGAACTCAACTTTAAAGCAAATACTCGTACCACTTAAATTCATTCCTTGCACTAGCTAAGGTGGAATTTCTGAAATGAAAAAAAAAAATATGATTTTAAAATGTTTTGTCTTTGATTTTTTGCTATTGTTTAGTATTGCGGTTCCGAAATATATTTGAGTCTTTTTTAGGGTTCTACATCATAAAAAGTTTGGGAACCGCTGTAAAACTAGCCTATTATTGCTTATGTCTTTTGGTCTTAAACCTTTTTTAATATTGATATTCAGTTTTATTAAACAGACAAATTCAAAAAAATTCTTTCGGTAATGGCTACCTCGGAAAAAAACATTTCAGTTTTTAGGTGGCTGTGGCCGGGAATCGAACCCAGATCTTTGGCATGACGGTCCTACGCACTAACCATTATGCCACGAGGTACTACACGGCACCTTACATACAAATGTTAAAAAAAAAACCTTTAAGGAAAATAAATGCTTAAAAACGGCTCCTACTATTTTTATAAAACTACCAAAAATTATAAAAGTTTACAAAAGCAACTATTGATAGTACCTCTCATAGAAAATTTTTTTTATTTTGAATTTTTTCTTTATCGAACAGATTTAGATAAATTTTTTCATACACATTTTAATTAAGATAATGCATATCAATTTTTTATGAATCTGTCATTTTAAAAGGCACTAAGTCACATTCTTTCCAGTTTACTTTTTTAATGCAAACACTTTATTTAACTTCCTATGGCCCCGAATTTGTCTGTAAAGCCGAGTCCACATTATGATGAATTGTGTAGATCTACATCGTTGATCAACAATGTTGAATAAATGTCTGAGCAGAATGGGAGACGGAGCTGGAATAAATGTCAAAAATGCTGCAGCTGCAGTAAGTGTATACACACGTGTTGATCGACAATTGCAATCAACATTTGCTGACCCGAACGTAACCCAATTTAAATGGATAGCAATCAACGAAGTTGATTTACAGAACAATCATTTTTCCGTATAGGAATGGCTGTTAATTTTATTTTATCGGTCATTGCATTTATATTGGCTCCTTATGCAAAACAACGTAAGCAAATTAGGTATTAAATATAAATAAAATAAGTAAAAACTTTTAAATTTTTAAAAAATAACACTGGTCAACAAGATTTTTGTTACAGCAACCAAATAATACTTTTCTGTAGGCTGAACTGCTGAACTCGAATCTGAAGTCAGAAAAATTCCATCGGGCTAGGTTTTTGAGATATTCCCGTTATAAAATCAAAAAACACGTGTTTTTCTTGTTTTCAAAGTTGTATTGTAAAGTGAGGTAAATTTTATAAAGAAGATTTGCAATGGTTTTTGGAAGAACTAATTTTCTTCTTTCAAAATGAGTTTTAATCATTTCATTTCATGAAATTCACCATGTAACCATTGAGACGTACACATACGTATACACTAGCATGTTGATCGACGGTGCAGGGAAATAATTCCACGGGCATTTGCTCCACATGAAAATCTATTGCATCTTAAGTGGGAATCTGTTCCACTTTTCAAAGTGGAATTTATTCTCACGACGGGAGGGTACTTACTACACCCGAAATTTTGTGGAATTTTTTCCCACCTAAAATTTCGAATTTGATATATTATTAGTTCATAAATATAGAAATCGTCATTGTTTATTTACATAAATAAACAATACTAGCATTGTGGCGAATAAACAGTGAGATGGGTTGGCTACGTTATCCCGAATAACGATGTATTAATTGAGTGAAATACGAATAAACAGTGAGGCATGTATGTATGCAACCCCATTGGCGGATACAAGGGGGGGTTATGGGGGTCATGACCCCCCCCCCCTGGGACTTTTCCCAAATATACAAATCTTAGACAAATGAATTTAATCATAAACAAAAAAAATTCACTGCTCAAAGGGTATTTAAAGATTTAAAACATAAAAAAAATCGACAGTTTTTTGTCAAAACCTAGTAAGTCAAATTGAAAAAATGCCACAAAAAATTGACACCAAACACCGATTTAAAAGGTAATAAATAGAACTTTTAGATAATAAAAGGTTTTTAAAACTGGTTGATAGAGCCAAAAGAGACCATGACACAGTAACTAGATATGGTATTAGAATTTAGTAATTCTTGTTGACCACAAGTACATTAAATTGTCATTTAAGCACTTGCTAGGTTTTGACAGAAAGCTGACGATATGTACATCGTTCGCGAAAAGTCGTAAAAATAATTCTTCAGTCAGAAAAACAAGAACAGTTTTCATTTCAAGAATAATGCAGAATTTAACTTTTCGTTTACCGTAAAAATTATTTTGAAATTGATTTGATGATTTTGTGAATATTTCTGACTCCATAAGCCGAATCAGATTATAAATTCCATGGCATCTCATATATGTTCTTCGAAGCGTTACTAAGTAGTCACAAAAGTTCAGGTAGTAATAGATAATAATTTGACAGACATACAATTTTCAAAAATTTATACTGAATCATGAAAAAACTTTGAAAATTCATTTAAGAAAATGTATGTCACCAATGAATCTATAAGGTCTAAGTTAAAGTATTTTCATGATTCAGCATACATTTTTGAAAATTTTATGTCTGCCAAATTACCTAACCTTTTATGACTACTTAGTTACCTTTCGAAAAGCACACATATGGGAAGCCATATACATAATAACAATTTAGTGACTTTTGAAATATAGCATATTTATTTCTAAATATAACCTAAATATCTCTGACCTGGAATGACTTTAAAAAATAAAACTTTAAAACCTCAGTAAAAGAATCCACAACCAATTATTGTAGCTAGTTGACCTTTTATAAGCGGCCTTTTGAATTGGGGGTACAACTTACAAAACCATGCAAACGAAAAACTCGCAAATAAAAATCCCGCTAATAATGTGGCCACTTAATTTTGAGTAGGTATTCGAGATTTTGATATTCGAGACTTTATTTTTCGATATTTTGGTTGATATTTGTAAAATTGTAAGGTGAAATTTTGAAATTGCGACGTTATATTATTACTTATTTGTGAGATATCATTTTTTAAGATCTAAAAAATAATGCAGTTTCGATATTTTATATTTTGGTTTCTTGCTAATTTTCCAGATTTGAAATGCGAAAAATTGGGCGGTACTTCGAAAAAGTTTTACAATTGATTAAAAATTTTCTTAATCCAACTCAACAAATTTATAAAATAACATTTTTGGGAATTACTACCCCGCCTGTAAAAATGTTAAGTTTTTGTCAATCTAGACAAGGAAAACTTGTCAAATACTAGTGAGGCCCTCGCTGGACAAAAACTTGTTGGATAGGTCCTTTTATCCCATCACAAATATCTAATATATATACAAAAAAAAATATTTTATACACATCATACATTATACCTTTTAATTTTCAACAACACATTATTGCGAAATAGCTCACTAGTTAAAGTATTGGGCTGGTAACCAGAATATCGTAGGATGGTTTCTCAACAAAGACAACTTTTAATTTTTTTGTCTGTCTAGGCAAAAGGATACTTAGCGGGTGAGACCCGATACAAATTCGAGTGTTACACTTGCTAGGCCCATGTTAGGGTCATGTAAAACTTTTTAGTGCCCCGTTTAAAACTAGATTTTTTTCCAGGTGGGACTGATCGCATACATTTTTTGCAAATATCCTAAACGACATGTCGCTTGCCTTATCTCAAAATCAAGGTCAAACAACGACTAGGCAATTGAATTGCGATCAACTTTTAGCTGCTAGCACTAGGAAGCAACATTGAGCTAAAAGCAACCCGAAGCGATGCGTGGTAGCAAGCTATTAAAGCATTTTACTTCGTTTTCTTGAGACTGTAATTGCTTACACTTTCCCACTAACTTGGCTGCAAATTTTGGGAATACAAAGTTTTTTGTTTGGTAATTTTGACATTTCATGAACTTGTTTTGTTCGGGGGATGTCATTAAGAAAAGTCGTAAGCAACAAAAGTTGCTTCTAGTTCCCAAGCAAAATAGATTTTGTAGAGTAAATACGAACTTATTGTGAAAGAGTTGAGATTTTAAGGGCAAAAATAAACTTTTCCTAAACAATATTTTTAGTACCTCATGGCATAATGGTTTGTGCGTTGGACTGGTCATGCCGAAGGTCTGGCTTGAATTCAATTATTTTTCAAAAAATATTTGCAATGGAAATTAAATGCATGACTGTATTGCATTTACTTGCTCTGATGTTCAAGTTGCTCAGAATTAAGAACTTTTAAAATATGTCAGTATTATATATATAAAAAAATAATAAAATGTAGAAAACAAAGCCATTTAAATTGTTTTTTTTTTTTTTTATTGTTTAATAAACTTGTCAAATAGCTTAAGGCTTAAAACCAAGTATGCCATAATAGCTTTTCCTTAATGGTTGTATAGCAAGTACTGTTATTTTCTGAGCTAAAAAAATATCGATTTCCCCTCTAAAGAATTAAGAAAAACTTTTAATTCAAAATTTGAAGAAAACCACTTCAGTGGTTTAGGCTGTTGGTCAAGTAATATCAAAGAATAGACAGACAGACAACCAGACAGAACTGTGCCACCCACTTTTTTTGTGTTGTTTCATCATCGTATCATGTTTGATTGTTATATCGAAAATTTGTATCTGCACGGATACAAAACTTGCCTTATATCGTAAGTAAAAATTAATTTGGGATGTAATACTTTATGGAAATTTTAAAAAATTTACAGATTTCACTCCTTGAGTAACAATGGGGACATTGAAAATGACTTATCTATGCTAGAGAAATCTTTAGTCTTTATAATTATTAATCTTTCTTTTATTTTGAATTTTATCTTTACTGGTTTCCAAGTACACCAATTTATACCAATTTTAATCATGATTTTTACTACGATCAATCTAAAAATTATATTGAACTAAAAAAATTTAAAAAAGTTTTTAGCCAAACTTAATTAGCATACTTGCACTCGCATTTCTACCTTTACTTGCACATATTAGCGAATAAATAGATTTTTTTTTTCTACAGCTTTACAGCTGTCTCATTCTTGAGACATTGTCTAAACAAAAATTTTATCATCTGAACTTTTTATTGCTTCATACAAACAAAACTGAATAAAATAAATTATCAAATACCCAAATATACGAAGATGATACAAAACTTAAAATAAGGCTATACTATTGCATAGTGGTACCTCGTGGCATGATGGTTAGTGCGTAGAACTGTCATGCCAAAGGTCTGGGTTCGATTCCCAGCCGCTGCCACCTAAAAATAGAAATGTTTTTTTTCGCGAGGTACTGCCTCTTGCGAGGAACTGACAAATCCTCCAAGAGTATACTTGTCATGAATAAGTGCTTCTCATCTAGCCGTTCGGACTCGGCAAAAAATTGTAGGTCCCTTCCTTTCCTGCCAAAAATACGCACACAGGAATGGTTGAGAGTTGTAAGTCACTAGGCCTTGGTTCTTCACGAGCTGTTGTGCAACCAAATTTATTTATTTATTTATACTATTGCATAATTTTCGTTTACTTTTTCTTTTAAAAATTCGGTTAAGTATTTCATATTCCCTTTGTTCAATCATCAACAAAATTTTGACTACAGACAAATGGATGTTGACATGTATTGCTAATTTTTGTTTTGTTATTTTGGTATGTATTGGTTTTTTCCTTTTCAATATCTCGTTTTTGTTAACACTAGCTAAAATTTGATTTTCCAAAAATACAATATTCAATGTTGGTTGGATTGAGACGTAACTCAACAAAATATTATTTGTCATATTTCCTTTCTAGTTTTTTTTTTTTTCAAATTTTGTTTCATTTTCAAAAATACAAAAGAGATTTAATATTTTCCTTTTGTCAATTTATTGACCTATATTTTCTGCCACTTGTCTCCTAGTTTCATATTATTTATTATCCTTGTCTGGTAACACACTTTTTCTTTTGCTTTGTTGTAACACCAACCAAAAATTCAAAATTTCAACCCTCATTCCTTGTTTTTTTTCGATCTGTATCTGTATTTAATTTTCCTAAATCCTTTAACTTAAATTTAATTTTCCTCTAAATGCATGCCTTCAAACAAACATTAAATGCTAGGGGTTGTTACGTCTCCACAACATATTATTTAACTTATTATCTTTGTGGGTCTTTAATTTTGTTTCATTTTAAAAACACAAGAGAGAACCTTCTTTTAAACAGAGAGGCTGTACACTTCCCACCTTTTATCATTTTACTGACCTTTATTTTTCCCACGTGTCTTCTATCTTTAAATTTTCATTTTCTTTGTGTGGTAACTTTAATTTTGTTTTTGATTTAGCTTTGTGGTAACGCCAACCAAAAATTCAATATTTCTGCTGATGTTACTTTTTTCTTAAATTTGAATTTATTTTTCGTAGCTCTTTTAACGTGTGTTGTAGGCAACGCTAACTAATAAATTGATTTTTCCCCTTCCATATGCCTACAAACAAATATTCAATTCTGGTGAGTGTAACGTCTCCGCAAAATTCTATTTTTCCCAATTTTGTGTTTTTTTCTTTAATTTTGGGGCTTCTTGCAAGTCTATTCCAAAGAATTTGAATGGACAAAAGTCGATCATAATAGTCAAATATAAAAGTATTTACCAATTGAAATTTGCAATAACAATAAATCGACTTTTAGTCTATTCAACAAGTCTATTTTGAATAACTATCCCAATAAGGGCGTTTGTCGCATTTTCAAAAATAGAAAATACATTTTCAGTAGAATTTATAAGCTTTGTCTATAAGTATAGACAACCGTCCAACTCCAAAAATTTATTAATAAACTTTGTTTACTGCTGTCCTAAATTTGTCTAACTTGGGCAAAGGCTTCGGCTGTCTAAGATTTTTCTAAACTGAAGTTTTATTTTACTATATCCATAAGGCATATTTTCAACTATTAAGGACTTCTAAAACAACTGTCTAACTAGTCAACCTTATAAAAAATCTAATAAATAAAGCGGTTTACGTTTTAGTTTTCAGATTTCATTGACCTATGTATGTTTTTATTTCCTCTTGTTTTGTTATTTCATATCTTTATTTTCTTCGTTAATCTGTCTAATTATACCTAAATAAAAATCAAAAGTTAAATAATTAACAAAATAAAAACAAAAACAACAAATCTCACAAGCATCCTACCTAACTTACTAAAGTACCTACCTACTAACCAAACATATCCCATAAGGTATCTTACCCTTCTGCCTACTAAAGTATCTATAACCAAACGCATCAAATCGCATTCTATTAATTTAACTAGGTAGGTATTAGCAGAAAAAAATAATTGCCGAGCAGCAGAGCAAACTACCCGCATCGAAGCATCTACACGACTGAACAAACAGTGAACAAGCAACAAGAACATTGAACGAGTGAACATGAATTCTGAACTTGAATGAAAAGTCATTTTCTTCAGTAATTCACTGACAGAGAGACAAATAATGAAACAAATCAAAAAACATAATGAACAGAGAGAGAGACATTTTTAATGAACTGTGGCACTATGGAAAATATCTGTGTTCTTCTTATTTGGGCTGATTCCCGCACACAAACTTGCAAATCAACGATGACGATGAACTATAGGAATATTGATTGAATATTAAGTACCACTTTTTAATTATTGTATTTTAGATTTGTGAGGCTTTTCAAGAACCTACGGCTACGTATGATACATCAAATTAATTGTCAATTATTGAATTTGCGAATAAAAAAAAACTAATTGTATAGGTGCTCAGACCAAAGAGTTATTAGGTAGTATGTTAATGAACAGTAATATGTAATTATGTCATCTCAGATGCTTTTAAATATTACAAATTTTACATATTATATGTAGATTTGTGTAATCTATTACCTGTATGAATTAGAGATTTTTAATTGGAATAGTTAAAAAGATAAAAAATATAACTGCCAAAAATCGATCGATAGAAATTAGTTTATTTAAAAAATAATATAAAAATATAAATAAAAATATTATAAGCATTTCCTGAAAAGAAAAGCAATCAGTTATTTATTATCTTTCTTAAACTATAAAATTTATTACAATCAGATCTAACCCTAATGTCTCGTAAATAATTTATGAACCATCTATTTTTAAATTTTGAAGTTACAACCTTTAATATCTCATTTTGTAGATTTTTTGGAAATTCAAAAAATATAAACGAAATTGTTATATTAAACGTAACTATTGATAAACAAAAAAATTGTCACTCTAGCACAACTCATTTAGATTTTTGGTTTTTCGACCATTTCACATAAAAGCCCTACTTAAAGTTTGAATTAAAAAGAAAAACATAATTTTGCACATCTAAATACATTTTCTTTTCAAACGGTTTTTTTTTAACTGCCAACACTTGTAGTTTAAGCTGCACAATTAACTGCTGACTGCATTGACTCTCACATTTTTAATTATAAAAATATAGAATTAAAATTTATTTATTCAATTTAGTAACACAAACCAAAAATTCAATCGTACCCTTCCTATACGCTAGCATTCATCTCTATACTTTGTTCATTTTAGTAACACCAACCAAAAATTCAATCGTACCCTCCGTATACGCCAACGTTCATCTGTTCACTTTATTCATTCTGGTAACACCAACCAAAAATTCGAAAGTACCCCCCGTATACGCTAGCGTTCATCTCATATACACATTTATTCACTTTATTCATTTTAGTAACACCATAATTTATCCAAAACGACCCTATAAACATTTTCAATGTTAAAACGTGACCCCCCCCAGGGGCAAAGTCTGGATCCGCCCTTGTGCAACCCCCCTGCTTAGGCTCACTATAGGATTTGGGGTATGTAAAGTTTTTTTTGCATTTAAAGAATCTGCATTTATAAGTCGCTAGGACGTTATACGGGCAAACATGATTCGGGAAACTGAATTTCGGGCAAACGTAATGTTCCCAGTGAGATATGTATGTGGGGGGGGGGGGGGGGGTGCATGCTGCAACCTCCCTGCTTGAGCCCATTATAGGATTAGGGGTAGATGCGAGGATGGGTGTATGCAAAGTTTCTTTTGCATTTAAAGAATCTGGATTTAAAGAAACTTTGAATTTAACCTTTATATCCAACAATAATTGTAACTGTATAATTTTGATATCTTTATAAAGAAGAGTATTTAAAAGCAAAGGTATGGATCATACTTTCGCAGTTCTAATAACATTAAAGACCATATATTATACAAAAATACCTCCTAAGAACGAATCAAAGAAAAAGAAGTGAAATTGATTCTCATTCCAAGTGGGCAAAAACTCCACTTTCCAAGTGGAGATCTTTCTCACTTAAAAGTGCAATAGATTCCCTTTATCGGTGAGAATAAATTGCACTTTGAAAAGTGGAACAGATTCCCACTTAAGATGGAATAAATTCCCATGTGGAGCAGAAGCCCGTGGAATTATTTCCCTGCACCTTGATCGACAATCCCAGTGGAGCAGGAGACTTTATCACCCCTTGGAGAACTTGACCATACCCTAATTCGACGAGCGAATAATACAAAGAATAAAGTCGCCGTCTATTATTTTCATAGAATTTAATTGCAAATATTATTTATCGTATTATTTTTAAACAAAAATGTTTTAAAAATGTATACACAAAATTTTTTATAAAAAACTAAAAAAAAAAACAAAAAACCGTAACAAACGAAAATAAATGCATAGCTAAAATAAACCCATCTATGGGAAATATCTTTACATGATTGTAAGATTTCTTATACACAATATTTTCGCTGTTATCTATTATCTCTATGTTATCCCTTCTGTGGCTGTTAAAAAAATTCTGGTTTGCTGCTAATTTTCGTATGATTAAGTCTCCCTACAGAAAGCGGTTCAAGTCACCCTTTCACGATTTTCGAGTGTGTTAGGACATTTAACTACTACCAGTAGTTATAACACTTGGTAAAGCAGTGCATGCATGTGACACTTTTTAGAAAATCACCACAATTTGATTAAGTGGTGAATTTGGTAAGTGATGAATACTATAAAGATATCATATCGTTTTAAATAAGAAAAGTTATCAAACGAACAAGTTAGCATGTTTGGGAGCTTTTACAAAACAGACATTTTATTTAACAATAGGGACAAAAGGACATGAAAGCAACACTATAATATGCGTTTAGCTTCCAAACTTATAGTTCTATAGTGCCTTAGGATGTCATTGCATTAAAACGCTATTTTACACGTTCTTATATCAAGATAAAGTCTCGATGCACGTGCTCTTACACTGAAAATAATTAAATAATATTTAACGTGTGTGCAATTGAGATAAAAACTCAACATAATATCAATAATACTAATGGATTTGACGACAAAAATCCAACTCACTTCAATGCTTCAAGAACATTCCAAACATTTTTCTCTAATTATTACATCCCTGTGCTTTTATAGACATTTTTTTTTTAGTTTCTTGACTTGACAATTATTACGTGTAGGGTGCAGCGAAGTCATGCATTTTATCTCTACATACAAATTTTTAATATCAAATTTGAAGGGTATACGACCAGACTTTAAGACTTTATCGTTATTTCAAAAACCAACCCAAATTTAAAATTAAAAAAACAAACTTGAAATAGTTTTCTAAGAATTAAGTAATAATTTTTTGTCTGTATCCAGAATAGGATGGAAAATCATCATTCGCTAAAAATTCACAGAGCCATAGAACTACACAGCTGGTGTGTACATTATATTCGTATAATGTTTTTAATAGCTTATTTTGTACTTGGGACAATCTGTTACGTTGGCCTTTATAAGGCAAATATTGAAGGACCACTAGGGCCGGGTGGGTGAAAAGAGGCTAAGTTGGCTAAACGAATATACATAGAACGTATAGTTACTATGTATTATTTTGAAGATGATGGTGGGGTCAATAAAATTAAAGAAGGGCTAATTGCTGTTCCAAGGCGAAAATTGGTAGAAAAGAAACCAATAAGGCATCCTGCTCAGAAAGAAAACAAATTAAAGGAGCAATTTCGAGCAAAAGTCCCATTTAGAGAAATTAATATTGGAAAACAGGAAAACCAATTTTATTTTTGTTTGCAGAAAAACCATATATGTTTCGTAATCTTAAATTATTGTAAGCCTGTAAAAAACTTACAAGTGAGATTGCTTCCTACAAGATAGAAAAGGATATAAGGAAAGATACAAACTTAAAAAAATGAAATAATTATGTATTTTTATTTTTGATTTATTTCAATTAATAAACATTTATTCGACTAAGAGGCAATAAATCTATTGATTATCCAACATTTTCCACCAGCTCCTTACAGACTTATGCCATCAAACAGAGGTTCTCTTGAAACCTTCAGAATATTGATAATACTTTACAGATGACATAAAGAATAGGTTCGATCTTCCATAACTGGCTTGGAGGAGCGCTGTCTTGATTTAATCTTGCGAATCAAATCAAGCATTTCACAGTTCAAAACAATACTTAATGGAAAGTTTAGACCTCTTGGAATTTGTGACGAACGGGAAAGTTGTTCTTCAAAGAGGATCTTGAGAACTGGATGAATAATTTGTGTGCGAATTAGCTTTGGCAGAAAGTTTTTGATCCGATAGTTATTAAAAACCTTGAAGAAGAAAAAATTAAAACTCTATTCATATGATGAATAAAACCGGTTAAATTAAAAAACTATACCTCTTTTAAAATTCCCTTCAAGAGAATGTTACTAAACACCTTCGGTGATAATGGAGGTCCAATTATCGACTTTAAAAGTGCAAGATCTCTGGCATTTCTAGCAGCTCGTTTCTGTTTGTTTGTCATTTCATGATTCTCATATTCATCAATTGCAAAATGATTGTAAAGCATTTCATCTTCTGGTTCTTCGGGTATTGGTAAGGGTTTCCAAAATTTTGATGTTCTATCAATTCTTTTTAATTTTTCCGCAACAAATGTAGATGTGGAATTTGATCGTTTGCGACTTATCTTCTGTCGCGCTATCATCATTGCTTTGAGCCTAAATTCTCCAATATTTTTCAGTTTTTGACATGTTTGTGTGGAGGTAATATCATAAGGGCTAAACCTATTGGATTCACCTGCAACAGCTTGCAGATGATCACCATTCTTTCCACAAAGATTTATTGATGAATTGTAGGTTTTCACCTGATTCGATAGCCCAGCCTTTTCAAAGTGGAGGGATATCAAATCCCCAGGGATTGTTTTTCGAAAGGATGTTTGTTTTTTTAAATTTTTAGCTTTAGAATGTTGCGTTTGAATATATTCTTTCCACAGTGGTTTTAAAGTTGGGTCTTTTATATATGGTTGAGTTGTGATAGCTGACAACAGAGAGTTTCGAATAAGTGGTGACCGCCTTGAAGGTATGTTTTTGATACTTGGATTATTCATATAATGCTGTTGATCATTAATTTTACTATCGATACTTGCGGAACTTTGTGAAATTTTAGGAAGTTTCTGAATTGTTCCTACACTTTCAGTTCCGATGAAGTTAAGTAAAGATTTGAATTTAGGCTTTGTAAGGAATGATGTTTCTTTCCCTTGCCAGTGGTCAAGTGCCTGAAATCTATCAAAATATTTCGTGTCCAAAAAGTCACTTGAAAATTTGAAACTGGTGGCTTTCGATTGGGGTACGCTTTTTTTGATTTTCCAATTGTCGAATCCTTGAAATATTGTGTCCAAAAGGCTACGTGAAGATGTGAAGCTGGTTCTTGAATGGGAAAGTGTTTCAAGTTTCTGGCCTAAGAAGTCAGTTGAAAAGCTGACGCTAGTCTTTGACCGGGATGAGTTTCCTTTACCTTTAAATTTTTCAAATTTCTGAAATGTTGCCAAATATTCTGTTTTCAAAAAGTCAAGTGAAAATTTGAAGGTTTTTGATCGGGATGGGGTTTCCTGAAATGTACTAAAACACTCTGTTTCTAAAATGGCATGTGAAGATTTTGCACCCGTATTCCATGGAGAAGTTTCTTCTCTTGTCCAATTGCTAAGTTTTTGAATTGCATCCCAATTTACCGTGTCCGAAATGTAACTTGAAGATTTGAAACTGGTCTTTGATTGGCAAGGGATTTCAAGTTTCTGCAATGTATTACAATATTGTGAGTCTGTCTTCCATGGGGATGTAGTTTGTTTGCTTTTCCATTTGTCAAGTTGAAGAAATATATCGAAATATTCCATATCAAATAAGTCACATGAAGATCTTAAGTTGGTCTTCCAACCGGTTGGATTTTCATCGCTTTTCCAATTGTAAAGTTCTTGAAATGTATCGACATATTTCGTATCCAAAAAGTCCCTATCAAGATTCAAAAAAGTATCCCAATATTCCCTATCAAAAACCTCAGTATTTGGTAGCGGTGGAGTTCTAGTTTCCTTAAGAGTATTCAAATATTTCGTGTCCAAAAAGTTGCATGTAGGTTTAAGAATTGTGTTCCATCGGGGTAAGGCTAGTTTTCTTTTCGAACTATCTTGTTCTTGAAATAAATCAGAATATTTCATATCCAAAAAGTCACGTGAAGATCTGAACTTTGGTTTTGAATGGCATGAGTTGTCCTTACACTTCCAATCGCTTTGTTCCTGTAATGCATCAACATTTAGCATATTTGAACAACTAGACGAGGATTTGAAATCGGTCTCTGATCGAGATGAGGTTTCAAGCTCTTCATATGTATCCAAAAATTCTGTATCCAAAAATTCACTGGAAAATTTGAAGGTAGTCCTTGATCGGGATGAGCTTGCTTTGCTTTTTGGATCAGTAACTCGATGTATGAATATTTTAAAAGATTGATCGGTAACTTTTAACGGCTCATTCACCAAATTATTAAAACAAGTCCCGAGATTAAATTTCATTACAGCCAACGGATTAACCCTTCTCAAACGTTGAATATCCAAATATTTGCAATTTTTGCCAATCGCATTATTAATTACGAAACTTTTTGTGGGAAATATCTTCTCTCTTGATAGCTGGTGAAGTCCTAAGTTTGCCTTCTCTTCTTCCAGTCGACGGTTTTCGATAAAATTTGAAATTGCCTTTTCTCGTTCAATATAATATGGAAAACAATCATTTGGTGCTGAGAAGTTCCTCTTAAGCTTTGTTCGTGTTACAGTCGGTGGATAGAGATACACTGCTCCTGATTTTGATTTTTCTGATTGCTGAAGTTTTTCAATTTCTTGGAAAATCCTAAACACTATTTGCTTTACATAGTTCGGGGTAACATGATTGGATTTTTGGGGAGTACCATCAGTGAGTTCTTTTCTAACGGAAAGAATTTCTTCATTTTTCACAGATTCTTTTTGCTTATCATAATCATAATCAAGCTCACAAGAAATCAGAGGCCATCGTGCATCACACCAGTTTTCTGGCCAAAATAAGACCTCTATTGATGAGTGGTCTCTTAAGCCCAATAATAATGTATTCAAATGTTTAGATTTGTTCTTCCTAGAAACTTCAAAAACGAGACCTTCAGATTTCGAACGAACAAATTTGATTTTTTCCTTCAGCAATTTTAAATCCAAGACACCTTTATCAACAGTCGTTTTCTTTGATGACATATTGGTTGCCAAATCTGTCTCTCTTATCATCGAATTCATATTCTTTACGATATGTTCTTTGCTCTGTTGTCCTTTACTTCTCTCCAAAGCAGTTACAGATGTTTCAATATTCTTAGTTTTGAAGGGAACAAGTGCTTGTTGCAGTGAATTTTTTGATTCAGTCTGTTGATTAGAAATTTGTGAAAATTTCTGTTCAAACATTTTTAACGCCTGTGGCCCACCATCTATACCCTCAAAATTTTGCAAATCAAGTGAACCTTCTACTAAAGTTCGAAGATCACGAATAAATTTATTTTTTAACTCCATCAAATGTTCGTTATTGACACATTCTACAATATTGTTACCTGAAGGTTTCTTGTTTTCAATTTTTGCAAGTTGAAAATTTCCTGAGAATCCGATCTTATTCTCAAGAAAATTTTCATCAGTTGTACCCGGAACAAAATGACGTAGTTTAGGAATGTTAGTTCTCAAAAAGCGATTAGTATTTTTGAAGGGTTCAATGTCCTGATTAAATTTGTTGGCTATTTTCTGAGCTTTCTGAGTAGTTTTTATTGGTTTAAAAGAACTTGAAGTTGCAACATTGGGCTTAGATTGCTCGGTTAATTTAGCTTTGGAGCACATTTCCTTTAACATATTTACAACAGTAGAATCTAGGTTTCCTGGGTTCTCCAGATCATGATTGAATTCTTTACCAAGCAGCTGACATCTTTTGAATTTAATTACAATGGCTTTGCTTTTATTAGATTTGACTTTGCTGGAATATTCATCCAAAATACTTTGAATATTCTTCAATTTATCAAATGTCTTTACTTTCCAAGCTTGATCTGAACCTTTCTCTGGATACAATTGTTTGGTACCTTCACTTGCTTTCGATTTTTCCTTCGACAACTCAACAATCTCGATGCCTTGGAAGCCGTTTAAAGTGTTTAAAAAATCTAATGTCCCTTTTTCTAAAGGCCGAACACGGTTTTCAATTTCCATCAGTGGAAAGTCCTCACGGACACTTAGCTTTTTAGGCGAAACTCTACCGCGAAGCCCAGCAATAACTTGATTCCTTCGACGAAATGCAGAAACGTTATAAATAGATTTCCGAGCTTTAACTTTTTCCATCATGAATTTATTATTGAACAATATCTGATTGAACTTCAAAATATATAAAATGAAGAAAAGAATTCGAATACTTTGATGAGAGTTTTTCTTCGGTCAGAGGGCTTTACAAATTGATCTTCTTCTTGAAAACTCGAGAAAAATTTTGTTTTCTGAAAATACCACCAAGAAACACTTCCGATAAATATAAACAGCGGACTCAACTGCAAAACGAACTAAAATACCTTCGCTCACAAGTAGAAAATTACTACTGAATTCAATAAAAATCAAATCAATCCTTTTATACAAAAAAATCATCTTGGATTAGGTATATCCATTCTTATTGCTTATGAAATAAAAGGATGCCCTTTATTTCCCACATATGTATCCGAAATCTATTTTTATAAAAATAAACTAATTTTCGATTTGACGAGACTATATTATTTTTACCATGTCTTGTGAGTTACATATAACGAAGATAGAAAAAAAACACAGTTAACATTTTGTCATCAACAGATTTTGATATCACGTGGACCATTTCCTTTCCCTCAGTCAGCAGGAGGAGAGTCGCACTTATACCCACAGAAGAACACATCTTGTGTGGTTTAGGGGAGATGGTTGGTGCCGTAGTAAACACATCACACTGAGTTTTTCTAAAGAGCATTTTATTTGTGGATTTAACAAGAAAAAAAGCTAGAACGGCAGCAAGGCTGAACTCAATAGCGTATACAGAAGGGTGTCACGGGGTCATGACACCCCCCCCCCGAGAACCCAAAGAGATTTGCAAGAAATTATAAGAAAAGATATAAAGATATATTTGAAATTTTAAAATATGATTTCGAAAATTTTCTTCCTATAAAAATTCTATTTATTCTATCCAAGCGCGAACCGTCTGAAACAAGCCATAGATCCCTCAGAGATTTCCATTTTTTGTTCGAATTTGGCCTTCTTTTAGTCCCAAATGTGTTACCAAATTTTTCAGACCGATTTTTCTAAAATATTTTAATTATTCTTAAATATTCATCAATTTTTAACTCATTTGTTTTAAGAAATCAAGAAAAAGTGTTGGCCCCTTTTAAAATATATTTTTTTATTGGCTTTAAATTATGAAGTTTTTTAAAAAGGTAATATAAGATTTAAACATTTTTTTCACACATTTTTTGAACGTTAGAAGACCGTTTTTGGTATTAGTTTTCATTCCAATTTTTTTTTTCTGCGGTTAATTTTTCGGGCGGTAAATGATTTGTGTTCTCCAAAACGAGATAAAAGATTTCTGCTGAAAACTTTTTTTTTATAATGTTTTAAATTAATGGAACAACATTCCTTGGAAATTTCAACGAAATCTCAATGAAAACTCTTGATTTCTACGAAAGTTGCTTATGTGGCAATATGTCACTTAAAAGTCACAAATTCCTTTTTCTAATTAATAAACAAAATTACTGGAACTTTGCGAATAGTAAAATAATATAACAAAACAAAACAAAAACAAAATTAAACTAAACTAAGCTGCAAACATCTTTTAAAAATTCTCTTTATGTTCTTATTGTTTAAAATGCTTTTTCATTCTTTTTCATGCTCTTCCCATTTTTCGAGTGCAACACTTCAGAATTAGCAGACATAAGATTTTTTTCAAGCACATGCTTTTTACCATTTCTAAACCTTTTTATTATTATTGACACCATTAATTAGACAGAATTTCGAAAACCAGAAATGAATTTTGACCTTGTCCAGTTGGACCCCAACCCTTCAATATCTATATCAAATTTGGTGATATTTTTAGGACCGATGGAACTTAATTGAAGGAAATGTCCAGGTCGAAAAAAGAAGGAAATCTTGAACCCAGCCTTTCATTAATAGTATTAGAACTGATTTGGGTGATTTTTTGTCGGTATGACCCCCCCCCCCAAAAAGTTAAGCTGTATACGCCGCTGGCTGAACTCTGAATTGTTTGCTAATTCAAAAAAAAATATAACCTTTTATCTTTCTGTCAAACACAAACAAATCAAAGGTGGGTACAAGCATCGAGTATCAGCAGTCAGAAGTTCATGACAGCGTCAAGGTGCTTAAAAAAAAATAAATTCCTTTTGATTTTTAACTCTTATTAAAAGAAGGCTTTGATTTTGTTTGACTTCAGAGTCTTTTTGTTTTAAAGAAGATATGGGTGTTCAGCAAAATATATTTTCGAATCAAAGTCTGAATGAAGCTTGGAGTTGAATCCTCGAAAGTGTTGTTGTTCAAAACGAAATATTTCCTTTCGGCGTATAGGTGAACAAAAAACTTGTAAAGTCAACTAATAGACCAAAAGCCCACATCAAATTTTGGGAGTGGATGTATACTCAAAATTGGGGATAAGGGTTTATAGGTACATGTATGGTGATATCAATAGTACCAAAGTCTGGAAGGTTTCTTTTGTCAGCCTCTAGGAGGGGTGGGAGGTTAAAACCTGCTTGGTTTCCCAAATACGTGCCAGGGTCATAAACACTTCAATTCGCTTTCAAAAATAGGATTTTGGCTTTTTAAGCAAATCTTACCGGTCCTTTTTTTGGAGACTATTTTTTTGATTTTTTTTGTCATTTTTCCGCCCATGATTTTGGCTTTTTAAGCAAATCTTACCGGTCTTTTTTTGGAGACTATTTTTTTGATTTTTTTTGTTTCAAATCTCAAAAAAAGGGTGGTCATATCTTGAGTTCTATTAATCGGACCGCCAAGACTGAAGTGTGTATGCTTAGGAAATATGGCAGAGCATCATATAAAATATTTTTTCAAAAAAATTAGGGTGGTTATAACCCTGACAATTAGATAGGGGAACTGGCTCTTTTAAACACATCGCCCCTACCAAAGGCTGAAAAAGAAACCTGCCAGACTGGTATAAATTCCCATACCCCTAGCACTTATACACAAGCATAGTTTTCTTCCAAGGCCTCGCCCTAACAAATCCTCCAAGACTATCTGTTGTCTATCATGAATAAGTGCTCGGAGTTCGGACTCGGCAAAAAATAAATAATGTAAAAGCCGTTTTCCTTTGGAGGTGGAGGTGGCAAAGTACCCATGAGTACTTTAAGAGCTCTTTTCAATGGAACTCATGAAACTGCTTCCCCATGTAAAATATACCTATCTACACATGAAAACATGTGCAGTTGTTAGTAGTAGATTAAGGTTCTTCTACTTATTTCCCACCTCTGAAGGAAAGCGACTACTGCCAAAAATGCATAAGATAAAATATTTTGTTACAGTGGCATTGAGAGAAATGAACGGGCAGATGAACTGGCCAAGCACTGATCGGCCCTTCATAGCTCACTTGCGGAAAGAGTCAACATTCCCCTTGAAGTTGTGAAGGGCAATATATTCTCAATTTTCTTTAGTGAATCTAACCGTAGGTGGAATAGCTTAACCAAATGCAAAAAGCAGATAGATCTGGCTTGCCTATAATAAATCCCGAATAATTGATCTGATGTGTAGACCCAGAAAAGACATAGCCAGGGTCGTTGTAACTTGCACCGGACACTGGCCAGTAGGGGAACATGCGGCGAGGATGGGAATTCCTTACAATAATACACTGTCACTGTCCCAGCTGTGAAGACCACCAAGAAAAGGAAACAGTCATTCAGACCTGCTCTGGTCAATATGAAAGCACAATCGCTTATATTGGTATTTTTGACGACCTTAACGAACTTTCCGAAATCAAGTTCAAGGAAGAATCAAGATCTCTTTTCTCAAAAAGTCGGTTAATTTTGTCGGCAAATATTGCGATTTACAACCCTGCCATTTATAACAGATCCAGTTTACTAAAAAAATCGTATCCCCTTGATTATTTTGATCAGTTGAAAGTGTATCAGCCCTATCAATAAAAATTGCTTGCATATTTTTTCATTCACAAACTAACTAAAACGTCGATCAGAAGTTAGTTCATAAATTAAAATTTCATATCAATAAAAATATAAACTGCTAATCCACGTTAAGTTCAAAATCTTAATGAAAATCTACTACAATCAACAAGAACTCTGCTGTTACCAAAGACTATTTTTTTAACTGCACATACACTTTCTCACAAAATGTGAACTTTGGCACATATACTCTCTCAATTGAAGTTGTTAGAAGCATGTGTGTCCTAGCGTCTGTTTCCTTTTATCTCTAGTCTTAGGCAACAATGACTGAAGTATTTTTAGCTTAATTACTCGTTTAATGAACCTATTTTGGTGAGTTAGTTTATTACCTTGAATTTTGATTTATTGATAAGATTTGACACTTAACTCATTGACTAAAGATAATTCGTGTTTTATTTGCATTTATGAATACCGGTATATGTATTTATTTTTTTAAAAGAGAATAACATTGTCGCTTTACACTTGAAGTGCATAGTTAATTATGTATACAAGGATTGAAACAAATTTAGTTTATGAACTTAATTCTTAAGACAAAAATTTAAAAACACACATGCAAATGTTTGTTCTTGAAATTAAACTCAGTGACGAAAATCATCTGTTCCCAGAAATCCAAAGCCATTATGTCTATAGTTATTAGTTAATTTTAATTAGCTAACCAAGACTATTATTTGCCACATCAACCGCTATTAGTGTGTGCACACCCTCAAAATTCAATTGAAATGGACATTTGATTGATTAAATAGATTTCAAAACCATGTCACTTTAGTAGTCTGATAATGGTAATGAGATTCACGAAGATATAGATGTAGACTAGATACCAAATACTAAATCCCAAATTGGCTTTAATGTTCCTGATCAATATCTTTAAATTCAATATCTTAGTAGCTGTTGGCAAATAATAATTAGTAATTTAACTGTCAATTTTATCAAATGAAGCACCTTCTATTCGAAAAAGCATAGGGCGGGAGAAGACATAGGTAGTTCCTAAATATAGCTGTCTAATCCCACTCCGGTTCTTGTTGCCATAGCGTGTCGTCCTTTATCATTATTTTCGCCTTGCTGAATGTTTTCTTCTTTTGGTATCTATATAGGTAAGGTACCTAAGCATACATCTCAGGCGCGATGGTCTTTGTGGAAACCTACGCTTTAGCATTCAAAGAAAATTACGTATATGTATTTGGTCGATGTTAACCGACGACGTACTTCTCCAAAGGAATAACCTTTGAGAAGTGTTTTATGGAGGAGGCTAGAAAAAATGAGGGACCTGAAGATTTATTATTGCAACTTTTAAAGCTAACCAAAAACTACTTTTAAATTAAGGGAGAAAGGGAAAGTGTATACTGTATAGTGTCATCCGCAACAAATAAAATTATGCTAATTTGGTGGGTGGGTGTTGCGACGTATAAAAATTGTTTCAATTTTGGTGTTTTGTCCAATCTACAGTTGATTTTACCTGAAATCATATCAAAGTGATGAAATCAAAGTGGTCATCATGTATTTTCAAATGCATAAGGAAAGTGAAGGAAGGTGAAAATTAAATAAATTATTAGGGGTATTCATGCAACGTAGTAAATTTCAGTGGCGTAAGAGCTTCACTCCTTGGGGGGGGGGGGGGTGTTTGGTTATACCAACAAAAATTTACCCAATTCAGGACAAATACAAAGGCTGGTCCGCGATTTCATTTTTTTTCGATTTTAAGATTTTCTTGGAATTAAGTTCCACTGGCACCAACAATATTACCAATTTTTTTTTAGATTTTAAAGACTGGGTCGAAATTTTACCAAGGTCAAAATTCTTTTTTTTAATTCTACTTTCAATATTCTAATTCTCAATATTCTGTTAAGCACAAAAGTAAAAATTCTGATAGTAGAAAATAAGATTTAAAAAGCTTTTGTCGCCTTGCCCATCTTCTTCAATTTTTTTTGTATCCGATGGAAATTTTCAAAAGACACTCGGTAAGAATCTGTACTGAGTTGTGTGAAACTCTTGCCGCACTAAAACCACCGATGAATCAGGACCAATCTATTTTTCTTTCTTTATTTATAAATCACATTGTGGGAAGTTTAAATTATAACACTTTCCCAAAGCTTTTAGACCATCAGCTCATGAGACTTGATTCTTCTTAATCTCCGAACATTGTCTCGTACATTTAAGACGGTCTCTATTTCGGAGCTAGTATGACATTGCAGTCGCTGATTGTGTGATATAGCGTGTTTTTTAACGAATTTGAAGGTCACGATGTAGATCGCTATTTCTTATATACCAAGGGGCATTTATTATTCCACGAAGGACCTTGCTTTGGAATTTTTGGATGGGTTCAGCATTTGGTTTCTTTGTACAGCCCCATAGTTGGATGCCATATGTCCAAACGGGTTTCAGTTCTTGCTTACATAACATTAGTTTGCTCTGGAGAGATAGGTCAGAGTTCCTTCCCAGTAACCAGTACATTTTTCTTTCTGTACTTCAAGTTTAGTTCTTCTCTTTTCTATGTGATGTGCTCTTTCCATTTGAGCTTTGCATCAAAATTCATTACAAGGTATTTGGCAGTATTGAAGTAAAGTACTGCTGTACTGTATATAAGAATTGGAATAGTGTTTATTTTTTTGTTTGCAAAGTTTATATGCGTCGATTTTGTTTCATTTACTTTGATCCGCCATTTTTGCGTCCAGTCACTAACTTTATCGATTGCATTTTGCAGTTTTTGTGTAGCCTTCGAAACGGATTTATCTGGCACCAATATTGGTATCCACTTGAATATCCGCTTTATATAACAGATACAAGGTTGGTCCTAGGACACTTCCTTGTAGTACACCGGCTTCAATTTTCTTTAGTTCCGATTGATTTTGGTTTATTTATTTATTTATTTCCTCTACGATTTTAATGTACATAGTTGATATAGTACTTAATATACAATTACTAATTTGAGTTATTAAATTTTTGGGCTAAAAATGCTAACAATATTTTTTTTATATATTTCTTTCCAAATATATGTCTAGACAATAATAAGCATCATTAAATAGTTTACACCAATGGGTTAAAGGTTCATGCAATCCATAATTAGTTCTATGTGAAACTTCAAATAGTAATGGCCTTGGTCTTATAATATAAAAACAATTATGTTATAAAGCAAGCTTGAGCTATTAATAAAACTACATAGAACATCTCGAACAAACATTACACTTTACATTTCTCTGCGAAATTCAAGAGATTGCATTTCAAGCAAAAGACTCTTTGAGCATTAAGAAAAGTGTACAGTGTTAACACTAGCAAAAAAAAAATTCTCAAAGCTCAAAGTTTTTCGGGCCTCTTTCAATCTTGACAATATAATTTTGAGTTGTTGGATTCCAAACAACACAAGCATATTCCAATGATGGTCTTCAATACTAAAATATAGAGACCTTAATGTATATGGATCAAAAAATTCAAAAGAATTTTTCTTCAAAAAATCCCAACAAAGAATTAGATTTTGAAATAATAGAAGTTGAAAAGTAAGTTTTTCATCGAAGATCACACCAATATATTTAACTTCATAAACAACTTCATAAACTTCATAAATTAACACTGTCTAAAGTGTACAAAGGAATGATGTGATGTAAACAACGGTTATACGACATGCAAATGCATTTTGCAAGGTTGAGTTTCAAATCATTTAGTTTACACCACCTTGCAAATGTTTTAAGATCATTTTGAATAAGCAAATGATCAGCTGAATTGGAAATAACTGAAAAAAAATTAATATCATCAGCAAATAGGATACATTTGCAAAATGTCAACATGTCAGGTACATCGTTTGCAGGAAGTAAGAAGATAAGTGGTCCCAAATGACTCCCTTCCGGGATTCCTGAGGTAACGAATATTTCCTTAGAGCTTATATCCTCCACAAATACAAATGAGATTTTAACCAACCCAACAAGGGGTCAGAAATTGCGTAGCACTCAAGTTTCTTCAGAATAATCCTTAGGTTAACTCTACTAAATGCTTTAGAAATGTCAGTATAAACTACATGAATCTGTTTGCTTTTTTTCCAAAGCATTTATCGAAAAGTTTGTAAATTCTACCAGAATTGATACTAGAGACCTACCTTTCCAAAAATCGTGTTGAAAGTCACTCACGTGTCCTTTTAATAAATTGACAAAAATATCCTTAACCAGACAGTCCAACATCTTCGCGATAATGGATAGTTTTGTTATTGGTCTATAATTAACAATATTGTCTTTTTGCCAGATATAAAAGTGGGATTTACATTAGAAATTTTCCATTCATCTAGAAAAACACCTGAGGACAATGACTGATTAAACAATTCAGTCAACTGGACAGAAAGTATGTCAGCACAGTGCTTCAAAACAATGGGGAAAAATCCCAGTATATCAGTTTTTTTTATGGGTTCAAGTCCATTTAATAACTTGAGTACACCATCAATATTAAATTCAAAATTAAATGAAATAAAGATCGAAGGAATAGATTCGAAATAATCATCATCTAAGATAACTGAGTTCGTTGAATTATAAATTGTTTGAAAGTGATCAGCAAACATATTTGTAATCTCTTCTGCTTCAGAAGAAGATTTTGTTATCAAAATGCATTGTTGATGGGAATCCAGCACTTTTAAGGTTTGTATTGATATAACTCAAGAGTTGACTTGGATTCGATTTTAATTTTGACTCCATTAAATGAACATAGTTGCAATGCAAAAATTTTGATAAGAAAACAAACTCTTTCCTCAAACGACAGAAAAGTGTATAATCAGTCGTAAAATTAGATTGCTTTAATCGTTTGTGCGCAGAATACTTTGCCTTTTTAACTTTTTTAGTCTACTATTATACCATTTAGGACTAAAATTTTATTTTTTACGGACCGAAGGTACAGAATTATGTCAAACCTTGTCAAAGGCTTGAGCAACATCTAAGAATATAGCCGAGAAGACTTGTTTTTCTTCAAGTGCCTTTTCCGCAACATCCGTAATCCGATGCACTTGAAAACTGATGGCTCGGAATTAGTCTTCTTTCTTCTATTATTTTGCTAAGTCTTTTCAAGAGCAGTTTTTCGAAAACTTTTGACATGATTGGTATAAGCAATATAGGTCTTTAAAATGTTACTTCTGTTGGTGGCTTACCATGTTTAGGTATAATAATGACTTCTGCAATTTTCCAATGATGTGGCACATGTCTTAGTTTAGGGCATCCATTTATTATAAATTGGAGTTTTTTGACGGCTATTGAAGGCATTTCTTTCAAAACCTGAGCAGTTATTAGATCGTACTCTGGTGATTTTTGGCCAGACTATTAATGTTGACACATGCTTTTTACTTCTTTGAGCGTGACAAAAGGAATTTCACATTCGTTGTTTCTATAAACAAACTGTAAGGATCTATAGCTGTGCTTGCTGGATATGGCTTAAAAACATTCGCGAGATGTTCAGTGAAGAGATCAGCCTTTTGTTTTGGATTTCCAATCCATTTAACATCTTGAGATTTTACTGGCGGGTTTTGTGTCTGTGGTCTTTTTAGGCGCATAGCTGCGTTCCATAAGGGCGTATTCCGTAGAAGCATCCGCCGTCAGACTATTCAGGAATCTACTAAGTGAATCACTTTTAAATTTACAGATACTTTTCTTTAGTTCATTGTTAAGACAGTTAAAAACTGCCTTATCACCTAAAAATCTCGTAGCCATTTTCTTCGAGCTCTTTTCTCCAAGATTAGCTCCTTTATTTCGACTGGTTTCGTTTAATACCTTTTACTACGAAAAAGTCAATAAGGTGTGGTATTTTGTGAGTTAGCCATTTACCTTTCGTTGTTATAAGCCTAGATCTCCATTGGGTGTGTTTAGCATTGAAGTCGCCACCAACAAGGTCCTAACAAATTTAGGAGTTCTGCATAGTCTTCTTCAGTTGGAGAGCGCCTCGGAGGGACTATATAGCTGCTATCTTAAACTCTTTCTATTGTATACCAATACTAATTGTTGTTACTTGCATGTTTTATTAGTAAACTTAGGTTCTTCATTGTGTGCTAAGCACTTTTTTATAAGTATTGCGGATCCTCCCCTAGATTTGTTGTCAATAAGTTGAAACTGATTTTGTTTGTATGGCTTGTGTGTTATTTTAGCCCTGGAAGAGTGCTACTTTAACAGGCGGCCAGGTTAAACTCAAATTATTTTATTTGGGTGGCCTGCGTGTGTGTGTTTTAACACTGGTGTAACGTTGAAATTAACTGGCAGAGTTTTCCTTTAATACGAGACCAGGACCCTCTGTTCTGTAACTATCGCATCTATAAAATTCGTCGAGAAACGTTTTTTTCCATCGTTTTGCGACGAATTTTATCGATGCGATAGTTACAGAACATTAGTCCAGGTTAAATTCAACAGGTAAACATTGTAAAACTAACCATATAAAACGTTACTTCAATCTGATTTCTGGTTACATAAAAATTCATAGCACACAGTGTCAAAAAAAAACACGATCTCAGTTAAAATTTGCGCTATATTCTTATCGACATTTCTTGTTTACCAGAATGTAGAGTTAAAATAACAGGTCATCTTCTAAAATCAACTTAAATATGTTAATATAGGCGACCAGGCTAATTTAACACTGAATATAAAGTTATTAAAATCAGGTAATTTTCTGAAATGTCTGTAACTTTATATGGGATTATGCACCTTGTAAATTTAACAGGGCCCAGGTTAATTATTTACCTAACTTTTTTCTCTGAGTGCATTTGTAAGCTTTTCTAGGGTTTTCGAAGTTTCATGAATACCCTTATTGTTTACTATTTATTTAAGAATTAATGAAACAAATAATTCACTTCAGGGTATCTTAATTAAACTGGTTCTTCACGACCCCCACTGATATTATATCCCTTTTCGAGAAAATGATTAAACTTCAATCGGCATAGAGGTATGTAAGCACGTCTAATCCGCATCGGAAAACTCAATCTCAAAATCTTGTCTGTGTCGTCTATTTTACGCATACATAATGGGCATAATGTATAGGTTTAGGCATATGTAGGTACATACTACATAAAACAAAATTTGACTAAAATCAGATTTACTTTTTATGCAAGTAAAAAACAGCTTCCTCAAATGAAAATCTTCATCTCCATCTACTCTTTACCTAACCTACATATGTGTATGGTATACAAAAAAAAAGAACAAAACACTCATATCCTCCATGGTGGCTCCAATGCGTGTTTTGTTTTGTTCCTCGCTTTGGAAGTTATTCCGGACAGGACCTCTAAATATTTTGACGTTTTATTAAAATCCACGGAGCATAATTTTTCTAGATGGCTTTCCTGCCCCTTAGCATAATAAAAAGGGTTTCAATGTTAGTATCCTCAGTATATTATTTTTTTTTTTTTTTATAATAATACGACATTTCGATAACATAAGAAATACATCGGGGGGAAATAGGTTTGTACATGTATTTCCATCAGAACGATGAGTTACAAATTACACAACAATTAACATTCCACTAACTAACAACGCAACGCAGCCATTGTTGGATGTTGTTGATTTTTTTTTGCAAGTATAGGTACTAAGCTACCTATGTATGCATTTTTATTTTCAATTCAATAGACAAGTTTGATTGAAGATTTCTATTTTATTTATAGAAATTCTTTGGGTTTAACAACAAATTCCTTATTATTTTGTGTATTAATTTAAATTTTTTTAATAAGAAATTTCTAAACATTTTATTATTTATCTCAATTTTATTTCTTTGCGTTGTCCGAGTGTTAGACCCCGTTCCTAATGCTGCCGGCATATGTATGTATGTACGTATGTAGGTACTTGTCTTCATTGTTGGGCGTTCGTTATAAGAAATGTGACCATCGTGCGTCGTCCTTAGCCTTCAAAAATGAAAGCCTCAACAAAAGCTTATCATTTGTTTTTTCCTTATTTGCTTTTCCTTTGTGTTTGATTGTTTTTTTTTTTATAACAAGAAGAGCATTTTTCTTTGCTTCCGTAGTCTTCGTCGTCGCGTAGTTGCTTTTCTCCTTTCTTGTTGAGCAAAAGTTGTTGGCGTTTTTCATGATTCGTCCTTTGGTAAGGTTATTTGTGTTTTTCATTTTGCCATTATACTGGTATTTTATTACTTGCAAAATATTGTGCTTGCCCCATTTTTTTTTTACTATGCTGATGGCTTGGGGGTGGAGAGACAAATTTTCTTGACTGATGATGAAACGGTTGCAGACGACCAGCGCGCTACCGTTTAGTCGTACCTCGTATGGAGTAAAAGAGAATTCTAAGTGATGAAAGATAGTGGATAGGAAGAAATTGAAAGAAAAAAAACACAAACAAAATATATATACCAATTGTGTCGGTAAAGTTGTTCGAACGAGACTCTCAGCAAATATGTGAGAGGTCCTTTGTGTTTGGAAATAGGTTTCCATTGAAAAGGATGCCCAAAAAGAAAAGAAAAACATGGAATATGATTTACATCGTTTGGTCGTAAATATTTTTAAAATTAAAAATTAAAAAAAAAACAAACAAAAACTGCAAAGATATTTTAATTTCACTGGAACGTTACAAAAGAAAATAAAGAAAGAGTGAGTAAGAGCTTAGTTGTAAATATTCAGAAATGGATTTTGTTTCCAAAAAATTATGAAGATATAGGTAGGTAGGATGATAAGACATACAAACCCACGTACCTCTACCTAGATTTTGCAAGAATCCAATTCAATTTTGTTAAAGACATAGGGTAAGCTGTCCAACAGTGAACCACTTTTTGTTTGACGGGATGTTATTTTCTAACTATTGGCTTAAACTTCAAGGGGTTTAATGGCGCTTAGTTCTTGGTTTATAAACGTTATATGTATTTTAAAAGAAAAGGTCATGAAAAATAGTAAATTATAATTTTTTTCTAAAAGCATATCAACTGGTTCACTGTGTAACAGGGAGTGGCAACAATGAACCACTGCTTGTTACACAGTGAACCATTGGTATTTGCTTATTGTTATGATAAAAAAACAATAAAAATTTGTAGGTAATCAAAATGCAAAACTGTAATAAAATTTTTTTTCTTTTTACGAAAATAAAAAAGACTAGGATTAGGTCGTGAGCGTAGGCGAGGAAACAAAGCTTGCTGCCATTGATGGTGATGCCTGAGAAGTCGTCATGCAAGATCTTTATCAGTTGAAGTGGACCGGTGATGCAGGATCTCCTTGTTTTACGCCACGTAAGATCGGTACCGTTCCTACCGTTGGAGAAGATGTTGGTGCTGCTTCCCGCCAATGATGACTGGACCAGATTGGTATATTTTTGTTCCACTTTGGTTCTTTTAAGGGCACGTAGAACAGCATTGTGGGGAACGGAGTCGAAGGCGGTAGTCAAGTCCAGCGATATTAAAGTCAGAGGTTGTCCTTTTAACCTGCGGTGTTTGATAAGGTTCTCGATGGTCATAGGTGTTGGCAAAGCAACCATCAATTCTGAAAAAGCCTCTAACTCTCTATAAGCTCGATGTGAAAGAGTCTTTTCACTATAATTTTGTTAAACAGCCGTTGGATAATCGAAGAAATAGTTATTAGCTCCAATTTTTTGGATTATCTAAATCCGTGGTGGTTTTTGGAATGATAGCAGTGTGATTAATCTTCAGTTTCTCCGAAAAATCTTCTGCTAGAAGAAAGGAGTTGAACAATAGGGCAAGTTTTCTGCAGGGAATTGTCCTCAAGTTTTTCTTTGTAATGCCATCGGGACCAGGTGCATTAGATTTGAGGGAGCGTGTGTTTTCTTCGAACACTTTGATGGTTATGGGGCGTGCTCTTCGTATACCTTCATGCAAGATGGAGGTTGCATCCGGTAAGCCGGTCTCAGCATAGCAGCCGAAGGTTCCCTGTAATTGACGCAAAACTTCACTATCAGATGGTTTTACTTCCAACACGCTCATTGGTTGGTTATCCAGAAGACGGTCAGCACAGCCTGATTTATTAGATTTATATTCTCTTTGCGTCAATTTGTACAGAATTCTATTACGTTTTCGGTTTTTTGCCGCATTTCTTAGAGTATTAATTAAGTTGTCGTTTTGTTGGCGTGTCCTTGTAAGGTCGTTCTCAAATCTAGAAGTAATGGTCTCCAAATAGCGGATGTTGGCTTCATGCATATTTGAGTCATCGTTCATTAGAACCAGTAGCCGAGAGTCACCTGCACCCATGGTGTTTATGTGGATAGAGTTTATGTAGAATATGATATCTGAACTTATTTCTTCAGACAAGTCCTGAGCACCATACAGAACTTCGGGAGGTGTAGTTTCCGTAGGAGGGGATCTGTAGAGGGAGTCTAGTGCTTTGTACTGCACCATGCGTCTCCTACCTTTTATGGATTCCCTTGTTCTACCAGATACTTCGACTTCGGAACATTAGCACCGATGCTAGCTCTTTTTTCTCGTCATCAGTTTATTTTCTTCTAGCATTGGTGGCTTCGTTTTGCAGTTGTTCATTGTACTCAGTAACATGCGCTTTGGATTGATGTTAGCGCAACCCGGCATATGTGTTTAATGTTCTGCTACAAGTTGTTAGATCGTCGGGAGCAGTATCGATTTTCATGCTGTCTGGCGCCTGCCTGTGTTGTGTAGATACTGTCGCAAAAGGAGCATGACCAAGCGGGGTAAGTAGAAGAAGTGTTATCGTGTGGCGTGGCCATTATGTGTATTTCATAAGACCAGCTAAAAAAAGATGTAGTTAAACCAAACAATCTTAGCTCATCTTTAAAAATAAAATAAAATTAGAGCCACGAAAGTAAGTGCGAGTAGTATTCGATGTCTTTCCTTAGTGTAGATAGCAAGTTTTTTTTAATTCCAGATTGGGTGTTGCATTAAGAGAGTCATAGTTACTTCCGCCGTTTACCCGCTCTTACTTGAATTTCTTCACTTTGAAATTCAGAGCACTGGGCAGAAATCACAAATATGACCTTGTAAAATATTCAAAAATTTCTCAAGGCAAAATAAAATAAATTCATTTTTAATTCAATAAGAATTAAAAAAAAAAACAATACGTTTTAGAATACTGCTACAATAAATACCTATCTATCCACCTATCCATGTGATTATTTGCACTGTGTAGTTTTCACATGATCACAGTGTTTTTTTTCAATTTCGCCTCCTTCCCACAATCTTATCCTAAAATTAACATTTAAAGTTAAATAGGATAGGTCGTACGAGCATATTCCTTCAAACGCACCAAAAAACATTTAAAACGTGCACTTGAATGCTGTGTTGCTGTGTTGGTATGTGTTTTATTGTTTAATTATCGACTAACCCGCATACACAAATATTTTATAGGATTAATACTTAATAGGTAAACCCCCCATATAGGCCTTAAAATCCACCCATCGCATCGTTCGTAACGTAAGGTTACACCTAGACCTGTAGGCCTAGTTAACGTATTCGGAGCATCATTAGATAAACAATTATTTTCAAATTCCGTACATGCCATTTTAATACTTGTATTCATAAATTACCCAACAATTTGCATTCCCTTTCCCGTATGTTACATAAACATAAAGGTACAACGAGTATATTCCTTTTTTTGTATGTGTATTTTTGAGGGGCTGATGGTTGGTGGTGGATAAACATTAAGAAATTTCACCCTTAAGATCCGGTTAAAGATTCCCATATTGATATAGGTAGACAAAGCTGCAAAATTGTCATTTTGGAAATTCCTGAGGAAATTCCAATTTTAATTATATATATTATGTATAAGGATATCAACATACAGACACAATTACAATCAAAGCTTTTTGAATTTGGTCAGCATTTTTTTTGTCTGGTATTTTGTATTTTGATTGAGATATAGATTTGGCATTTGGTGTCTTACAATTATGCTTGAAATCCGATAGATTTTGTTTTCCATTAAATGTTGAGATTGTAATAATATCTTTCGTTACGATGATGGAGAAGTCTCAAAAGGTGGGGTTTGACTACCAATCATGGCCCTCAGTCTGTTCGTCTATGAGTCCCATAGACTACCAAATAGAGATGCCAAACTTGGCTGTCATTTTGATTTGCAACAAACTGAAAAGAACACCTGATGTATTAGATTTGCAAAGTCACTAGTTTACAAAATATTGGGTCATGATAGAGTCCTTAGAAAAATATATTTTCTAGACTAATTTTTTTTTTCTAATAAACTAATTTTGAAAATGATTTTTTTCCAAAAATTCGTACGAAGCGAAACGTATTTTTTTTGCCTTCGAATAGTTTTTTATGATTTTTGAAAAAATTAATAATTTTAAGAATAGAGCCCTCTAAGGTAAGGTTGACCTAGTAAAAAAAATTAAACTATTGTGCTTATTCAGCTCAAATTTGGAGGACTTATTTAACATAATATTTGTTTTCACATATGCAACCAGATTTGTCGTATCTATTCCCAAATGTTTACTCAGATTAAACGGTTGTTTAAAAAAATAAGAAACTTCGAAATTGTGTAATTTTAATGGTTTACACTTTTAAAAAATATCTTATTTGGGAGATATTGGAACTTCTCTCCAATAATCATGCAGTCAAATATGAAAGGGAAGATTTTGATCAGATAATTTAAAAAAAAAGAAACATTTAAGCCTATTAAAATCCAAAAAGGTTTTTTCCATTACTCTATTTCACTGATAGTACAGTCAAACTAGGTTTTGACACAGGTTGAACTTTTCATATTATTATTTCTGAAAGTCTAAATTTTAACAGACAAAATTGACGACTTTGCCCTTATTACGCTTCCCAACCCATTTTGCCAACCCTATTTTTAAAATTGAATTATTTCAATACCTATTGGTCGGGAGAAAAAATGTGTGTACAAGAAATATAATATAAGACTTACAATTTTAAACAATTGCTGTCCTATATTCGACTCCCTGCAGTTAGTCCTTTAATACACACAAGGCGGCAAAGTTTCAAAACATCGGTTTTTTTCATGTTTTTATGTGAGTAATTTTTGAAAACTTTTCTATTCTTAGAAGAAAATGAATTTCGGAAAGATTAAAAATGTTTAAGAAAGATGAAATTCAATTTATTGAGATCTCATGAATAGTTTAGTGGACAAATCAATTCAAAAAACGGGTTTTAACATGTTTGTGTTGAAAAATCTCAAAAACTTGACGTGCGAGAGCAATTTTGACTTCGGATTCAGATCCATAAGAAAAGTATAGTTTGGTGTATCGGCGATTTTTGTTGCAGACTAGTGTAATCTCTGAAAAGTCTACTGTACAAAAGGATTAGCTAGAGTTTATGTAAATCGAAGACCCAATGTGCTTAAAATTTGGTACAAAGCATTTTTATGTTATCTCCTTCTGAAGTTTTAACTCAAATTCCCGCCTAAGCTTGTCTAATTACAATACAATTCCTTGGTACTTGTACTTAAAAATTTCAAGTACCAGTACATGTACTTGTACTGGTACTTAAGTACCTCAAAAGAACTTTAAATTTTTGTATTGATTACTTTTATACCTATGACTTGTACTTAAATACTTTTCAATTCCTTTTTAGTTCCAAAAGTACTTATAATTCCTTTAGTGTTTTCTATTCTTTTTTAAGTACAGAACTTATTGTTATTCATATTGGTAATGTTAAAAAAAGCAAAAACAGAGCTTAAATATCTTATATTAAATTATAAACTTAATAATAAAAGAAGAAAGTGTAATAAACATTCTCTTACATATGAGGCTGTGAGTGCAAAAGTGGTGTAACTGACTTTTTTATCATATTTTTCATCTTTAAATTACATTTTGATACAAAAACGTAAAAATACGAGATAAAAATGGGAAAAAATGGGTTACACCACTTTTGCACTCACGGGTTCATACATGTGTACATACATATATACTATGTATGTATATTAGGATTGTCCTTATATTGTTTTTTTTTTAATAACAAATTGAATAGGCATCAAAAGACTCCAAATAGAAAAAAAATTTCCTAATTTTTTTCAGATTCCAGGCGGGAGGGGTAATTTTCAGAAATGTGACACAAAACACAAAAAAAATAAGGCTTCTTTTCTGGTTCTAGCCAAGCTGGGGCATTCAAAAAGAAAATGTGGTGACCCCTTCTCTCCCTCTTCATATTGACACCCTCAACATAAGTCCGATGGGCTGATGCCCATCCTTCTCATGTGGGTTTCCGTTAAGTTGTGGGCCGTTAGGACCCCAAGCAGGAGTCATAGTTGAGGCCTGCTTATCTTTAATATATATTCAGTTCGATTCTTTAAAATGTTCGGCCACAAATTTCCATCTGACGTCTGTAGCTTCGAGGAATTTTTGGAGAATTCTACTTTTTTCTTGTCCAGTGTCACAAGTATCGAGGGTTGAACCGGGCTTGGATCAAGAGATGATTCGTTTTTGGTCTGTTGATCAGCTATTAAAAAAATAAATAAATAAATTTAGTGGTGCAACAGCTCTCAACCATTCCTGTGTGCGTGTTGTTGGCAGGAATGGAGGGGACCTACAATTTTTTGCCGAGTCCGAACGGCTAGGTGAGAAGCACTTATTCATGACAAGTATACTCTTGGAGGATTTATCAGTTCCTCGCAAGAGGCAGTACCTCGGAAAAAAACATTTCTGTTTTTAGGTGGAAGTGGCCGGGAATCGAACCCAGACCTTTGGTATGACAGCCTACGCACTGCTAATTCGGTACCAAAAATATCACTATGTCCTGGGACCCATTTAAGGGTAACAGTGTTTGTTGTACTAAGAGATCTCAGCTCAATTCGACAACGTTCTACCAGTTTAGACTTACAAGTGATTAAGGAAATAGCCTTGATTCCCACCTAGCTGTGTTTTTTATCGCCGGGTCTGGGTCGAGGTTATCTTTTTACACGTATTGCAAAAACAACATGGGATCCAGGTTTCTATCGGGGTTAATTTCAATATCCCAGATACAAGTTTTCACTCCGACCGGCAGACGGATATTTACCTTTTCGAATGATGTCAGCAATAGTCATCAGTGTTAGGAAAAGAGACAGGCCTTATATGTTTCATGAGGTGAACCATAAGGAAAAAAGAAATGGGTATATAGCACTGTTTTCTCACTAACCCGCATCGTTTTATTTTCATGAGGTAACCCATATGGGCTATGAGCGATAATAAAACGCGGCTACTGTTGACTACTTCATGAGATATATGATGTTTCGCGGCCTCGCAAACTGCAAGAAATATACTGCAAGAGTTTGGAAGCTTTATTGATCTATTGATAGGTTTTCCGAGTAGATAACTGACCCTACCCCTTCGTTTGTTTTGGAACCTTCAGTAAACACCGAAACATGATTTGCATTTATGAGACTGTGTTCATTCCAGAATTCCCTTGTTGGGATATCTGTCATGGCGACTAGGTTGAAATCTATGTGCAGTATGATGTAGTCTGATTGAACGTCTATGTCCGTAAAGTTCGTTATGTTTGGATGGCACTAGTCAAAAAATTATCCGAACAAGATTTTTTCAATTTTTGGTTCGTGTTGTTTGAAGAACTGTATCTTTGTGATGAGTGGTCGTATTGAGTTGAAACAAAAAGCATTCTACAGGGTAATCAATTTGATATTATTTAAAATCCTTAACGACCGCAAAATTCGTAAATAAACACACCTAACTTTTAATTAAAATTATTTTTATTTATTATTGGATGCATTTCTGTTCATATCTGAGGAACCATTTTCAGCAAGCATCGAAAACTTACTGTTTACAAAAATGAGACAAAGCAAAATGAAAAGACAAAAAATTACATATTATGTGTGTAAAGAGAAATTACAATTAGACAATTATTTCAAATTTGAATGCCAAGCTTTTTTTTAACACAGTCAGATTCATCAAACAAAAATACTGTTAGAAAACTATATCATAACACTAAATTAAGCACCTTGAAAAATATGGTTTTTTCCACCTCGGCCCCACTGTGTGGCATTAAAATATGTATTATAATTGTTAATACATTTTAAAAATATGGTTCATAAAAATATATCTAATGGAGCTATGTATATTCGCGTGAATTACCTACATTCTACTAAGCTCCATCGTGCTGAAGTGGTGGTATTCAAAAGATTGAATTGGGAGCACAACAAAATCGTGACACCAAAATAACGAAAAAGTAACTGTAAATTTATTAATTGCACTGCAAGAGAGACAGAGGATTTGCAGGATTTTTATTTTTCAGTACAAAACTGAGATCGATGTTACTGTGAAAATTTGCAATATTTTTTGATGCGAAATTTAGTTGCGAGATTGTTAAAAGTGAGATTTTGTACTTTCGAGGTTATAAAAAAACTGTCTTATTCATTTGCAAGTTTTCGTTATTAGAGATTTCGGATTGCCCCTTTTGATTACCCCGCAATAATGACTAGATGTAGCCAAACTTAAAACGTACACACCTATAGTTTCACGCAATTTTAAAAGATTCTTTGACTTATTATGCTACACTATGCAGCGTTTTTTCACGATAAATCTCAGTGTACCATGCTCTTAAATGTTTGTTATTGTTAATCATTTCATTGTATTTATTATTTTATAATTACTGTTTTTAATTTTATTTTATAAAAGGTATGTCTTAAGTAGTTTTTTGCTTACTAACTACTAACACTACACTAAGTGATGAGCTCGATGAGCACTTAAATTGTGTTGGCAATTTTTTGGTCGCAAGATGTCGCTTTTACTAAGCTCTCTTCGGCAAAGATCTGATAGTGTAAAGATAAATGATTATATGCAAACAAGCTTACTAATTTTTTTGTATAGAATTACATTAGCTACAATTTAAAGCAGTACAAATACTGGAACTATACAGTACCTCGACACACCTGGTTAGTGGACAGCGTCACATCGGTCACTTCCCTTCTGTTTCTAGTAACGAAGCTTGACTCGTTACCTTTATTTAAAATCAACAAATTGTCCTTAATGAAAAATTCAAAAAGTGACTCATCTCTTTTATTTGTTTCCGTACTCCCCCATTGTGCATGATGAGCATTTGCGTCACAACCAACTAGAAGGTCCCAACCATTCTTACCTGTTGTCGTAACGAGGTCATCAAAAAGGGCTGACGGCGCGGCGGTGGGCCGGTTAATCACCTGGCATATAGACGAAAGCTAAGATCAGGGGCGGAGCCCCATTTCTTTTCCACCTCACCGTCGTCATGTCTCCACTACTATAAGTTGTCAACGATTAGTGCTAACATTTTCTGTCATTTTGGTGGTTTAATTGTGGTTGTCTTACCTTTTGTCCATATACGGACTGTGGGTGGGTTGATTTAAATTAATTATTTTATTTTATTTTTCTAAATTGTTTTTGTATTCATAACAAACTTGTTTATGAGCTATTCGATTGTTATCGAACTATTTTTTTGTCGTCATTGTTTGCGAATTAATTTTTCCAGATGCATTGCACTTAGCCATCTATCAGGGCATCTAAAAAGACCTTGGTGGGTGGCTCTGCTTCCTAGCGTTATGGCGAGGTGCTTGGAGATAAAGCTGCTAATGGTAGGCTTCATTGTGGGCTGTCCTGAGGTTGGCAGCCCGATGGTAGAGTTGGCCTCCCAGTATGAGACCCTCATTATGGGGCTTTCGGGAGTAAACGAAAGACTCAGGGAGACTGGAAGGGGGTTAAGTCCCTACTAATAGTGTCCCCGTAGGCTCTCGCGGGTGTGTTGGTGGGTCTGGATCCATCAAGTCCTTGGGCGTTCCTATGGGCATGGAAGTATCTGAGCGGCCTTCGTTCGCCCAGGTTGCCTCGGCCACTGCCTCTGGTGGCTTGGTTGGCAAACTTCAGGAGTCATTACCTGATGTTGAGCCTGTCAAGCCTGCGGAGACATGGTCAATAGTGCTTCGGGGGAAGAAGACCGATTCCCCTGCAGAGGTTAAGTGGAAGGTGCTTGAGGTAATGGTACCTGCGGTGGGTGTCAGGGTAAAAAAGGTGCGCTCTGGCAAACAGGGCACGGTGCTCATCCAAGTACCTTCCGTTGCCGAGCCGAATAAGTTCCTCGAGCATAAAATTCTCAAGGAAGTGGGTATCTCGGCCGAGTCCGCTTGTGATACTCCTTTTGTTCATGGGGTCGAGAAGAGGATTTCTCCGGAGGAATTCCTGGGTGAGCTGCATAAGCTGAACTTAGACAGCCTCACCGATGAGGACTTCCAGGGAGGTCTCCTTATCGACCTCAGTGTCTATTCCAGTTCGGTTTTAAACCTTGTTGCAGTGGCCAAGATGCGTAGCGGCTCGTTTAGGATTCAGCCAATAAATATGTCCTTGGCATATTTATTGACTTTAAGGGGGCTTTCGACTACCTGGATTGGAGTAGTGTCGAGTGAAGGTTGTTCTCTAACAGAATTGCTCGTGTTATCAGCCCCACTGATTCGGTTTCTGTGAATGTTGAGAGACGATGATTTTTTTCAAGTGATTATCAGTTAGTTCAAGTTGTGAAAAGTGGTGATCAATTAGTGCTGACATTAACTGTCACTTTGGTGGCTGAATTGTTTTTGTCGCATTTGTAGAGGAGGAGATATACTACTCCCAAAGTTTTGGTCTTTGCCCATATACGGGCTGTGGTGAATAATTTAATTTATTATTTATTTTATTTTTTTCTAAATTTTTGCTTTCATTACTTGTTTACGAGCTAATCGTTTGCTTACGAACTATTTTTTTTCAAAAAATTTTCGTCTATTGACGAACTAGTTTGCACTTAGCATGCACTCAACTGGTGCTTATTATTAGTAGGGAGTTGCCATCAGGCACAAAAACTAATGTTTTTTGGTACGGAGTTGCCAGATCAATTTTTGTTTTTGAAAAAAAGTTTTTTTTTGGATCAGAGGGGTCCCAAAACAACTCCTTGGTGAAAAAATGTTTTCGACGTCGGCTCTCCCCGGCTTACTCTGAGTCAGTTTTCGCCGCTTTAAAAAATCTTTTTTTAGTGTGTTCTCCTCAATTATGAGGGGGCATTTTCCTGATGGGTTGGGAGGCATAACCTCCGACTGCGGGAGTGAAGTAGAGGTCTTCAAGAAGCCCTCTAAGCTGGAAAAGACGATGTTCTACAAAGAGAGCACATGCGTTAATGATGTGGCTGCCAACGCTAGGAAAAAGAAGGGGAAGAGGTGTCCAAAGGGAGAAAGACCGTTGCCGATCTCGTTGGCGAGACCAACGATGGGGCTAGCACCTCCAAGGGTGCAAGGAAGCGTCAGGTGGAGAAGACTGCCAAGGCAGATTTATCCGCCTCCGACTCCTTGTGCCCCAAGAAGGTTATCTTCGAGATTCTTCTTCCTCCTTCTGTGGAGGGAGAGTCTGCTCGGGAGTTGTCTCCGCGGGATGAGGGGGTGGTGGCGGCTTCTTCTGTCGGACGATCATTGTAGGCTTTCCATTGTGGCAGCTCGGGGGCTTTGAAGGTCTCTCCGGAGGTGGTGGTGCCAGCTGCTAAGGCATCTAAAAAGGTCTTGGCGGGGGCTTAAAAAGTGCCGGCTGTTGTTAGGGTGGCTTCGACTGGGTCGAAGAAGAAGAAGTCGTCGATGCCCTCTCCTTCTGTTGGGGCAAGCATGAGTGGCTCGGGCTCCTCGTATGGTGCTGGAAGGTGCTTAGAAGAAAGTCTGACCCTTGCTAGCGTCGTGGCAAGGTGCATCGAAATCAAGCTACATATGGTAGACTTGATTGCAGGTAGTGGAGTTAGCCTCACAATATAAGTGTTTGTCCTTGTTGTAGATACTTCCGTGGTGATTGGGGTTCTTACTGGCAGGACTTGACTCCTTGTTTATATGTAGTCTTGGATGATTGCTTAAGATCTGCAAGGGACTAGTGTGACAGCGGCTTTGTATCTCTGTGGGTCTGTTGGGTGCTCTAGCAGGTTGGGTGCAACCCGCAATCCCTTTGGCATATGACAGGTAAGTGATTGAGCAGGGGGATGGTCCTTGGCCCTAACCCTGACTCCTTCACTGTCTGTTCTGTGACCACCCCAATGCTGTTTCCTGCTGTGGCTAAGGCGCCTTTTGTCGCGGGTCTCTGACTCGTGGCAACTGGGCCTGATCTGTGGTTGGAGATTGTGTGGGGATTGGGGTGCCTGATCTATCAGGTTAGGGTGTAACCCGCAATTCCCTGAGTTCATGATTGATGATTGGATGGGTGGGACAGGGGATTTTCAATCTCATCCTGACCCTTTTTGCCACCACTTATGGACTCTCTCCAACGCTGTTTCCTGCTGTGGTTAGGGCGGCCATTGTCCCAGGATTTTACCTGGTGGCATTGGGGCTGGATCTGTTGCAGGAGACTGTGTGAGGTATGGAGTGCCTGTCGTGGTATTTGGTGGATTCTTGGCGGTGCACAGCTTGTGGTTCATGCGCGAATCTACCAGTTACTTCTGTTAGTGGTAGTTTATTTGTTGTCCTTGTTAAGCCATTTGTCGTGGGTTTGGTCTCTCGGGGGATGAGTGCATGTGTAATGCACCTGTTCTTGCCCCGTAGTGGGTTCTCGGTAGTTTGTATAAAACGGCTTGATTGGGGCATGCTCTCAATCTTATTTAGTTTAGTTTTCTGGGTGTTCTCGATCGGTTGTGTGAGTGTGTTTGTTGTAAATGTATAGGCGTGTACTTCTGCCCCTGCCTTTTGCCTAGGTTAAGGGATGTTGTGCGCACCTGACTTGGAGGCTGCCAGGCCTCAAGCTTTGCGGATTGACTCATCTGGAAGTGACCTTCACGGTTGCGAAGTTGGCACCCGGCCGCACCAGGATTTTCACCACAGAACCGCCTTGAGGGGGTATCTGACTCTCACCTTTCGCAGGGTTCTCGGCCACAGTGCCATCTGCGTCCAAGTTTTCCGAACTGGCGATGGATTGAAAATCATCTTCCTTGAGGATACGGTTCTCGTCACCTGATGCTATCTCTCTATCCTCAGTTCCAACGGCACCAGCATTCAGAAAACACCTCATGGATCCTGCGGGCACTACCACTGCTTCAGTCAGAACTGCAATCTTCTGCTTCTTTTATTGTTGTTGTTGTTTGTTTTATGTTTGTCTCGTCGTTTAATTGTGTCACTGGCGACTTAGCTTCCTTCGAAGTCAAGCTCACTCGATTTGTATCTTTTTCATATTCATAATATGTTTTTTCGATAGACATCTCTGTTTTGGTTTTCTTGGTTGTTCGATCCTGCAGCTGGAGTAGCTGGAGGGTCGAACGTAAGCCTCCCCCCCCCCCCACCAAATTGAGATGAAAACCATGGGAGGGAACAACTATAGGAGTAACGAGTTAGTATAAATAGATGATGATGTCGAACATCGCGAGGTGCCTTTCTCGCTAGAAATTTAGCTAACTGACAGTCCTTCAGTAATTCATAATGAGCATGTTACATACAACATACAAAACAAAATATTTGTTTTCCAAATCAACAACCTAAACCTAACAAGAGTTTATGTATAGATTGCCTTAAGCGTTATTTAGCGGTTAAATTCCACAAACAGCTCCCATTAAGAGTCGATTTAAAAGCCCAAAGCTAATTAAATACGCGTAGTATGTGCGGCTTGTGGTGGCTATTGCTACCACATCTCCTTTGAATTTTGAACCTCTACCATAGGCGTAGCGCGTATAGGCACTCGCTTCCTCACTTTCAACAGGGATTCAGATCTATGTTTACTGCAGTCATGCATTATGAATGTATTAGCCCCCTTTCGCGATTTTCAATGCTAAATATACAAGCTTCATTTAATTTATAAATTATACTTAATTTGAAATAATGTTTATATCGATGCCGTGCTCAATCAATTATAATAGTCATCCAAGGGCATATGTGTGCGTGAATTTTTGTGCATGCGATTGTATAATTATATATTTGTGGTGGTTTTAACTCTAGCAAGTGAATAAATTGAATATAATAGCGGTTCATAGTAATTAAAGCTGGTTTTCTAAAAAAAAATCAGTATTAAAAGTGGAGATTTTACGAACTACGAATGAAATGAGAATAGGCTTTCGTCGCTATTCATAAGAGTCAACACCAGCTATATAAATACAACACAAAAGCGAAAAAAGTCAATTTTGTAGAAGAATATCTATTTATAACTGCTCATGATATTTCCATGAAATCATATTTCACATAAAACAGTCAAACCCTTCTAAGTAGATTTGTTCTTGCGGGTGAATATTTTTTGGTGAACCAATCCTCGCTGTTGGTTTTCAGCGCTGCGTTGCGCTGGCTAGACCGCATAAAATAGCCTTTTGTTTTGATATTATGTATGTATGTAGTAAAGATTGAAAAGGTCCATTAAATATATTTGTAACTAATTTTTGTTTCAAAGCGGCTTTGAATAAAAAACCTTAAATATAAATAAACTTAAATCATGATGAGAATTGTGGTGACAAAGCCTTTTGTAGAGAAACTTGAAGATTTCAATATCAGTAGAAACCCAAACCGGATATTAAATAAAAATATTGAGAAGTGAAAATGGAACCGAATATGCAAAGTTAATGCTGAAAGCTTAAATGATGTTGTTATTGCTAAAGGGGAAAAAGAAGAAGACAAAAAGAAATGAGGTTTAAAATCATGGTGATGTGAAACAGTTAAGTGATTTGAGAAGTGGAAGAACTAGAATATGCAGAAATTCTATAGAAGATGGTTCGAAAAGAAGGTCATATTCCCTAAATTATTTTAGTTCTCGAATGATGGATGATGCAAATCCAAAACCGATTGAAGAAGCTCTCAACTCTTTGGATTCGTCAAAGTGCATACGGAGTATAGCTCACTTTTAAAAAATAAAATGTGGGAGCTTGTTGATTTGCCCAAAAATCGAAATGTTATAAAATCAAGGTGGATCTTTAGTAAAAAGAAAAACAAGTACGGGGACGTTGAACGTTATAAAGCTAGGTTGGTCGCAAAAGGATATAGCCAGGAACAAGGAATCGATTTCAATGAAACCTTCTCCCCAGTGGTGAGGTGAGATTTTCAACAATTTGCTAACTTGTTGCACTAGCTATTGAACATGATTTGCTTTTACATCAAAAAGAAATTGAAATTGTAGACGGTGGACCCCTTCATTTTTTTTTTGTGCATAGAGTACGAAAGAAACGGTGAAAGAGGATCTATCAATCTTAGACAACAGAGACTTATACTGGAGATTTCAAACAATTTTGGGATGAAAGAATGCAGGAAAGTTAACACGCCTTTGGATTCCAAGACAAAACTGAAGAAATGTGTAAGCTGTTCCAATAGCTCACAAGTTGATGTAAAAATATATCAGTCACTTATCGGATCCTTAGAGTTTGTGTGTATGACGAGTCGGCCTGACATATCACACTCTGTTATTAAGTTCTTTCAGTACAACATGAGTCCCCATAAAGAACACTTGGCTGCGGCAAAGCTTCTGCTCTGCATACATACATTTTAAATGTATTTTCAAAAAATCTGGTGAAAACTGATAGGCTTCGCTGATGCAGATTGGGGTGGTGACTGCAATGACAGTCATTAACTGGGTACGTCTTCATGCTTGCTGGATGTGCAGTGTCATGGAAGTCAAGGAAACAACCCACAGAACTGAAGCCGAGTACATGGCACTCTCGTCAGCAACAAAGGAACTTCTATACCTGCGGAACCTACTTATTGATATTGGCTTTGGCAACTACGTTTCTGAACAAATATCATTGTTTGGTGACAATCTTAGTGCACAGCAACTTGTGAAGAATTCCATTTACCAGTCAAGAAGCCAACACAGATATTTCATTTTATAAGAGATATTTACGAAAAATTATTTCTTAATTTGAGCTATGTGTCTACAGGTACATGATAGCAGATATCCTTACTAAAAATCTTAATAAAATTTAACATTTGAAATTTGTTGAAATGCTTTAACTTACTTAAATAAATTCTTTAAATCATAAAACATTGAAAATTAATATGTAAAAAAAAGGAAAATAATTAGAATAAACATTGGAAAAATTTAAATTAAGTCTTATGAACATATAATAACTTTGGCACAAATGCACTATTAAAAAATTAAGGGCGGTATTCACCGAACGCTTATAACTTAAGCAAAAACCTCTTACGAATCAACTACAGTGATTACACTGGTCAACAAGATTTTTGTTACTGAAACCAAATAATACTTTTCTGTAGGCTTTTGGTGTGCTAAGCTCGAACTTGAAGTCATTGGGGTAAGCTTTTGAGATATTCTCGTTATAAAATAAAAAAAAAACACATTTCTTTGCTGTTTTCAAAGTTGTATTGTAACGCGAGCAGATTGTTTTAAGAAAATTTGTAATAGTTTCTAAAAGAACTTATTTTCTTCTTTTGAGATCAGTTTAAATCTTTTCGATATCTCTTTTCGTATCTGAGTACCTCTATTGATTGAAAGCCTTTCATTTATGATATAAATACAATGTAAGGGAGAATGGGCAAACATTTGATGGAGCTGGTCCATTTCTCAAGACGAATGTGTCATAAATCGTTGAAAAGGTTATTGTGAGCACATCATTTCATTTATATTGCCGTTAAGCTCCAGGCCATGGGGTTCACGAGATATTTATGGTTTTAATTAACTTCTTCTTACCTTTTTTTTTAATTAACTTCTTCCTACTTCTTCTTACTCGACTTTATATGAAAAACTGCAGATCGATGCTGTATTAAATAAAATAAATTTGGTGGCACAACAGCTCGTGGAGAACCAAGGCCTAGTGACTTACAACTCTCAACCATTCCTGTTTGCGTATTATTGGCAGGAATGGAGGGGACCTACAATTGTTTTGCCGAGTCCGAACGGCTAGATGAGAAGCACTTATTCATGACAAGTATACTCTTGGAGGGTTTGTCAGTTCCTCGCAAGAGGCAGTACCTCGCGACATCTGTTTTTTTTTTTTAGTTTGCAGCGGCTGGGAATCGAATCCAGACCTTTGGCATGACAGTCTTGCGCACTAATCATCATGCCACGAGGTACTACTACTACTACTACTACTCGATGCTGTATTAGTTTTAGTAAAATTCCTCTAAATCTTACAAGAACAGCACCAACTAATCTGCCCCTGGCTTAAACGACGATCTTTCTCTTTCTGTTTTTTTTTTGCTAAATAACAATAAGAAATTAATGAACTGTGAATTTTCTCTTGTCAATTTAAGGATGTTTTTAAATACTCCTCACAAAAATTTGTTTACAAAAAATTAATATTAAAAAAATCCTTATTTACTAAATTACACAGAAGACGTAAAAACACTTACCAACACTTACTACCAACTCTTTTTGCCCACAAACTGGAACTTTCAAACTACAGCACAAGGCATGGGTATACAAAAAGGTGCGTTCGTCATTTAAATTACAGGTTTACACATAAAAGTTTATGAGAAAATTGCAAGGACGAATGTGCCCAATTTACCATAATATTTAAGAGCGATCGGTAATAGGACACACATTTTGGTAGCGCTATAAACAAGGAATGCGACCGACCGTAGCTCATCGCTAGGTTACTCGATCTTTGTCCAATCAGGACATAGCATTAGACTATTTGAACCGACGACGAATCACGCGACGGACGATATGACGATTTTGTTTGTCTCTGCTGATGCTGACTCACCATTTTGAAATTGAAGTTAGACTAGAACCGCATTTCCGAGATTCAGTCGTTGCGATTGAAAACTCGGTATCGTGATAAATTATGGCCATGCACTCACTTGCGATTTTCTATCACCGTGCGATTTTTTAATCGCTTAAATTACAACATACAGCTTTTAATAAGGATACACGCACATGCCATCCATTTAATTTTGCGACTGAAAAATCGCTCTTTTTTATCGCTGCTATTTAATTGTCGCATATGTGCGCACTCACATTCAAAACTATGTGTCTCATATCTTGCGACTAAATAATGACATGATTGAAAATCAGAAGTGCGTGCATGACATTTTCTAGTTATGACTACGATTTTTTAGTGGCACTATAAAACTGCTTATGTTTCATTTTAGCTTTCGACAATTGCGTCGCCCGAAAAATGGAAAAAATTTTCGACTTTTCGCGATTTCTCGGTAGCATGTGGGTTCATTCTCATTTAAATTCATGCGTTCTATTTATGGCTACTGAACAGTGGCGCGATTGAAACCGCAAGCGTGGCATATATATTTATATATAATATAATTTTGAAATAAAAGTTGTCCCAAAAATTAGATAATATTGAGACAGATACAGTATAAGAGAGCTTTGACTGTATACAAATTATTTGTGTAAATTAAACGAGCTGATTTTTTGTTGTATTATTTATTTGTAGTTTTTTTCATTTTTTTTTTTACAACAACAGATTCATACTGGCAGAGCATTATTGATGGATAGATGTCCTTCAATCGGTGTTAAATTAATGCACCCATTGTTGGTCATGATTCATGAATGATGGTTATCAATACTTGGCAAAAAAAAGTGATAAAAAATCCAATATCTACTCACACTTTCTGAATTGCTATATCGAATTGGAATCAGGAATCAGAACTGAATTGAGGTATTGAACGGAAGGAAGGCACAGCCGTCTATTATAATGCTTTTACTTTTATATAAATGGCTTAGTCCCCGGAAATATGTCAATTCATGCGATGTCATAATAAATTAATACTATAAATGGTCGCTTGAAAGGCTTTGAATTGGTAAAATTCGACAAAATATGTTCGGAATTGTTTTTTTTTTTTTTTTTTTTTTAGTTCTGATTCTGGTTTTGGTTCTTATTATTGGGATTTTCATTTTGAATTTTGATGAAATAATATTAAAAGAGTTTCTCGTACCTTTATCCATTCGCACACATGATTGTGTGAATGTAGGTTTTATGATGGAGAATCTGTCCAATTAAATAAAAATCTCAAATAAATTTCCGTAGGGGTATTTTTTTAATATTCGATTGCTATTGTAGGTGGAACTATTATTCTATAGAAAATTGGAAAAAGGTGTCATCAATAAAATAAAAACGGCAATCAATTAGTGATGGAGCGACCTCACAGAGATTTAGGTTTTCAAATATGAATAGAGTATGAATGGACCTTTTGATGTTTTAATCGCTCCTGGTATTTGGACACAATTTGTCTGTCAAAGGCTTCGTATTAGTGAAGATTCTCTCCATAAAATACTCCTATCTCCGTATCAATATGGGTTCAGATTAAACCTCTCTTGTTCCACTGCAATGGTAAAAAAAACCATCGCAAAAAGTCATCAATGATCAAAAATTTAAACACTTCAACTATTTGTATTTTTTTAGTTTGACATTGGAAGCTGTTGATTTCGCGTTCACATTGAAAACCTGTTTTTTTTTTTTACTTTTCAGTATTCACATCTCGCTCCCACTTCTTTATTGAAATGAGATGTGAATACTGCAACGTCAACAAAAATCCAGTTTTTCAGTCCAATGTGAACACCGTCATTGTTATTGGTCTGATACTGTCAATTCAAACATCTTGACATAGTTCTAGGTTTGGAGCTCTCTATAATTGGAAAAGTTTTAAATGTGAGTGATCGTTTTATATGTGAAAAGCTGTTTGGTAACGAAAAAGTTTCGGTGGTGCCTACATTGCATTCGTTTGCAGTTAAAAGAGGTAATACCGAAAATGCGCGTGTGCTTGAAAACCTTAATAATATAACGGTTCATGTTAATTGCTGGAAAAACTATGTAAATAAACGAATGGCTAAGGCCGAATTTTGGCATCGAAGTGAAAGTGTTGCAACTTTACCTTTACCTTCTTCCTCATTTTATCAACCGAATGATGCATGCCAATTCGATTTCGAAAATAGGTGTTTCTCTGCACAGACGAAATTGGAAGTTTTGAACAAAAACAAAAAAATCCAAAAGATCAAAGAAGGGTAAGTCACAAAGTCCATGAAATCTTAACTCGTGACAAGATAGTAAGAAAACTATCAGATGGAGACGACATTTGTTCGCAAAATGTTATTAAACGTTTGAACGGACTCCATGAAATTCTTAGTGTTAATCCCCTGTACCATTTTGAGTGTTATCGGCTATTTATGTATCTCCAACCCTAGACTCTGAGTCAAATAAAAGGGAGACCACATAATTTTTCTACATGCTTTTACTGGAAGCGATACAACGTCGGCTATTTATAACATCGGTAAAACAAAATAAATGGGTATTCTAGGAAAAATGATGAACTGAAGAACCTTGTTTTTTTATTCTAATCCAACGATGTTGATAGCAACGTTTTGGGAGCCGCCTGAGAAAACGTTTTTATTGCTTTGGTTCAATAGGAAGGAAAATGAGTCACTAGATTCTTTGAGATATAGCAACTTTGTTAAATCGTCAAAAAAAACTGTCTTAATTGCCTCCTAGTGCAGCAGCTGCTCGGCAACACACATTCCGAACCTATCATCAAGTACAGACTTGGCTCGGTGTTCACCATGACCCACTAAAATGGGGTTGGGAAAGAACTCCGAGTGGATTAGAACCAGTTACAACCACTCAGGATCAAGCTCCTCTGGTCTTAATTGTTCTTTAATATGCTTCTACTGCAGTGGAAAAACATGCGAGAATATTCCTTCCTTTCAAAATTTACTGGAAGATGAAGACGCATGTGAAGACTTCTCCTCCCCACATGAAAACATAAAAGAAACTCCTAATGACGATTCAAAACAGAACTAACAACTTTAATATCATCAATGATGTTTGCAAGCCAGGCCCAAAAAAAAAACCCAGAACGACATGAAAAAACTTAGCCCGCATTGAGCTATTGTAAGGCTAATACAGAAACGAAGATGCTTGAATCGTGGATTATACCTCCTGGGGATACCACATTAAAAAAAATGCACCGTATCTCTACCTCGTTGGTGGTGTGGAAATGAGTTTGAACTGTTTCTTTAAATTTCAAAATGAACCCAATTACATTTAAGAAAGTTCAATCATGAGCATTTTTTGTTTTTATTTTCGCAGGATATTGGCATTTTTGACAGACTATATTTCCGACAGTTTTTGTCGCACATAAAATTTGAATATACCAAAATGTAGGAAATAAAGTGTTAAGAAATGAGGCGATATAAACGTTAAAAACTTTTTTGGAAAGAGGTTTCAAAAAGTTTTTTTTTTTTTTCGAAAAAGTTGTATATGATATTTAAACGTATAAAACTAATAAAACAAAACTGCTCGAGAAAATCGAATTCACGCTTTTCAAAATCCTTTTCAAAGTGATTGAAATTACACTTTTTAAGAACAAGAAAAAACCGACGAAGTATTTTTTGTAGATATTTCGAAAAATTTAATTTAATTTTACTGAACTATGACTATTCATTATTTTTATAAAGTACCTATCTGCTTACTCCTTTCAACATAGTAAAGTTATTTTTAAAAAAAAGATAATTTTGACCATTTTTGCCTTTCATTGGGTAACAAAATTGATTTATTTTTTGATTCAAAATTAATTTGGAAGCTCTACATTCTTGGCAGTAATACCCTTTCTAATTCCAAAATTATTTTCAATATTATTTCGATCGGTTTAACTAATTTCGGTTGTGAGAATTTTGTTTTTTTTTTTTAAGAAAAAGTTTTAAATTTTGTCAGATTTTTCGGTCAATTATCCGGATGGTTCAACTAACGGAAACCCGCTTAATTGATCGTCCTGTTCAATTAAGCACTAACATGTTTAATTGCATCAGTCTGTCAGTTAAAAGATAAAATTTTCTTCTGAAAAATTTGAGTTTCAAGTCTTAGAAAAAAATTTATAAAATTACATACGCAAAAATATCCATTTGATCACATTTTATTAAAAAAAAAGCTTAAACTACGAGTAAGAAACAAAAATATCACTTCAAAATTGGAGAAGGGTAAAGGGAACTTATTATTTTTAGGCTTTGTTTGACTGTTAAGCCATTTTTACATGGATTAGCATACCCGAAAACATCGCATGTTGTCAATCATGTTCAGCAATATAAGAAACCCCTTTAGAACTGTGTATATATTTCCACTCATTTTAGTTAATTTATGTTTTAATTACTCGCAACAAAATTAAATATCATTCACAAAACATAGATTATAGGGAGCTGTCGCATTTTGTATACTAGTGAGCAGTGTTGTCTAGTTAAGTGCTTCCAAGTTGAATCAATTTTGTTAGACTTATGCCGGATTTACACGAGTCATAAACTAATTTCTTCCATTTTCACACCATTAATGACATAAGCGTGTAAACGAATTAAAAATTTGGTATAATATTCGTCATAAAATAAATGAGAGAGCTAACTGGCATTAAATATTGCCATGTAAATGCACAGTGACACCATTTTGCAAAAAATGATAATACAAAATAAAGAATGAACTTGCTCATTCCTTGCCATTATAATGACAGAGCATCAGAATGCCATTATTTTGCCTTAGTGTAAATTCATGTCATTACTGATTTGATTTAACCATTATTTTGCCAATTTAATGACGTGAATTAATGGCAGTTTGTCACTCGTGTAAATCCGACAGTTTGTTGCTTGGGGCCGTTCAAATAAACAAACATTTTACTTGTTTTTTAGCTGCATTTTTGTAAGATCAATTAAGAGATTAATTCAATCAAACGGAGTTCAAATAACCATACAAAAAGCTGTTCTATTAAGAAAAAATTTGCAAACGGTAAATTTTCGGTCAAATAAGCGGGAAAGTCAATTGAACGAGGTGCAATTAAACGGGGAATACTGTAATTATATGAATATAAAATGACAAACGAAAAATAATGCGTTTTTATTATTGAAATCTGAATTTAACAAAAGATCTTGGAATAAATTTTTATTGGTTTTCCGATTTATAAAATCAAAATAAAATCAATTTTATTCAAAATTATATAAATGGGTACATTGGTACAGGTTTTTCAGAATTATTTTTCACGTTGAAATTATCATGAGAAAAAATTGTATTTTCATAATTAAAAGAAAAGAAGAATGTTGCGCAAAAATATTTATTTTGTACCCACTTAAAAATCATGGAGAAAGTTATCTTAAATTTAACACATTTTTGAACTTTCCAAGACCGTTTTGGTCTGCAATTTGGTGCCAGGCTTATTTTATTCTACCACAGTGTTTTTGTCTCAAATAACTTGAAAGCAAAAGGACAAAACTTTTTAATAACATCGGGCATCTTTACTTCCGGAGCAGCAATGGGAGGTTACCAATGTGGGTTGTACCCAGTTTTTTTAATTGATTTTGATGTTTACCTTCTCAAGATTTACAAATTTTTGTATAACAAGACATCCAGGGTCATATAGTCGAGGATGATTGATTGAGAACAGAGGTTTCCTCATGGATCTATCTCGGACCATATTATTGTCTTTTCATTATAAATGACCTGTCCTTTCGAAGTATATTCACCATATGTACGAATTTAAAAATCTCAATTTAAGTTCTGTAAAAAGTTCCCAAGACTCCAATCTCAATTTCTTATTTTCCTTGTTCTCAATAAAAAACAAAAACTTCCCCAAATTTTCTCATTTTCAAATAATTCTTGTCAGTTAAAAATGGTATAACTAATGCAAATGTACTTAAGGGAATTTACATTAACCCACGACGACGAGATGAGAATTGGTCTGATTGATGACCTTATTTTGCGCATCAGTTAGGGTCTGTATATGGGCCGACGAGAATGATGTGAGACTGAACAAAAACTATGCTTTATTGGTATTTTTCGTTGAAACAAAAAATCAGTTTTTTTCTTTTAAAAATTATTTTTCATCATAATTCAAATTGCATTAGTTAACTCTTAATCTTTTATCTCTTTTGGCTACGGTATTTTACCTAGTTGTTTGTTAAAATTTATATCGAAAAACTACAGCTGAGTCGGAGTTTTGAATAATTTTGTCGATGATGTTAAATAAATAATTTTTTCTCGTCGACTTTGATTTTGTAAACTCAACTAGCAACATCGCTTTCTGTGAGTTGGCTGAGGTTTTTTGAGTTTTTGCTCGAGTTAAGTCGAATTTATTTACCACCAGCCACCTTTTATCGAACTTTTAATTTTTGTGCGTTTAATCGAGAATTGTCCAGTTCATTTGAATTGGCTTTTTTCGCTTTTTTTTCGATTATTTCAAAACAGTATCAAAGAAGGAATACTAAACCAAAGAGCTCCTCATGATGTATGTAAGACTTCATGTATAGAGTCCTTGTTTTTAATCAAGGAACACATACATTCAGTTTCAGGACAAATACATGGATTTCTAAGAAAACTCTGGATACCCAGTAGTATAAGACCAAGTTGTAAAATACAACTTACGCTGCTGATTTCCACAAGATCAATGTTGCATGTAATGATTATAACAAGGTATCCATCAGCGTTCCCAGATTTTTAATTAATTTTCGGAAAAGATTGTTTTTTTTTGTATAAAGTGATTCAAACCTAAACAATACATTTTTCTGATTGAACTTAATTAGAATAAGCGAATGGAAAATTTTACTAGAAGGAAATCTATTATTAATACTTTCTTTAAACGTCTGAATTTCCTTCCCATATAGGAAAAATTGCTAAATTTAAACTTGAAGCATTTAAACTTATTATGTAACTGCACCTTCAATTTTATATTGTGAAAAAAAACATCACTCGAATTTCGTTCCTCTTAAGAAGAGGATTTAAAAAAATATGCATGACTAGATCGCATGACCTTGTTCTTCTGGTTCCAATAGGTAAAATGGTAAAAAGCATTGAAAAGACATTTAAAAAAATTTAATAGTAACGGAAAATGTGAAAAAAATAACTACCTACATATTTCGAAAATTCCTTTTTTTTTTATTTTTTTTATTTTTTTTTTGTTATGTAGTAATACTATGAAGCACTTATGTGTTTCAACAAAAATTGTTCAGCCAGCTACAAAGTATATAAAAATAACCCAAAAATATGAAACTCCTCAACAAACAAATAAACTCAGATCACTCTTTCCCTTAGTAGTTTTCGCTTGAAACAAAAAATAAAATAAAATCAAGTAACTATTTAAGAATTATTAAAACATCAAACAAACGAGGATTAATCAAACACATTTAAGAAATTTTTTTGAAAATTAAAAAAAATTAAGTCAGGAACAATTAAAGTTTCTCCCCTAATTTTTTTCTTGCGATAAAGGTACTATAGAGCAAACAAATTTCGAGATAACAATCAAACATGAAATTACGGAAAACGGCTGTTACGATTTTGATGCCCGTGTAAATATCGTAAACTAATTCACTGTTTGTTAAACGTCAAATAAAAACATACATACTTCCGTCCGACTCCTTTTTTTTACATTTTTAATATTTTCTTTTAAATTTTATCTTACCTCGGCCATTTTAATTATAATTAATGTTTCTAAAATTTATTTTTTTTTCTTTCAAATTAATTTTGTTTTTTGAAAAATGTTGACGCAAATTATACCGTATTTTTACGATTTAAATTCATGTGGGAGAGTAGATTTGTTGGAAAAGATTTCTTATACTAATATTGACAGTTCGTTTACGACATATAGCCCAGGAATTTTGTGCTTAAGTTGTAAATTTTGGTAATAGGATCGAAATTTTGTGGGATTGTAGAGCTAAATAGAAGAAATATTTGACGAAAAATCCCTACTTCTAGCTGTTGAGGAATCCGAGTAATCAACTTTGAAAAAAATACTGGTTAAACAAATAATAATAATAATGATAATAATAATAATTGACAAACTTCTAGTGAAATTTAAATAATTTAAAACTAGTTTTTATAAGGTAGGATACTTTTTTTTTATAAATAGTACCTAAGAGAGAAGTATAATTTTATTTTTTGAAAGTTGAAAAATGGAAATTTCGCCAATTTTTGTCTAGTCTTTTCCGTAAAAATTTAATTTTGATTAATTTAAAAAAAAAAAACAAAAAGGCAGTATTTTTTCCAAAATGTTTGTTGCATCCCTTAGTAAAAAAAAATATTTAATTTAAAGAAAAATCATGAGAAAAAATGTTACTCTATTAAAAAGTAAAAATATAAAGGTATATTTTAGAGACTTGAAAAATACTTTCAATAACACGGAATCACTTCTAATATACATAAAATCGTATGGTTTTTGTAGATATTTTACAGTTACATTTGTATTTTTTTACACAAAAACTTAAGCAAAATTAACATTTTATTAATTTTTTCATTGTATCTACACTCAAAATGAAATTTTAAGCAAAATGTAACAAAATATAGTCTCAATTTTGCTCACCATTCAATTTCGCATATTTTTGTTCTGCAGATAGTTCTGGAATAATACCAATATATTCCATAACGAATCATGAACAAATATTTAGGGTTCAAAAATAAGAAAAAAAAAGTTAAATAATTTCCCAAATAATACAAAATTTATAAAAGCATGAATTTGTATAAATTTTTTTTGTATTTAAAATTTGATAACATTTTTAAAAAATGTTGAGGAAGTGAAAACGTAAACTGAATATTTGAAGTTTTAACAAATTAAAAATATAAAAACAACTAAAACAATCCGAAATACGTCAAATGATGCAAAATTTTATTAAGCATAAGACAAAAGACTTTTTTTTTAAATATAGTTCCTTAAAATTGGTAAAAAATTTAGTAAGCGTTGAATTTTTATAGTGAATGGATCTTTATAAACAAAATTTTAACTTTCTTGTCTATAAATTAAGTTTAAATCGTTTAAAATATTTTTTCTGAAAATTTTTAGAATTTACTCAAGAAACAACCATGATAGAACATGATTTTGGAGTTAAAACAAAATAAAAAAAATGTAGCGGTAAATTTTTAAAATTATGTAAGCATTTCAAGTCACTGAAAAATTAATGTTTTTTGGATTGCATAACAATTTTATTTACATAGTAAATTAGATTTTTTTTGAGTTTTTGAGTAGTTGGCCTAAAATTTGATCCGCTGTTTCCAGCCGTCAAATTTGTCAAATTTCTCTAAGATTCAATCAAATTAGGTTTTAAAATGATTTCCAACGGAAATAATTTTTAAAACTAGCACTTTAATTAGTTTTTACCTCTTAGGAACATTTCTTAACATTTTGTTCAAGTTTTGTACAAACCAGTATTGGAGTCATTTTTAAATAAAAGAATACATTTGGGCGCATATTTTAGGACACTTCAAACACAAACTTGACTCAAATTCTGACTACTACCACACTTTATTTAAAATTTTGAAATTTGGGACCATGTTCTGACCTTAATTGTGAAGCCCCTGTTTAAAGTTAAAAAATAGGCTACTGAATTCAGCATCCCCATATCATTTAGTGTAAGAAATTTCATTAATATGGGAAATAATTTTTGTCGCCGAAATTCAATAATCTATAATCAACTGAATTCTAATTTTGTTGGTACAACAACAAATAATTGGATTCATTGATTTAAATATTGCTAAGCAAACACATTCTTTTATTTAAGAGATGCAATTTTCGGTGATCAAAAGTTATTTGGTAGGAGTAAAGTGCCCCTAAATTTAATGAAAATTATTCGAACTGCAATATAACGGTCACCAGATCTCGCAGAAGTCTTTTTTTGTTATTATTACGAATTCACAAATAAATGTTGGTAAAGTTTCACTTTTTTATAGAGTTTCCTCGATTCGATAAAAAAATTACCACTACCTCTCCTCTGATTTGTTTCAAATACCAAATTCACCAAAAATACTCAATACTAAATGTGGTCGGTCAATCCTAAAAACAACTGTGTTATTAAGTTGTTATTGCGCTTTATATCTAAATAACACACTAAACAAAAAAAAATCTACAAGCGCTGCAACAACAGAAACAAACGGAAATAACTTAAAAATAAAATAAAATCAATACAAAATACAACAAAACTCAAAAAACAAAACCTATTAATATGTACTTTCGCACGAAAGTTGATTCCTTTATTTGGGACACCAACAGAAAATACTCGTCCTTGAGGGAAGAGAAAATAGCACAAAGCTTACACACACACAACACATCACAGTCACAGAAGTATGTGGCGAAAAAAACTGCAAAAGGAGGACAAGAAATCCACAACCCAAAAGGGAAACTATTCATCTCTGCCCTTGTCTTCAGTAATAAATTACCTACAGTTTTCGGACAATCGCCCACACTTTCAACGATTCCATATATCCTTGAGCGAGTTAAACTTTATGGTGACGATCTGATTTTTTTTGTCAAAGTAATTCTTTTGAATTGTATTTCTTTGCAGACCTGTGCTAAATCATTTATTTAAGTTAAAACGATCGATAATTTCAAGTATTTTGTTGGTTTAAGGCCGTGCTTTTAACAAACCAATATAATTTTGAGAACGGTTAACGAAAACAAATGGCTCCGAGATATAACTCCTTAATGAAATGAACCAACTAAACCAACAACGAAATAACTCCCCAAATTACAATTTTTTTACATTTTGAAATTAGTCGCTAGCAAGTTCGAGGATGAAATACATTAGTCCCCTAATAAAAAAATTGCATATTTAATTCCCCAAATCAAGGTCAGGGCTCAATTCACTGTGGGCCAAATCAAGGTTTCAAGGAAACTTTGATTCGAAAAACAAAACTAACATTTACTTAAGATAAACAGGCGTCAATTCAAGCTCCTGACAGGCTAGCCAAAACCAGAAAAGCAGACCTCAGAGAGTACTCTTTCGGCAAATTGAGAGAAACCACTTTACTAATGCTAAATACATTCAGGATGATTCAGGGAGGTATCCTACACCTAGCCTTCCCCTCAATCCTCTCCTTACACCTACCTACCCACATACTGGTCAGCGCAATTTCCCAAAAGAAAGATGATCCAGAAAATTTTATCAACATACGTTGTGTATTTTTCGGAATATTGATTAAAAGGTGTTTTAATAAAAATGACGACTAGATCATACATAACATTTATAGGCACGATATTTTTGTTGTCATAATTTCTTTTCTTTGTCAAATTGTATAAAATACCGCTTGGTGTCAGAATTTGCCACTTTGGTGTTTGGTAAGCCTGCACCATCAGGCTATAGTGATGCTGATAAAGCGATAACGTATCAATCTATATCAACAGAAGGTTTAAAGTGCCTTTCACATGAGCCGCGAACTGCGAATGCGAATAAATTTGTTTAGGTAATTCCAAGCTAAAATATCAACAAATTCTTATTTTTACTTTTAAACAAACTGAATAAACGGTCTTGTCTAAAATAAAAGTATCCCACGCCTCTTTCCCCCTAGATACCGCACGCGCTGGGGTCCATTTACACCGAGTATTACGGCAACTTCGATTGCAAGTCATATCGGAACTTATGCATTACAATTTTTAGGATGAAAAATAAAAAATAAAAAAAAATATTATTTTATGCTGAAGCCAGATAACACACAGCTTCCTTCCAAACGCGACGCGAGCATCAATGAGAAAAGAGGTAGGGTCTGCTTAATTCAAGCAGTTAGAAAAAATAAAAAGAAAAAAGTAAATCTAGGAAAAACCGAAAATGGGATCATGCTTAAGCAGATCAAAATTAAGAAAGTCAGAAATATAAAAAATAAAAATAGTTAAATAATAAAATCTTAATTGTGAATTTAAAGGAAATAGGGTGCTAAGGCATTTGTTAGTTTAGTGGAGTTTGTAGTTTCAGTTTCTCTTTGTATTAAATATTTAAGTATTCATTTCTATACTACATTATTTAGGAGGAATCATAAAGAAGCCTTTTCTGTGTGATCTTGTTGTGATTATAATCAAAAATATTTGAGTTCGAATTTACTTCCCTTAACATTCTAGTAACTGGTTCATTTCTGCCGTAATCAGTTCTGTGAGAGGCTAGATGGAATTGGGGTACTGATCAAACAGAGTGTGAGTTGATGTTAATACTCATTACCTGAAGGAAGGCAGAAGAATCAGTTGCACCAGAAAGAATTTGGTGCACAAAAATTACATCAGCTACTTCACGACGTTTTTCAAGAGATTGTAAATTAATGAGACATAGTCGATCTTGATACGGATGTAAGTTGAAGTTGTCAACCCATGGGAGTCCCCTAAGAGCGAAGCGGAGAAATCTGCGCTGTATTGCTTCGATTCGTTTTATATGCACAAGGTGAAAGGGGGATCATACTTGGCTAGCATACTCAAGTAAAGGTCAAACAAAGGTTTTATAAAGAGGCTTCGTAACGTAGGGATCTGAGAACTCCTTAGAGCAGCGTTTAACAAAACCAAGAGCGGAGTTAGCCCTAGAAATTATGTTGTCATAATGGGATCTGAAGTTGAGCTCACTATCACAAATTACACCTAAGTCCCGAATGGTTGTAACTCTGGAAACAAGGACATTATTTATATAATAGTCCCGTGGTGGTGAGCGTAAACATTTACGGGAATATATGATGGCTTGGCATTTACTGACATTAAGCTCTAAATTATTTTGTTGACACCAGACAAAAAAATTATTCAGGTCATTTTGCAGAGGTAAAAAATCGCTAGATGAAGAAATTAGTCTAAAAATGTTCATATCATCCGCGTACGTCAAAAGTTCCGAATACTGAATCACAGATTCCACGTCATTGATTGTGAGGTTTTCAAAAGAAAACACGCCTTAAAATTAAGTTAAATTCCTAAATTAAGCATTTTTATATTTTCTACCCGACCAACGAGATATTTTCTGCGAATTGTCGAAACACTCATTCGCAATCCACAACATCAGGACGCATTCCACAAATCTGCGAATGAAAAATTCGTTCGAATTTAACCTCATTTTTTTAGCACCTAGAAGAAACTGTCAAAATTCGCGTCCATTCGCAATTCGCAGTTCGCTATTCGCAGCTCGTATGAAAGCCACTTAAGGGTGCGTGCCTAATTAAGAGGAAAAACGTTGCGAGCAGCTCTGGAAAGCAAACTCGCAAGTGGACATAGTCTTGAGAGTATCTCACTAGGAGTTGACTTTTTAATTCCCGACATTTGCATTTCTTGAGAGTTTCTCTCAAGTGGGTACATGTTTTTATCATTCGTCGATATACCAGAACAGTAGACAATTGAGAAAAAGAATCAATTCATGTTATGTAGAAATATGAATCATTCGAAGATTTTTAGAAAACTGCTGATAAATCATTTCGCGATAGGAATAAAAACTTAAAACTGAGCTTTCAGTCTGACCTCTGTATCGTGCACATAAAATGCCTTAGCTAACGAATACCAGAAATCTATGTAGTGTTACCAATATAAACACTCATGTACTGGCATGGCTCTCCTTAATTTTGTATCTTTTTTAAACACAGTCTCTAGTGGGTCTAACGAAATGTTCAACTTCACTAAACGTCAAACTGCAAAACTGTCAGAATTATCGAGTACTTTTAATTTGAAGCTCTATTGTAAAAGCCCACCACACTGTTGAATTGACGATGACAGTCTATAGCCGTGTTTTGTTGAAAATTATACACAGCCAGGCAAAGGCTTTTCAACAAAACGGGTCGGAACAAACTGGTTAATAAAGCTCCTTTTGTATAAAAATTCCATAGTTCCAAACTGTTCCAAAGCACTGTTCGCTAGTCGCATTTGACTGCAGAAAAAAGGTAAAGTTATTGGCAGCTGGTGATTGTTGTTGCACTGCGTGTAAAATTTCAACTGGCTGGCTGGCAGCTTCTCAACAAAACACAGCTTATATCTATGTCTTAACTTGTTTTTTTTTACTTATTAAAGAATAAAACAGCTGCAGACTTTATTTCACTTCTTTCGATAGAAACCAGCGGAAGAAATATAGCTATCAAGAGGACACGGTTATGAAAGTACTCTCAGGAAAATAATTCTCCAAATTTTAACAGGCAACTCCCAATAGTAATAATACTCTCAAATAGACAGCCACCCAGGAGTAACTCTCAAGTGTTTATAAGCGAAAGTACTCCCAAATGGACACGCACCTTAGAAGATATTAAGGTGCGTTTCCATTTGAGAGTATTTTCACTAAAAAAAACTCGAAAGAGACTCAGATAGCTGTTTGTTTTTCTGTGAGCTAATTTCGGCACAGGTTCCATTTGCTAGTTTTACTCTCGAGAGCTGCTGGAGATTTGTTTTCTGCAGTCTTTTTACTATTAAGTGGATTCGCACTTATATGCAGCAATCTGATACCAATAAGAGGAAAGTTTTTTGAGGATGTCATTTATGTAAATAGATAACTATTGAGAGAGCGTATTACAGGTATTACAGCGTTTCATATAAAACGAGACCAAAGATAAATAATACCAGCATGCAAATCTAAAGAGCCCCAACTCATGACAGAAAATGGGTGACAGATTTGAGTTCAGCTCTCAACGCAGTGCTCTCAGTTATCTATTCACATAATTGACATCCTTAAAATACTTTCCCCTTGTAAGTATCAGATTGCTGAGTAAAAATGCGTATTTATTTAAGAGTAAAATAATTGCACTCCACTTAAAATTTTGGAGCAAAAATATCAAAAAATTAAATTTTGAAAACGTGTACCTCAAAATGCTGGCCTGATGTAGTGAAAATTGGTTTTCGGATTTGTAATCAGCACCAACACCCATGTTCTGTAACTATTGCATCGATAAAATTTGTAGAGCGACGATGTCTATTGAAACAAAATTTATATGCGCTTCGTTAGATTTTTCAACGTTTTTCGACAGTTTTTATGGAATTGATAGTTTTACAGAACATATCTCCACACCCGACTTTTATTATAGATATACTTATTCATAGTAAAGCACTTTTCGCATATAATATATAAAACATCTTGGACGATTTGTGGCCTTGAATGCCTTTTTCGACTTATTAATAATACGTCTCTTTTTCTTAATATCTGAATAAATATGGTCACCCTGAAGTTTCCTTTTTTTTGGTGTGTTGTTAGGGTCGAGGGACCCCTAATATGTGCATGCATAGCAGTAGTCCACGGGAAATTGAATCCTTTTCTCTGTCATTGCAATAGAAAGGAAATTTAAAATGCCAACATGCATATAAAAGGAGACAGAGTTTTAAAATCGAAATTCGCTTACGTCATTTAATAAAATATATAAATAGTTACAAAAATTCAGGATATCGATCCTTAGAGTAATGTCTCAAGGTAGTAAAAGTATAACAAATAACTCGGTTATGTTGCTGTTTTTCGTCAAATGTTAAGAGAATAAACAAAATCAATAATTCTAGCCTCGGTACCAAGGAGTTGTAGTTCTTTCACAAAGAAAAACAAATGATTTTAAACAAAAAAATTCAGGTACATGTTTAGAAATAGGAACAACAAGGACATTTAGCAAAGAGTTGAGCCAATGTTATTTTTTTTTCTGTGTTAACCCTACCCAGTTTTTGCAGCTATATTTTCCTGTGATTGCTGCGATATGAGATTCAGGCCAGTGAAACGTGTGTTATTTGTGTTTTATAGGGAGCAAGTGGTTAGAATAAAAAGAACAAACAAAAAACCTCTCATAGGTATTAGAAAAGAAAGCCTTAAGTAATGTATATATACAGAGAGATGGGGAACCCATAGGCCTAAGAATCCTTTAGGGATAAGCCCCAACTGGAAGGAAAAAAGTGGTCTGAGCTGGTGTTTGAATTCAGTGAACAAATGACCACACTCCACTTTTCGACATTTGGCTGGTCCGCAGGAGGTTCCGACTCAAAAGATATTCCAGTGTTTATCTTTTGGTTTTTAGTCCTTTACTTGTTTTGTCATTTCTTTTGAAAATTGAGGTAACGCAGTCTTATACCATTAAACCCAAAAAGTGGAGGAAAAACTATTAAGTATGTAATGTATCTATCTACCTACCAACCCTTAACTATTTATTTTTTACTTGCGATAAAGTTTTGGATTCGTGCAAAAAAAAAATCGAGATAACAATCAAACATGACATAACGATAATAGAGAATACCAAAAAAGTGGGTGGCAGAGTTCTGTCTGTACCTCGACCTACAGACTAAACCACTAACGCGATTTTCTTCAAATTTTGAACTTAAGGTTTTGTATCTTTACACAAGGAATTCCTTTAAACAGCATTATTTAATTTAACAAACTTTAAGCTAATATTCTTATAAAACTAAAGGTACTTGCCATACAACCGTTAAGGTAAAGCTTATTTATGTCAAAAACATCTCCAAAAATTTTGATTAAAAAAAGCTGTGGATTACTGTACATATTAGGGTGGCTTTAAATCGGACGTAGTCTTGGATAGCCCTCATTCTATTTAAAACATTGAAAAAAAAATTTCACTAATTTTTTTTTCTATGTAGAACCATTTGATGCCTATCCATCAGAGAACTTAAAAAAAAAACAATTTAAGGACCACCATAGTACGTATAGTGTACCTGTTGGTAGAAAAAAAAGTTTACCAAAACCCGTTATTAAATGTACATGTTTAGAAATACATATAACATGCAACGGTTTTCTTGATTTTCGACTTTTTCATTAACGGCTGACATGATTTCAATTAAAATTTGTATGCCAAATCTGGATCTGACCTTTAGCACCTCAGATATGAGAAATTTAATATTTGAGATTGCCATCTAACTGGTCAAAATGGTCAATTAGTCCTAGATAACTTGTAATAAAGGCTTAAAGTTTCTCAAGGTCACTCAAGGTCACGTGCGATTTCTGGCACCTCATTAAACGGAAATTTACAAAAAAAGTAGCATCCGAAAGATCTCTAGATCGTGATAAAAGGTCAACTATTAACAGTAATTGGTCAGCCATTTTCAGCTATTTTTAGTAATTGGTCAACCATACATATTTTTGAATGCCTTTTTAATGAATTTAAAAAAAAATCAAGGTCAATTTGGCACCTCATTTATGGGAAATTTGCGAAAATTGTTTACCATCTGAAAGATATCTAGATCCATATAAAAGGTCAGCTACTTTTAGTAATTGGTCAGTCATAGATTTTCTTAAAATGAATTTTTAAGTTTCTGTTCAAGGTCATTGTGATTTTTGGCACCATATTTATGGGAAATTTGCAAAAAATTAATACAATCTGAAAGGCCTTAAGGTCTATATAAAATTTCAGCTGGTTTCAGTAATTGGTCGGCCATAGGTTTGTTGTTAAGAATTTTCATCATTATGCCAAAAAACGTTCGTGACCTTGAAAAAAAAGCTTTAAAAAATGGTAAAGAAAAATCTATAGCTGACCAATTACTGAAACTAGCTAACCTTTTATCACAATCTAGAGATCTTTCGGATGCTATACTTTTTTTTTTGTAAATTTTCCTTTAATGAGGTGCCAGAAATCGCGCGTGGCCTTGAGTGACCTTGAGAAACTTTAAGCCATCATTACAAGTTATCTAGCGCTGACCAATTTCTAGGACTAGTTGACCTTTTCTGATCAATTAGATGGCATTCTTTAATATCAAATTTCCCATATGTGAGGTGCCAAGGGTCCAGAGCCGCAAAAGCTACTTTCAAATATCAATAATATTTCATATCAAATTTTAAAAAAAAAACAGTATGTTTATAAATGTGTTTTAAGATATACTCAAAATTGGCATACCAAAACGTTTTTTTTTCAAATTTACCAAAAATTTTATATATAAAAATTAGTTTTTAAAAAAATCGCTCCAACGATTTTTTTTTTTTTGCATATTTCATATGTTCTCAAGTAATCAAATGGAATACTTGAACTCTAAATGATTTTACTAGTTGTTTATATAGTTTAAAGGACAATTTAATTTATTTGAATCGATTTATTTGATTGAAAGTTATTAATTCCAAGTAATTTCAGCATTAGAGCAAGTACGTGCGATCTAGTCAGGCATTTTATTTTTTATGAGTAAGAGGCATACAAGAATTTACATTTCCTTACGGCTTTTTTCCTATTTTCCTATTCGAGTTTTAAGTTTACAACTTTCAACCCCTCAAAGCTATTTGTTGCTGTTTTTTTTTTTAATTAATCAAATATCCCCTTGTAGGAAGGTTTATTCTGGAAAACATCAACAAGAAAAACAAAACTTGCAGAGAAGTTAAATGCAGTTGATGTTAAAAAAATTGTACCGATATATCTATTGTATTGGTGAAATAGAAATAAAACATTTTCAATACAATTTCTTCTTAAGTGACGTAAGTCCATTTACTAAATGAACCAAAAGATATCGAAAAGTATATTTTTTTTTTACATTTTACTATTGCCTAATATCAGATATAACGAGCTGTGGCTGATGTGTCTAACCTTTAAGCTTAGCTTTTCTTTTGAATATGTTTATAACTTTTTTACTAGAAAAACAAAATGTCAGACAAATTTCATATAAATGTCCTTTAAAATCTTCTTAATGCTACATTTACGTATTTCCTCAAATCTTTCACTTTTTCTAAAGGTTGAATAAAAAGAAAAAAAGTTCAAGCCAACCCACAAATCAGCATAACTGCATGTTGTGTGTTTTTTCTACTACACATGAAACACAACTTGGCTTCTCCCACTCTACGACACGACAAAACTCCAAAGCGATGAATCCTTTGAGGAACGAATCTTGTTCTTGGTGCACCATCATCATCCTTTGAATGACACATTCGTTAGACTTTCTTTATATGTTTTGTAAAACCATATATTTCCCCATAAGATGGTGGATTGGCGGCATTTCCTTTTCACATTTTTTCTCCGAAACAAAATGAAAAGATAAAAAGTGGAAAAACCGACATGACACGCATTTGATGTTAATAAAATCTATAAGGGCCAGTTTTTCAGTTCACATTTAACTCTGAGCTAAGCCAGAGTAAGTTAATCCTGAAAATAACTTAACCCCGAGTTAACTCAGAAACAGTTTTTCAGTTGAGGATTTACTTTATCTTTCAGCAATCAAAAATTTAGGGCCATCGATGTGCGTAACTATGGATATTATCCTTCTTACGCATGAGAATAGAGATAGCGCCACAACGGAATTGCACTGACAAACTTTTAGTGTCGATATCGAGATGGAACTAAAAAGGAACTCAATTTGGTCTCTAAGTTAACTCACCAAAGTAGGTGTGTTAAATCGGAGTTAACTTAAACTGAAAAACACGTTTCTGGAGTTACCTCATGCTTAACCCCGAAACTAGGTTGATTTCGCACTAAGAAACTGGCCCTAAGAAATATATTTACTGAATGTTCATTACGTGTCATGAGTGGCCTAAACTTCTTTCAAAGACAAACTTTTGATGTTCATTATAAGCAAGATATATGTTGCTAAAGAAGAACCTAGAAACAGGACAAAGAAAATCAGGCTAAGGATTTACATTACTCGTAGGTACCGGTAAGGGATTAAAATGATAAAATATCTGAAGCTTTTTTTTTGTCCATCGATGTCATTAAAAAAGCTCAATTCGACTTATATAAGATGAATAAACGTTGAGCTTCCTAATATTAACAATATAATATAGGGTGTCCGCCGGGAAGGTATACTACTTTGTTTGTTTATAATTTTTGATTATGGATCTTATATTGATAAATGTTTTATTTAATTTCGGCAATTATGTATAGAATACAATATCAGGTAAATGTCCGCCTCTGTTAGTCTTACAAATGCAAGCCCTTTTGAGCACATTTTTCATTACATATTCACACATTTCACGCAGTACTTCATTAATTTCATCACGAATATTTAGTTTGAGTTGCTCAAGCGTTTCTGGTTTGTTAGCATAAACCTTGTTTTTCAGATATCCTCACAAAAAGAAGTCCGGAGCAGTCAAATCAGGCGACCGTGGAGGCCAATTAACATCACTATTTCTTGAAATAACTTGTTCTGGAAGGGGTCTCGCAGTAATCCCATTGTAATCCTGGTTGTATGCGATGTGGCACCGTCTTGTTGATATCACATGTTAATCAAGCCCAAAGCATGCAGTTGTGGCGTTAAAAAGTTTTCAATTATATCACGATATTGCTCCCCGTTCACAGTTACCGTTACGCCGTTTTCATTTTCAAAGAAGTTAGGTCCAATGATTCCTCCTGACCAAATTGCACACCAGACTGTAGATCTTGCAGTACGTTGTGGTCTTTTTTTCGAAATCATTCACTACACGATAAATAGTGCGTTTTATTGGCGCGTTGTTTCTCCTAAAAATTTCACGTAACTTTCTTATCGTCACAGTAATCGATGATTGATTTTGATAAAATATTTTAACGATAGAAACACGTTGGTTTATCGAATATTTTTCCATAATAAAATTTGCCAAGAGTCTACTTCACGACTGCCAAATATGAACTGTCAAGACTAATGTTTACCAAAATGGCGGCAAAACAAAGTAGTATACCTTCCCGGCGGACACCCTGTACATACTTTTATTCATGGGACAAATCATTTTTAAATTTTGATTGCTAAACTTACCTTAAGTTTGTTCGAAAATATTTTGATTGTAACAGTTTTTTCGCAGAATGGATTTAAGTCACTACCGTGGAAGGCGAAAACGTGTCTTTTCATCATTTCTACATGTCAAATTTGATGTAAAAACATTTTATGTTGTAGTACGACCACTTTTAGCATTAATTTTAGCTAGGATCACAATCATTATGGCATCAAATAAGATTAAGAAATTAAAAAAAATAGTAAATTTTGAACTCACAAAAGTATCAGTTAGCGAAGAATCGCCCAAGTTTTTGTTTATGAAGAGTTAGTCGTGTGTTGGTTGCGGTAAAATAATATTTGAATCTTAATGTATGGTGAGTTATGCTCTGAGCTTTTTGACCAGGCTTTGCAAAGTGTGCATTGCGACAAAACGCCACTACAGTTACATCCGCCATAGAGGTTAGCTGTTCGGTCTGATAAAAACTTTAGACTTTGTGTACTAGGTATATAAATTAAAGATATTTCCAGCTGTAAAGTCAAATCGGATACGTTTTTGTATCGATTTATAGTAAAATTCCCTTCCCGCTGTGTGATAATTGATTTATTCAAAGATTACCTTCTTGCCTTTTCACTATCCTTTACTGCTTCTGCTAAGCTCTTAAGATATAAACAAAAATGTGTAATTAGGTCCAAGCTATAGTATACAGAGTAAAAATAAATTCAGTCTTTTGGGGGCATATTTATATTTTTATAGGTTTCTGGCTAAGAATACTCAATTCGGAACAGTGGTATTATTAGATCAAAAACAAAAACAAAAACAAAAACGAATACATTTTTCCAATCAAAATATATATGCGCCTGGGTGAAGAGAAGTCTCTTGTGTAATTTAAGAAATAAATTTGCTGCCATAAATCATGACATAGCACAATAAGCCATCAAATTGTCGGCTTGTTGTTGTTTATGCAAAAAGCTGAAACAAAATCGCTGCCTGCATAGGAAATTTACTTCGCGCCATCATCACTCCTCAACCTTATAGAGTGTCATCTCCCAGTAGCAAAGTGGAGGAAGTAGATGCCAAAGGGATGGGGGCATGGGCAAATTTGAAAAAGCCGTTCTTCTCTTTTAAGACGAGAGCATAAGAGCCTTTTGTGCTAGCACTCGACAATGTTTATGTGGTACAACTACACACTGGCACCTAAATCTCGTTCGACAAGGAAGTAACTATTGCCTGACAATAATAATATTTGTAACGTAATAATTGTAACGTTTCTCACTGAAATGGCAATGGCGGGCGGATGGAATAGAGTAAGAAACTCACATCCAACCAAAATGGAAGCCAGTTAAGGATTGAAGGTCAAGGAAAATAAAAGAAGCATGGACATAAAATTTAAAAGATAGCCAGCAGCTGCCGATGCCAACAACAGGAAGATAACGGAAAAAACAACATAACAACAACAAAAACAAGATCAAGAAAAACAACTATTATAGGTTAAATCCAGAAAATGAATAAATGAACGAATGAGTGAAGAAATTACCATAATGCCTGAATCAGTTTAATCAAAAATTGACTTCAATTTTCAATAGATACATTCATTCATCTATCAAAAACTCCCAATATCCCGAGTCCCTATGGAAAGATAAAAACAAAAACACCAAAAAATCCCTAGCAAGTTTTCTATACCTACTCCCTGTATTCACATCCGGATCTACACATCCTACAGTTCCAGTTACTTAAATGTGCACACACATAAGTACACACACACGTATAACATTTTCCCTTGAATTCCAGAGCCATAACACCACAATCCTTCTGAATTTGCTTGCTATCCATGCATGAGTACCACAACGAGTTCTTGTTTCCAACAACCGCCATCCGCCATCCGCCACCACCACCACCACCACCACCATCACCATCACCGCCCAACGAACATCGTACTCGTGCCGTTCCGTTGCGTTATTGACATTGGCATTCACCATCAACTTGCCATCGACATATTCCCTAAAATACCGTACATTTGTATCATGGCGAAGGTGGTGTGGTGGCTTGGTTTTTTGGTGCCCTGCTGTTTGTCGTCGTCGTTGTATCGCCTCTATACCATTTTGGTCCATTCTGTTCAGCTTTTTGTTTTTGCATATTGTTCACGTGTGTTTCGGTGGCAAACAGTATTTTCTGCATCTTCATTTCAACAAACAAGACGATAGCGCCAAAGTATAATCTTTGGTCTTCACTTCCGCTCTCTCTTTTTCTGTCTCTGTTCCTGCACTCAAGGACTCAAGTTCATCGGATGACAGCAGTAATTTGTGGTCCTCCTACCTGGTGGTATTTGCTGGTGGCAAAAGAAGAAGGATGATGATGACACACATGTTTGGAGGAATTGTACGTCGAGTAAGTCGAAACTTAACCAAAAAATATTCATTCCATTTTTATTAATTTTTTTTCTTTCTCAGCCACAAATTAGTGTTCATCTTTTGTTCATGCTTATTTATATTCTGTGGGATGTGTCGTTTAAACGAAGTTAACTTGATTTCGACTTCATTAAAAGCGAAGAACATACAAATTAGAGATTGTTAATGTGTTGATAAACAGAGTGACAGAACTGCATGTTATAAGATGGACCTAATTCAAGCTAAATCATAAAGAAACGAAAATTAACTCAACGATATGTCAAATGGCCTACCTACAGATAGTGAAATTAAGTCAAAGAAGGTATATGAGTACCTACACACATTATCTGCAGTCAGATTAGAAGTCGTATTTTGTTCGAGTTAGTTACACATTTTAAGAGTTCACCATCAATATAATAGGGATATGATGAACTGAAGATAGTTTCATAAATAAACAAATCTAAAACTTAATTTTCAAAATTGGCAGTTAGCTAGGAAATAATTATCGAGTACCATGTGCAAACGCAACCTATAACGAAAATATTTATGCAATGAATTATAATTATAAAAGTGTGTAAGACAAATTGTTATACTTAGTACATATTTAGAAAGAGGAAATAAAAGTTCAGTTCACTTCCAACTATAACCCTGAGTACATCACATAAACTGGCGACGACGACAAGATCCAATAACCAAAGAAGATTTTTTTTCTGATTTTGTGGGATTCGACGTGATAACCAAGCAAAAATGTATTCCAATCAAGGATCTAAATTTTAGATTAACTTTGTTTTTAACGTGATTTCAATAAAATAAATCAAGACAACTAGCCCTTAAAATGGATGGCGCTTAAGTTGTATACCTATACATTACCGCTAAAGTAGATGATTTATTTTCGACTTCGGTTGGATATAAATTTTGAAACTTAAGTGAATAGGAGGGTACAATGGTGTGCTTAGAAGTGTTTGGCGTAAGCCTGCATGGAGCCGCTATTGGTACAGATCTTGGTGGTAGTAGCAAATAATCGAATGAGACCTTGGAGGACTGAAGTGGAGAAGGGTTTCGTGTGAACAGTGGTTGATCACGAGTTAGTCGGTCCTAAGTTCAAGGCGAAAGCCGAAAATTTTCAAGTTAATTGATTTTATTGAAACAAGCTATTTAAAATATACAAATAAATATATACAAACAAATATTTGAATAAAATATTTTTTAAAATATATATTATTTTAAAAGCTATAAAACTATTTTAAGAACTTGACAAATTTTGAACGAAAGGGAATACGGTTCCAATTCCGTAACCTGTTGAGTATCCGTTTGTTATTAAAAATGGGCTTTTTGCTCATCCTGGCAACAGGAACGACCATAAAGAAGCCGTCGAGAGACATCGAAAGAGTTTTCTTTTCTGTTTTATAGTCGTACTACCATGGAAGTCTTTCGAAGAGAGATATGGTAGACGGACTAGAAGAGCATGACATTAACTGTTGTGTCGATATTTTCTCCTCGGACCTTGAAAATTTATGGTGGGATTACGCAAACTTCTCAACAGGCCGTACCGACATCCGCAGCTGGTCTCCAAGGTGAAGAGTCTCTAGTCGATAGAATAATGTAGGTAAGGGAAGTCGGCAAATTAGATCCGTAACTTCGGGATAAGGATTGGCTCTGAAGATTTAGATAGATGGAAGCAATAACATGGTTTATGTACTTGATCTGGGTAAATAAAAATTCTTAACCAATTGTGGAATTTCCTTGCTAAAAATCTTAAGATATATCATTTGGTATGTTCTTTTTGATTTATAACGACTATCAATTAACAATCAATTCAGAACTGGCACGGACTTGGGGAATCCGACTGTCTAATTAAAACAAAGCATTATGATGGCCCTAACGGGTGTTGACACAATGTGATTTCTGCCCTGAATGTTCAAAGTGAAGAAATTCAAGTAAGCGCGGGTAAACGGCGGGAGTAACTATGACTCTGGATGTCACCAAAGCCTTTGACTCGGTGTCTCATCCAACAATCATTGAGACCCTCAGGTCATATGGTGCTCCAGCAAAGTGCGTATAGTATGTTGAAGAACTCTACCGGAACTCTACGACTCGTATTCAAACCGCTGATTGGTCCTCCAACCCAATAAGTCCTAAGAGTGGTGTCAAACAAGGCGACCCACTATCACCAATGCTGTTCAATATGGTTATTGACAGGCTAATCAGGACACTTCCAGCGGACATCAGCTGTAAACTGGGTTCAGCGTCAGTAAACGCTATTGCCTTCGCCGATGATCTAGTCCTCTGTGCGTCGACCCCCCTTGGGCTGCAAACTCTGCTGAACCATACCAACACCTTCCTGGCAGAGTGTGGTATGCATATCAACGCTGCCAAATGCAAGACCATCAGCATCAAGAGGCAAGGCAAGCAGAAAAACACAATCATCGACAACACAACACTCAAGATCGGCAATCAGAACCTACCGGCTCTCAAGAAAACCGATTCGCTGAGGTACTTGGGTCTAGATTTCTCACCGGATGGAAGATGCGAGATCAATATCCCGAATGGACTCGTCTCCAGACTGGAGCGAGTTACTGGGGCACCTTTAAAACCCCAGCAACGCCTCCATGTCCTGCGAACAGTGCTGATTCCCCAGCTTTACCACCAGCTCACCCTTGGTAGTGCGAACATCGGGGCGCTTAACAAAATTGATAGGAAGATCAGAGCAGCAACAAGGAAGTGGCTGGACCTGCCTCATGATACCCCGGTAGCCTACTTCCATGCACCAATCGAGCAAGGCGGGCTAGGTGTACCTGTTGCAGTAAGGCTCTCAGCTCCCCTAATCAGGTTGCATCGCCTGAGGAACATCAATCTTCCCAACCTCGATGGAAACGCCTCTGCGAACATATACTTAGCCAAGGAGATTGATGCAGCAGCGAGAGTGCTGAGGATCGCCAACACCAATATCCAGTCATCCGCTGATCTCGCCAGCTACTGGTCAACCAAGCTTCACTCCTCGGTTGATGGGAAAGGCCTTGCAGACGCCAAAAACAGCAAGCAGTCCCATCGCTGGATTCGTGAGCCCACGAAGCTGCTCACAGGTAGGGATTTTATCCATTGCATTAAAACGCGTATCAACGCCCTACCTACCAAATCGAGGACTACAAGAGGACGCTCCAGTCAAGATAGGATGTGCAGAGCAGGTTGCCCGAAGGTTGAAACACTTAACCATATCGCCCAACAATGCCCACGAACACATGGACCGCGCATCGATAGACACAATAGCGTCATCAACTATCTGCGACGAGGAGCCCACCAGAAAGGCCTACTTACGTTTGATGAACCAGTTATCGCCACAGAGGATGGTCCTCTCAAACCGGACCTCATCATCAAGAATGGAAACCGTGCGGTCATCGTAGATGCTCAGGTGATAACTGATTCCTACTCCCTCGAGCAAGCTCACCGAAACAAGGCAACATCATCTTCTTGATGTTGAAGAGCTAGTATTTACATCCGCCACCCTCAACTGGAGAGGCATGTGGTCCAAACACAGCCTACAAGAACTGCTCGACCTGGACCTGGTGAAGAAACCTCCCCCCCTCCATCTTTATCCCTACAGACGAAATGAACATGCTGCCTACGTTTAGGCACAATTCAGTACGACCACTTGATGGATCCTGCGTGGATCCCAACGTCGTGTTAAAAAAAAAAAAAAAAAAAAATAGCCAAATGCCTCGTCATCTAATTAGTGGCGCGCATAAAAGGATTAACGAGATTCTAATGTCCCTATCTACTAGAACCGAATTGGGGCACTTTGATTTTCGGTACTCCTTGGACCTTCTGATGGACCAAATGAGTCTGATTATCTAAAGTGGTTCAAAAGTGCCGAATTGTGAACCTCCCCGTGGTGGTATCTGGTAATGCGTCTGTGAAGACGGGACTAGTAGCCAAAAGAGATGCTATGAAGAAATTACCCAGAACATGATGAACTTGTTCACTTGTTCATTTGAATGAAACTAAACTATTCACCTGAGACATACTCTTGGTGAACGGACCTATTGGGTCAGTTGCAGCGAATCACAATAGGCTATGGCATAAGCGAATTGTTAAGCCCATAGCCGTTCAATTTATGCAAGGAATATCTTTCCTGCTTTCCTGCAGGTTCTACGGAACAAAGCGAAGACTAATCAAATAAACTGCAGTCGTTGTTCGTAGTGAGCAAGGCTGCGCATGGCAAGTAATTGGTTACTAACGTTTCCATAACTTTAGTAATTGTTTACCTTTGCAAAGCAGAACTGAAATCAGTGAATAAAAGGTGCTACGGGATCACAAGAATGTTCCCTGCTAATCCAGCCCAGCCCTCTTGTGATATGGGCTGGCTCCTTTGGGGAGGAGTGCCGTAGTGGCTGTGGTTGTACCAAATTCGCGGTAAGTCATTAGTGTTTGTACCACTTTTGATTAGATAACCAAAACCTCACCAAGGTGAGTTTGCTCTGCAGGGCAAAATCTTTGGAAGTTGACCTAACACGCTTCCAATGGTGGTGCATGGTCGCAATGGGGGTTCTTCCACTTGTACATGGATGAAAAAACCCTCATGCTAAAGCAAGTGTCTCATTGTTGGATGCTTGTGGTTAACGGGACGGCCAGTTCTTAACTGGTGCTCAGGTATGGTAGGCCATACCGTGGAATTAAGCCTTCTTGGCAGGAGTCCACGTGAAAACCTACGTAATATCTGTCCCTATCTACTGGTGGTAAGATTGTCGATGGAAGTGGCATTGTTAATGCTAATTCCTCCAATGACGATGTTGGAGAAAAAACGAGCATGATTAAGAGGGAAGTCATTGATTTGATAAGCGGTGGTGAGGTTGCTCCGAAAGTTTCTCTGCAGGTTTCAGAGATAGCGGCGAGCTATGAATATCTCATAGTAAAGCTGTTGTCTGATAACGAAAGGCTAAAAGGGCGCATCGACATTTTAGGGAAGAGAGGTAGTTGCTGTTTTTCTGCCCCTGTTTCTGTCCCTGTTCCGACTTTTTTATTTATTTTTTTCAAAGATCGTATTTAAAAAGTCTACACATCTCGCTTGTTATCGAGCTGTTCTTAAGGGGAAAGGCTGGACTTGAGGATTTGGAAATTCCGCCATTACAAGAGCCCAAAATAAGCATCAAATTATTGCATCATTAGTTTTTTGAAATTTTGTTTGGGAAGGTGTGGTGGACGCAGCTTGACGTCAAGGTATCACCTCCTCAATCACCTTCCTCTTGACTTCTTCTGGGGAATCTTCTTTCCCCGAACTATCAACGACCAAGTCTCCACAGGCTTGACAGGCTCCACATCAGGCAATTATGCCTGAAGCTTACCTACCAAGCCAACAGGAACGGTAGCCGATGCCACCTGGGCGAACGAAGGCCGCTCAGACACTTCCATGCCCATAGGCACGCCCAAAGACTTGATGGATCCAGATCCACCAACACCCCCACGCGAACCTACAGGCACACTATTAGGAGGGATCGAGCCCCCCTCCAGTCTCCCCCTGAGCCTTTCATTTACTCCCGAAAGTCCCATAATAAGGGCCTCATACTTTGAGGCTAGCTCCACAATACGGCCGCCAACCTCAGGACACTCGCCAATCAAGCCTGCCATCAACAGCTTGATCTCAGAGCACCTCGCCATAACCTTAGCAAGGGTCAGACTCTCATCCAAACCCCCACCAACGCCAGACGAGGGACCCGAGCCGCTCGTAGATTCCTTTACAGGAGGAGAAGGTGCCTTAGGCTTCTTCTTCTTCGCCCCCTTGGAGCCCTCACCAGCAGCAGCCGGAGTCCCCAGAGGACCACCCGAAGCGGCAGAACCCCCGATCAAGGTCTTTTTAGGTACCTTAACGAGCGGCACCACCACCTCCGGAGGGACCCCCGAAACCCCCGGACCATCACCAAGGGAAGCCACCAAGGGTGCTCCAACTGAAGCAGCCGCCGCCACACCCTCATCCCTCACAGAAACCCCCGCAGCAGTCTCACCCACCACTGAAGGTGGAAGAGGGACCTCCAGGATAACCTTCTTGGAACACAACGAGTCGGAGGCAGAAGAGTCTGCCTTAGCAGACTTCTCCACCTGCCGCTTCCTTGTCCCCTTAGAGGAACCCGCCCCGTCCTCGGTATCCATGGCAGAATCCACCACAGAGCTCGCCGACGAGACAGGTTCCTGTCGTTCTCCTTTCGACCTCTTCTTCCCCTTCTTCTTCCTGGGATTGGCAGCAACCTCAGGCTTCTCCGCACCCTTCTCCTTCATATATAGCGACCTATCTGGCTTAGGAGGCCTCTTGAACACCTCAACCTCGCTATCGAAGTCGGAGGTAATACCCCCGAGTCCGTCAGGGGAAGAATCCCCCCCCATATTTGAGGAAATTTCTAAAAGAAAACTCAGCAAAAGAAGACAAAAGCTCAAAAACGCTCAAATCGGCGGGAAGAGCCGACAATTGAGGCCGAAAAAAAAATTTCCGAAGGGGGGGACCCCTCTGACCCCAAAAAAAAAAACTTTTTTTTTCTCAAAAAAAAAGTTGACCTGGCAACACTGTTGCCAAAAAAAAATGTGTTCCTACCTGGCAATGCCTTTGGTGAACTTAGTGGAAAATTCCACTTCAGTGCAATCTAAGTGCACCGCACCTGGGTTTATCTAATTATACAGGGAATAGTCCAAAAACAAAAAAAACAGTTCGTCAACAATCCAATTTGTTCGAAAACAAAAAAATTAAAATTGTTCGAAAACAGTAATCAAGGGAATCAATATCAAGCGGGTTCGTCAACAAGTCAAATAGTTGGTAAACAACCAAATTAGTATTAAGCAATAAATTGCTCGATAACAAGTCAATGTACAGGCTTAGTTCGTCAACAAGAAATTATATTTATATAAATTAAATAGAAAATAATATGAAAAAAAAACAGCTCACCCAAGCCAATTACGGCAATTTCAGACGAGGATATCTCCTCCTCCAAAAATCCGAGAGTAACGAAAGATCCGTCAAAATGACCGCAGACTTGAACACTTCCAAAACATCACTTTTCACAACCCAGAACTGTCAAAAACCACTTGAAAAAAATTTACCACTAGAGCACCAAAAAACACAACCTAACGCTTCCAGAGTTAACATAGAAGTGACAAGAATCGACAAGCAAACACACAGGGTTTTCATCGTTCACTACAACAGCTTCAAGGCCACGGTTGTCCGCGAATGAATGCATGTGCCCAGGAAGCGCCCTCACCTAACCATGAACAAGGTAAGGTTCCTGCAACAGGGCAAAGCTACACTGCGTGCTAGAAAGCAACTGTTCTAACTCAAAGATGGCTGCCCATTAAGTCGTCTTTTCCCAGTTTTCCACGAAGTGGAAACGGAGACCTAACTTTGGAATTCCTCCTTGGTGACTTTGCATAAGTTCAGCCAATACATACATTTGCGTCCAGCCCAAAAATCGCAGCACTACTGCCAATCAACCCAACCAACCTATCCATGTAGCAAAGGCAAGGCTCGATATCGTGCTCATACTTGCAGTAGACACTACAAAGAAACACCCTACCAAAAACACCTTCTGCACTTACACAGATCCCGTATTCACTCTCGTCAACCAACATGCAGCAAAGGAGAAGTGCTTAATGTAGCAGCGGCCACCATCGAGAGCATCGACCACCCGATCACTTGCCTCAACAATGACATTTACTACTCCATCAGCAGACTTTTCCCAGGGTGAAGTCAAGAGACTAACCTCTTGATCAAATTCCTCCTTCAATAAAATGTTTGGAAAATTCAAACTATAGAGATCAGCCATGAAATCTTCCGAGGAAATCATTTTGTGAACCCCTCTTACAACCATTTTTTACCAACTTTCTTCTTAGCTTTGACTGACAGGCCAACCTCAACGAACTTGGAATTTTTCAGGACAACTTCCCTCTCCTTTTCAGAAGGCAACGTAATACTCGTAACTACGTTGCCATTCTTCATTTGTGCAACATTTCTCACCCTAACACCTAAGGAAGGAGCAACTTCCTCAACCACTTTTTTGCGAATAGCCTTAGCCGATTCACCACCTGCGCTTTTGACAACGCAAGAATAAACCTGCTCCGGCTTCTTCACTTTGAATTCTGCCGGGGAAACAACAGGACCTACCGGATTGACCACCTGGGCATATGATGGACGTCCCAGTAAACCAACTGGTGCAGAAGCCACCTGAAGGGGAGCCCTGTCCAAGGAGAGACCAACAGGTATTGGATTGGATTGGGGTCGTGGAGTCGGAACAGGGACAGAAACAGGGGCAGAAAAACAGCAACTACCTCTCTTCCCTAAAATGTCGATGCGCCCTTTTAGCCTTTCGTTATCAGACAACAGCTTTACTATGAGATATTCATAGCTCGCCGCTATCTCTGAAACCTGCCGAGAAACTTTCGGACCAACCTCACCACCGCTTATCAAATCAATGACTTCCCTCTTAATCATGCTCGTTTTTTCTCCAACATCGTCATTGGAGGAATTAGCATTAACAATGCCACTTCCATCGACAATCTTACCACCAGTAGATAGGGACAGATATTACGTAGGTTTTCACGTGGACTCCTGCCAAGAAGGCTTAATTCCACGGTATGGCCTACCATACCTGAGCACCAGTTAAGAACTGGCCGTCCCGTTAACCACAAGCATCCAACAATGAGACACTTGCTTTAGCATGAGGGTTTTTTCATCCATGTACAAGTGGAAGAACCCCCATTGCGACCATGCACCACCATTGGAAGCGTGTTAGGTCAACTTCCAAAGATTTTGCCCTGCAGGGGCAGCAAGTGTCTCATTGTTGGATGCTTGTGGTTAACGGGACGGCCAGTTCTTAACTGGTGCTCAGGTATGGTAGGCCATACCGTGGAATTAAGCCTTCTTGGCAGGAGTCCACGTGAAAACCTACGTAATATCTGTCCCTATCTACTGGTGGTAAGATTGTCGATGGAAGTGGCATTGTTAATGCTAATTCCTCCAATGACGATGTTGGAGAAAAAACGAGCATGATTAAGAGGGAAGTCATTGATTTGATAAGCGGTGGTGAGGTTGGTCCGAAAGTTTCTCGGCAGGTTTCAGAGATAGCGGCGAGCTATGAATATCTCATAGTAAAGCTGTTGTCTGATAACGAAAGGCTAAAAGGGCGCATCGACATTTTAGGGAAGAGAGGTAGTTGCTGTTTTTCTGCCCCTGTTTCTGTCCCTGTTCCGACTCCACGACCCCAATCCAATCCAATACCTGTTGGTCTCTCCTTGGACAGGGCTCCCCTTCAGGTGGCTTCTGCACCAGTTGGTTTACTGGGACGTCCATCATATGCCCAGGTGGTCAATCCGGTAGGTCCTGTTGTTTCCCCGGCAGAATTCAAAGTGAAGAAGCCGGAGCAGGTTTATTCTTGCGTTGTCAAAAGCGCAGGTGGTGAATCGGCTAAGGCTATTCGCAAAAAAGTGGTTGAGGAAGTTGCTCCTTCCTTAGGTGTTAGGGTGAGAAATGTTGCACAAATGAAGAATGGCAACGTAGTTACGAGTATTACGTTGCCTTCTGAAAAGGAGAGGGAAGTTGTCCTGAAAAATTCCAAGTTCGTTGAGGTTGGCCTGTCAGTCAAAGCTAAGAAGAAAGTTGGTAAAAAATGGTTGTAAGAGGGGTTCACAAAATGATTTCCTCGGAAGATTTCATGGCTGATCTCTATAGTTTGAATTTTCCAAACATTTTATTGAAGGAGGAATTTGATCAAGAGGTTAGTCTCTTGACTTCACCCTGGGAAAAGTCTGCTGATGGAGTAGTAAATGTCATTGTTGAGGCAAGTGATCGGGTGGTCGATGCTCTCGATGGTGGCCGCTGCTACATTAAGCACTTCTCCTTTGCTGCATGTTGGTTGACGAGAGTGAATACGGGATCTGTGTAAGTGCAGAAGGTGTTTTTGGTAGGGTGTTTCTTTGTAGTGTCTACTGCAAGTATGAGCACGATATCGAGCCTTGCCTTTGCTACATGGATAGGTTGGTTGGGTTGATTGGCAGTAGTGCTGCGATTTTTGGGCTGGACGCAAATGTATGTATTGGCTGAACTTATGCAAAGTCACCAAGGAGGAATTCCAAAGTTAGGTCTCCGTTTCCACTTCGTGGAAAACTGGGAAAAGACGACTTAATGGGCAGCCATCTTTGAGTTAGAACAGTTGCTTTCTAGCACGCAGTGTAGCTTTGCCCTGTTGCAGGAACCTTACCTTGTTCATGGTTAGGTGAGGGCGCTTCCTGGGCACATGCATTCATTCGCGGACAACCGTGGCCTTGAAGCTGTTGTAGTGAACGATGAAAACCCTGTGTGTTTGCTTGTCGATTCTTGTCACTTCTATGTTAACTCTGGAAGCGTTAGGTTGTGTTTTTTGGTGCTCTAGTGGTAAATTTTTTTCAAGTGGTTTTTGACAGTTCTGGGTTGTGAAAAGTGATGTTTTGGAAGTGTTCAAGTCTGCGGTCATTTTGACGGATCTTTCGTTACTCTCGGATTTTTGGAGGAGGAGATATCCTCGTCTGAAATTGCCGTAATTGGCTTGGGTGAGCTGTTTTTTTTTCATATTATTTTCTATTTAATTTATATAAATATAATTTCTTGTTGACGAACTAAGCCTGTACATTGACTTGTTATCGAGCAATTTATTGCTTAATACTAATTTGGTTGTTTACCAACTATTTGACTTGTTGACGAACCCGCTTGATATTGATTCCCTTGATTACTGTTTTCGAACAATTTTAATTTTTTTGTTTTCGAACAAATTGGATTGTTGACGAACTGTTTTTTTTGTTTTTGGACTATTCCCTGTATAATTAGATAAACCCAGATGCGGTGCACTTAGATTGCACTGAAGTGGAATTTTCCACTAAGTTCACCAAAGGCATTGCCAGGTAGGAACAAATTTTTTTTTGGCAACAGTGTTGCCAGGTCAACCTTTTTTTTTGAGAAAAAAAAAGTTTTTTTTTTGGGGTCAGAGGGGTCCCCCCCTTCGGAAATTTTTTTTTCGGCCTCAATTGTCGGCTCTTCCCGCCGATTTGAGCGTTTTTGAGCTTTTGTCTTCTTTTGCTGAGTTTTCTTTTAGAAATTTCCTCAAATATGGGGGGGGATTCTTCCCCTGACGGACTCGGGGGTATTACCTCCGACTTCGATAGCGAGGTTGAGGTGTTCAAGAGGCCTCCTAAGCCAGATAGGTCGCTATATATGAAGGAGAAGGGTGCGGAGAAGCCTGAGGTTGCTGCCAATCCCAGGAAGAAGAAGGGGAAGAAGAGGTCGAAAGGAGAACGACAGGAACCTGTCTCGTCGGCGAGCTCTGTGGTGGATTCTGCCATGGATACCGAGGACGGGGCGGGTTCCTCTAAGGGGACAAGGAAGCGGCAGGTGGAGAAGTCTGCTAAGGCAAACTCTTCTGCCTCCGACTCGTTGTGTTCCAAGAAGGTTATCCTGGAGGTCCCTCTTCCACCTTCAGTGGTGGGTGAGACTGCTGCGGGGGTTTCTGTGAGGGATGAGGGTGTGGCGGCGGCTGCTTCAGTTGGAGCACCCTTGGTGGCTTCCCTTGGTGATGGTCCGGGGGTTTCGGGGGTCCCTCCGGAGGTGGTGGTGCCGCTCGTTAAGGTACCTACAAAGACCTTGATCGGGGGTTCTGCCGCTTCGGGTGGTCCTCTGGGGACTCCGGCTGCTGCTGGTGAGGGCTCCAAGGGGGCGAAGAAGAAGAAGCCTAAGGCACCTTCTCCTCCTGTAAAGGAATCTACGAGCGGCTCGGGTCCCTCGTCTGGCGTTGGTGGGGGTTTGGATGAGAGTCTGACCCTTGCTAAGGTTATGGCGAGGTGCTCTGAGATCAAGCTGTTGATGGCAGGCTTGATTGGCGAGTGTCCTGAGGTTGGCGGCCGTATTGTGGAGCTAGCCTCAAAGTATGAGGCCCTTATTATGGGACTTTCGGGAGTAAATGAAAGGCTCAGGGGGAGACTGGAGGGGGGCTCGATCCCTCCTAATAGTGTGCCTGTAGGTTCGCGTGGGGGTGTTGGTGGATCTGGATCCATCAAGTCTTTGGGCGTGCCTATGGGCATGGAAGTGTCTGAGCGGCCTTCGTTCGCCCAGGTGGCATCGGCTACCGTTCCTGTTGGCTTGGTAGGTAAGCTTCAGGCATCATTGCCTGATGTGGAGCCTGTCAAGCCTATGGAGACTTGGTCGTTGATAGTTCGGGGAAAGAAGATTCCCCAGAAGAAGTCAAGAGGAAGGTGATTGAGGAGGTGATACCTTGACGTCAAGCTGCGTCCACCACACCTTCCCAAACAAAATTTCAAAAAACTAATGATGCAATAATTTGATGCTTATTTTGGGCTCTTGTAATGGCGGAATTTCCAAATCCTCAAGTCCAGCCTTTCCCCTTAAGAACAGCTCGATAACAAGCGAGATGTGTAGACTTTTTAAATACGATCTTTGAAAAAAATAAATAAAAAAGTGCATAAGACGTAAAACTTAGTAATTTGAAAAAATATAAAATTTTGTCTTTCTATCCCTTCCAGTTTTGTTTTTAAAAGGCAAAAAACTGAATTCTGATGACGTCACTTATATGATGATGCTTCGACCACAAACGAAATTCAAAAACATAATTATGCAGGAACCTAGTGCTTCTTATGGGCTCATTTATTGTTGCAATTTTAAATTTTGGGCTCCATGGTTTGACCTTGAAATCTATTGCTAAATATATAGAAATATGTAATTTGAAATAATTACATTTTCCATCCATCCTTTCAGATCTTCTTTAATTTTCTTAGAGACATCATATTAACCATTTTGTAACATTCCTATTATATAATAATATAATTCAACCAATCAGATCGCGAATTCTTTTCTATATAAATCATTGACTGATTCTTTTCTATATAAAAATTCAACTGACACATACAAATCATAGCTCACACATATTCTACTTCCTTAAAATAAATAAGCAAATGAAATTATTTTTTAAATTACAGCTTCCTACATACATATCTATTTCTTTAAAATAGATATACGTTGAGCATTGACTAGTTCATTTTTATTTTAGTTCCGCCTATTTCATGGCATTCTTTGACCAAAATAAAGAATTTACTATATTGAACTATGTAAAGTTTTGATATTAGTGGGTTTCTGACCTCTTAAGGGGAATGTTGGGTGTACTTAAGCTTTAGAAAATTTAAATACTAAATTATTGCTTACATACATATATGTATGTATGAAGGTACACGTATGTGTGTAATACATGGTACATACATATATGTATGTATGTACCGTGTACCTACATACATACATACATGTATGTAAGCAATAATTTAGTATTTGAATTTTCTTAAGCTTAAGTAGACCCAACCTTCCCCTTAAGAGGTCAGAAACCCACTAATATCAAAACTTTACATAGTTCAATATAGTAAATTCTTTATTTTGGTCAAAGAATGCCATGAAATGGGCGGAACTAAAATAAAAATGAACTAGTCAATCAGAGAATATCAATTACCAAGAAGCCAATCTTTCGTACGTTTCACCCACCAAAACCCATTTGTTTACATTGTTGTATTTGTAATTTCACTTTTTGTCGATGAATAGATTTGAATTGCAACAACAATGTAACGCGGTGAGATTTATGTGTTTTGACAGCTCAGTTTTTTTTCTTTTGAAAATTGGAAAATAGTTTTGAAAATTCTTCGGCTAAAAACAAAAATATCGCTGTGAAATTGTTTAATGTATACAAACAATTGTAATTAATAGTTAATATTCATCCACAATTATAATAAAACACAAAAAATTAATCCATAAATTGTTTTCAATCACTCAGATTTCCGTTCATCTTCAATACATTTTGCATATTATACAGGGTGGCCCTTTCATTATCCAGAATAATTTTAAAATTTTTGTTGGATATATTCTTAGGAAAAAAATAGTTAAGGAAATACGAAATAAAAAATAGTTTTTCTGCAATTTGACACCCGGAACTTCAATTTGTAGTTTAAATTCCACTAAACTCTCAATTTCCATTTTAGATATTAGGTGGGTTTTATTATTATCTTCTGTCGGGGTTCGGGTATTGATCTGGATTAACTTTAAGTACAAAAAAGAAAACAGGAATTTTCAAAATTGTTTTTGTTGCACGTGTTAAAAGGTAATCTAGGTGTGCATCTCTATCGAATATAATAAAACAACAATTGCTATTTTTGATTTTTTTAAACTTCACGACATCTAAGTATTTGGTTTTGAGTGTTGAATATAGGAGTATTGAATACTTTTTACTGAAATTATAATTCATAATGTAAAAAAATTAAATAGTTTTAACAAAAACACTATCTTTTTTTTTACTTAAAAGTTTGAAAATTATTTTTTAAAACATCATTACGAAACAACTTAATTTGAAAAATTGATTCGAGAATGGATTTTAAGAAATTATAGCATGACTTCGTAGCTGTTGTCGTATTTTTAAGTTATTTTCATTTATTCAAAAAAAAAATTAATTTAATTTTGATTGATTTTTATTTTTGTATCTCTAATCTAAAAGAGGAGAAATAATCCGCCCCTCTTAAACAATTTTTTGTTTCTAAAAATATTATTTCATAAATTATCCTGCATGAAATAGGGGACACCCCGTATTTGGTTTTGTTTTGACATCTAATTGACAGACTGAGGTGAATAATTCTGACCACGGGGCGTGTTCAACAAATAGAAACCAAACTAGGGCCCGGTTCACATTGGAACGTATTTGGCGTAAATTAGTGTGTAGCAGTGACGGACCTCAACAAGCCAGCGACGATTGATGAACTTCGTACGAATATCGAACGTGAAATTGCAGCAGTATCGGCCGATTTATGCTTGAAAACCGTCGAAAATTGGGTTCAGCGTCTGGACTTCTGCAAGCGTGCCCGTGGTGGCCATGCAAAAAAAATCGAGTTCCATACATAATGGCATCGAATTTACTTCCACAGGAATAAAGAATTTCATTGGTATCCAAAATCGGGTTTCTTTTATTTAAAAAAACCTTTGTAGCGCTCTTATTGAAAAACCCGATATTCTTCAATAATAAAATACACAATATGTTAAAGACTCTCCCTTTCACCTGTCAGATTTAGTTTACATGGCGTAAAATGAGAGAAACCATACTGATGTGATGCGACATCACTGGAAAGACATAAACAAAAGCAAACTTTTTGCCAGTTGTTGTTTCAAACATTTGGGGTGTGTTGGGAAAGGCCTCAATACTGTGATTTGTTCGCATTAGTAAACATCGATCAAATTTTGCGTCTTGAGAACTGATGAGCCCAACTATCGTATCTGGACGAAACCGCAAAACACATTATAGAGAACTTAAACTCATTAGAACTTTTAATTGAGCACATAAATTTATTTTGATATATATTCTGATTTTTTTTATTCATTTTGTCCGGGTAAAATTTTGGAATCCTTCATTTTAGCCATTTGTCCCGTTGAGTTACTAGTAAAATCATGTCTTGTTTTGTTTTCAAGTAGCAACCGTGCCTCTTAGATCTCAGAAATATCTATAAACTGGCCTAATCAACAAAACTTTTTATTGATTTATTGTCAAAACGCAACAAAAAAACGAATAAGATATTTTTGTATGAAAAAATTCTATTTAATCCAATTGGCACAGCAAAAACTTTAAATTTTATTTACCCCTATAAAAACGGATGAAATTTAACCAAAATTTTAACGCAATTGACACACGGCCTTAATTCAAAAGTTAGCTTTTTCTAGTTTTACGTTTTTCAACTTTTTCCGACTTCAAATTTCAATGATAACAATTTTTCGAAATAATCAAAACCAAGAATAATTAGGTAAAACCACAAAATTGTTTTTTTCTTAGAAGAAGTAGATATTAAGCGCTTCATTCTACTTGGACGATTTTAATTTGAATCCCGAAACCCTTTCTCCAATAATCAAAAAACTTTGTACCTAATAATGATGGTTCTGTATCGCGCAAATAAATAGACGCTTGCCTTATAAATTTAACATCCAAAAGGACGAATTACTTTCCAGTTGAATATACAATGTTAATTTTAATACTTGAATTTAACACACTTCTCTAGAACTGTAGAAGACATCACCATACGTAGCATCATCCAATATCTGTTTTCACAGCGCACTTCAGATTTCCCCAAAAAACACAAAACCATATTTCTTACATAAAGGCAACTCTTGGAAATGAGAAATAAACAGGATTCGATGATGATGGTTCCATTAAGTGGATTCTTCCCTACACCCACGATACGCATCTCTAAGGGAAATTCGTGTGTATCTCACTCGCTACCAGGCTTCATGTAAGACATTTTTACTTTATCTATAAGGATATAGCAAGTATTGGTTTCTTATAAGAAATATTTGTTGGCCACTCCCGTACTATCTGAAAATGTCTTGACAGATTTTAATTTGGGGCGTCTGAGCAACCCAAACGAAAACATTCCAATAATAATTTCTTCCATAAAATAAAATCTATATTAAAATTGATTTGTTATTTCTTGTGATTGGTTGTAGACTTTGTTTAATGTTCTCGAAAACAGCTTAAACGATTTTTATTATACTTAGTGCTCAAAAATCGCACTTAAAAAAATATTTTAAACTACTGGAAATTACCCCATTTCTTGACAGATTTCTCGCATTGAAGTACTGCACGTGGAGACCAAGAGGTAGATGTTTTTTTTTTCATATGCGGAGCTTGTGTACGATGCGTAAGTATAGTAGGTATTGGCTCAGGCAAAAAACAGGCATAAATCGATGTTGCTTCATATTATTTAACTCTTAAGCACTTTCTTTCTGGGTGGGCTGCTTCGTCTTCTTGGTTGTCGTGTGTCCTTGTCGTGTCCTTATTTTACCAGTGCCATAAAATGGGGAAATGAACTTAGGCATCCTTCTGCTCCTTTTCAAAAAAAAATCTCTACAATAAGTACCCACATAAATATCCTCGTTGCCATTTCGATTTTTCGCCTTTATTGCCAAAAAAACAGGGAACAAGGATATCTCTTAAATAAACACACACACACCCACAAAGTAATAGCATATCAAAGAATCGGCAGGATGAACGCGACGCATATAATGAGGTATTCTATAAATTCAAGTAATTTCCATTAAGCGGTTGAGATCTCTACATCTCGAATTGGTTTTTGTTTTTGGTTGGAAGGAGCAAAGACTTGTTCCATCATTAATTGATGTCTTTGGTGAAAATGGGAAATAGGGAGCAGCAGGAGTGTAGTCATTGTCGTGTTGTATTGGTTGTCGGTGTCATAAAGTGAAATAAACCAATTTGCTGTGAAGTTGTGGTGAACACAAAATGTACAAAACCAAAAGTGTGACACGTAGATATATGTAGGTATACGAACCGGCCAGGAACAGCAAGCACGCAGAAGGGCTCGTTGTTAATTATCCTTTGTGAATTGAATAGCACATTCACAGGATAAATAAATACCCACTGCGAGCTAAAGATCACATTAAGTGAATAAAATTCTTTTGTTAAGGGGTGTTGGTTGACGTTGTCTTCATCGTCTTCATCCTCTTCATCGTCGTCGTCGTCGTCGTCGTCGTCGTCATCATTGCCGTTGTCGTTCTCGTTAGATAGATAAGAGATATCTCCTGATTCCTTGCATTGTCCTTGATGATCATTTCAATCAATTGTATTCAATGGATTCAAAGCAACTATGGTACTGTTGGTGGTTTTAGTGGACTGGTGGAGGCAATAAGATGGGTGATTTGATGAATTCACGTGGTTATTATCAACATTCCGCTTCGTTTACCCTTGAAGAGGTAATACTTTTATTTTATTTCCCGGTTTATTTATGGATAGGTAAACAGGAGAAAGTACTCCTTCTTATTTTTAAAAGATTCCACATTAATAATTGTCTTTCCACAATTTGTATCGATTGCTTGCTGTGGATAAAGGAGTCGAATCTTTTTTGTATGTTTAAAAGCTAAAAACTATGAGTTCAAAAGGGGTGGTAGGTATAGTGCAGTGGAACAGTGGAAGAAGTTCACAGTCTTGGGAAGAGCAAGCGATCAAAACTGTGCCTTAAGTATTTTTTCAATTAATGAGGTGAAAAGTTGGATTTTCCACGCTTGAACTCTTGCAATAATCGCATTAGTACACAAATGGCTGTTGGGTGAAACCTTCAGCCTAAAATTCCCAAAGCAGGTACGCAACTTATTTAGGACAAAACTTAAAAGAAGTAACTTCTCATGTTGATAAAGGCTTTTCAATCAATTTCTATAATTTGGGTATTGAGAGGTGTGAAGTAGGGGAACGAGTCGAAGACGGGAACAGGGACAAGGATAAAAACTGCCACGGTGGGATGGCACGAGAAAGGTCAGGGACGCTTAGCAAACACTTGTAATTATAGCGTTCTAATGTTGGATTTTCTATGCTATGGCGAATTGTCTTCTGGGTTTTCATATACTATACACTCTTTTATTTTACGTTTGTTATTTATATGCTGTTATTTGATAGACTAACAATTATATTTGTATTGTAACGACTCTCTCTCAATTTTGTAATTCGAATGAACTATAACCACTCTCGAATAAAAGAAAAACCGAATTCCGGATTACACATGACACATGACAAAAACCAACCTACATAGAGCTTTGGTGGGCTGTAGAACTTGCAATACTAAACGTCAGAATGAAAGCTTTGGAAAGGAAAATTTATGGGACAATTCCCTTGTGGAAGGCTCTAGAAGCAAATACTAGAACCTTCCAGCTTTTTCGGGAACCTTGTGAAAAGTATATAAGCAAATGTCTGGCCGGCACAGGACGTAGTATATTTTTAATCGTGAATGAGTTAAGTTGGTCAATTAATTTCAGTGGTGAACAATAAATTGTTTTGGAGTAAGAAAAGTAGTAGCAGTTTTATTTTGTGAAGTAAATAAGTGGAGAATTTAGTAAAGTGAATAAGTTTTATTAACGAACCTGAGAAAACATTACAGTATGTTTGCCTGTTCATTGCTTGATCATAGATTATTGAATCAATCTGGGGGGTTTCAAATACATTTTTTTTATGGAAACGCACCAAATAGAAAATAGATCGGAGATGGAGATTGTCCTAAGATGGATTGAAAATGTCTTTGGTATGGATGGATGGAAAATGGGTCAAAGAAAAGGGATTGAGGAAAGATAGGGGAGAGTTTCGAGACGAATTAGAGACAGTTTGAAAATGTTGTGGAAATGCATTGGAGATAGATCGAAAATCGGAAGTGTGAATAAAGGGAACGGAGATTGACTAAAGACGAATGAAACTCCTTTTTTCACACTTTCATAGATCTCTGCCAAAGAGAGCTTAGTACAAGCAACATCTTACGACCAAAGAATTGCCAACTCAAATTAAGAGTTCATATTAGTCTCATCACTTTAAATAAATTTACTGGTGCAACAGCTCATGGAGAACCAGGGCCTAGTGACTAACAGGAATGGAGGGCAAGAATGGAGTCAACTTTTTTCCGAGTCCGAACGGCTAGATGAGAAGCACTTATTCATGACAAGTATACTCTTGGAGGATTTGTCAGTCCCTCGCAAAATGCAGTACCTAGGAAAAAAACATTTCTGTTTTTAGGTGGCAGTGGCCGGGATCAAATCAGACCTTTGGCATGACAGTCCTACGCACTAACCATTATGCCACGAGGTACATACTACTACCATCACTTAGTGTAGCGTAAAACATTATAAAATAAAATTACGGGTCTTCAATGTAACTAGTTTTGAGACTATTCTTTTCTTACTAATATAAAAAAAAGAATAAAATTCTAAAGTTAAGGTAAAAGGCTCATGCATTCCATAGTTTGTACGGTGCTGAGATACATACATGTTTGCATTAATTCTTCACGTGTTGTTCAATCCGAAAGTAAAATATTAAAATATGGAATTTCAGTCAGTCATGCACACATGCGTTTTGAAGAGAAAGCCCGGCTCTGCTCTAAGTTTTCCCTATTTAGGGATTTTCTCATTGACAATATAATCATGCGAGAAACAGATTGACACAGCAACTTTGACTGCAACGAAAACTTTGACATCAAAAGTCATGTGAAAGCGCGCTTTTCACAGCATAAACAACAAATAACCAAATTAGTAGAAAATCGGTTGTCACATTTGTCATTTGAATGTTGATAAACCTAAAAAACTCCGCCTTAAAGTTTGGTAGCATTTGCACAGCGACACCAAATTTAGAGTTTAGAGGTCTAACGTTTATGTCGACGTCGAAGTTGCTAATGAAGTTATGCTCTAAAATGTGCGACTTGGTTTTCAAAGTTGTTGTGCTAATCTGTTTCCTTACTCTCAACATGCGTAAAAAAGTATTTCTTCAAAAACAACTTGATGGGTTTCTCCGTTGAGTTTTGTTAAAATATTTTATTATGTACTTATTTCGTTTAGGTTCTTAAAATATAGCTGTCAACGGATTTTGATGCCATAATGGGTGATATCCTTACCAAAGCTAATGCTAATTTGGGTGACCATCAAATGTAAATTTGTTTTGGTTAAAATGATTTGCTTATACACGTAGTTAAAATCATTTGGTAATAATTTAACTAGGAATATTTGCGTTTTGCTTAAATTGATTTGTATTTGGGTTAAATCTAATTGCTTTTGGGTTAACTGTACAAGAACTTGGAGGAAACTTATTTGCGTTTAGGTTTAACCTATTCGCGATTTGGTTAATTTATTAGACTATTTTTGCTTATATATTAGAACCGAAAAAGTTTGAGTTCAAATTCAGAAGTTTACACATGCGGGTAAAGGGCTCGTGCATTCCATAGTTAGTACGGTGTTGAGATAGATGCATTAGTTCTAGACAACGAGTGTTGTGACCTCCCCCACGGTAGTTAAGGCTGGTCAATAAATAAAAAACAATAAATCAGGTGCATCAATAAATAAGTTGATAAATAAATACGATATCATTATTGATTCTCCTTTGTGCCAAAGGTTGAATCTGAAGAAGCTCAACCCGATGTTCGTAATTAGAAAGATTATAAGGATCGGACCACGGTAGCCCTTTCAAGGCAAAACGTATAAAATGACGTTGTACTGCTTCCAATCTATTTTTATGGATCTCATAAAAAGGAATCCATACCTGTGATGCGTATTCAAGATGGGGGCGGACAAGGAAGTTGTAGAGAGCGGGGGTAACATAGAGATCCAGAAATTCCTTAGACCATCGTTTAACAAACCCTTACATAGAGTTTGCCTTGTTGACGATTAAATTGATATGCTTCGTAAAATCAAGATTAAAAGTCAAATTAACTCCTAAGTCTTTGAAACTAAACTATCAACATGACGCAATGTGTGCTGCGATATTTCATAATCAAATGAACTAGGAAAACTTTTTTTTTAGAAAAAAATCATCGCCTGACACTGAATAGGGTTGAGATTCAAACTGTTTTTACTACACCAAATAACAAAACTGTTTAAATCATCTTGCAAAAGTAAACGATCACTCACAGCTGTATGTCCGTAGATATAATATGGTCTAGCAACTGAAGCTCCTGTTGATATGAAGTCAACGAAGCTTTAAAGTAAGACTCGTCTTTTGAAGGAATCCAGTCAATGTATGGAAGGTTAAAGTCGCCTAATAGAATAATAATACTATTAAATCCAGCAACGTCAATAATATAGCCGAGAGCCAAGGAAAGCTCAACGTCAATATATACTGAAACCGAACTTTTGAATTGATTGAAATGCACTTACTAAAATTATTATTAGCTATGATTAAATAAAGCAACTTAAGAACAAACGAATACAACACTATGAAGGCATTCACATTAAATTTAATAAAAAATATTCCCTATGATTTAAAAGTAGATAAATCTACTAACACAAATTAAAATATTAAAGAGCTAATGCTACGCACTAAAACAACACAGAAAACCAGTCCTACCACTGAACATAAGAGCAAGTACGTGCGACCCAGTCGTTCATTTTACTATATATATATATCAAATTCTTAAAATATTTTAAAAGAAAACTTTTGATATGCAAATCGCAAGAATTAATTTAAAGTTTAAACTTTTTACCAATCGTTATCATCTTCGTTTCCTCATTGTTTATAATGGTGTATAGGTCTTAATGAAAGAGAAAAGTTTTGATGTCAATTCCTCCCGCATGTCAAACATCTCAGCCTTACACTAATCGTTTTAATTGTCATTTTAACCGCAAATACAGGAGCTCATTATTATCTTTGCTTCGAAATTGAGGAAGTAGGGTTACTATCTTTTCATTGTGATTGTATTTGTTAAAATTATTGTTTTTAATTATATGTTGTAAAATGTATGTCTTAAGTGCCATATTACACGACGAATTTAAAGTCCTGACTTTTTTCAAAATTCAAAGAGTGCGAACAAGAAAAAAACATCTGATCTCACCCTCGCACTCATTTAATTTCGAAAAAGTCATTTAACATTTTTTTTAAATTTTTTAAATTTTAATAAATGCTTTCGTTACTTCGTTCCAAGGGCAGATCAATACTTTTGCCCGGGAGGGGGTATGCACGTTTCTCAAAATTCAATAAAAATGATATTTTTTATTTTTGTTTTAGTTTGGAAACAGTTTCTTGAGGGCCCCTTATCTCAATAATAGCACAGCACGTTCACACTATAAGGTCTATTTTTGTCTATGCTTCACAACTTTAGTTATATACCACTTTTTTCAATGAAATCCCCTAAATAAAATCATTCAGTACATAAACTAAATGATAAAATAAATGCAGTAGACGTCAAAATATACAAAAAAAAAAAACAAGTTGAGTTCCTAAAAATTGTAGCCAAGTTGGTAGAAAAGCGCAAGAGATAACCAGCTTTGGGCAAATCAAAGCGGTATGCGGAAATATTGCAATAAAAAAGTAGACTTAGTGCCACAAATCGCTTCGGTTCGTCAATGGCTTATAAAGTTACGTCATAATAAATAGATACTAGCAACTAGGAGCAACTAAAAATTGATTGTAGTTGTCAAGTAATGCTAGGAATTGGCTTTCGGATCTTGGGACCTCAGGTCATTTTATGAGTTGTTCGGACCTAGAACATTTTGAATCAATAGTTAAAGTTTTTCCAAGTACCGCGAGATTTTGACACTTCATTAGCGGGATATTAGCAAGAAATATATAGGTACTGAAAGGTCGGGTATGTATCGTCGGCCTTCTGTCAAAACCTCGTAAGTCCTAAAATGCCATTTCAATGTACTGCAGATCAAATGAAATTACTGGGTTCAAATATTAATGACTAGTAACTGAGTCGTGGTACTTTTGATCTTTGAATTCCATTTTATTACCATTTAAATCGGTTTGTTGTGCCTTTTAAGCATTTTTTTACAACAGACTTCTCGCAAAACGAAATCTCACAACTAAGTAGTCCTGCTTTTCTCGCCTTGTAATCTTTACAAATACATATTAACCAAAATCTCAAAAATTTCTAATATCAAAATCTCGAAGCGAGATTTTGATTAAAACAATGATATAAGGCGGGATTCCTTCCCTTTTACGAAAAAAACATTCTGCCCTCATTAATGGTTGAATTCTCCATTCAGAAATTATGTTAAGGGGGTATTTTACAATTGCGAGATTTCGTAACGCTTGATTTGGATTGCGAAATATTGTTTTCAAGATAATCTGAAAGACCAATGCATTGTAATAAAAGGTCGAAAAGTTTCAGTAATCGGTCATAGATTTGTTTTAACCAAATTTTTAAACTTTTGTTCAAGGCTATTCCAGGGGAGTATTTCATAAAACTACACGATTAATAATTATTTGTGAATTATAGTTCGAAAGACGACCTTAAGTTTTCTTATCTCATTACGGCTCCTGAAATACAGGGTACCAGCCGAGAGCTTTATTCCAAACAGTAACAAAACCGCTGGTCGGATAAGATTTCTTGGTTGCTAAGGTTAGAAAATGCAGTTTTCGGGTTGCGTTTTCGACTAAGTATACCTTTCACATGAGAGAATTCTATTAATTGGATATCAAATGAATGCTGAGACTGTCCTTTATACTTTACTGATGGTCAGACAGACTTTTGAAGGTTTTTGCTTCGAGTTCGATCGCCTCCCAGACAAAAATTCACGAATAATTATCAGTTTTGTAGTTTTATGAAATAGGCCCCAGGTCACTGATAAAATGTTAATTACCGCATTAAGGCAATCTAAAGAAATATTGCCTTTCAAAATCCACTAAATAGTCATTTAAGGTTAGGTAGTTTAGTAATTAGTAATATGCTAGACATATCTAGATTTTATTTTATGAATTTTCAAAATTTTTTCAACGACATAGTACATAACATATACATATCGTCACCTGAGAATAATAAGGTCGTATCTCGAAAAAAAAAAAAAAACAAAATAAAGGCTTTGATGCAAAAAGATTCAAATATCGAGTAAGAATCGTTCTGCATCATTTAAAAAAAAGCTGGAAAATCAAGGTCGGATGTAGAAATTTTAACCATTTTTTATTTCAAGGTCGTATGTGAATGAATAATATTGTTGTTTACTTATTATCCGCCTATTTTGTTGTGTTTTTAGTTCGATTTTTTGTTAAGAAAAAATTAAAAAAATGCAAAAAAAAGTTAAAATATTTTTAATTCGGTCTTTTATCAATTTATTTCCTTAGCCATTAGATTTTCAGATGCATGTATACAAAATGTATACTTTTTTTAATTTTTTTCCTCTAGTTCATTTAGGTACAAGGACATTTTGTCCAACATACAACCATGAACTAAAAAGAAATTTGTAACAAAGTCGTATGTAAAAAATAAATAAAATAAATTTTGTGGCGCAACATCTCATGGAGAACCAGGGCCTAGTGACTAACAACTCTCAACCATTCCTGTGTGCGTGTTGTTGGCAGGAATGGAGGGGACCTACAATTTTTTGCCGAGTCCGAACGGCTAGATGAGAAGCACTTATTCATGACAAGTATACTCTTGGAGGATTTGTCAGTCCCTCGCAAGAGGCAGTACCTCGGAAAAAAACATTTCTGTTTTTAGGTGGCAGTGGCCGGGAATCGAACCCAGACCTTTGGCGTGACAGTCCTACGCACTAACCATTATGCCACGAGGTACTACCAAAGTCGTATGTAGATTTTAAAAAAGTTTATTATTTACGAGTAATTTGTAGAAAAAATGATTGTTATTTTTTGTTGAGTTGGAGTTGGACTTTGGGGTTTAAATATATTTTAGGCAAAAAACTGAACAAAACTTGCTCTAAATGCACTAAAAATAACTCAATTTTTTGTTTTCGCCATATCTCAGATTCATATATTTATCACATCATCTTTTAATTCTCAGTTGACGACGTGTAAATTGCTGCAATTTATACTGTAACATTTTAATTGAAATTCCTGATGGAAATCTAAGCCTGCCAAATTACTGTACCTAGCTGACATTTTATGGCCATTTAGAGACGTTTCAAAAGGCATACATTTAAATGGGGTGCCATGGATTTTGTTAGTGATACATTTTTTATCTGCAGTTTTCACAAAATTATCAAATGAATATCAAAATTATATTTACGGAAAAACTCAAAGTTAACAAGATCTTGAAGTTGGTATTATTTTTTTAAAACAACTTATATATGTATAATTTAGTTAAATAAACAAAACAAAACCGCAATTCTGGCAACATGTATATATCCTCAAAAGTAAATGGTTTTTATTTTCTGGAGGAAGAATTATTTTCGTGACTTCTCTTTTTTTGTGAACTGTGTGTTTTTAATCGGATTTTTGTTTTTTTAACTCTAATAAGCAGAAATAAAAAGGGTATTAATGCAACTTCGTAAATCCCTAGATAAGTTTACAAATTGGATAAGTTTATCTTTTGGTTAATGAACTGTCAAATTTTGTATGGGAAATGATTTACACAATTTGGTTAAACTTATCAAAGGATTTTGTTGCGAAAATTAACCAAACTGGTTAAACTTATCCAAACGTCATTATGACTCTTATTCTGATTGAATTACCTAGCATTTAATCAAAAGTATAATAAAGGTCGTTCATGCAAACTTTGCGTAAACTTATCATTTTACACAATTTGTAAACTTACGACGTTACATGAATACCCTTAATATTTTATTGATAAACAAAATAAATTATGTAATCAATTTCAGGCGGATTCTATCGTTTGAGTAGTGAAACCACTTTTTTACTGAATTTTTATATTTTAAATATTTTTTTTTATATTTGCGAAAAGCCCATGACTCCCATGACCACACCTCGAATGCGCCAATACTTCGTTCCTCCTACACTTCTACACCCCGCACCTAATGAGTCTAATTATACGATTCGTGTTTCGTCCTTTTGACATATTGGGCGAGGGGTGTAGAAATGTAAAGGGAACGAAAAAACGAAAGCACGTATGAAAATTTGAGCTTTGACTTCAATGATTTGACAAACTATTAGCGGTGGGGGATGCTTAGAAACTTTAAATATTGAGTTTTAAAATTGTTTTTCATGATCAAATAAATAGATATAAATGTGATCAAGAAGTGATATAAAATATTTTTAATTATTATTACTATTTTCTATTTTCCAATCAATGAATCTCATACTTTTTTAATGTCAGAGAAACTAATGGACTTTTTCGTTGTGTGTAATCACAATGATACGTACCTGTCAAAAATATGAAAAACGAAATGAAAAAAAAAACGGATCGTGTAATCAGGCTCAATGTGTCAAAAAGTGAAAACACGAAACGACCGAAAAACTAATCGTGTAATCAGGCTCTAAATTTGTGCAAAATTATTCAATAAACACGAATCGTTATATTCTTATTCGCAGCATGTACGGCAATTGTCTGGATTTCCATTTACACATAAAACCCCACTTAAATAAGTTATATTTTCAAGGTTTCAAACGTCAGGCGTTTATGTATTTTTCATGTTAATCTTGTCGGTTACCTAAAATAATAATTATTGAGTCTCTTATGATTATGAAATTTGATTTTGATTTTTAAAGAAAAACTTTTTTGAATTACCTACCTACTTATATTCGATGAATCTTTTTGTTGCTTATAAAATTAAACTATCAGCTGTTTTCAAGGTTTCAAGTGGCAGCCAGACGCGGTTAAAATTTATTTTGTTCTCATTTAAATCATCCAAAAAACGCTGCACCTTCCTGTTTGTTTTGTTTTCAATTATACGTAACAAGATGCCAAACCATTTTGTTTGATTTGTATACATTCCCACCCAGTAGACTAATTAAAATAAAAATATTCGTAATCATTTTCGTGACAGTTAAACAAGAAGAACTTTCTTACACTTTTGTCAGCGTCAACGCCATTGTCAGTATTGTTGTCATAGTCATCGTTTTACAGCCTTGAAAAAACAAATGAACTGTTCACGTATAAATAAAATGAATGCTCATCCGTGCCACACTGTGCCACATTCTCACGCTCACTATCTTTATACATATTATCCCTCTATGCTCTGTGAAGAACTGTAGTAGCAACAAGTCATTTGGAAATGTCAAATTTTTGTGACTTTAAAAAAGTGAACATCGGCGATGATAATGAAAAAAAAAAAGAAATCTGAATGTGACCTAAAAAAGTAGCCATATCCACAGGACTGACACAGCTTGAAGGATGCTTCTGAGTGAAAATTACAAAGTATGTCTAGCCAGTCAACGTGACTTTTTTAATTTTAACCTTCTCTATAGGGCAAGTATTGGATCCATGTAAAAAAATCAACGGTTGAAATCAAGTTTTACTTAACTGTGTGGAGGTCTGTGGATTGATTTATGTTAGGCTAGAATAGAACTTAAACGCGTGCATTGATTTGTATAAAATTTGATATAGAACATTTTTATTTATGTCCCTAGAGAATAATTAAAATTATCGCTGAAGTTTTAGATCTAGATCTAGAACAGATAGCTGCCATTCAACGATTGTGAGCTATTCAAATCTTCTCAAACGCGATTCTAACGATTTTGATTAAAAAATTCTGTTCTTATGAACAGAAAATAATCCAATAAAAATAATTTTTAGTACTTTTTCACACGTTTCCGTCAAAATTGTACATAATTAAATTTTTAAATAATAAATATCTAACCTTTTATAGGCCTAATCCACAAGAGCAAGGTTGTGCGATTCAGTCGTGAATAATTTTGTTCTGTAAAGTCCTTCATTGCTTGACAAGTTTTGTGTATTTTTTGTTTTATTATTGAGCGGAATTTATTTATTTTGCACGGCCTTATTTTTTCTTTGGACTCTCACTCTAACATTATTTTTTGTTCATGCACCCTTGCAGTTGGTTGTTATCTGTTCTCACGGTAGTATTAGTATGTGGTATTGTTTGAAGCCTAGATTTGTTTGCGTGTTAGCCACACAAAGTACGAAATGAATGATAAATTTGGGGTGGCTTTAAGGATTAAAATAAAGCAAATATACCTATGTATGTATGTAGGTGTATACTTGAGATTTAAGGTTAATGTGAGCAGGGTGGGATTTGATTGTTTTTTTTTTAATGTTTAGAATTTGTATGAGTAGGTACATAAATATTGCTTATTAAAAAAAACGAACAAATAAAGCCGCTAATAAGCTGACAAAAAAAAACAAACACAAATCAAAAATACACTACCTTTATGACGGTTATAAAAAAAACCCTTATAAGACACCGTGTCCCTTTTGACAAAAGAAAATGCAAAAATAAATGGCCCAGTTTTTTTTTAGAGAAATTAAGTTATTTATTTTTGTATAAGAAATCGAATATGAATACTTCTTGCCTTCAGTCAAAATGCAAAACCCACGAAGTACAGAAAAATATCTTCAAGAAAATGAGAATTAAATGCAATTTCTTGATCCAAAAAGTCTCATTTTGCAAGTAATGTGTTGTATTATTATAACTAGTACCTCCAGCCCTCGAAACTCGAGAGCTAATAATATTATTTGTCAGTAAAAGCTATCCTTAGCGTAGTGAAAAACTGATACCTTGTTAACATGAAAAATTGAATCCGAATTAAATCAGGATTTAGGTCCATGTAGAGTTACTGAAAGGTTAGCGGAAATAAAATTTGTGTAGGTCTCAAAAAAACTAAATTTTACAGGAGACGACTTTTAAGTTTTGAACTATAGCTGAACTAGAATTACAGCTTCAGTGAAAGAGTGAGTGAGTGCCATCAGTGATCGAATGAACGAGTAACCACTTCAAATTTTGGTATACTTGATTGCTCGAAACGTGAGCGGTAATGCCAAACTCACATAATTCAGTCACGTATTACTCGATAACTGATGCGGTAATTCGGCCCCTGGATCGGATTGATCGGATTACTCGATCCAACCCAGCTCGTTGTCATAAACATGGGTCGAAATTTTGATCTGGATTGGATCCGATCCTTCGATCCGCTCACGTAAACGTGGAATGAGCTACTTTTTTCTATAATAAGCTACTTATTACTGTTTTCTGCAGCACTGAACGCAGCCATCAGACATTCTAGTTATCTTTCCAGTCAGTGCTGGAAAATTGGTTGGTAAGTGGGTGGAAAAATCGAAACGTCACTTTTAGGTTACGACAAATAATTGCTGGGTCTCGCTCTCGCTCTTGCTCGCACTTATTACGAAATTTTATTTTATTGTTTTTGTTTCTGTGGCGTAATTATTTAAAAAATATTTGCATTCTACACGTCTGTGCAAAAAAAAAACAGTTCCAACGATTTATAATTTATATGTCCTGGGCTTATGTAAACCGCGTAAATTGTACCACAAAATTCGTGTTTGTCGTTTAATTGTATGGCTTGTAAGTGAGTTGCTTTACCTTTGACCCAACGATATTGATTGTATTTTATGTTTTTCTAATTTTCATTTTTTTACTGCTTTTTACTAAAAACAAAAACGACATCGAAATACGAAAATTGCACCAAACAAAACTTAACACTTTTAGGAATATGACTCTTCAATAAATAAGGATTTTTTGATAAAATAAACGTATTGAGAGTGATTTTCTTAAAAATTCGCGAACATTTTAAACTCATATTGTAATTTGGCAACTATTTTTGAGAAGGAAAGAACTTGGGGTTTTGCTTCTTTTTACTTACGATGCATAGATATGTACTATATGGCAAGTTTTGCAATCGTAAAAACCATATAACTCGAGATTGTTATCAGATTTGTCATTGCAATGATAGGAAGGACGAAAGGACAGTTCCCAATTAATAAATAAATAAATTAGTATACTTAAGCAATGGAAATTATTAGGGTGAGCATATTTCTGGAAGCAAAACCCGGGACAAAAGTTAAAAAAATCTTAAATGTGAAAAAATAAAACTTTTCCATAATTTTTATTTCGTAACTTCAAAAATAAAAATTAAAAAATAACAGAAAAACAAACGAAAATAAAATCCTTAAAAAGAAAAGAACAGTGAAATAAATTTTGTTTGAACAAAAAACATTATAACACCTTTCTCGTCTATATCAAGCAGGCCGCAAATACAACTGCGAATTTTATTCTTCTGGCTCGCCAACATACTGGCCATCTGATTCTAACAAAATACCAGACCTTATAGACTTTTTCGTAGAAAGAGGTATTAAACGAAACCATATAAATGTCGAAGGTAATTACGATTTATCGTCAGATCATACTCCAGTTATATTATCACTGAGCGAAGCAGAAATAGTAAAAAAAGTAATCCTTAGGTCGTGAATAAAAGAACAAACTGGAACGAATTCAGAGATAAACTTGAAAGTTTTATAAACCTAAGATCCCCTATTCAAACAATTGAACAGATTGATCATGAAGTAGAACAATTTATTGCTGATGTGCAACAAGCTGCAGAAGAAAGTACTCCAACAATTTCGAACTCAAGAGAAAAAGAAATAAAATATCCTGTCGAAATAAAGGAGATGATCTTGGAGAAAAGAAGAGCTCGAAGAAAATGGCAAGCTACAAAATTTCCAGGTGATAAGGCAGTTTTTAACCGTCTTAACAATGAACTAAAGAAAAGAATCTGTGAATTTAAAAGTGATTCACTCAGTAGATTCCGGAATAGCCTGACGGCGCGGCGGATGCTTCTACGGAATACTCCTTATGGAAAGCAGCTAAGCGCCTAAAAAGACCACTGGTACAAAACCCTTTGTCGCCAGTAAAATCTCAAGATGGTAAATGGATCGGAAACCCAAAACAAAAGGCTGATCTCTTCGCTGAACATCTCGAGAATGTTTTTAACCCAATTCCAGCAAACACAGCTACAGATCCCTTACAGTTTGTTGATAGAAACGACGAATGTAAAATTCCTTTTGTCACGCTCAAAGAAGTAAGAAGTATGTGTCAACATAAATTGTCTGGCCAAAAATCACCAGGGTACGATCTAATAACTGCTCGGTTTTGAAAGCCTTCAAAAAGCTCCAATTTATAATAAATGCATGCCTTAAACTTAGATATGTGCCACATCATTGGAAAATTGCAGAAGTCATTGTTATACCTAAACAAGGCAAGCCACCAACAGAAGTAACATCTCACGGATCTATAACGCTTACACCAATCATGGCAAAAGTTTTCGAAAAACTGCTTCTGAAAAGACTAAGCAAAATAAAAGAAGAAAGAAGACTAATTCCGAGCAATCAATTTGGATTTAGAAATAAACATTCCACGATAGACCAAGTGCACAGGATTACGGATGTTGTGGAAAAGGCACTTGAAGAAAAACAAGTATGCTCGGCTATATTCTTAGATGGTTTGGCACTTGGGACTTGAGTACAAACTGCAAAGGGATCTTCCCAGGTAGTACTACGAAATACTGAAATCCTACGTTACGAATCGACTCTTTAGAGTACGGTACGACCAAAATTACTCGGAACTAAAGAAAATTGAAGCCGGTGCACCACAAGGAAGTGTCCTAGGACCGACCCTGTATCTGTTATATACAAGGGATATTCCAGTGGACATCAACGCTATCATGGCCACCTTTGCTGATGATACTGCAATATTGGTGCCAGATAAATCCGTTACGAAGGCTACACAAAAACTGCAAAATGCAGTCGATAAAGTTAGTGATTGGACGCAAAAATGGCAAATCAAACTAAATGAAACAAAATCGACGCATATAAACTTTACAAACGAAAAAATAAACAATGTTCCTATTCTTATAAACAGTACAGCAGTACCTAACTCCAAAACTGCCAAATACCTTGGAATGACTTTGGATGCAAAGCTTAAATGGAAAGAGCACATCAAAAAGAAAAGAGACGAAATAAACTTGAAGTACAGAAAGAAAAATGTACTGGTTACTAGGAAAGAACTCTGACCTATCTATCCAGAACAAACTAACGTAAATTCCAAAGCAAGGTCCTTCGTGGAATATAAGAAATAGCAATCTACATCGTGACCTACAAATTGAAATGGTTACAGAAGTGGATAAAATACACGCTGTATCACACAATCAGCGACTGCAAAGTCATACCAACTCCGAAATGCAGACCGTCTTAAATGTACGAGACAATGTTCGGAGATTAAGAAGAACCAAGCCTCATGAGCTGATGGTCTAAAAGCTATGGGAAAGTGTTATAACTTAAACTTCCCACAATGCGATTTATAAATTAAGATAGAAAAATCATTTGTCGGTCTTTCATAGATTGGTCCTGATTCACCGGTGGTTTTAGTGCGGTAAGAGTCCCACACTACTTGGTACCAATTCTTACCGAGTGTCTTTTGAAGATTTCCATCGGATAAAAAAAAAAACTTTTCTTGTAGGAGCAACAAGTTTCAAGAAAAACATGCACAAACGCTATTATAAGAACTTTTCGGTAATGAAATTTTTTTCTTCATGACCGCACGTTTTTTTTTCAAAATCTAATGCTCCTGTGTAAAAAGTGATAATCTTTTCTGTCCAGAATTTTATAAGCATTATTATAATTTCATTAGTTTAAAAAAAAAATTTTTTTTTAAAATGTCTAACAAACGCAGGTTCTTTAAAGTTCAAATATTCAAACAATTTAATCAATTATTTTTTTCCTTCGATTAAACAAAGATGTTAATACCTATGTTTACCTACATACCTTTGTTCTCTTATTATGCAAATATCAATAACTATTTTTGAAGATAATTAATAATGAAAATTTAACAACCCCCACCCATATACATAAATAATTACTTACATAATACCTAAAAAAATAAATTTATGATGCGTCTCAATGTGTAGAGCCATTATTTACTCAATTTCCAATCAATTATACGAAAATACTTTGAGAAAATCCTTCAACCTCCTGCCAAAAAAAAATTATAGGTATATATGTGTGTTTCTGCTTCATCCTGTCTGCCTTCTTGTATAAGGCTGTAGCTGGCAGGATATAGCCTACCTCTGAAGATAAATTGTTAAAAGTCCTTGTTTGTTTGCTGACACCTCCGTTCTTATCACAGAAGCTCCCGTCACGCTATTGTCATTGGCCCGGCGAGTGTAGAATACAAAAAAAAAATGAAAAAAAAAAAATAAACAGCCTTTGCCTTCAAATACCTTGAAGCGTAGAAGTAGGTGACAGAAGAGAGTACCTACAGCTAGCTAGAAGCATTTTTGATGTTGAAATATTTTTCTTCTCAGTTTTTTTTTGTATTTTATTATTTGTTAGTGGAGGGCGATTCTTAGTGATGATGATGTTGATGATTGGTAGATAAATCGATTTATTTATTTCGTGCTGCTGTACTTTGCTCTTTCCATCTTATGTTTTTTTTTTTTGTTTTATATTTTGACCGATTGAGAGGGTCGGGCAAGATAAAATATTATCTTCGTTCGACTTTAAGGCTAAGAGTGTATGCCTATGTATATGTATAGATGATGCTGCAAATAGAATACGGTTGTTAGTTGTGTGCCTTGTGTGTTATCAGAAGCAATGCCAAAATATATCGCCACTTAAAGGCGACACAAAGAAATATTTTTCTTCAACTTCTTTTAAGCTATAATATCCATAATATGGATTAGATATAGATAGAAGGAGCTACAAGGGCACTTGGTTCTTCTTACACTATAAGAGACATCTCAGATAAAGGATATACACAAAATAAACAGAAAATAACATCGTAGCAGTCTGGAAATTGATTGATTGATTGATTTTACGATTTTGCTGCGGATGGTTGGTTGCATCACCAAGTGATTTATTGCACGAATAGGAACTTAAAGATTAAAGGGTCAGCAATGTTTTTTGTTTGTTTTTTTTTTTTGGCAAAACAGTAATGGCAGTGAACCTTATTTTACTACACCTATCTATAGATAGAGCTGATTTCATGTCTGAAAAAAAAACTTTGGTTAACATAAACATAAGCTGGTTACAGTTGATGCTTAATGGAAAGGTGTGAACAAATGATTACATATTTTTAAAATACTGCCATATTGTCAAATGGTACCTTTGAAAATATCATGGATGTTCCATCGATCAATATTGTCGAAAATAATTAATTATTTAGTCATTTGAAATAATATATTCATGTAGTTTACTGTTTTTGAAAAAAAAGTATTAGTGCCACTTGCTATTTGCATGTATGTAAGTCTCTCCATGCAGGGAAGTGATTTTGCATAGTTCCTATATATCAAACTTCCTCTGAACTTTTTGAGGCAAGACCTAAACTTTTCTTGTTGAGCGAGCAGTCTTGAAAAAATTAGCAAGCTTAGGTTTAGTGATGATTGGCTCAAATCGTATTTGCTTAAGACTTAACAGATATAGATATTGTGTAGTTTAGTAGCTATAATTTCAAAATGCCTTATCGTAGATTCCACAGCTCCAGGGCTAAGCAATTTACATGTTAAATGCAACAACAACCAAGCCCCTTCGGGCTTAGCTAGGCCCAGAGAATATTCGGGGCTTAACTTTAGTCCAGATAAAACTGTGTTACCGACACGGATTTTATTCTTGCTATCGATAGTGTGTATGCAAACTCCATTTATTTTCTCTGATGGCGTCGCTAAGCTCCGGTGTCGTTCTTTTGGTCCGATTCCGTTAGGCATGAAAAAAAACACACCTTTTGTTTATGATGTGTGTATAAAAATGACTCCGAAGAAATCAATATGGAAAAATTAAGTTTTCAACAATTTGGAAGCCTTATTGATGCAAGTTCCTAGCATCCTTGAATCCTGAGATACACGATGTGACTTGCAAACTTCCATGTGAAGTAAGCTTATACCCTTATTTGGTGAACTCCAAATTTGGGAATAGAAATGCAAAAACAAATGAAAAAAAAAACTGCAAATTCCAGTCCATTTGCCTAGGTAAAAGTTGCCCTGCTAACAAAACAGCTTACAAATTCAAAAATACATAACACTGCTCATAGAAGGTCAAACCGAATTTCTGCGGCAACTAGTTATCAATCAGCGTCCCGAATTATGTTATGAATGCAAGTTGCAAAATATCCCGAGCAAGTATTTTGCTTTGAAACTTTGTGACAAAAAAAAACTGTTCCTGAACAAGTACCTACTATCTTTGCGATTAACAACAACGGTGAAAGATGTCTAAAATGAGGAAGTAAACTAAGTTAGATTAAACTATCTACTTCTCTTCCCTTATGATCTATTTTTTTAAATATTTCATTATTATTTCCACTAAAAATAAAGAAAAAATAGTGATTTTTTCATTCGAATACAACTTTTTTTATTTTGATCGCAAACGACAAAATAGAATCATGAGTTTGAAGAAAGTGAATACAAATAATATCGTAAGCGGCAAAAATGTCAAAAACAGCGTTTATTAGACAACAGCAGTGCGTTGTTCTTTTAATGAATTAATTAAAAATTAATTGTAGAGTTTTTTTTTTTAGAAGTTTGGTTTTCAATCTTGCAATACTCTTTTCTGAGTTGGTCTTTTTGACAGCTGTCAGCTTGTCAGCGGTTAGTATTAACGATAAGATGGGTCATAAAAACAGATTGGGTTGTGTCTATTCCCGAATAAACATTTACGACATGAACTAAGTGCCATTCATTTGGAGGCAGATTTTTGTTTTTACTTCTACTTTTACATATTTATTGGGGTACACATACCTCAAACTTGTGACGCTTTTGAAGTTCTAATAAATAGGTGATAATTTTTCAACGTGCACGCAAATTTTTAGAGAAGAATCGAAGAGGCCTGGTTTGGGTGGAGCGCCTTACTCCAGGTCACTTTTTCCGTTGTGGACCTTCTAGTAAGGGGCGAAATGTCTTCAACGTTGTCTGACATTGGAGAAATCGGTCTAGAGTTAAGATTCAGACACGCCACAATTTTAGCAATGAGTGTTAGAAAACTCCTCAAACGTTCATTTTTATTGTAAGATTTTAATTTACATAACTATCTTTACCTGAATAGATACAATTTTTGCAACTAATCTTATCTTTTAATATATATAAAAAAAAAAAAATATATTTCCATACCTATCAGTACCAGCTTATAACACTAAGGCTTGCCACTTACTTGCGGGTGGCTCCAATTAACAAATAAATACTCTTTTCGCTTACATACAATAGAAAGTCTCAATAGACGGTAAAGTACCAACAAGCTACAACTAGAGTTTCCTTCGAAGATAAAATAATATAACTTGTACTTGCTCTATACACGGGTAGAAACCTAGGTATATAGGTACATAGCTTTCATAATATGTTTCGCAATCGCAATAAAACTGCAATTTGTATAACTTCTGTATCCGTGAGGGGTATATAACCAAAGAAACCCTCAATGGGACCATTGTGGGATAAGTTCACAAGGAAGTCCATTAATCAGGTAATACTCTGATAGGTATTTTGCCCTCAAAACGAATTTTTTCTTTGTCTTCATAAAGGACTGGCTGTTTTCTGAAAGAAGCAGGACAGGATCCTGAGGTCCTGCGACGCCGGACGGCAGTAGAATTATTTTTACAAGAGAATGAGGAGGCAAAAATGAAACTTTTAGTAAATGGAAACACTTTTAGAAGCAGACGAACAATCTTATATGTGTTTCGGATTGGAATTGAAAAAAAAAGATAATAACGAGTGTTTAACATCATGCAAAGGTGTCAAAAAGATATAAGTAATATAATATCGTTTCTGGACTATTATCATCAGGAAGAGCCTGACTAAAAAATATTCATACTCGTAAATCTGTCATGCTCTTTCTCCTTTCTCATGATGGTGACACAGAAGTGAGAGTGTGAATTTATTTTTTGTTCCTTATACTACATGTGTGTGATGTGTGATGATGTGTACAATAACACTCAGGCAGTATTTTTCATTCAACGTGCGGTTCGTTCCGATTCCAGAGTAATGTTCTTTTAGTGGCGAAGATATGTTTCTGTATGGGTTTGGTGGATTTATATTCTGATTGCAAAATCAATAAAAATGGACACAAACCCGAAAAAACCACTTTGTCTCAAGATAAATGGATGCAATTTATATTCAAATAAAAAAAACATAATGATTAACACATGTGGTTCTCGACTTAAATGTCTGGACGTGCAATGTATTGACAGTAATTTGTTTAGCAGTAGTTCCGGGAATTATATTATTTTTGTTCGTTTGTTTTGTCCTTGTGGCTAAATATTATACTGGATTAAATACAAGTTCACACTAGGCCGTTCACTGTCTATCGAATTATTGACTTTGCGGCCATGATAGTTTTTTTAAAAACGTTCAAGTTTTAGACCAAATAAACAGTTTTGAAAACTTAAATGAGTGTTAAGTAAATTAAGAACGAATATGACAGATTTGAGCCCTTGGTTAGATTTCAACAAACTATGCAAGTAATCTCATCGAAATTTTAGTAATAGACGAACTGAAATTTACTAGCCCGTAGAGGAGCACCGACCCCTATGCAATGACAGCCCAGCGGAAATTTTCAAATATGGATGGATGTGTTAAAAAAGTGAAAGAATCAAACCATTCACCAAGTATAATAGTATGAGCTAAAGAAAGCATGTCGGATGATTGGTCTATTAGCTCCTTATGCCCCACCTACAAAAAAGCGACTCTACGATTATGTCTTGCAAGAATTATGGAGGCATATTTCAGCTTAACGTTGCATACACGATCCTTTTCAGCGTACTATGTGAGCTTCTTTAGCATTCTTACAATACTTTAAACACCAGTGTGGCTTCTGGCTAGGCTGATCGACCATGGACCAAATGTTCCCTATGATGCGAATACTGGAAAAGTCCAGAATCATCATTCTTTGTCAGCAACACTATATGCAGAGCTCGGAATCCCGGGAAAACTAGGGCTAGCCACGATACCAGAAGTCTCGGTATCGGTATCGGAAACCGAAGCGATACCGAGAGGATACCAGCTCCAAAGCATCCGAAACGATACCGAAACCAACCGAAATTTACGGATACTTTTGGTAGTATCGTTTGGTATTTTTTGAATATTATAATTTCTTCTTGTAATTCTTCTAATTGATTTCTCGGAAGCAGATTTAACGGTGATAGAGGCATTTGATGAAATCCACTAACTGCATTCTCTCATAGTTTTTCTTAAATCTTGGTTTCTCGGAAACGGCTCCAACGATTTTGTAACGGCATTGTTTTCTTGCTATGATATTTTGCCGCAGTTTATTTTATTTTTGTTTGTGACTTAGACAAGATCGAAATCAGACGAGACCGATACCGATACCGACAAGACTGTGATAAACGAGACCAAACGGGACTGAGTTATACGAGACCTATACCGATACCGAGACGATACTGAATTTTTTCGATTTTGACGGTACCGAGACGATACTTACAAAAGTATCATTGGGTTTGGTATCGTGGCAAGCCCTAGGGAAAACTGATCCAACTACATCGGGAATTAAATCAGACCATTTGCAGTTTCAACCCGAATTCGTCAATTTCAGCAGTTATTCAATCAAGTCGTGCAACTTCTTAGCGTATTACTAGAAATATGATCATGTCAGGCAAACGTTGAGTTCATCTGGCCGGTGATGATCGTTGGGTGACAGATAAATTTGACGAAAATTGCTTGCCAGTAATATCATTACTCCCCCAAAGCATCTCGCATTTTCCCGCAAATCTTTCATAGTTCGATCGAGTACTATAATATAATGCTTCACTACAATGTCATTGTACATTCATCCCTGATGGAAATTTTACAAGTTTTCAACACTTGTGCCATCAATGAGTTAAATGTTGCATATGTTAGTTGGTGATTCATCTGAACATTCAGTGCCAATTTCAACGCTGAATGAACTTGAGTTTGAGGAGCAGAAACTTAAGCAATGGCAAATAATGCGTCCAAACTATAATCACGGGGAAGCGGATTCATCCGGTGAAAGGCTTTTGGAAATATGGCGCACAGCTAACCGTCTATGGGTTCTCGAACGAAGTTCGATCAGGCACAGTGGCTGCACAACACTTTTGTGTCAACGTGGAAAGACCAAATGTACCACTCAGGCAGTCCTATTTTCGTGTAGAGCAAAATAAATCGATTGTCTATATAACCCTGTATAGTGTTATTTAAGAGAAACGGGAGACACCCGTTATCCCCAAAAAACATTATCTCAATCGGACGAAATCCCCAAAAAAATTAGATTCAACTAGACAAAATCCCCATTGGGGAGAAGGCCTCATTGACAAAATCCCCAATATTTTCTTTTGCCAAAATCCTTGAATCTCCGAAAAATCCCAAACATAGTTTTGCGAATACAATTTTCACCCCATACAACTTTTACCCAATTATTTTTGGGATTTTCTCTTGCGGATATTTTTTTTAATGAAATTAGGTTTTAACTGGGGGATTTTGTCTTTGGGGATTTTTTTTTGAAGATTATGGGTTGTGGCCAAACATCAATAACCCTTTAGAATTTTTTATATAACCATATCTGAAAGTATTCTGCCAGAGCAGGGTTTAGCCAATCATACCTTTCAAACATATAAAAAATATGAAAATGCTTTGCCATTAAGTCAGTTAAAAAGGGAGATATAGAAAAGTGTTTAGGCAAAGGGTGTTTTTTTCGACGTGTGGTTTTCAATCTGGCAATACTTTTTTTGGAGATGGTCTTTTAGATAGCTGTCACTTGGTTTATGCTCAGTTTGGTTGGCCTTTTCATAATGAATAGACTTACTCTTGAGCAACGCAATGTTTGCAAATCGTACAAATTTATTACCAAAGTAATGGTTCGATTCGCGCGATACATACATTTATTGAAGGACACTTTTGGTGAGGTGCCGAATATTCTCTTCCAAGACGTCAATCGCCTCGAATTAATCTGCGTAGGTAAGCGACATCACATAGCCCCACAAAAAAAAAAACACGACGCGAGATAATGCGCTCACCAATAGTTTCCTGTATTACTTTAAAGAAAATAAAGATTTTAATATTTTTAAATATTTCTTCAAAAACAGATTACCTGATTTTGATTAAATTTGTTTTTAAACGACTACATATTCAGAACACAAATCGGTTAGTCAAGGACAATTTTTTTATTTTTCGAGGAAGTCAAAAAGCAAAATTCAAAGCATAGCTATAGATGTGCAGTACAATTTATACCTATACTTAGCACACCCTCATTCTTTAATATCCTTTTTATCAGCCATTTGCAATGATTTCTTTTTTATCATTTTTCCAAAGCGAGTTCAATTATTATTATAAATTATTATTCGATCAAAAGAATAAAAATTATATTAATAAAAATATAAAAAAAATAAATGAGCTTCTCATACACAAAGGAGAATATACAGGAAGGACTTTCATGCATGCAGAATGCAGAATGCCTGAAGAGAAGATACTCCTCGCAACTAGTTTATATAATGCTTTGGATTCCGTTTCCGGCAAAATATGCAAAAGTAAGATCAAAACTTTAATTAAATTCATATACGCCAGTAGTAACCAGCAGGGTCCTGATGGTATGGTGATGGCAAAAGAGGAAGAAGCAAATGAACATACATACATACAATATACACAAACATCGGGCTAAGAACAGCAACGACGACAATGAGTAAGAGGACCCAACGACAAGGGACAAGAGAAAATTTATATTAATTTAATCGCGTTTAATATGAAAGAACGTCAACAAAAAAAAAAAAAAAAAATGAAAAATACAACAAACTTTCGCGGGGATAGAGAAAGAAGGACAAAAAACAAAATCATGAGGACTCTACGCTGACACACACGCTGACAACACATTGAAAAGAGTTTATGTTAAATTGCAGCGAAAGTGCACCAATTCGTTCGTTCGTTAGCTCGCTGGTTGCTCGCATAAACTTTAAGACTCCACTATAGGATAATGGCTAAACGCAAGGGACACTTCTATACTGTGTTGTGCAATGCCCATGAAGCCCCCGACCCGACGATAATATTTATCTCAGGCAAACACCATTTAGAGCAAGGAGGAAATGGTGGGGTAATGGAATGGTGAAAGGGAAGGGCTAGAACATAAAATAGTGCTGTGGTATGGTATGGTGTCGTGTGGAAAAAAGGTAAGGCTATGTGCAAAAAAAGAGGAAAAAGGATAAACAAAATTTGACTGTCCACACGGATATTGCCATCATTTTCCTAATAAAATGTCCATTCGCTGCCGCTGTTGCAATGATTTTGCTACCGTCTGCCCAACCCCAGCAATCCTCTCCTCCTTGCACACCATAGCAACTCTTGTCTTCTCTTTAAACCTAGTCCTGGTCAAATATACATAAACACACACACACAAGTTGAAACGGTTTAAGTCACCGCGCATAGTAAAATGTTCGGCACGATGCACTTAATTGCATCCGTAGATTGGTGGAATGTTAATTATCCACCGCTAGGCTCTCATTTTGCGTTTTTTAGTTTGAACTCATGGAGCCATCCATGGCGTACAGCGGTAGGAGAGAGAGGGGGATATAGTTGGGAAACTGCACCCGTGGGCTATGAAAAAGTGTCATTAGAACCCATAGGTTAGGTACAATGACGAGTGACGGACGGTATGAGCAATGGAAAGGTCGCACAGCTAGCTGGTGGTGGTATATGCTAAATTGTAACCGCTCATAATTGCTATACAGAAACTTTATCCATCCATACTAGCATAGTAGCACACAGACAACCGACTAACAGGAAATAGAGAATAACGAGGATGCAGTTTTGAAACTTTACTAAAAGATGACGATGCCACAACGCAGTGGCACAAACAGCTAAGTTAAATGAACAACAACTTAGAAAAAACAGAAATGTATATACACACATGTAGGTAAGGTAGGCATGTAGTCTTATTAACAGTTCTGTATTAACTAACAAAATCTTGGATATCGAAATTCTATTTTTTTTTTGATCTAGTCGAATCGTTTCTTTATTTTAAAATCCCAAAATATTGTCGACCAGATCATTAATAATAATGTACAGAATTTTTGACGAAAAGTGTGTTCTTGAGGAGCGTTCTAAATTCTCTTAACTGGATTTAAGCGCATATAAATAAGTCGGCATTTATGTACATGACCCGATTTTTCCAGTGGCGATCTTTTTGTTGCTGTTGTAATACATTTACAATGGTTTTCCCCTCATTTTTATTTCCCTCATATTACCTCCATCTCCACCAAAAAAAAAAACAAAAATCACACTGGGAAAATCGGGTCATTTAAATACCGACTAAGAATTTTTTTTGTAAAGTTACAAACATACTTTGGCCATTTAGTACCGTTTGTAAACGGTAATATGGATATTAGATTTTAGATTTAGATTGATTGATTTTATTAAATTAATCATTTGAATGTATACAATTTTTATAATTTATACAAAAATCTTTATAGCATGGCAAGATGCCGTCTACCAGATCTACATTTTTGGAACATCCATCTCATTAAGCTTCATAAGCACTTGCTCCTCCGATAAAAAATCACATCCGAAAATACTTCTCCTGGTTTCTCTAAGAGTTGGGCACCTGCCAACAAAATAAATGATGTCTGCCCGTTCCGCTAAGTTACATATACTCCACTCCAATGGTAAATCCGGTCTGTGAGGAATGAAGTTCAAGTTGAGTAGCTCGTTTCGAAGTCTGACCATTGTAGCAATCACGTGGACACTATTCGTATCTTGAAAATAATTTTTGTCCAAAAGATTATGATTGAGCCTACTGTAGATTGATCTGTACTGCGATCCAGATGCTTCAGCTATGTATTCCACTCTACATTGCTCATCCCCTTTTTCTCTTTTAAAAATCTGGGTTTTTCTATGTTGACTATAAAATTCCATAATCGACAGTAGTCATAGACCCTATTGATCATGAGCTGTAAAGTTTCGGGGGAGTATGCAAACATGACAACATCATCCGCAAAGAGCAATGCCCTAATACGCTCTCCTGCAAAGTCCACTCCACCAGGAAGATAATCTATTAAATCGTCAATGAAAAACGCAAACAAAGTAGGACTTAATGAACATCCTTGTCTTACTCCAGATGCAGTTTCGAACCACTCCGAAAGCTCTTCTCCATTCCAGACTGCAGCTTGTGTTCCTTTATACAGCTCTTCCAGAACGCGTCCAAGCTTATGCGATAAACCCAATCCGTATAATTTGTAGAATAAGGCAGCTCGGTCAATCGTGTCAAATGCACCCTTGAAATCAATAAAAAACGTGTAGAGTTTCTTGCCTTGCAAAATAAAGTTCTCCGCTATGCTTCTGAGAACAAAAATATTGTCTATTGTTGAGAACCCTGATCTGAAGCCAGCTTGAAACTCTTTTAACAGGTTTTTAGATTCAATCCATGTTGTAAGGCGCTTTTGTAACACTGACGTGAATACTTTGTATGTGGCATTCTGAAATGAAATTCCTCGATAATTTGTAGGATCCGATAAACAACATTTTTTGTGAATGGGGAATATCACTGATTCTTGGAATTCTTTAGGATTAAGATCACCATCCATTACATCATTAAAGAGTTTTCTCAAACTTGTTTTTAAACTATTAGTTCCATATTTATAGAATTCAGCTGATATTCCATTCGCTCCAGAAGCCTTTCCATCTTTCATACCTCCTAGCACTAGGTCCAATTCCTGGCAAGTGATTTCAGAATCTAGAATTTCATTAGTGAATCCAGGAACTGCGTATTGCCACTTGATACTATTTAAAGTTGGATTAAGTAATTCCTTGAAATATTCTCGAAGTGTGTTTTTGCAAAGGTTTGTGTTGATTTTAAATTGTTTGCCATTTAGTTTCCATGTAAGCTTCCAAAACTCAGACGAATCTTTACAATGCGCCAATCTCATCGCTTCCACTTCACCATAGCTTCTCTTTTTGGTTTTACATATCTCCTTATATTTCTTATTGTTCTCGATGTAGTTCTGTCTGAACAAACCTTCGCTAGAGTTACGAAATATTTTCAGCCATGTAAAAGATAAACTGCGAGCACGTTGACATTCTTCGTCAAACCAAGGTTCGATTGCTGCTTCTCTATCTTTTCCGCTGAATTGTTGCTGGGGATACGAATTTTTATTTTTTATTTTATTATGTCTTCCAATTTTTCAAAGCCCATCTCTAGCTGTGGTTGAAGTTTCGAATCGTGTAGGTGTCTGTAAGCTTGAGCCCTACAAGTTTTCCATTTTAGTTTTGGAAGTAATCGCATGTTTATAACTTCCTCATGTGGTGCATAATTACCATATAATAAAGAGAAGTGATAAACTCTTACCACACTGCTGCCGGATGATTTCGTAAGATTTTGACATTTCTCCACTGTCTGATAATGATCTGAGAGTTTATATTAAGTATATCCATTTGAGTGTCGGATTTAACTTGCTGTTATTATTTTGAAAAGAGCGGTTGCTGAGCATTTGGGTAGAGAGAAAATTTGTGTGGACGTCCTATGTGGATTGACGATGGATACAAAAACTTTATAACATGGTTTACACGTGCAGTGTGCACGCAGAGTTTAGTAATTCATTTCATATACAATGGTCGTTTGGTAGGATTTGATAGTAGTTCTTTTCCACGCTGACACGCTGACTTCAATACTGACAAAATGGTCAATCTGTTCCTTGTCAACTACGTCAAAACAGAAACTTATTTTCTCATTGCTTAAAGCCTCGTTTTGCGATTGAAACAGGCTAAGGGAATAACATCCGCATAGACAGCAGAAGTATTAATTTTGCCAGGTCTGTTATTCATGTTCAATTGTACACACACACATCAGCATTACACTGACGAAAGCCGACATCTTGCAGAACTTTATCCAGCCTTTTTTAACTTACCCACCTTCTGTGGATGATTCTTATCTTCGAACGGCTTCGAATGGTTTATGAAGACATCCTTCTCCAAATTTCTATATTGATATACTGATGTTAGGAGGATTTTATGTACCTAACACTAAATCGTATCGCACCGGTGAAAATGATGCGGTGTAGGTCACAACAAATTTCTCGCAGCAACCTTTTGCCAGCAACCGTCTTTGTCACGTTTGAAGTTTTAAAGACCTACTTGAATATTATTATCTGTCCGTATTCTGGTACGTCTATTTAAGTTACGTGCGTATCGTTCGCCATGATTGATTTCAGTTCACGAACCACTTTTCACCATATTGCTCGCGTCTGAAACAAAAAAAAAATATATTAGAAGAAAAATTGTTGAAGCTGTCCAATTAGACACAAAGTTTTAGTCATTTTGTATTTGTTCGGTTACAAGCAGCATTGCTAACTACTTTTGACGAAAAAATGCCTCGCTTGAGAAATAAAATGCTTTATTCAATAAAAAAATTTGTAAACACAAATATATAAAAAAAAATATTTTTATTTTTAAAAAGAAACATAAATTATCAAGTTACAGAAAAAAATTTCAATAAGAACAAAATTCATGAAATTTTTGGTTTTATAAGTATGTAGTTCAAGGTATTGAATACATAATTTTAGTCCATCAGATGTTCTTGGTCCTTGAAGTCATACATTGATTTTGAAAACAAGAACACGCGCGTTTGTTTGAATTGCACATCGTAGCAGCTTTTATCTTTAAAAGGCGATTTTGTGTGCAGATTTCCACTTAAAGTTTCTGTCTTAAGTTTACATTCCTATTTAAATTAATAAATGTACGAAAAAATCTTTACATCTTTCATGACAGATAGTGTTAGGAAAATGGGCAGATTTTGAAGGAGAAAACACATTCTAACTATAAGGCCAAGGATACATATGGGGCATTCCATGCCAAATCACCAAGTTTTTGACCCGACCCTCTTCGATTTCGCTCATTTTTGTATATATAATGGTATAAGTCCATTGAAATGTTACATTGACCTTGCATTTTGGGTAGGGCAACATTTTGATGTTTAGGGGGGTTCACTATGAGTACAAAATTCGATTTTTGAGTTTCAAAGCCCCACATTTGGCCGCCATCTTGAAAGGGAGTGGAAAAGGGCTTCCACGATATCATTAAAACCGTGAGATTTAGAAAAAAAATTAAACTTTTTTGATATTAAATCATCTACAATTTATGTTAACATACTTTTTGCAGTAAAAATGAAAAGAAAGAAGTATACAGCTGATCTAAAATTTCCCAGAAATTCTATATGGGGTTGAAATCAGGGGCTTACACTGAACACATCAAAATAGTTTTCTAATTGCCAATTCTTAACAAGTTTATCGGTATTTTTAGGTTCGTTATCATATTGGATAATTCATCGAAACGGTATAATTACTCCCACAAAAGGAAGCATGCCATTTTTAAGAATCTCTCAATACATGAAACGATTTATTATACCATCTTGTTAATTGAGTCGAGCCCTTGACTGAAAAACATCCCCAGACAGTAATTTTGGCTCCCCCATATGCTTAGTTTTGCCCCTTGTTGATACTAGGATTTAGACGTTCGCCTTCTGACCTTCCGTACAAAATCAGTCAGATGCCTTCAAATTAAATATGGACTGATCAAAAAAGAGCACCGTTTACTATTTCACCACAATGGAGTTCAAGTACGCCTTGGCAAACTCCAGTCTAACACGTCGGTTTATCTGGAAAAAATGTTCTGTTTTTATTGACTGGTAATATGGCAAGGCACTATCAACCTTCCTTCGCCAGATATTCCTACTAAATTTTCTAACCGTAGTTCAGTTTATATACTCTTTGACTATAAGTATGTGTTTTTAGAAGCTATTGCTACTATTGACCGTTTCGACATATCCGTTAACGCAAAATCGAGTTTTAAATAATAATATTATTGATTCAGTGTTTGCAAATAGACACTCCTTTTTCTTTTAATTCATTGGAATATTTTCTTTGATCCGTTATATCGCTTTTTATACCAATTACTTAGCGCGATCTGAGACGGGCCCAATAACATACCACTTTTTGTTTTTTTTTTTTTTATTAAGGATTATGCTTGGAAGAAAGAAAGAGTTTAATTTAAAGTTGGTGTAACATTGGCTAAATACAGGCTAGTTGTTGCTCAAATAAGTTACATGTGCCTAGTCTTTAATGTACTCTTTAATGTAAAACTAAAACAATCAAACAACTATGGGTTTTTTCTTAATTTTCTTTATATTTTTTCAAAGAGACGAAATTCGTTTTGGCCAACACTGTATATTGAAAACAACTTGAACTTGAACCAACTTTCAGCCATATCCTTATATTACAGACCGGTATTGAGTAATCGATTTTTAAAATTTTTGAGAAAATGTATTAAAATTAACTATAAAAAAGTAATTAAGATCGATATTTTTAAAAACGGGTATCATTTTTTATCTACATATAGTTTCAGGAAGAAAATATAAAAAGAATTCGAAGTACCTAATGATAACCCAGTTTTTAACTTTTGAAAATTTAAATCGTTATTTTAAAAAAATGCGACCCCTTCGACTTTTTATAATTTCAAAAATTCGAATCTCTCTTACGCAACTTTGAAGCCGAAAATCAATTTATGATCACAATATTTTTTTTTAATTTTATTTTTCAGACCTAAACTCTCACAGGAACGTCAACAACCTCAAGCTCAGTGTGAAACGTGTTAGGCTCAACGACAGCATTTTGCTCTGAGGTGAACTGAACAGTAAGCTGGCGTTTAGTCCCCTCGTGGCTTACAAAATCAAAAAATTGCTTGCTTAGATATTCATAAATCATAATCAATAGCTTTCGGTTCGAAGAAAATTGATTATTCTTGGTTTTTGATAACTCGACTCAAGCCTCAAATAATTTGAAGGCATACAAAATATCGGTCTTTTTTTTTTGAGCCAATAAATAATATTCCAACTTTTGTCATCTTTGAACAAGCAAAAATATTAGGGAGGAGGTTATCTTTTAACACAAAAACCATTTCGGGGTTTTTTCCAATAACCCAGTTGCCAGATGCAAGTTTTCACTCTGGCGGGTAGGTGGCTATTAAATATTCTGAATGATGTCAGCAATATAAAGAAAAAATAAGCAAATGAAAATAAGTAGACCTAGGTAAACAAGATTTAGGTATAAGGCACTAACTCGAATGGTTTTATTTTCACGAGATGAACTTTGCACGTGCAATACACAATTAAATGACTAATGAAGTGTTTGCCGGAGAAAAATATTATGGGGTCGTACTGTAGCCAAAAAAAGAGGAGTATTTTTATAAGTAGTACAGACACTTTTTTGTCTTCCAAAATAAGTGTGTGCACAAAACTTTCTTTTTTAACTTTATAAAAAAACAGGGCACCCTGATAACCAAAGCAGGTATCAGTTACTCGACGACCTTCCTCTTAACCTCAACCAGAGTGTCGTTTCTTCCCCCAAGCATCATCGACTATGTCTTTGCGGGCTTAACAGACCTGATATCAGGTAATGTCAACTGTATCTTACCTGATAAACGGCAAGAGACAGTGGCCGAGTTAACCTAAGTACACAAAGGCAGCTAGCAACACTTATGCCCATAGGGAGACCCAAGAATTTTGTTGGATCCACGTGACCCACTGAGTGACCCCACAGGCATCTTAGCAGGAGGGATACCATCACTTTCCAGTTGCCCCCTGAGTCATTCATTAATGAGACCCATAATAAGGGCCTCATACTTCGAGGCCAACTCAACAACTTGGCTGCCAACGTCAGAACATCAACCCGCAATCAAGCCTTCCGTTAACAGCTTGGTCTTCGAACATCTTGCCATGACGCAATTCAGAGTCAAACTTTCGTCAAAACCACCAGCAGGGCAAGGAAAGGAGCGCCGCTCATAGTTTCATAGAAGAAGGCGCTGTCTACTTCTTTTAGCTCCCTAGCAGTCGGCAACTTCACAGGGTGAACTGAAGATGAAGAAGCCCCAGCCAAAACCCGTTGTATACAGTATGACATGCAGACTCAGAAAGGCCCCAGTCACACTTAATGCTAACCACGATACCAGAAAAGTCTCAGTATCGGAAACCGAAGCCATACCGAGACGATACCAGCTCCAGAGCATATAAAACGATACCGAGAAGAAACCGAGCCTATACCCTACAGATACTTTTTGCTTGGGACCGAAATTTACCGACACTTTCAGTGGTAGCGTTTGGTGTCGACCGAAAAAAAAGGTTTTTGAGTATTATAATTAGTTTATTACAAATAAACACTTCTTGTAGGGCTGGCCACGATACCAGAAAAGTTTCGGTACCGTTTGGTATCGGTATCGGAAACCGAAACGATACCAGCTCCGAAAAGATACCGAGACAATACCAAACGATACCGTATTTTTTGGATCCAAATTCACCGATACTCTCGGTAGTATCGTTTGGTATCGGTAGAAAATATAGATTTTTTATTATTATTATTAATTTATTACAAACAAACAATTTTTGTAATCGGTTTCTCGGAAAGGTTCTAATGATTAAGATGACATTTTCAGAGCTTTTCTATGGTTCTTTTTTGTGAGAAATTGACTTTTTTGAAATCCATAAAATATTGATTTGTGAACATTGTTTTGCTGCGAACTTATGACCCGCGCCAACATTTTTGTGTCGAATCCCTGATCGGAACTTTACTTAAACATTGTAAAACAACCCTTTCAAAAATTATTAAGTCAAAAAAAAAACTTCAGTTGAAAAAATTGTCTTTTATAGAAATGATTTTTTTTTAATCTTAAAAAATAGCAAGCAAGTTCAACTACTAGATCAAAATTCAAGGTATGAAGTACTCTTTAGAACCCAACTAACATACTCTCGAGAGCTAAGCTCCCATTTTCTCAAAAAAACGCTCATAGTACTTTTTTAGATCTTATTGCTAAACTTAAGACTTGATCTGTCATAATGAAACATATATTTGTCTCATAGTATTTTCATTAAATGATGTAAGCATTTTTCTTGGATCAAATCACTTTAATCTTATACCTAGAACAATTATTACTCCTGTATGTAAATTGAAAGTCTTATAATAATTTTGTTTTCAAATTTAAACTCTAAACGTCATTTTTAAGTCTTTAAAATCTCTTAACAAGAGCTAATTAAGTAACAACTACAAAACTCTAACTATAGGATTCATATGAGATGTTGCACTGACAGCAGCTTTATTTGATTCATACAACAGTCGTTCTTTTTTTTAACGTTTGTACATTGTTTTCTGGCGTTCAGTTTTCTATTGGTCTGTCTACCTGAAGGAAACATTGGATGCTGTTGCCGATTACTGTTTAAAATGTATTTTATTTTGTTACAAATGTGAACTTTCGGTGATAGACTTTCTTTTTATTTTATTTCAATGTAATATAAGGTTTTTTTACGGCATAAGCCCGTTGTAAACGTTTTAATGTTTTAAACTTCGTAACTTTGTCAGAATTTGTGTGGAAAATTAGACAGATTTACGCAGTTTAAAATTTTACTACGAATATCAAATATTATAGTTTTGTTGCGGAATGTTAATTTTGTTGATATTCTTTGTCCATTTATTCCAAAAATTATGACGTTATAATGAAGATTTATCGTTCGGAAAAGGTAATGCATAAAAGTTAATATTTCAAACTTTGAGATTTCATCTTTTTTTAAACATCAACAATAATTCACATTCTTAAGAAAAAAGGGAACGCATCACCGATTTGTTCTTGGTTCGTTTGATAGATGTCAAAATAAAGTCGCATAAAAGCATCAGACTTCTCATAAAAAAGTGTTTATTTGCATACCAACATAAATGGACAACACTCTCATAAAAATATCTTTTTAAGAGTTAAAAGTATCGATACGACAGCAGCCATATTTAAATTTGAACGAAGTGTTTTTTGTATAGTTTGAGGGTTACCGTGATATGAAATTAAATTTTGAAATAATTTATTTGGTTTTCCATTATGATGAATCTATTTAAGGAATATTTACGTGTATTGATATTGATGTTTATTTTGTTCAACATTAAATGCAAAATAAGTATTTGTACAAGTATATTCGTAATGTGTAATTTTGTATTTAAATACTGTGCTTAGGTTCTTTGTCTCGTGGGAGCATCATCATAATGAAATAATGATATTTATTTACACAGAATCGGAAATTCACACCGTATAGTGACAAAATTAAAAGTCAGTAATAAGAAACGTGAAAAAAAATATCTAAAAATATAAATTCTGACTTATTATTTTTTCATTAAATCGTCTCTTAACCTCTTGTAAATTCTTAGATTACAAAAACAGGCATACAAGAATAAGATTATCAATTCGACATATTATCTGCTATTATATCATTTTCGTCATATAACATGAATAAATACCATAAATAATGTCAGCATAAAAAGTACTATTCTTATTAAAAGCAAACATCAAGGTAACCCTTTTTGCAATTCAAAATAAAATTAAAATAATTTAAATATCAATTATTTTGAAAGCGCTTCGTTATTTTTCGAAGTAAAATGTGTAAGTTAGTAGAGAAAGTTTCAATCGCACTAAGATTTAACTCCACATATGTGACAAACTATAATTATACTAACGTCGCCATGAAATGAAAATATAAATTCACACATTAATTTTTCAACATGAGACAATGACGATGACACATACAGACATAAATACTTCGTATCAAGTTTCCGTAGGAAGTATACAAATGTGAAAGATAAGTATCTGTTTTTTTTTTTAATTATGCGCATACTCTTTCTCTTTTCATCAACTCCCACAAGAAGTGACGCATTCTCCTAACAAGATTAATGGAGCATTTGTCATCCCATAGGAACAATAAAAATGTTTCTATAAGAGGAAATTAACTCCTATAAGTGGGCCATTTAAGGCTTTTAACATTTTCATAAGGATGTAGGAGTACTCTTCTAGAGTGAGAATAACTCCCGGAATAAAGTCTCACAAGCCTCTAGGAAACTCTTATGAGAGGAAAATTGTTACTTGGGAAGCTGAGACGTTAGCGGCTCATTTTAAAACTCTACTCTCAGCTGATGAGGATCTTCATACCTTTGACTATGCGATACCTTATATTACAGTGAGCGAGTTAGATATGGCTATTTCACTACCCGAATTGGAAGCAATACTCCAAAAAATGAAAAATAATAAAGCTCCTGGCATAGACGGCATACCTGTCGAGCTCTACAAAAACTCCACTCCCGAATTTAAAAATTATCTCATCTCGTTCTTCAATAGACTTTATAACGATTCATGTGTCCCCACCAGTTTCAATGTTTCTGTTATTTTTGCCATTTTTAAGAAAGGTGATGCGAATGCTGTCGAAAATTATAGTGGTATTTCGATACTAAACATAATAAGAAAATTATTTACTGCAATTCTGAACGAAAGGCTCACAAAATGGGTTGAGGAAAACAACATTCAACATTTTTCAAGCTGATTTCCGCCCAGGTTTTTCGACCATGGACCATATCTTTGCTATTTCGAGTATCGCAAGACAGTTTATCGATATTAAAAGGAAGTTATACGCGTGCTTTGTTGATTTTAAGGCTGCATTTGATAAAGTCAATAGACAAGCTTTAATCTATAAGCTCTCATCCATAGGTTTGTCACGAAAGTTTCTTCAAATGTATGCCAACTTTATGTCATCAACAAATGCAAGGGTATGGGATGGCCTTTCATTCTCGAACAGATTTGAAACAACTGCTGGTGTCCCCCAAGGATGTATCCTTAGTCCTTTACTGTTTGCTCTATTTATTGATGATATCTGTGATGTTCTTCCTGGAGGGGTTAATTATGCCAACATTAAAATCAAAGTCCTGTTATACGCTGACGATTTAGTGATACTCGCTGACAATCCGTTCACACTACAAATGCAACTAAACCGACTTAATTCATTTTGCGAATCTTGGGGTCTTCAAATTAATAGCCAAAAAACGAAAATTGTCATATTTGAAAAGAGAATATCGAGAAGACGACCAGAAGAAAACTGGTCTATTAATAATGCAAATATCGATGTTGTACAGGAGTTTAAGTATTTGGGAGTCCTTCTTACCCACAATTTAAGTTTTCTCAATCACTCCAAAGAAAGAAGTAATGAAGCTAAAGTGGCCCTTAATATAATGTGGCCAAAGTTTTTTTCCAATCAAAATATCGATTTAACCTCTAAATATAAAGTTTTCAATGCGACAGTTAATGCTTGCATGTCATATGGTGTACAAGTATTCGGCTATACCCACTTCGAAGTTTTCGAAAGCGTACAAAGGAATTTCTTCAAGAGACTTATTCCATATACATAGAATCAGGTATAACTCCTATATACATACATAATTTGAAGGCAAGCGCAGACTATATTACTAAAGTAATGAAAAGAGGTGATTCCTGTCTTCACAAAATCATTTTGAAGAAATTGCTCCCAGTAAATGCATCCCCGTTCAAAGACTGGAATCAACTAGCTATTCGCCACGACACATTACTGAACTTGTCAGAAAATAATGTTGAGAATTGGCAGGCCCAGTTTGCTGATTTAATTTCCAACATTGATCATAAATTATTTGTAGATAACCTGTCGAGAGCAACTTCTTCTGCATCAAGATGTATCTACAGAAATTTAAATTATCAACTGCAATCGGATGCCAATTACTTTCGAAACGAATATTCAGCATCTGTTTTAAGCATTATTTTTAGAACGAGTTGAAATTCTAAACCTTAATTTTATACCTCATCGCGATGACCTGCCGCAGCTCTGTAATCTATGTAACAGAAGAGAGAATGAAGATATCTACCATTTCGTGGCTGCTTGTCCAATTTTACAAGAAATTCGTCGGTTATATTTTCAGGAAAGTTCTATAACGCTTCAAAAACTTTACGAAATTTTAAATGAAGCATCAGACTGGCTCAGCCTCTTTAAATATTGCCAACATGCTCTTACATACAGAAATAGTTTCCTTTAACATAATGCGATCGATTTCCCACTTGCTGCAATTTCATGCTAAATAATCCATTTTTGGTTTAAATTAAATCATGGCAAATTGATTCGTAAAATTAAAAAGAATCTGTTGCTAACCTAATCGAAATTGATGCTTTTTCTTTTGTGTTTCAAATCACGTTAAAATTGAGAACTTTGGTAAAAATAATTGATCTAATAAGTAATTTATTCAAATTGTTAAATATTTTGTGTTTCAAATCACCTGTAAAATTGTGAACTTTTGGTATAAATAGTTAATAAACTAAGTAATAAAATTGTCAAATATTTTATAAATGACTTTTTTAAAAATAGTTAATCATGTAAGCAAATAATATTTGTTTAATATTTTGTGTTTCAAATCACCCTTAAAATTGGCCACTTTGCTAAATATATCTAATCAACTTAGCAAATGTATAATAAAATTGTTAAATATTTTGTGTTTCAAATCACGACAAAATTTATAACTTCAAATATGCTACATAATTATTGTTGCGATTAATTGAACATTTTTGTTTGCAGTTACTTATGTATCTATGAAAAAACTCTTAAATTAAACATTTTTTTAAATTATTTTTATTTTTATATTATACTTATATTTTCTAGAATTTTGCAATTATCTTTTTTTATTTTTTAAATCATGTAATGTTATCTCAGGCAGACGGCAGTATTGCCAGGTCCTATATTCTTAAGAATACAAATTGTAAAATCTGATGAAAAAAATAAAGAATCTATCTATCTATCTAGATCAAAAATATGTAGCCAAGTCGTGCATTTTATACTGGTTTGGGATTCAACCCAGTCTGAAACCAGACGAAATCGATACCGACACCGATACCGATACCGATACCAGACTTTGTTATACGAGACCAAACGAGACTGGGTTAAACGAGACCGATACCGAGACGATACTGAAATGTTTCGATTTCGACACCGAGACGATACGTACAAAAGTATCGTTTGGTTTGGTATCGTGGGTCGTGGGTAGCCCTAGTTACACTTCAAAGTTCGTTAGCATGTGATGTACTTAATATTTAAGTTGAAAGTGAACTGAACTCTTTTTTTCCCTTTCTTATTGCTAGGTATATTACAGTTTGTCCTACAAACTGAACTGAACTCTTTTTTTCCCTTTCTTTTTGCTAGGTATATTACAATTTGTCCTACAAACTATTAAAACATTGTATATATTCATTATAGGTTTCATTTACACTTGGTACTCGACACCTTCCATCTTAAGTTTAAATATTATATACAAACACATACAAACAAAAATTAACTTATAGCTTCCTTTTTTAACAATTATTTATAATTAATAATTCAGGAAATCTAATTTCTTAAAAACAAATAAGATTCAATTTAGTAGGTTCTTTTAAATTAATCAAAAAAAAATTATAATTCTTGGTCTCAATAGGTTTTGAACCTCTCCTAGAACGTGATAGGAGAATCAATGGCTCAACACCATAAGTTGCGATAACAGCTTCCGAATCTTCATTGGCTATCGGCCTTGCCGTCACTCTGTCTGTTTTTTAAGAGTGTTTTCGGCCATACCGTCCATCGATTTTGGTGACTTATTTCTTATTTATTTTTATTCGTCTTTACTTATGAGTAAGAATAACACAACTATACGATTGTGAGCCAATACGTTTCTTTAGGATAGCTACCAAGCAATAACTTTGCTGGTGATCCACCAGCAGTACAGTGTTTTGCACATCAATAAACCAGTGTCGTTTAAAATGGCCTTCAACGACTTTTTAAGTGTCTTGATAAAGTTTTCTGCTTTGTCATTGGTTGCCGAGTGATCTGGAGCGGTCAAAATATGCTTAATGCCATTGTTTGACAAAAACTGCTGGAAGCCCAACGAAGTAAATTGTCATTCATTATCACTACAGATTAGAAGCGTTAGTCGACAAAACTATTGGTTTTGGATTAAAATGTGTCAAAACCTGATCCGACGTTACATCTTGCTTTAATAACTTGAACGCTCCTTAGCATGTTTTAGAAAATTGCAATTTCACATCTGTTTTTAACAAATTATGTAACGGTGTCATCTTATGAGCAAAGCAAAGAAATAAACTTTGAGTATGTTAGTAAATTAATCACACCTACGAAAACTATTACTTCTGAAACCTAAATATGAAATTCTTTGCTAGAAGAACTCACATTTACTTTCATTAAGACGCAACTCAAAGGAATCTAATTTTTAAAAACCAAAGTAAGTGTATTCATATCATCAGCAGTGTTCACAGGTCACACCTGATGCCACAATATCATCTAAATAATTGATTGCATTTGGAATATCTCGCAAACGAGTTTCAATTATTTTCTGAGAAATAGCTGCAGTCGCCTTTACTACGAAAGGCAAACGTGTAATCTTAAAAAAACACCAACATGCATGCGATCTAAGCACATAAGAAATACAATAAATTTGGTGGCGCAACAGCTCATGGAGAACCAGGGCCTAGTGACTTACAACTCTAAACCATTCCTGTGTGCGTGTTGTTGGCAGGAATAGATAGGACCTACAATTTTTTGCCGAGTCCGAACGGCTAGATGAGAAGCACTTATTCATGACAAATAATATTCTTGGAGGATTTGTCACTTCCTCGCAAGAGGCAGTACCTTGGGAAAAACATTTCTGTTTTTAGGTGGCATCGGCTGGGAATCGAGCCCAGACCATCGACATGACAGTCCAACGCACTTACCATCAGGTTTTAAAGGCACTGGACGTGGCTTGCAAAAAACAGGTTTTGCATTCTCGTTTGTATTTAATTTAATTTCACTTCCCTTATAGATATATGCCAAGTTCATTCTTGAAAACGTTTCAATATTTGCTTTTAATTCAAGAAATAAAGTCGTCTTGTTTGTGATCATAAACACTTAATTTGTGATAAAGTTATATTAAAAAAGCGCATAAAATCTCAACTCAAAATGGACAGACTATTTTGACAATTAACCGCAATTCACGTGTTCTCTCACGATATTTAACAGTTGCTTTGAACTCATCCACCATTTGTATGCTTTCACCGTTATATGCATAAAATCGATCAACGCTGGGCTTCAAAATCTTGTGGTCAAAAAATGTATCAAACATTGATAGAGCAGCGCCGTAATCTAAGACAAATTCGAGCCAGACTTCATTAATTTTTCCTGCTTCTGTAAATGGTGTAGCCACCGCTTCTGTCGTAACACTGAAAATAGGAAAGTTCGGAATACAATCAGAAGTTGTATTTATATCTTTATTAAAATTTAATTAACTGCTTTAATTATTTGATACTTCTATTAAATTAATTTGATCCAAAATGTGAGTACCGCCTCCGTGAACGTCCACTTTCTTTGCTGTTGTTTTTTAAACTGTTCTGCTTGTTGTTGTTGATCCACTGAACACGTTGATAATTTTTCGATACAAAATGAACCTCTTTTTGCAACAACAAATGTTGTTGTTTTGTGAGCAATTTTACTTTTGTTGCCTTTGCCTTTTTTAATGCTTCACTCAATTTTAACTTTTCATTTTCTTCGGATAAAAGTTCCAAGCTTTAAGCTGGCAACAAACTTACTCGTATTAAGCAAAATAATTGTTGTCCAAATTTACAATGTTGGCTAATTTTTTAAGACGTGCGAACCACTATGACGCTGTTTCTGTAGCCAACTTCTTTGCTTCTAAGAAAGTTCGTCTTTCCCGAATCACAACTACAAGAATTGAATATTGCGTGCCAACAATTATTTCAATTCATTAAATGGTTTTTGGAAGGCTGAACTGGATCGCATAGATCTTTGGGTACACCACCGATTCTATTAAAATCGCCACTTTCATGTTATCTTGTATGAATGCAATTTCCAAAAAGTGTTCCAAAAAATTGTTCACAACAATTTTCCTAATTGTCGACATGCGGTCGGAATTCCCGTAAGCTGCTTGACGTCGTTGTGGTTTATATGCTCTCATTTACTGCAATAACTTTCTTATTATATACTCTAATATAATGAGAATACTACATTCTCCATTATAAGTATATTTTTATATATTATCCAGCTCGCGTTCTCTGTTTGTTTAATTTGTTTTTTTTTTTTATAATGAGAATACTACATTCTCCATTATAAAGCATATTTTTATATTATTTTTTTTTAAATAATATTTTTTCTTCTATGTAGCAAACTCAACTACTTTTCTTTTAAATAACTTTTGTATATACTATAATGATAATACTACATCCTCCATTATAAGTATTTATATATATTTATTTTTTTATTACATTAACCCAGCTCGTTTAGTTGTGTTTAATATAATTTGCTTTTTATAGTGAGAACATAACATTCTGCATTAATATAGCAAATTTATTTTAAGTAAAAGATAATTCTTTCGAATCATCAAGCAAAGGATGAGCATCAGTGAATCGCAGTATGGCAGCTGCTCTATCACTTACAACACCTTTCCCGTTACCAAAGTCGTTTACAACTGATTCTAAGCATTGTCATCGTATATAATAACGTTCAACTATATAACTAGCTCTTCTACAGATGATTAATCCATCCATATCACTTTGTTATATAAGAACATTGGCATCACTTCATTTCGTCTATAGAAAGCTATAGACTTTTAATGATTTATTGCCATACAATACAATTGCTCCATTTTTATTATTGCAGTCCAGCACGGATACGACCTTAGAGGCGTTCAGGCATAATCCAACGGACGTAGCGTCATACCACTGTTCTATCGAACAAGTATTGTGCCATTGGTCCGTACCTGCGGTTCCTCTCGTACTACGCAGGAATGCTGTCGCAATAATTTTTTGTCATCAGTAGGGTAAAACTAACCTATCTCACGACGGTCTAAACCCAGCTCACGTTCCCTTGCGTGGGTGAACAATCCAACGCTTGGTGAATTTTGCTTCAAAATGATAGGAAGAGCCGACATCGAAGGATCAAAAACCGACATCGCTATGAACACAGTGTCCTTGAATTGGATCATATCTGAGCATAAAAGTTATACCAAATTCAACTAGAATAACAAAATATTACTAAATTGTTACTTCATTAAATTTGTTTATAATTATATATTTCAAACTCTGATATTTTGATCTAGAATCTTGCATCAATTCCAAATACCATAAGACTTATATAAATAAATCCTTAATATGGCTAGGAAAAGATACACGTTCCATTTAATCAAGTAAGTAAGGAAACAATAAGAGTAGTGGTATTTCATTGACGATAAACTAAATAAATTAAAATATCTCCCACTTATGCTACACCTCTTATGTCTCCTTACACTGCCAGACTAGAGTCAAGCTCAACAGGGTCTTCTTTCCCCTCTAATTATTCCAAGCCCGTTCCCTTGGCTGTGGTTTCGCTAGATAGTAGATAGGGACAGATATTAAACGAGGCTTAACGTGAACGCCTTCCATATAGGATTAATTTCACGGTGGGCCTACCCACAATATCAGGACCAGAGAAAAGTGCCGGTCAACACCCCAGAGCAGTACAAGTATACTACCCTGGTGCAATATTTATAGCCATGTTAAGGCATGGACTACACCCCTTGCTAAGGGCGAGGCCTATCTAACACCTCTTGCATGCTAAGGTTCTAAGATGGAAGTAAGAACCAGAGCATGCCATTCGTTCCTGCGATTTTAGGCAACCACAGCCACCACGATGCTCCCACAAGGGGGCCTACCTCTCAGACAGGCTGCGTCAGGCCGACCAGTGTCAATGAGACACCAGAAGCGACAAGACACAGGGGCTCCTGTCTCCCGTGGTACCAGAATATAGCTTCCGGTGGAGCTCCGCAACCGTAAAGGTCACTTCCAGATGGACTCCTTAAGGTCCGAGGCCTGGCAACCTCCCTACTGACCTATAAGATAGGTTGTGTTTCAGGTTGTGCTAGTGGTTTTTTAAGTAAAAGTGTTTAGATTTTTGTCAAAGTTGGCAGTAAAATAGTAAATATTGTTAGTAGTGCGTGGTGAAAAAATTGTCAAATTCTGACAAGTTTTGAAGAAGATATCTGGATTCCCACTTAATTGAACTGGGGTTCGGTAAGATTTTATTTAATTTTTACAATAATATTTTTCTAAATTGTTGTTGCAATTATCATTGTGTTATTTTCGTCCAGACTTTCTGTCTGGCCGATTGTCGCGATCGACAGCTTTGCACCGAGATAACCTTCGGGTAGAGCATTTGCGGTCATTGACCCAAATTGCACTTAGAAATTAAAAATTTCGAAGTGTGCAGGGTTGCCACCTCAGAAATTTATTTTGGTCAACCAGGGTTGCCAAACTGCTGTTTTAAGTTTGAAAAAATAAAGTTTTGGAAAAACAATTTTTAGGGTTGCCAGACCTCTGGTTCTCTAAAAAATTTTAGGGTTACCATTTTTTGAAAAAAAAATTTTTTTTTTTTTTTCGTAAGGTTTTAAACCGAATATGGAAAGGGGTGTATCCCCTGCGGGGTTAGGAGGCATCACCTCCGACTTCGAGAGCGATGGTGAGGTGTTCAAGAGGCCTCCTAAGCCAGATAGGTCGTTTTATATGAAGGTGAAGGGTGCGGAGAAGCCTGAGGTTGCTGCCAATCCCAGGAAGAAGAAGGGGAAGAAGAGGTCGAAAGGAGAACGACAGGAACCTGTCTCGTCGGCGAGCTCTGTGGTGGATTCTGCCATGGATACCGAGGACGGGGCGGGTTCCTCTAAGGGGACAAGGAAGCGGCAGGTGGAGAAGTCTGCTAAGGCAGACTCTTCTGCCTCCGACTCGTTGTGTTCCAAGAAGGTTATCCTAGAGGTCCCTCTTCCACCTTCAGTGGTGGGTGAGACTGCTGCGGGGGTTTCTGTGAGGGATGAGGGTGTGGCGGCGGCTGCTTCAGTTGGAGCACCCTTGGCAACTTCCCTTGGTGATGGTCCGGTGGTTTCGGGGGTCCCTCCGGAGGCGGTGGTGCCGCTCGTTAAGGTACCTAAAAAGACCTTGATAGGGGGTTCTGCCGCTTCGGGTGGTCCTCTGGGGACTCCGGCTGCTGCTGGTGAGGGCTCCAAGGGGGCGAAGAAGAAGAAGCCTAAGGCACCTTCTCCTCCTGTAAAGGAATCTACGAGCGGCTCGGGTCCCTCGTCTGGCGTTGGTGAGGGTTTGGATGAGAGTCTGACCCTTGCTAAGGTTATGGCGAGGTGCTCTGAGATCAAGCTGTTGATGGCAGGCTTGATTGGCGAGTGTCCTGAGGTTGGCGGCCGTATTGTGGAGCTAGCCTCAAAGTATGAGGCCCTTATTATGGGACTTTCGGGAGTAAATGAAAGGCTCAGGGGGAGACTGGAGGGGGGCTCGATCCCTCCTAATAGTGTGCCTGTAGGTTCGAGTGGGGGTGTTGGTGGATCTGGATCCATCAAGTCTTTGGGCGTGCCTATGGGCATGGAAGTGTCTGAGCGGCCTTCGTTCGCCCAGGTGGCATCGGCTACCGTTCCTGTTGGCTTGGTAGGTAAGCTTCAGGCATCATTGCCTGATGTGGAGCCTGTCAAGCCTGTGGAGACTTGGTCGTTGATAGTTCGGGGAAAGAAGACTGATTCCCCAGAAGAAGTCAAGAGGAAGGTGATTGAGGAGGTGATACCTGCGGTGGGTGTCAGGGTGCAGAATGTGCGCCCTGGCAAACAGGGCACGGTGCTCCTCCGAGTGCCTTCTATTGCAGAAAGGGACAAGTTCCTCGAGCACAAAAAACTCGAGGAGGTGGGGATCTCGGCCGAATCCGTCCGGGGTACTCCTCTAGTTGTCTATCAGCTCGAGAAGAGGATCTCTCCGGAGGAATTCCTCAGTGAGCTGCACAGGCATAACCTGTGCAGTCTCACCGATGAGGATTTCAAAAGAGAGGTCTCCTTGTCGAATTTATGGGTGGTTGGCGATGGGCGGGTTAATCCTGCCCTTGATTGCAGTCCTAGGGTTAGGGGCCTGCTCAAAGTGGATGGGCCTAGAGGTGCTTGGTGTTACATCAAGCACTTCTCCCTAGCCATAAAGGATAGGTCGCTGGTGCAGTACTGCAATCGGTGCCTCGGGATGGACCACTTCTCCTACAGGTGTAGGCAGACGCAGTCGGTGTGCTGGCGTTGTGGCCAGGCGGGTCACTCGAAGCGCAATTGCGTCAGTGCAATCCATTGTCGTGATTGCGACTTCAGGGGAAACCCGGCTGGGCACTTTATGTTGAGCATGGACTGCCCTGTCTATGTTGCAGCAGTGGAAAGAGCGGGTTCTCGGCACTAAGATGGTAGTTAAATTATTACAATTTAACTGCCAGGGTGCCAAGGCGGTCAGTTTTGAGTTAGGACAGTTGCTATCTAGCAATCAGTGTAGCTTTGCGCTGTTGCAGGAACCTTATCTTGTCGATGGGCATGTGAGGGGCCTGCCTGCGCATATGCGGTCATTCACGGACAACAGTGGCGGTGCTGCTGTTGTAGTGAACGATGTACACACTGAATGCTTGCTCGTCGATTCTAGTGATTGGGGTGTGTGCGTTAATGTCGAGGGTAGCTTTGGTAGACTGTTTTTATGCAGTCTTTACTTTAAGCATGCTCTAGACATTGAGCCATACCTAGCATATCTTGATAGGTTGCTTCGACTTGCTGGGAATATTCCTGCGATTTTTGGCATAGACGCTAATGCGGTTTCCCCTGCCTGGTTCAGTAAGATTGCGGAACGTACGTCCGCATCTCACAGTGCCAGCAGGGGCGTCTTGCTAAGCGATCTGATTGTCGCCAATTGCATGGGTGTTCTCAATGAGCCGCGTGACCTTTATACGTTTGATGGTCCAAACGGGCGCAGTGATATTAATGTTACCCTGGCAAACTTGCCAGCTCTTCGTAACTATAACTTTCACTGGTCTATTCGGGGAGCTGAAGGAGTGAGTGATCACAGCCTCTTGCAGGTTGTGATCACCCGCTCTAGCGGTACTCCGGAAGTCAGTGTGGGTTTGGATACGAAGAGTTGGTTTCTGGACAATCCCGATTGGGTATTGTACCAGAGTGAAGTTGCAAGAAAGGTCATGTCAATATCACTTGACGCCTTTCAACGTTTGGGAATCGATGACAAGGTTGCTACGTTAAATGGTTGCGTATGGGATGTCAACGATCGGCTCTTTAGGAGGATCCGAAAGGCTAATCCTAAAAGAGTTCGGTGGTGGACATCAGACCTCAATGCGAAGCGTCTGCAGGTCAGGAGATTGCGCAAGCATTTTCAGGCTTCCAGGCGTTGCGGGTCGGCAGACTTGGATCGGTCAAAGCTTGCTTACAGGCAAGGTTTGGCCGAATACAAAAGGATGCTGATTCGCTGTAAGAATGACGAGTGGAGGGCCTTCACCGATGAACACCGAGATGACCCATGGGGCCAGCTCTACCGTGTTTGTCGGGGAAGTAAACCCTTAGAGATTGGGACCATTCATGATGGGGGACTTGTTCTCACATCATGGAAGGACTCTGCGACAGCGTTAATGAAGTCCTTCTTCCCCAGGGGTGCTGGCCATGCGGGTCCATCCGTGGATCTGCATGACCCAGCGCCAATGGTGACGGAGGGAGAGATTGGCTGTGCCATTGCTAGGCTTAAATCGAGGAAGTCACCAGGATTCGATGGACTGACCGGTCTGATGGTGAAAGCCATCTGGGCGGCGATCCCCGAATACCTGATGGCTCTTTACTCGAGCTGCTTCAGGGAAAGTTACTTTCCCCTGGAATGGAAATGTGCAAAGGTGATTGCACTGCTGAAGTCTTCCGATAAGGTCCGGACTAACCCCCGGTCTTATCGGGGAATCAGTCTCCTTCCAGTACTTGGAAAAGTGCTGGAAAGGGTCTTGATTGACAGACTGATGGAGTGCATCCCTGAGCAGTGTCCATTCCAGTTCGGTTTTAAACCTGGTCGCAGTGTCGAAGATGCGTGGCGACTCGTTGATTCGGTGGGGAGGTCTCCCAATAAATATGTCCTTGGCATATTTATTGATTTCAAGGGGGCTTTCGACTACCTGGACTGGACCAGTGTCGAGCGAAGGTTGCTGCAGGTTGGCTGTCGGGAGTTTGCGGTCTGGAGGAGCTATTTCTCTGGCAGAACCGCTCGTGTTGTCAGTCCCACTGATTCGGTTTCAGTGAATGTTGAGAGAGGTTGTCCACAGGGGTCCATTGCTGGTCCATATATATGGAACCTTATGATGGATCCTCTGCTGCAGCGGCTTTCTTCCTGGCAATCGTACTGCAGGTGCATTGCTTATGCTGATGATCTTCTTGTCCTTGTCGAAGGCCAGTCTCGTGCTGTGCTGGAAAGCAGGGCCACGGAGGTCATGGGCATGGTAAGTACCTGGGGTGCGGATGTGGGGGTGGAAGTTGCTGTGGAAAAGACAACCATGATGCTACTCAAGGGCAAATTGTCCTTGAATCGGCCTCCACTTGTTAGGGCAGGCGGAGTGAGTCTAAGGTATGTAACGAAAGTTAGATACCTTGGACTTACCGTTGGTGAGAGAATGAGCTTCGTTCCTCATCTATTACAGGTGAGAGCGAAGCTCACCTCTTTAGTGCCTGCAGTTAGCAGAATGTTGAAGTGCGATTGGGGTCTTTCTGCGTCTGCACGTCGTACTGTGTACAACGGGTTACTTGTTGCTTGTGCAACATTTGGCTCGTCTATATGGTACGATAGTGTTAAGACTGTGAGAGGAATAAGTATGATTCTCTCTTGCCAGAGGGTCATGCTCCTTGGTTCACTTCGGGTTTGTAAGACTGTCTCCACGGAGGCTCTACAGGTGTTGGCAGGTGTGCCTCCCAACTAACATTTTAACTTGTTTAAGTTTCAATACAAGTTATTTTCTGGCTTGTATAGTAACTAAAACAGGCCTTACACAAATCATTTTGGCTGACATTAAACAGGCTATTTGATTCCCTTAAAACTTCTCATCACAAGTGCTATACAATTCAATAGCTTCCCATCAACAGTGTAATAAGGCCTTAAAAAGACAAAATATTGCTCGACTAAACAAGTTATTATATGATGGCAAATGGCTTGTATAATAAGACCTATTAAAGGCCATATATACACTTTGCAATAAGGTCTTAAAAGAGCCACTCAATGCAGTATGTATAAAAAAATGTCTTGCTTTTAATTTAAATTTTTATTTATTTTATTTTGTGTATTTATTTTCTCCCGTATGAGGGCCCTTGGTCTGCGTTTTTCTTTGTTCTGAAATGTGAAGAATTTTATTTTATTTGAAAAAATGTTACTACTTACATGACTTTTCCGAGGTTTGAACTCACGTCCTTCCAATCACCGATCAAGCGCTCTACGCACTAGGCCATTCCCAATTTAAAAGACTCGTATAAAAATTTTAATGCATTGATACACTTCACGTATACTTCATAGCCTGTACAATATCTCTAGCAATATAAATGAGTAGTAAAGGCCATGTGTTGGATTTATAAAAAAACATAACTCGAGATTTTAATCAAAACTTATATTACATTTAAAGAAAAGTTTACTTTTTTTAATGTTGGAACCTTTTTTTATTTTTAAGTGTGAGTCAATTGATTCTTTAAATGTGCAACAACCTTTAACATTTTTTTCCATACATGCTTATGCCAAGATCTTTAGAAATAAATAAATGAATGGTTTTAAAAGATCACAAGTATTACTTCCATTTCTATTGAACCAAAATTTTGATATTAAATTTTCTGGTCGTTAGAAGAAAAAATATAAAACCTTACAATCATTCATTTCGTAATTAAATTTTGGTTAAACGATTATGTATTTATATAAAGTTAGCTTCAAAAACAACTTGAATTATAACAGCAAGTACGTGCGACCCATTTCTGTTTAACATTTAACATCTTTTCCAAACAAAAGAAATAACTTACGAAAGAAGGCAATAATTTCAAAAAGTTTGCTATCAACATTTTATAAAACTTTATATTTCCTTAGGCAGGGCAATATCTGTCAATCTAAAATGAAATAACTCACGAAAGAAGGCAATCATTTGAATAAATTTGCTACCCACATTTTATAAAAACTCTCTGTCAGAAGCAAAACCAAATAGCTCACGAAAGAGAGCAGTCATTTCTTAAAGTTTGCTACCAACATTTTATAAAACATTATATATCCTTACGCAAGGCAACATTTGTCACTCGCAACATGAAACAGCTCACGAAAGAAGGTAATCATTTGTATAAATTTGCTTCCCACATTTTACAAAAACTATCTGTCAGAAGCAAAATTAAATAGCTCACCAAAAAAGGCAATCATTTCTAAGAGTTTGCTATACTAACATTTAAAAGAAATAATATATTTCCTTACAGAGGGCTATATCTGTCATAAGAAAAACAAAATAGTTCAATAAAAAGGCAATTATTTCAATAGTTTTGTTTTATTTTTCCAAACAAATTACAAAATTCCTTTTGATGGGTATAAAAAAGATATAAAAGATTAAATGCTGAATTCATAACATCCATTTCGGAACGATTTTTGGGTGTGGAGATACTTGCAAAATTTCAATATTAGTTGGATTATGTGTATGTCATTCGACTGTAAATTTGAGGCAAAAGAAAAAAACAAACAAATATTCAAAAGTGCATTAATTTTTTTCGTGTAGTTTTATAAGATTAAAAACAAATGTATTTACGAGCGAATTTGTAAAAAAATAAGCAAAACATAGTTATTCATTCATTAATATTAAAAAAAAAAAAATACAAATTCAACCAAGAAACACATCAATCGGTGAACACATCGGCGAGCGCGCAGTTTAAATCGTTAATGGAGTTTCAATTGGGCACTTGAAATTCACAGTGATATTTTGATTATTTTTTATTAATTTGTCACTACTTTTTGATAATTAAATTTTTTTAATAACATTTGTTTTAAATTATTGAAATAAATAACGTACACTTTCAAATATTTGTTTAACCCGCTGCAGAAAACTTTGAACTAAAGTGAAATGTCAAATCTATCAGCTGTGTGTTACAAGCTTTTTTAAGCAAGCCGTATACAAAATGTTTTTATTTACTTTCAGTAAAACAACTTGGACAGGCCTTAAACAGGCCTTTTCATACTAAGGCATACAAGTATTGTATATACCTTGCCGATCTCAATTTTAAAGTCACTAAACAGGCTATTTTCAAAAATTTATATTTGAAAACGGTTGGTTCGTATAATAAAGCCTTATTTAAGTTTTATTCGAGCTATAGCTAACCATATTCGAAAAATTGGACCTTATACAAGTTAAATTGTTAGTTGGGCTCCGCTTGACCTGGAATTGATACGTAAAGGTATCTTTGCCAGGTTACGGAGGCAGTGGCCACTCTCAGCATCTGACTGGGCCGAATGCGTGGATGCTGGCGGCATGAGTCTCTCTGAGAGAAAGGTGCTGCTAAAGGAGTGTGTTTTCTCCAGGTGGCAAACTCGGTGGACGGAAAGTGAGGTGGGGAGAGTCACTTTCGAGTTTCTCCCTGAGGTTGCGTATGCGTGCGGGCGGGAATGTCTCGACTTCTCACTCTTCACGGGCTTTTTGCTGACCGGTCATGGTTCCTTGAATGCATTCTTGCATCCAAGGACCTTAGCCGATTCGGCGGAATGTGCGTGTGGGGCTGCGAGGGAAGATTGGAGGCATGTGCTGGTTGAGTGTCAGCGATATGCCTATTGCAGGGATCTCACTGCGATGGGCATTGTTCAGGTGGATGATACGTGGGATTTCAGTCGTGTTCCTTATGCAAGGGGCACGGCTGATAATCTAGCCATCTTTGCGGAACGGGTTTTCCGGATTCGTCAGCAATAATGTTTGTCCTCGTTTTAGATACTGCCGGGGTGATTGGGGTTCTCCCCTTGCAGGTCTTATTGGCAGGACTTGACTCCTTGTTTACATGGAGTCTTGGATGATTGCTTAAGATCTGCGGGGGACAAGTGTGACTGCGGCTGCGTATCCTTGGGGTCTGCTGGGTGCTCTGGCAGGTTGGGTGTAACCCGCAATCCCTTGGACCCGTAGCAGGTAGCTGATTGGGCGGGGGGATGGCCTTTGGCCCTAACCCTGACTCCTTCACTGCCTGTTATGCGCCCACCCCAACGCTGCTTCCTGTTGTGGCTAGGGCGCCTTTTGTCCCGGGTCTTTGGCCCGTGGCAACTGGGCTCGATCTGTGACAGGAGACTGTGTGGGGATTGGGGTGCCTGAACTATCAGGTAGGGTGTAGCCCGCAATTCCCTGAGTTCATGACTGGTGGTTGATGGGCGGGACAGGGGTTTTTAAACCTCATCCTGACCCTTCTGCCATCACTCATGGTCTCTCTCTAACGCTGTCTCCTGCTGTGGCTATGGCGCCCATTGTCCCAGGTCTTGCCTGGCGCCATTGGGGCTGGATCTGCGGTAAGAGATGTGTGGGGTGTGGAGTGCCTGTCATGGTACTTGGCGGGTTCTTGGGGGTGCGCAGCTTGTGGTTCATGCGCGAATTTACCAGTTTCCTCTGGTAGTGGTAGTTTATTGTTGTCCTTGTCTTGACTTTTTGTTGGCGGTCTGGGCTCTCGGCAGGGATGAGTGCAGGTTAATGCACCTGTTCTTTCCCCGTAGTGGGTTCTCGGTGGTGGGTATAGAGCGGCTTGGTTGGGGCATGCTCCCAATCTAGTTTCGCTGGGTTGTCGAGGTGTTTTCGCTCGGTTGTGTGAATGTGTCTGTTGTGTGTATAAGTGCGCACCTTGACCCCTGGCTTCTACCTTGGTCAGGGGTTGTTGTGCGCACTTGACTGGAGGCTGCCAGGCCTTGGGCTTTGCGGATTGGCTCATCTGGAAGTGACCTTCACGGTCGCGAAGCTCCACCGGAAGCTATATTCTGGTACCACGGGAGATAGGCCCTCCGGGGTTGGGTGGTTTCTTCTGTCCTGACACTTGGCCTCCCTTCCCCGGGCTATCTATGAGGTAGGCCCCCTTGTGGGAGTATCGTGGTGGCTGTGGTTGCCCAAAATCGCGGGAACAATTGGCATGCTTTGGTTCTCTTAGAACCTTAGCATGCAAGAGGTGTTAGATAGACCTCGCTCCTCAGCAAGGGGTTGTGGGCATGACGCAACATGTACATAGAATTGCTACTGGGGTCTTTACGGCCTCAGGGTGGTGGTCGACACTTAATTTGACTCCTATGTGGGTAGGCCCACCGTGGAATTAAGCCTTAGTTGGCAGGTGTTCACGTAAAGCCCTTTTCAGTTTCTGTCGTTTCTTGTGATTGGGGGTGTGTGCGGTTAAGTCGAGGGTGGCTTTGGTAGACTATTTCTATGCAGTCTTTACTTTAAGCATGCCTTAGACATTGAACCATACCTAGCATAGCTTGATAGGTTGCTTCGACTGGCTGGGAATATTCCTGCAATTTTTGGCATAGACGCTAATGCAGTCTCCCTGCTTGGTTCAGAAAGATTGCGGATCGTACGTCCGCATCTCACAGTGCCAGTAGGGGCGTCCTGTTAAGCGATTTGATTGTCGCCAATTGCATTGGTGTTCTCAATGAGCCGAGTGACTTTTTTACGTTTGATGGCCCAAACGGGTGCAGTGAAATTGATGTAACCTTGGCAAACTTGCCACCTCTTCGCATGTTTGATTTTCGCTGGTGTAGTGTATTCGGGGAGCTGAAGGAGTGAATGATCACAACCTCTTGCAGGTTGAGATGGCTCGCTCTAGCGGTGTTCCGGATGTCAGCGTGAATCTAGATGTAAAGAGTTGGTTTCTGAACAGTGTCGACTGGGCATTGTATCAGTGTGAAGTTGCAAATAGGTTGGGTCAATATCGCTTGATACGTTTGGGTATCGATGACATGGTTGCTACATTAAATGGCTGCGTATGGGATGTAAATGACTAGCCCTTTCGGAGGATCCGCAAGGTTAATCCTAAAAGAGTTGAGAGGTGGACATCAGACCTTAACACGAAGCGTCTACAGGCTCGGAGATTGCGTGAGCGTTTTCAAGCTTGTCGGCGTTGCGGGTCTGCAGACTTGGATCGGCTAAAACTTGCCTAAAGACAAGGTTTGGCCGAATACAAAAGTATGTTGATTCGCAGTAAGAATGATGAGTGGAGGGCTTCACCGATAAACACAGAGATGACCCTTGGGGTCTTCTCTATCGTGTTTGTCGGGGAAGAAAACCCTTAGATACAGGGACCATTCATGATGGGGGACTTGTTCTCGCATCATGGAAGGACTCTATGACTGCGTTAACGAAGTCTTTCTTCCCCACTGGTGCCGGTCATGTGGGTTCATCCGTGGATCTGCCTGATTCGGCTCCCATGGTGACAGAAGGCGAAACTAGCTGTGCCATTGCTAGGCTTGAATCGAGAAAGTCACCAGGATTCGATGGATTGACCGGTGGGATGGTGAAAGCTTACTGGGTGGCAATTCCCGAATACCTGATGGCTCTTTACTCCAGCTACTATAATTTGCTCTCACTAGAATCCATAGAGCCGACCTCCGAAGAAGGTGTATTTTTCAGTGAACCCGGACTGCCACCTGGGGTACTATATCTTATTGTTTTGCTCATTGCATACATCGATCTCAGTAATCGGAGTATACTGAGATTAAATTAATTTAAATTAATTTAAAGTAAGTGTAATTTAATTTAATTTGATTTCATGCGATTCAATTTAATTTAATTTAATTTTATTTTATTCAATTTATTTTAATTCAATTCAATTTAATTTGATTTAATTTAATTGAATTTAATTCGGCCTATAGATTCTGGGGAGAGCCAATTATTGCATTTCATAAATCCATTCCTAAAAAGTGCCAGGGTATCTCGATCACCACCATCTAAATCGAGTGCAAAACAATCTAAATTCGGGCAAAAGAGTCCACACTTCACGACTACGCACGCCAAAAAAGGCTCAGAGGAAACAGAAACTCTTGAAAGATATAATAACGAGCTTCGCCAAAGACTTGATCAAGTAATGGAACTTTATCAAGAGCTAAAGAAAGATGTCTGTCTTCTTTTTAAGGAATATGAAATATTTAAAGGCAAAAATCCTCCAATAAACTCTAAAGCTAGCTTGCCACAAGTCAATATAATTGGAAAGAAAAGATTAAGTTAAAGCGTAAAGCTGAGGCAGCCTCGTCTTTTGAAATTACATTTCCACCAAAAAATGCGGCAGTAAAAGGAAAACCTGTTAAGGAACGGCCCCCGCCACCGATAAATGTTATTGGTAATGCGGAGTGCAACATGTTGTTCAGTATATTGAAGGCATTATTACCATCGGCTTTTAAAGCTATTACGCTTAATAACAACAAATGGAAAAATATCGTCTTCTGTCGCGAAAACTATAAACGAAGAAAAAGAAGAAGTATATACCGCCTATGAATATAATACAGAAAAACCTTTACGTGTTATTACGAGGGGTCTACACGCATCATGTTCAAAACATGATATCAATAGTGATCTAAAAGAGCGCAACCTCAAAACTTTAGATTATATGAACATCGTCAAAAGAAAGAAACAGAAAAAAAGAGTGTGAAGCGCCAGTGGTCTCTCACTTTTTTTATTCTGTCCCATATCGTCGAAATTCATCCAAACAACTTTAGTTCCCCCCGGAATTTTAAAAGCTATTATGAGTTTCGACTGAACTTCTCTTGGCCTAAAATAATCAAAAAAAAAAACTTGCGCAGACTTGCCATCACTTTGTTTTTCTTTCGGTTGGCATCAAAAAACAAGTGACAAATCAAGCTCATAATAACGAAACATTTCGCCCGAGATTAGTATTTACAAAAAAAAAATTAGAATTTTCATTTTTCGGGTGAAATATCAGTGGTGGTGTTGATCTCAATGCCAACTCTTTCAACAACAAATTAAATGTTGGAAAAGCTCTGAGTCTTATTAAGAGGCAAGTGGTGTCGCTAATCAGTGGTGGTGAGGTCGCTCCTAAAGTTGCGGGTCAGTCGGTTGCGCCCTAACTATCGAATGATGGCCCTTTGAAAGGTCGTAAAGACATCTCATTTTGGATTGGGCAGGCATTCTAAGTTAATTCGATTTAAATCTAAATTGCATCGAATACAAAAATTACCAAACCAAAAAGTATGACAAAATGACAAATATAAGTGATACAAAAGTGCTTTAAATTAAAATGAATAAAATATTTAAATTTATTTTAATGTATTTAAAAACAGACAAACATGACAAAATGACAAAAGACAGTTTGCTTCAACCAAACAGATTTACGCTTCGTTCAATAGTGACTTTATTGAATTTAACCAAAATAAATTAAATTAATAAAAAAAAAAAAAAATAGAATAAAATTAAATAAAATTAAAAAAAATAAAATAAAAAATAAAAATAAAAAAAAAATAAAATAAAAAATAAAATAAAATAAAATAAAAAAAATAAATTTAAATAAATTAAATTAAATCAAATTAAACTAAATTAATTGAAGTTAATAGCTATAACTCCAGCCTATATACTTGGTGGTTGTGCACATAGGATTTTGTTGTTCATTCAACAGTTACTCAATGTAAATTGATGTATGCTTTGTAGTAAGTACTGCACTTTTGTGGATTTCTATTTACACCTAAGACCCCTTCTTAAATTAAATTAAATTAAATTAAACTGAACGATATTAAACGGCATAAGTGATCACAGCTTGATTCAAGTTGAGTACAGATATGCCCCCGTCCTCCAGGTGGACCGTGGAGATCAATGTGAGAGGCGCTGGCGACTAGACTCGGTGGAATGTGCGTGTGGAGCTGCGAGTGAAGATTGGAGGCATGTTTTAACTGAGTGTCAGCGATATGCATAGTGCAGGGATTTCCCTACGATGGACTTTGTTCAGATAGATGGTACTTAGGAATTCAGTCGTGTTCTCTGTACAAGGGACACGCCTGATAATCAAATCATCTCTGCCGCATGAGTTTTCCAAATTCGGCGACAAAAATGGAACTGTGTTTGTCCTCGTTTTAGATAATGCTGGGGTGATTGGGGTTCACCATTTGTAGGTCTTATTGGCAGGACTTGACTTCTTTTTTACATGGAGTCTTGGATGATTTCTTAAGATCTGCAGGGGACTAGTGTGACAGAAGCTGTGTATTTTTGGGGGGTCTGTTGGGTGCTCTGACAGATTTGGTGCAACCAATGCAATGCCTTGGGTCTATGAATGGTAGATGATAAGTCGGAAGGGTGGCCTTTGGTCCTAATCCCGACTTCTTTACTACCTGTCATGTGGTCACCCCATGCTGTTCCATAGTATGGCTGAGGCGCTTTTTGTCGTAGGTTTCTGACTTGTGGCAACTGGGCTTGATCTGTGACAGGATATTGTGTGGGAATTGGGGTGCCTGAACTATCCGGTTTGGTGTAGCCCGCAATTCCTTGAGTTCATGATTGGTGATTGGATGGGTGGGACTCATCCCGACCCCTTCGCCACCTTTTTATGGACTCTCTCCCACGCTGTCTCTTGCTGAGACTAAGGTGCCTTTTGTCCTAGGCTTTGAACCTGTTGGCATTGGGGCTGAATTTGTGGCAGGAAACTGTGTGGGGTGTTAAATGCCTATCATCGTGCTTGGTGGATTTCTTGAGGGTGCACAGCTTGTTTTTCATGCGCGAATTTACCAGTTACTTCTGGTGGTTTTTGTTATTCTTGTATGGCTATTTGTGACGTGTTTGGGCTCTCGGTGCTCATGCACCTGTTCTTGCCCCGTAGTGAATTTTTTGTCGTTTTGTTGAACGGTTTGGTTAAGGCATGTCGCCCAATTTAATTCGTTGGGCTTTCTGGGTGTTCTCGTCGATTGTGTGAGCGTGGTTTGTGTTTGTTTGTATAGATGTGCACTTTGGCAGCTGGTTTCTGCCGTAATTAGGGGTTTGTTATGCATATCTAACATGGATGGTGACCTTGGAAGTAACTGCAAGTAGCTGCAAAAAACGGTTTTGGATATCAATGAAACTCTTTATTTCTGTGAAAGTTCGTTCGATGCCATTATGTATGGAACTTGATTTCTTTTCCATGGCCACCACGGGCACGCTTGCAGAAGTCCAGACGCTGAACCCAATTTTCGACGGTTTTCAAGCATAAATCGGCCGATACTGCTGCAATTTCACGTTCGATATTCGTACGAAGTTCATCAATCGTCGCTGGCTTGTTGGCATAGACCATAGACTTGACGTAGCCCCACAGCCTAACGGCGTCAAATCACACAACTGAGGCGGCGAAGCGACTGGACCATTTCGTGAGATAACACGTTCTCCAAACTTGGTTTCCAATAAATTGATTGTGACATCTGCTGTGTCGCTTGTGGCGCCGTCTAGTTGGAACCACATGTCCTCCAAGTCCATATCATCCAATTGGGGCCAAAAATATTCGGTTATCATTGACAGTAACGTGCCAGTCTTGATCATCACGGAAGAAGTACGGCCCAATGACGCCGCCAGCCCATAAACCACACCAAACCGTAATTTTCTCGGGATGCAATGATGACTCATGGAGTACGTGTGGATTGCTGCCTGACCAATACCACATATTTTGTTTATTGACGAAGCCATTCATCCCGAAATGAGCCTCATCGCTGAAGATGATTTTTCAATGAAAATCCGAATCATTTTCAAGTTGTTGCTCAGCCCAATTCACGAACATACGACGCTTCTGGTGGTCAAGCGGCTTCAGATCTTGCGTCAATTTAATTTTGTAAGGATGTAGGCCAAGATCTTTTCGCAAAATTCGCCACAAGGACGTCACAGAGATGCCCAACGCTTGAGAACGACGTGTGAGAGACACATTTGGGCTTTCTGCAACTGAAACCTCAGCGGCAGCAATATGGCACTTCTTTGTCTCATTGGCACGGGAGCATTTTGTACTGTGCCTGTGGATTCAAATTTTTCAACTAGACGCCCAATTGTTGATCTGCTAGGACGATTATGACGACCATAAATTGGACGTAGCGCTCTTAACGTTGAGGCCACTGACTCCGAATTTCGGTAGTAAATTTTAATAATTTCGATTCGCTGTTGGCTCGTATATCTTTCCATCATGAAATTGCAAACTTTATTGAATTAAGTCTTAGTTGGCAGGTTTCCACGTTAAGCCCTCCTCCGTCGTGTTTTGCTCATCGCATAATTTTGTATACATCAATCTCACTAAACGCATTAATTAAAGATTAAGATTAAATTAAATTAATTCAATTTAATTTAATTTAATTTAAGTTGAAAATTTTTTGATGCGGATTCACTGTAGTTTGTGTTTGGAGGTTGTCAGGCAGGCCAAATAATGCCTACTAGTACTTGCCTAATTTATAATGATGGATCATCAATTATAGCTAGAATGAAAAGTAACGGACCCAGATGACTTCCCTGGGGTACACCCGAGTGAGCATATTATTGTTTAAATAATATTTATTTTTTTCAGGCAATTTAAGAATTTCAGATGTTATTGTTTAAATAATATTTTTTCGGGCAATTTAAGAATTTCAGATATTATTATATTGAGCATTCGCAGCTTTCTACCTACGTGGATGAAATGAAGATTTTTAGAGTTATTTCTTCACATAATGATGCTTTACCTCTCCAGAACGATCTTTATAACTTTTTTATTAGGTGTCAGAAAAATTATCTAGAATTTAATGTCGGGAAATGCCACCACGGTACTACTATATTAATGATGACCTTATTTCCAGAGTAAAAACTATTCGGGATTTAGGTGTAATTTGTGATACTGAACTCAAATTCAGATCCCATTATGACAACATAGCAGCTAGGGCTAACCTGCTCTTGGTTTTGTCAAGCCTTGGTCTAAGGAGTTCTCAGATCCCTATGTAACGAAATCTCTTTATACAACCCTTGTACGACCTATACTTGAATATGCAAGCCAAGTATAGTCCCCGTTTCACAATGCGCATGTCAAAAGAATCGAAGCAATACAACGTAGATTCCTCCGCTTTGCTCTTGAAATGGGTTGACAACCATAACTTGCCCCCATATCTAGATCGGTTGCAGCTCATTTACCTACAATCTCTGGAAAAACATCTTGAAGTAGCTGTCAAAATCTTTGTACATCAAATTTTATCTGGTGTAACTGATTCTTCTACCCTCCTTGAGGTAATGGGTATTAACATCAACTCACATTCTCTAAGATCAGTACCCCAATTTCATTAAGTTCCTCATAGAACTGAATACGGCAGCAACGAACCAGTTACTAAAATGTTGATAGAAGTGAATTCCGATTGTAATGTTTTTGACTATAATCATAGTAAATTCACACAAAAAAAATTCTTTATGGTTCCTCCTTTTAACTAGTCTGAATAAATAAATTAAACTAATGAATATATCTTAACCATAACATAGAGAAACTGAAACTACTAACTATACTTAATCTAACAAATGCCTTAGCATGCTATTTCATTTTTAATTTTTAATTTTATAATTTTACTTTTTTGACTTTCTTACTAGTGATCTGTTTTTGCATGATCCCTTTTTCTAATTTTAATTTTTCAATTTACATTTTGTTCCCTCTTTGAAACTGCTTGCACTAAGCAGACCCAACCTCTCAGTAAATATCTAACGTATCACGTTTAAAAGGAAGTTATTTTATTATGATGGCAACAACATAACAGTATAACTATTCTTATTTTTTTCCCCCATAAATTAATTAATTTTAATGAAAAAATTCCGATATGACTTGCAATCGAAATTTCTGTCGTACTCGGTGTTAATGGACCCCAGCGCGTGCGGTATCTGGGGGGAAAGAGGCGTGGGATAATTTAATTAAATTTATTATTTAAATAATATTTTTGTGTGTTATTAGGAGAAATATAAAATATTTTTTTTTTGTTTTTAATTTTTTTTATGTTGCGAATGTCTAATTTTCCAAATAAAATCGTTTTTCTTTTTCTTAAATAAGTTCAACATGTAAAAAACATTTGCCGGGTATTTTTTGTAAGTTTTCTCTATGCTGTTAAACATAGAGCTGGATCTATTATACGCTTTACATACGATGTATGTATGCAACCAACAATTCCACCAGGCATCTGCTCCACATGTGAGTTTATTCCATCATAAGTGGGAATCTGTTCCACTTTTAAAAGTGCAATTTATCCTAACCGTGGGAGGGAATTTATTGCACTTTTAAGTGAGAAAGATCTCCACTTGGAGAGTGGAGTTTTTACCTGGTAAGAGAATCAACTTCACTTCTTTTTCTTTGATTCGTTCTTAGGAGGTATTTTTTTTTTAAATAAAATTTCTTTAAATCTAGATTCTTTAAATGCAAAAGAAGGTTTGCATACACTCAATCTCGCCCCCACTCCAAATCCTATAATGCCCAAGCAGGGCGTTGCAGGGGGGCACATGGCCCACCATACATACCTCACTATTTATTCTCCATAATGCTGGCGTATTTCTTTAAAAAAAAAACACTGACGTGTTTTTTGGCGGGAAAAATTTCACAAAATTTCGGGTGTAGTTAGTTCCCTCTCGCGGTGAAAAATGATAGCACTTTGAAAAGTGGAATAGATTCCCACTTATTATGGAACAAACTCCCATGTGGAGCAGATGCCCGTGGAATTATTTAAATGCATCTATGCAACCCCCCCTTGGGCTTACTATAGGATTTGGAGTAGTTGTGAGGTTGGGTGCATACAAAGTTTCTTTTGCATTTAAATAATCTGGGCTTAAAGAAAACGAAAGAGGGAAATAATTTCACTTCAATATGCAAAATTGTTTCCCACTAGTGGTGAAGTTTTTTTCCATGTGAAGTTATTTCCCGCTGAAGTTATTTCCCTGCACCAACAACATAATTAACATAATTTTATTGTACGAGTAAGTCAACGTGTGCCTGGCAGAAATCCTTGTATTAAACCCTCCTAGTGGGTGCCGGGCGGTAATGATCACCACAGAAATCTTGTACGATGTCAAGATGGGGATCAGCTAAGGTAAGGTCGCAATGCTTTTGGGTTCCTTTACTCCTTAATAGTTCAACCCTAAAGCAATGCGATTTTACCATAAATACAGGTCCCTAATTTTCAGTGGTGGAGTGAGCGATTTTTCATAATCCGTGCCGAAGAAATGGAAGGCTGGGGGGAAAACCAGTCGATAACGAGCTCATTCGGACGTCCTGGCCGGGTCCGTCTTAAACCTTTGCCTTACCCCGGTATATCGGCTCTGCCGGGGCTGACCTCTTTTTCCGACCTACTCGTGGGAACCAAATTTAAAACCTATAAAAAATGGACAAACTAATGACAACTACTGACCTTACAACGGACAATGAGGATGAACTCCTGGCCTCCAGCCAGGAAACACTGACGGGAAGCTTTCTCGGCACAGATGCCGAGATGCCTTCCAAACCTTCAGGGAGCATAGCGAGTACCAGCCATAGTACTCCTGTGCTCCCTAAACCGACAAATACCAAGCCATCGGGTAGCAATGCCAGCCATAGCATTGCTGTCCGTGGCAAAAGAAAATCTTCTGGCGTTCTTCGAAAGAACCAATTCCTCCACGCCTCGTTTATTCTTGACAAGATTGCTAAGAATGAGGCTGCGGGAACTGGTCATGTGAGGGATGCCTCAGATAAAATCAAATACCAGAAGATTGTTGAAGAATACAATAATCTTCTGGCAAACAAAGAAAAGGCTGTCAAGCGGGACAGATCTCAAGAAGAGACCTTACCCTCCCAAAAGAAGAGCAGGCTTGATGGAAGGCCGGAAAAGGAGAAGACCAAATCTTCCAGAGCGGTGCAACCGCCTACTCTAAGCGAGGTTGTCAGAGATGACCTCCAGGTAGCGGTTGTTGATGAGCTCTCCGCCAATAGCAAAGGTCTGCTATCGGTGTGGAACTCTATCGAAGCCAAGCTCTCCGAGATGGTCTTCCAATATACCATATCCGCAAGTGAGGGACCCTACCCTAGTTTCGACTCTGGTGAAGTGCTCAGGGGATACAGGGTGATCAAATGCGAAGACGCGTTTTCAAGGGATTTCCTTAGGGACAGCATTGCTAAGGTCAGCAATGACTGGGAGGGTTTGAAGCTCAAGCTTATCCCAGCAAAGGAGATCCCTAGGCAACCTAAGGCTCGCATTTGGTTGCCTCTCATGGGCATTAAACCGAGCGGACAGGAGCTGATTCGGGGTCTTCAAAGGTTGAACCCACTGGTCCCCATGCATGACTGGATGGTGATAAAGGCGGAGGAGCCGCAAAAGACCAGCACCTCATACCTCTTGAAGATCAGCGAGGAAAGCAGAGGGGCCCTCATAAAAGCGGACTTTAAGCTTCGTTTTGGCATCAGGCATGCCAAAATTAAAATCCTGCAAAGTCAGGGACCAGATGCTGATAAAGTAGATGATAACGCTGAGTTCAGCGCTGTTGTTGACGGATCGGCAGTCCCTAAAGATGCAGGCCCTTCACCAAATTAAAAACGCGCTGAAGGTCATACAGATTAATCTGAAGCACTCTAAATGTGCTTCGGATAATCTGAGAGTTTTCCTCAGTGAGGAAAACATTGACATTGGCATTATCCAAGAACCATGGGTTAATGGCCTCAGAGTGAGAGGCCTCCAAGACACCCAATACGACCTTATATACAAACCAGTTAATCCAGAACAAGGTAATCCTAGAACTTGTATCTTAGCTAAAAAACACTTAAAAGCTTTTTTGTGTCCCAATTTTAGCACTCCCGATTTGACAGTTGTCAGGCTGGAAGACAAAGAGACAAATGGACTACTTGTAGCATCTGGCTACTGCGACCACAACCGAGAATCACCGCCTGAGGAGGTGAAGATACTGATTGAAGCAGCGAAACTAAAAAAAGCGAACCTTCTGATTGGATGCGATGCGAACGCACGGCATTCTCTCTGGGGTAGTTCCGAAATCAACGAACGAGGTGAGTCTCTTTTTGATTTTATTATTGTTAATAACCTAATTGTTTGTAACAGAGGTGACACACCCACTTTCGTTTTTCCAAGCTCGGAAAATTACGACGGTTGGGAAGATGTACTTGATATCACTGTTACAAACAACTGTAATCTGGTGGTGGAAAATTGGAGAGTGTCCCTTAAAAATTCCTTTTCGGATCACAGATGGATCCTCTTCAACATAGGTTTCAATGTAGAAACCCCTCCCCCATATAGAAACCCTAAAAGAACTGACTGGAAGAAATTCAGTCAGATCGCAAAATCCAAACTAGGCAATTTACCATTAATTAGTGTAGAATCTGTTGAAGTTCTTGAATCTAAGGTAAAGACTTTCGAGGCAGCTATTAACACTGCCTTCAAAGTCTCTTGTCCGGTTAAGCATAGCCGTAAAAAATTCCCTCCTTGGTGGAATGAAGATCTATCTGCGCTAAGAAAAATGACCAGAAAAATCTTCAATATCTGTCAGAAGGAGAAGTTCTTCCAACCGTATAAAGACATTCTCAAAGAATACAAGCGAGCCATAGCAGCATCCAAGAAACTGGGATGGAGAGAATACTGTCACTCCATAGAAAATATTAAAGATTCTGCCAGGCTTAGTAAAGTGTTATCGAAGGAACATTGCAATCCTTCGTTCCTGAAAAAATCTGACGATCTCTGCACAGCCTCTCCAGCTGAGTCCTTGGAACTGCTGATGACAACGCATTTCCCGGGTTGCGTGAACAGCAACCCTGAAGCGCCTAGTAATACGAACACCAATTTAGCTCATAGGGAGCAAATCAATTCCGTTATAACTGGAGATGGTATTTCATGGGCCATTAATACTTTCTCCTCTTATAAATCACCAGGCCTTGATGGCATAATACCTATTATGCTACAGAAACTGCAAGATTTGGCAGTGCCATGGCTTGAAATGATTTTCAAAGGTTGCCTCTATCTCAATCATGTACCTGAGTCATGGAGACATGTAAGAGTGGTCTTCATTCCGAAAGTCGGTAAGAGAGGTCATGAATCCGCGAAGGACTTCAGACCAATTAGCCTGACATCTTTTGTACTAAAGACACTAGAGCGCATTCTTGACACTCATATTAGAGTTATACTAGTTGGTCGTCCTCTTGATGAATCACAACATGCATACCTCAAAGGCAAGTCTACGGAGACTGCCCTGCATGAAGTGGTTCGTACAATCGAGAAGACAATTCACTATAAAGAATATACCCTCGCAACCTTCCTAGACGTGGAAGGTGCCTTCAATAATATCCTAACTGAATCCATTCGCGAATCACTTGCTCACTTCGGGATAGAAGGCTTCATATCTGAATGGATTGTTTCTATGCTCAGTGACAGAAGGATTCAAGCATCGTTGGGAAACACTACAGCTACTAAATATGTTAGTAGAGGAACACCCCAAGGTGGGGTCCTCTCCCCTCTTCTATGGCTTTTAGTCATGGACAAAATTCTTGTCAAGCTAAGATGTAGTGGTGTGAAAGCAGTAGCGTATGCTGATGATTTGGTTTTATTGGTCTCAGGAAAGTTTACCACAGTGATTAGCGAAATCACTGAGTCGGCTCTGAAAAAAGTTAGTAACTGGGCCACAAGTAGTGGACTAGGGGTTAATCAGAGTAAAACGGAACTGATGCTCTTTACTACCAGGACTAAAATACCTACCTTCACCCCACCTCGACTTAACGGACAAACTCTATCCTTATCTTCTAAGGCAAAATACCTCGGAGTTATTCTTGACCCCAAATTGAATTGGAAGGTAAATATTGAAGAACGGGTTAAGAAAGCCTGCATAGCTTTCTATGCCTGCAGAAAAACATTTGGTAAGATGTGGGGCCTACAGTCGAAGATGATCTTGTGGACGTACACTGCCGTGGTTCGACCGATTTTATCATACGGATCGATTGTGTGGTGGCCTGCACTTAGCAAACAATATAATATTGGAAAACTTAAGAAGGTACAAAGAACGGCTAGCGTCGGCACTACAGGAGCCCTTCGAACTTGTCCAACAGATGCCCTTAGCGTTATCCTGCACCTTCTACCACTCGATCTTTATATAAAATATCTAGCGGCATGCAGTGCTGTAAGACTAAAAGAATCTAATTGTTGGTTTTCAAAACCCTATGGTCATGGAAATATAACAAAATTGATTCCTCAGGATATTTTTCTAACGAACACCGACTACTGTATTCCCCCTCTTGGCCTAGGCGGGGACTTCAAAGCCGTTTTTCCAACCAGAGAGGATTGGAAAAATGACATTGTTACGAAGGACTACGACACTATAATCTTCACTGATGGGTCTAAGATGGAGTGCGGTGTTGGTTCTGGAATTTTTTCTAAGACCCTTAATATATCCAAGTCCCTCAGACTACCAGACTTTGCTAGCGTATTTCAAGCTGAACTACTAGCAATCAGGGAAGCATGCAAGTTACTCAAATCAAACCATAATCAATTCAGGAACACAGCAATTTGCTCCGACAGCCAGGCTGCCATTAAGGCTATTAAATCGGCTACATCCACCTCTGTACTTGTCCAGCAATGTCGAGATGAACTATCAAGTCTGAACATTAACCTCCAGGTCACTCTCATTTGGGTTCCAGGTCACAGTGACATAGAGGGTAATGAACGGGCTGACGTCTTAGCTCGACAAGGCTCGGCCCTTCATAGCTCACTAGCCGTAAATGTAAATATGCCTATTGGTGCTATGAAGAGAAATATTTTCTCGATTTTTCTCGATGAATCTAATCTCAGATGGAGCAGTCTTACAAACTGTGTCATATCAAGAATGATATGGCCATCCTATAACAAAACTCGTTCTAACGATCTTATATGCAGACCCAGGCGCGATATAGCCAGGATCACAGCAATATGCACCGGACACTGGCCCATAGGGGAGCATGCAAGGAGGCTGGGAATCCCCTACAACTCCCACTGTCGTAGCTGTGGAGACCCTCAAGAAAAAGAAACTGTAGTTCATTTTCTTTGCAACTGCCCTGCTTTAGCCAATTCTAGATTGTCATCTTTTGGAAAGGCCTTCCTCGATGACCCAAAAGAGCTTTCTGAGAAGAAAATCAAAGATCTGATTATCTTTCTGAATGCGACTAAATGGCTCTAACAATAGTCCGTTAAAGTCTATAAAGCCATATAATTCCGTATTAAATCCCTACTAGGTTAACACAAGTAATTGGTATCAAAACGGCGCACTCCAGCGCTAATTGAGTCGCGAGGCCAGGGCTAGCGACTGCCATCTCTACCTACCTACCTAAGTCAACGTGTTCTTTGCATCATCTTTGTATCACCCTCCTTTCCTAAATGGATATCGCATATTCCGTTTCTATCATGACTTTGAATTGTTTCGGTTGTGTATAAACATTACTCGTTATACAGAACGGTTACTTACTGACAACAAATTGCAGTGGTAAAAAAATCACAACTTCCTTGGAATACTGTGGTGACTCAACTGCGCACTCGATTTGATTCAACGTGAATTCATGGCTCTTGTTTATAGGTATCTGAGAGTATACTGTAATATTGCGGGAGCAATGCTCACGTTTCAATATATTTTAATTTTCTTCAGTTAAAACCGATTCCATTCGAGATTAAAATATCCATGGGATTCGATAGTCGATAACCTTTACCGACCCAAGTCCATACCAGCAGTACGCATAGACGGAAAGTTGCTTTCTTAAAACATCACATTGCATTTTTTTCTTTATGCATGCATGCATATAAGTGCATATAGGTGCAGTATTTTGAGGTTGAATCCTTTGTTTTTTTTTGTCTGACAAAAAAAATAAAAAAAAAATTTTTATTCGAATTTTCGATTTTTATTTCTTTTTTTTTTGTATACTCGTAGCTATAACGAAATAGTTTTTTGACTTCTTGTGATTTAGGTTCCTACTACCTATAAGGACAAGTTTTACATTTGTCAAAAAAAGTTTAATTCTAAAAAATAATAAAAGGTGACGAATTGTGACAGTGACCTTTAACCCTTTGCCACAAGCGAGGTAACAGCCTGAAACTACCCCATCAAACATTTTTTTTTCGGCGCCCAATAATTTAATTTTGAAACCACCTTTTCCAGTGTTCTTCTATAAAATAAGGATACAAGATAATTCGGGCAAAAAAGACTTAATATAACCAACCTACCTGTCCCTGTTAAAAATTGTGAGCAATAATTTAGGAAGAAAATAAAAAAAAAAAGAAGAAAAATTTGAATTTTTTTGTTAAGGTTTTATTACTTTTTGTTTAACATGTTCTCTTCAAAACTTTCTTTCATAGATTTGTGTTGATTGTCAAATTCTTTGAATTTTATTACCATTTAAGCTTTAGAAATTTTAAAAAACTAATATAATGGCTATACGAAAATAATTTAAATATTAAAACTTTTTCACATAACTATTCTCTATTATCTTGAATAACAAATCTTAAATACTGTAAAGTAACTTCAGCATAAGCATTAAGTATCGAGTAAGAACATGCGACCAACTTCCGCATTTTATTAAACTGTTTTTTTCTTTTACTATTGTTGACTATGACGACGAGCAACGACCTGCACACAAGGTAGGTACATGCCATGCACCACACATAAGTTTTGTTTTGTTAAAAATTTAAGGCGAAAATTCTTCCTTTTTTTTGCTTGTTCCTATGGATTGCGTGCTACTACACTTATATAGCTTGGCTTCACCTATTCAAATCGTAAAAATGAGCTGATTCGCCACGTTCGGTTCGTTTGATGGATGGATTTGCGGCCTGAGAGTTCTAGAAATTCTTCTCTGATGGGAGCTTTTATCTTATTTGAATATCAACACATAGAAAAAGGAACATTAAATCCTAGCGTTGTATATGCTGAAACGAAAGGGCATGTTTTGTATTCATAAGAAAATTCTAAACCAAACTAAAACTTCAATCCTACCAATTATGGTCTCAATGAGCCACTGACACGGATGAAACCTGGGGCGCATAAAAACCATGTGTGTTGACTTGAGTTACTCTAAGCGTCCACCTAGGCGCAAGTTGTATGAGCGTTCTTAAATATTTGGTATTACCACTAACCCAATTTGTGTATATTTTTGTGTTCTGTATTCAAATTCTTTTAATTCAATGTTTTTAATATTATTTATTATCTATACCTAGTAGTGTATTCGGCTTTTTTTTATTTTTCGTGTACTAACAACTAACACCACGCTAAATGATGACTGTGGCATGTTAGTATTTTCAAGTATCTTAAGGTAAAAAAAACTCAGAGAACTGAAATAATGTTAGAAATGCTTGCACTGTACTGATAGCGTGTCAAAAACCTAAACTGATTACTAATAATTTATTCATGAACTATCCATAACTTTAGCTTGTTCATTACCTACGTATTATGAAAATTCGGGAACGATGAAGATGTTTTCTTCTTGAGAGTGGATCTTTGCTGGACAGCTAGCTTCTTCTTCCCCCTACCAAATCCTGCAACAACATCCTTGGTTTAGTGGCGAAAATACTAAAGTGGGATAGCATTCTGTTAATTTTCCCGCCTTACGAACGAACTCCCCGAAGAGTTAAATACCACTAGTCAAAATGAGCTAACTCTCACCGAATGTCCTGAATATGAAGTCCCAATAAACAACGGGGCTTAATTCAGTTGGGACTTTGTTCATTATGAACTAATGCCCTATCTTAAAATCCATCTTCTCAGCAGCCAAAACGATGAACGACGCTTGAGAATGGCAACTTGATAAGCAGTGTTGCTCAATGTTGTATTATTTAATGCATGGAGACGACGATGCTGGCGCACACGGTGGAACACTCTCTTCTTTGGGTCATGCAACACCTTTTTGATCTCTTCGGACTTCAACAGATGAGAACTGGTGTTGGTAATTTTTAGTAGATTTTAATCGTTCTACATTGTAATGCGTGTCTTTCATGAACAACACGTTAAGGCATTTAAAAACAGACTAAGTTCGAATATCAAAGCGTCTAACATGTCCACCTGGGGCCAATTTGATGGACGACACATTGTCAATGCTAAAAGTCTCAATAATCCATGACGAGCAATCCAATAATGCTTTCGCATTGTAACACGACCATGACTGAAATTCTGAAATTTTAACACCTTTCGGATGTCAGCCCAGATTTTTATACGTCTAAGGAGGACAACAGCTTGCTTGGTTTTCTGAGCTTTTGAACATGATTAGATCCAACAATTGAGAACTCGGAAATGGCATCGATAATATTTTCCTCAGGCTGAACCAGAGCTGGTACGCCACGACCAACAAAAATTTATCTTGCGGAGAGCGAAAGAGAGAGATATAATATGTTGCCAAAAGCACCCAAAGTGATAAGTTTGCTGGCACATGTAAAGAAAAGTTTTCCGTTTGATAATTTTCTTATTGATAAACATATGCTGATGGAAGAAAGGTAGCATGGCAAGACTTCATAAAACCGAGGAAAAATTCTAGTATAAAGGTAGTGCCCAGATTTCTTGAGGCCAATGCGAAACACACATTTTATATAAGCATGGTAATTTTGGTTTTAAGTAATAAGAATTGAAGAAAATTATTTTTATCTTGTGCACAAACTACAGTCATTAATGAAATCATATTTGTTAAAAAAAACTATAAATTATAGTAAAAAAAAATTAAAAGTATCTTCTCAGTCTTTTATACATGGATTTCCTTCCGACCAAAAAAAAATTAATTTTTCTGAGATCAAGTTCTTTATTTTTACCGGTAAGAAAAATGGTCAATTGTTTGGTCGATTCTTCAAATCTCAAGTTTTAGTAAGATTAACTCCACGGACTTACACACACACCAAAGTTACGAAAGTAGATTTATAGATTGAAGCCATTTGCGTTCGCATTTGTCAAACATGCCGTCAAGCATCAGTTCTCTTTAGAATTTTAATCATGGCGGACGTTTTAATTGAAGCTCTGGTAATATATCAAATTTTAGAATGTGAAGATCAAAAAGAAAAAAGGCAACAAAATAAGAGGAAACGAATTTGGACATAGGAATGGCTTAAAAAGCGTCCAATATTTTCTTCTTTGAAATTGACTTCGCATGGAGATTATAAAAATTATCTCAGGATGGACATAGAAACGTACGATATATTGTTGACAATGGAACGACCTTAAATCGAATGACAAAATACGAAGCTGAGGGATTGTATATCACCCAACGAAAGACTTTCTGCTACATTGCGCTTTCTTGCAACTAGGCGAAGGTATTCCTATTTGAAATTCAGTCAATACGTATATCGCATAATCCACCCTAAGCGTTATAATAATTGAAACATGCAGAGTTTAAAGAAAAGTTTTTAAAGAATTTATTAATGTTAGACTTGAGTAATAGTAAAATAAATAAAGTAGTAGTAATAAAGTTAGTAGTTGAAGTAGTAGTAGTTGTCCATGAAAAGATCCTTCACGGGGGCGTATTTATTATAAATTTGTTGTCGGTTGATGATCTTCTTCATAATGATAATTTTCATCAAGATAAAGTGCATTCTAAAAATTTTCATTATCCTCCTCAATATTGGTGGTATTGGGATAATTTCATAAGTTTTGTTGAGTTGCTGGTTGTGTGTGTATTGATACTTTTTGTCTGATGGTTGGGCAGCACATGAAAAATATTTGGTTTCTCTAATCCTGAAACTCGAACCGATTTTGAATCGTTTGAATTTGAAACAATATGTGGCGAGACTGTACGAGTATCTCGTGAAGTTTTGTCATATGAGAATGGTGATGATGTGCAGTTGGACAGTGGTGTCGAAGTGGTGTCGTTCTGGGGGAGTTTCCAGGCATTTATATGAATTTTCATTTAAATAAATATATTCCGCATGCTTTCAAAAACCGTGAGTGCATTCAATGCCTCAATTTCAGTAATGAATATTCAGATTTCTGAATTCTGGCCAATCAGCAGTTTGGAAAATCCAGAAATCTGAAAACTTAAATTATAAATGTGTTGAACATACCACCGTACACATTCAAGAAACTGACAAGGGTCTTTGAGATTTTGACACATGCGCGAGTTTGAACGAAAATGAAAACTCGGAAGATATTTCCTTTAATAAGTGTACTGTGGCCCAGTGCTGCTCAAAAGAGGACTTCTTTAATAGTTTTGTTGGCAAAGAGCTGTTGTTGTGCGTCGAAATTTCTAAAAACGCACTACCCAACTAGCACAAAGAGTATCTGCTTCATCTGGTTCTTTTTTCGGGTGTCCAAATGTGAAATAGCTTTCCGCTATTTCGCTGTTATATTTATTATTGAGCTCTGCAATAAATTAAAAACAACAAATTATTTTTATTTTTTTTTTCAACAGATTCCGAAAACTGAAGAAGAATGTAAAGAATTTGGAACAGATTTTGAAGAACTCTGGAATAACCCACACTGTATCGGTGCTATGGACAAAAAGCATATAAATTTAATTAAAACGTTGAATTCCGGAAAAAAAATATGTCTTTGTTTTGATGGCGATAGTAAATGCCAGATATGAGTTTACGTTTGAAGTTTATGTTTGAAGTTGGAACAAATGGAAGAGTTTTGGATGGGTGTGTATTTTCCAATACAAAGAATAGTTGAAAATGCTTTCGGCATCATATCTTCTCGATTGCAAGTGCTACTAACGACAATTCTATTGAGTCCGGAAAAAAACAACAGATGAAGTATTGGCGATCTGTTATTTACATGATTTAAGAAAAAGAAGCCCTGCTTCCTATTTCCGTAGTACAGACATCGAAAACTCGACAACAAATGAAATTACCGACAATCTATGTTCGAATTGTAACAGGCAAAGAACATCAATCCATCAAATCTTGCAAAAGAAGTTGAAAATAATTTTTGCGAATATTTCAATACAAATAAATTTATTTCAAAAAAATTCATCAGACTAATTTTTTAAATCAAATTACTTTTATAGAAATATAAAAAAAAAAAAACAACAAAATATACACATATGTACATAAATGCATTTTTCTTACTTCTTTGGTTTTACTTCTTGGGCTTATTTCTATCTCGTCGTCCATTGATGACACTTCGTCGACGATATCTTCTTGATCCACCAAAAACAAAAGGTCGTTGAAGTACCACAGCGAAAGAACGTATAGTTCTGTGTCAGACCCAGATCTTTCACTTAGTCTTTTTTTTTTTTTATTTTCTGCGAAAAACTTGATGGAAATGCATTAATTTTCTTTTTCAGCGAGTATACACATTTGCACTTGACTCTTTTTCCTTAAACTTGTCCGAAAGAATTGGATATGCTTTACATTTTTTGTTTTGTTTTTATATTCTTCACTTTTAATTTGCGATGTTTCTGATAAACCTCGATAAATTTAAAAAAATTCTCTCCAAAGTTCACAATTCCCGCTTACAGCCATTTTTCTTTTCTTTAGGTGCGCACAGCTTGATAACTTTTCTTAGAATGACATTTTCTCCTGGTTTGACAAGAATGCGTTCATATTCTCCAATATGTTTGTCAAAATATCAAAATATTTTGATATCTTTCCAGCATGTCTGACATTCCGTTTGATAGAGCGTTCACATTCACCCGCTCACAGCCATTTTTCTTTGCTTTAGGTGCGCACAGGTTGGCATTTTTTGTAAGAATGAAATTTTCTCCTGGTTTGACAAGAATGCGTTCATATTCTCAAATATGTTTGTCAAGAATCAGTTTTATGGAGCGTTCAAATTCTCAAATTCGAGTCGATCAAGCCATGCCGGTCAAGCATATTTGAGAATATCAATGAAAAAGCAATCTGAAATCGTATAGGAATATCGTTCGAAAAAAATCAAATTTTAGATCGAAATCTGAATTTAAGAAATGAAACTCCCCAAAATTTTGTTTTGCGTCGAAACAATGATACAATGTTTATTTGGGTAGCACCTAAATTTACAGAGATTTCATGGGTTTATAGCGACTTATAAGCAATGTTACTCCTAAAGTTTTGCAAATTTGTTTTTTACACAAAGTCTACATATATGACGGACTTTGACTTTATGATCATTTATAGCAAAAAGAAAATCACGCTATTGAGGAAGTACGCACGACACAATCATGCATTTTATTTTTTGCGAACATTTATGCAGCTAGAGACTAGTCTTTTTCGATTTCATTTTAAAACATTTTTTTTTTTGTTGGGTTGGGTCGGGAGATTTTTTTTGCAAGGCCACAAGGCAGCAAAAATGGTCGTTAGTTTTCATTATTGACATGGAATGAAATGAAACGTTTCTTTCGGATTGCATGGACTTTTCTCATGATGTTGCCATTCTTCCTCTTCCATAATTCTCTATCCGACTGTGTAGGTATATCTGTATGAATGAAATTTTATTTTTGAACGTCGATGTGGATTAAAGGGTTTCGATTTTCAAATATGGAAAGAGTTTAAAATAGTATGGACAAAAAAAGAAAGAAAGGAATTTGGTAAGAAGGAATTTGAACAATTTCAATATCTATAGGGCCATCCGAAAAGAGGTGTCATTTTAAATTAATCGAGAAATTGAAAAATTGTTTAAAATGTTGTCTCAAAACAACTTTTCAGGCAGGAAAGGTCAGTCGACATCGTTCCATTCACTGAAATGATCGCACTAGGACCAGGATCATTTTTGAAAAAAAATAAACCTTGATAGGACCGCTGCAACAGTTCAAACATTTCATAAAATCGTAAGGCCAGCTGCACTATGGGCCCAGGTCACGTTTAGAGTTTCAAAAATCTGAAAACTTTCTTTCTTGTAAGATAATCAATCCGCTGAAGTTTTACACATTTCTTTTCGAATTTTTCTTATGAAAAGATTTTCATATATGTAGGAACCTATGTACATTTGTGCATCTAATAATAATTTTTTATAATACTAATTTTAACACTATATGCCTGTATGACCTTTGGTCTTTTTGAATGTAACTGGAATTACACGGAACTAGTGAGAAAGAGAAGGAGGAAAGGAAAAATCTGGGACAGTGGATGTTTGTTATATCATTAAATCCCACAGGATTTTCTTAAATTTATGCTGAGGGTCGTTGGCTGGTGTGGTGGTGAGGGGGAGGTAGCAAGATGTAGGTCCTTGTTGATTGTTGGTTCTTTTGGTCTTTTGGTTGTTTAATCTTCTGTTGTGCTGCGTTCTAGCTGGCAGTCGCTGGCCGGTGTAGTGATGTAGGGGCGGGTTGGTTGGTCTGGTCTTGTTGGGTATATGTTGGTGTGGACATTTGGTGTATTCAACATGTGTTGTGCTACGTTCTTGCAGCATCGGTGGGTTGAATTTAGCATTTTTTCGTCAGCTTGAGAAGGGACTGGGGTCGAAATTCTGTAGGGTCTTTATTCTGCTTTCAAAATTCAGCAAGTCAAAATTCTGTTTCTCAAAATTCTGGCTGTACAAAATTCTGCATGACCAAAACTCATTTTTTCAAAATTCTGTATTCCAAGATTTCAGATTTAAGAATATCGGAAAAGGGCTTACCGCGGAGTAAATTTCCTGGACGTTGGTAGTTCTGATTATTTTGCCATGGATTTAGCTACTTCCTTCTCTTTTTTGGCTGCCACCTTCCTTCTGTAGGGAAATCCTTGCTTGCTGGGTGTCCTTCTTCTTTGCGGAGAACGCAATATGGTTTACCAACCTTCGGATAGGTCCTCAAGCACTGGCCTCGTTCATAGTTTTCAGTGCACTTTATACAGCAGTGCTTCATCTGGTAGTTTATGTTGACGTGTTAAAAAGCTTAGCAGTTCCGGCATTGGGTTATGATATTTGGCTGTAGCTTCTCCGATCTCACTGCTTCACCAAGTAGATTTCTGATGCGGCTTACGTCGATCAAGTCAGTGCCTTTTTGGAATTCCACAACAAAGGCGTTAAAGCTCGATGTTTGGTCCCTCCTGGAACGGAATGATGAGGTTTTATGGCTTGGAATTGAAGAGTTCCCAGGTGGCGGTTGATGAGAGTGATGAATTTTCTTCATCTTAATAATACACTTCCTGTCTTCCTTAGAAGTGAAAGAATGGTGTTGTATATTGAAATCCCAAGTGTGGTCCTAGCCTAAAAGTTGAAAATTTGTTCCATTTTTCGCGCGATGCGATTGTAGTAATATACGCAGTTAGATGTTTGTGCTCAAACTTGCGATTTAAAATAGTGCGACTCAAAAATCGTAGTCACAACTAAAAAAAAATCGTGTACGCACTTCTGATTTTCAATCGTTTATTCAGCCGCAAGAAATGAGACACATGGTTTCAAATGTAAATGCGCACATATGCGACTTCAAAATCACAGCAATTATAAATATGGTAGATCTATTTTTTGATAGTTTTTTCAGTCGCAAAACTAATTAGATTGCATGTGGGTGCATTCACATTTAAAGCTGTATGTTGTATTTTAAGCGATTAAAGAATCGCACGATAGATAATCGCAAGTGAGTGCATGACTATAATTTCTTGCGATACTGATTTTTCAAGTGCGCAAGTGCGGTCCTAGCCTAATATTATTTTTGCCCAGGGCGGCAAAATAGCTGGATTGGGCCCTGGCCTTAGGTATTAAAAGCAAAACAAGTTTCACGTGGGTAGTTATTCTGTTTATTAATTTAAAAGGAAATCATTTCAAATAAAGCCTAGTTTATAGTTTCCGCGTGCAAAAAAAATCTATGTAAATATTCTTACATGTCAAAAATAATCGAGGTGAAATGCAAAATTAATTGTGTGCATGATTGATTTACAGTTCATGCACAAAAAACCATTGCTGTAATGAAATGTCATGCAAAACAATGGACAGGCAATAATTGTCTTGCATGCGAAAAAAGTGTGGTGAATACAATATATCTTTTGGATGGTTGGCATTATTAGCATGCAAATGGTTTTTGCTTCTAAAAATAATTATTTTCTATTTTTGGGCCTATATTTTATTAATTTTACCGTAAATTAAGGACGCAATGGGTGGTTTGAGCCAAGGCAAATATATTTTGCCTTGAATTTTATACAATTTGATGCAAAGAATAGATGAAAAGTTGTTTTGAAATTTTTTATTTTTCTTACATGGAAACTGTAAACTAGGCATAAGCCAAATACATTTCCGAAGAGTTTTAATATCCTGAAACCTAATCTGACTCCAGATGTTCTGTAACATGTCACGTTTTTGGTTTCTTAACTTAAGAGTCCAAGTAATCCGTTTTTCTACTATATTTGAGGTAAAGTGCGTTAAAAAATTACTTAAGTGATGTGCTTAAGTAGTTTTTTTACACACAACTCATTTTGAATCCTGGTACCTTATTCTTTTTTCTCCTTAACGATGTAAGTATCGGGTTGTTCAATAAGAGCGCTACAAAAGTTTTTTTTTAAATAAAACTAAAACGGTTTGGATATCAATAAAATTCTTTATTCCTGTGAAAGTACGTTCGATGCCATTATGTACGGAACTCGATTTCTTTTGCATGGTCACCACGAGCACGCTTGCAGAAGTCCAGACGCTGAACCCAATTTTCGACAGTTTTCAACGGCGTCAAATCATACGACCGAGGCGGCCAAGCGACTGGACCATTTACTGAAGAGAAATGTCAAAAGAGCGGCAAGAAATATGGCGTCGTAGAGCGACAGGGACAGCAAACGAGTTTTTTTGTGAAATTCTTCTCGGTAAAAAATAAAACCGACCTGGATCTAGTATTTAGATAGTTCTTAGGCCGAAAGGCAGTAGCATTAAGTTATTCTAGTTTAACTTAGAGCGCCCGACTGGGGCCAGTAAGTTAGTTTTAAGATATTGATAAGTAGGCTAGTTTTTATGAATTTTTGTCTAGTTTTAAGATAGTTCTAAGATAATTGAAAAATAAAAATGAATTTGCAAAAAAAAAAAAAAAAAAAAAAAAATGTTCCCGTGCCAGTGAGACAAAGAAGTGCCCATAGTGTCGAGAATATTGCTGCCGCTGAGGCTTCAGTTGCAGAAAGCCCAAATGTGTCTCTCACATGTCGTTCTCAAGCGTTGGGCATCTCTGTGACGTCGTTGTAGCGAATTTTGCGAAAAGATCTTGGCCAACATCCTTAAAAGATTAAATTGATGCACTGAACTGAAGCCGCTTGACCACCAGAAGCGCCGTATGTTCGTGAATTGGGCTGAGCAACAACTTGAAAATGATTCAGATTTTCATCGAAAAATCATCTTCATCAATAAACAAAATATACGGTATTGGTCAGGCAGCAATCCACACGTACTCCATGAGTCATCATTGCATCCCGAAAAAATTACGGTTTGGTGTGGTTAATGGGCCGGCGGCGTCATTGGGCCGTACTTCTTCCGTGATGATTAAGACCGGCACGTTACTGTGAATGGGGATCGCTACCGTTTAATGATAAACGAATATTTTTGGCCCCAATTGGATGATATGGACTTGGAGGACATGTGGTTCCAACTAGACGGCGCCACAAGCGACACAGCAGATGTCACAATCAATTTATTGGAAACCAAGTTTGGAGAACGTGTTATCTCACGAAATGGTCCAGTCGCTTGGCCGCCTCGGTCGTGCGATTTGACGCCGTTAAACTATTTCCTGTGGGGCTACGTCAAGTCAATGGTCTATGCCAACAAGCCAGCGACGATTGATGAACTTCGTACGAATATCGAACGTGAAATTGCAGCAGTATCGGCCGATTTATGTTTGGAAACCGTCGAAAATTGGGTTCAGCGTCTGGACTTCTGCAAGCGTGCCCGTGGTGGCCATGCAAAAAAAAATCGAGTTCCATACATAATGGCATCGAACGAAATTTCACAGGAATAAAGAATTTCATTGATATCCAAAACCGTTTTTGTTTTATTTAAAAAAACTTTCGTAGCGCTCTTATTGAAAAACCCTTTATTTGGTTCATGTTTCATTGATTTTCTTACAGATAGCAACTGTGAACTATATACAACCAAATGAGAATTTATAGTCACAAACATGTCACAAAATATGAACTGATGAACTTGTACATTCCTTTTCATCGCATAATTTTACAATAGCAATTTGTTATTCGGCGAAAGAAAGGGTTGTTTCTTATCACAAAGCAGAAAATGGAGATAAATCTATGAACTGAGGAATCTTTGCATTACTCCTCACTTAATTAATCATTGCATGCCGCTCCTTGTATGATTTGGCAAGTGAATTAATTGATGATTTCAGCTATAAGGACGATATTTCCCGCTGGGCCAAAAATAATGCAGAGATTCCTCAGTTCATAGATTTTACTCCACTTTCTGCTTTGTGCTAAGAAACAACCATTTCTTTCGCCGAATTACAAGTTGCTATTGTAATAGGGAAAAATTTGCGATAAAAAAACTGTTGAAAAGGAATGTAAAAGTTCATCAGTTCATATTTTGTGATTTGTTTGTGACTATAAATTCTCATCTTGTTGGATATAGTTCACAGTGGCTTTCTGTAAGAAAATAAATGAAAAATGAACCAAATATAATTAAAATTGCGTTTGCCAAAACACAAAGGTATAACTTTTGAAATTTCAAATGAGAGCTACTTTTTGGTTCGTTGAAAAAAAAAACATATTAAGCAACTAGGTGCTGAATAATTAACTAATGAAAATCTCGTGATTTCGCAATTGAATATTCATTACATTTTTCATTGAAAATATGGAACTGATGAATAAGGCAAGAACATCTATGTAGTGAATTCACAGATTATGCAATCACCATGTTCTTCACCACCTGGGTCGGTGAATAAACATCTTCCAACAAAGTAGTAATTTCATTGATGAATTTTCATCAAGAAATTGGCATGTGCTACCCACCAATGACACGCCCATGTTTAATTCATCAAAGGAATAAGCTGCAAAGTGGCTGATGCAGCTTCTATTCCTCAAGGAAAAAGCCGGTTTAAATTTTTCCCGCTGGGTGTGTAGTGAAAAATTCATACAAGGAATCAATTCGTCATTCACATCTACTCACATCTATTTATACAATTACATCAATACATCAATGTTAAAAATGGGCTTTGAAGGGTGAAACGTACTAAGGTTTGACTTTTTTTTTTATTAATTTGAAATAAAAAGCAGAAAAGTGGATTTTTAAATGTATCTTAGTTTTTGGGAAATTAAAAATCTATTTAGAATACCTACCATTTTTGTTTTCCAAAAATATGACCTGCTTAAATTTCAAATTAAGTGATGTTATGCTATGTTTCCTCCAAAATTAATCCGATTTTAAATATTTTCAACTAATAGAACAATATTTCATGAAAATTTCATCGAAATCTCAACGAGAATTCTAAATTCAACAAAATTATAATAAAATCTGCTCCACCAATTTGAAATCTCAAATGATTTTTGCTGAAATCTCAGTTATCGGTTTGGTGTGAACGTAGTATTATCGATTTGATTTAATAAAAAAAAAAAATACAAATAGTTTAACACGACTAGTTATGAAATTGAATAGTTATTTGCAAACATACAGTTAAAAAGCAGTCAGGCCAACACACCCATGAACCTCGAGTTGGGAAAAATATGCGCTGCGGTCTAACAACATAAGTAAATTACAAAATCTCTTCCAGCTTGAAAATAGGTTTAGTGCAGCAATTAGTTGTCTAACAGGAAAGTTAAAAAGTAACGTTTTTTGTTTATTTTCGTTTATGTAAGAGTTATTAGTTATTAGAATTATTAGTTATGACAGAATTCCGAAAAACAGAATTTCGACCCGCTGCCTGTTTCGATAGGTATAACAAAAACAGGATCACTTAAAACATAGTATTAGATTGATATTTTTATACTTTAAGTTAAAGTGCCTTTCACATGAGCCGCGAACTGCGATTGCGAATAAATTTGTTTAGGCAATTCCAAGCTTAAAGATCCTATCTACAGTTTTCAAAAGAAAACACGGCCTAAAATTAATTTAAATTGTTAAATTTAGCATTTTTATATTTTCTACACGACCAACGAGATATTTCTGCGAATTGTCAAACACTTATTCGCAATCCACAACATCAGGACGCATTCCACAAATCTGCGAATGAAAAATTCGGTCGAATTTAACCTCAATTTGGCTACGATATTAGTCCAAAGTCATCGATTAAGAATTTGTCACTTCTTTTTGTAATCAACTTCCAAAAAATTTGTTCCATTTGATTGAATTATTTATTAAACATTTTGTGCAGTCTGATGAAATGTTTGGTATGTTAAAATAAGCTGCAGATGTGTACTATTATATTGAGCCTTTTTTACGACAAGTATTTTAATATTTAAATATTTTTTTCGAGTTTTTGTTATAAACATACAAAAAAATGGGTATTTTTGTTGGTTTTTTTTAAATTGGGAAGTAACTTTTTTATAGATGAAAATCTAATTGGGTTCTTATTTGTAAATGACTTGATTAAGCAAACCATCAAGCTTCGTTTTCATAAAAAATCGGCTGGGGATTTTTGCGGATGTAGTGTTTTTTGGTCATATCGTATTCCCACTTTTATGCCCATTAAAACTAACTATTTATTCGGTTATTTTTTATTCGGATTGCATTTTGTTTAATTTTTCGAAATTATTTGATAATTTTATGTATACAAAAAGATCAAACAAAGCTGCAAGTATCGATTTGCAAAAAGAAAAAAATGGCGGCAAATTTGTTCCTTTTAAGCCATTTTGGTCATATCGTATATCCGATTGTATGCATCTTTTTCTAGAGTCTAATAGACAAATTAAAAAAAAAAAAAACTTCAAAATGTTTTTTGTTTTAAAAGACAATGCCGCAAAATTTTAAACATTTAAAACCAACTCAAAATCACTTTTAAAATTGGAGTCTACTCTAAAAATGATTTTTAGAACGAAAGTCGGCTCTCTTGTAATTTTAAACGGCATAAAGTATACTTTAAAGCTAAAGCACTCGTCTAACTTTAAAAACAGCAAAACCCTTGTTTATCTCATAAAAAGTATACTTTATCAATAGAGAAAAATTATTTCACGAAAGACTTAGACTTTTGGAGATTTTTGACTTTACAATAAGCAATAGCACGAAATGAGACTGACTCCAATGACACTTTCTGAAATTTCGCAATATTGTGGCCATAGATACACATACACTGTACCTACAACTCAACGAAATTGCTAAAATTTCCAAGGGAGTGGAAGAACGATTTTTTTAGATCAATGATATAAATGTTGTCTCCTTCTAAAACTAACTGCAATATAATCTTAATCTTTATGGCACATTCACTATATCTACATTTCATAAACTCCAGTGAGAAATTATTTGTTTGGAAGTATTTTGTTGGTGTTCGTTTTAAATTTGTTTCTGTTGTGTAGCTGTATCTCTTTCTTTATCTGTCAGATTTGGGCTTGTTCAACCCTAATTTGCTTACGTTACGTTGCGGAGTTCGTTCTAGTTAGAAATTATGAAATTTTTTAACATGGACTCTCAGCAAAACGACTACTTTAACTAGACCTGGTTCTATTCCTTAAACGAGCAATGTTTGAAATTTTGCGCCAATAATTTATTGAAAACTGTATTTATTGCATAGTTTTGTATGAAAATAGGGCAGTCAAGACAAAAATTAATTCTGTCCAGTTTTTGCATACAAATACTCCTATGTGCGCCACATGAAAAAAAAATTATAACAGAGCGCCAAGTTCTTCTATATGTATCTATACACAAAATCTGTTTAACAAATAAGACATGAAAATTGAAAAGAAATCTTAAAGTACACCAAGCTCACGAGCGCACTTCCTTTCTGAAAGCAAAGCAAAAGTGTACGAAACGTACCAATCCGCAATTTTAGCCATGCCACATTATGATTTCCTTTTATTCGCTTGTTTTCTCCCATCTCAGTGACCCTCTTAGAATTTTAGTTCTAGCAGAGTAATATAAAAATAACTGCAGAGCTAAATTATATATTTTTTAAAATTTTGTATTCAAGACACACAAATTCGTGACCAATTCGACGATTACTGTATTGGTTCATAACTCAAAATTAATATATTACCACTGGAAATAACGCACAATGTCCCTGCGTACTACAAGGTTCATTGTTAAATTGTCTACTTGGGCCAGTTTAAGTTCTATAAACTCCCTACATCAGGGTTACTACCACTGCACCGTAAAGTATAAGGCAGGAATGATCAAGGTCTTAAGATTTGTCAAGAGACCAAAAGAATCATTTTAGAAGCATGTCCTAACATCAGTAGTATCGCAAAAAAATGACCTTTATCGAAAAGAGAAAGGAGAGCATAAACGCATTTATTTTCGTATTCAAATGAGAACAACAAAAACCATAAAGAAAAACACAAAGAGAACTTTCAAATCCCAAAAAAGAAGCTAAAATCAAATGACAAAAAAATGAACAATAGAATATAGAATCTAGAGAAAATATAGGGAAACGTTAATGTTTCCAGTTGGTTTGATTCACTCTCCTTAACTCCGGTTAGTCCCCGCCCAAGCACCTCTGCCGATTTTGTTAGGATTTCGCTGGGGATATAAATTGTTTGGTTGGTTCAATTCAGCAGCATCAGCTCCCTTCACTTTCCTGGTGATGAAATGGACTTTGAATTTATATAATGTAGGTACCTTCTATTTTTTTTGTATGTTCAGTTTATTTTGGCCTTGTTCTTTTTTATAAGACGACAATGACGTGGTGGTGTATGGTGCTAATATTATCTGTCAATACTAGTGGGCAACACATTTTGTAGATTAGCACTTTAATCAAAGGGATCATTCTTCTTCCAATAACCACCACCATCATAATCATCATCATCATCATCATCATCACATCAAACATTGCTGAATGATAGCACTAGTCCTAGGGGTTCTTGGCCTTGTTTTCTTTTTTTTCTGTCAGAATATTTGTATTTATTTGAAGAAAAAAGCAGTGAGATCAAATGATTTTCGATAATGATGATTTACGCACAAAGAGGGGAAACAAAAATGTTGTTGGGATTATACATTTCAAGCTTGAATAGACTAAGCAAAAGAATGTAAGGTGTTTGAAATCATCTTGACCCCAAACGTCATCGCAGCCACCAACGCACCGAGCATGACCCCTTGAACAAAATGATTGTAACCGTAGCTTGAAGCAAGAGTTGAATTTTGCTACACTATTCAATTCTTGTTACATTAGGTTTGTTTGGTATCTTTTTCCAAAAAAAATTTGGAAAACCTGTTAAATTTCGAAAAGAGGGGAAAACTCTATCAGAGCTGGGGAAATTTTAAAAAAAGTGAACAAATGCATTGAACCATGAACTGCACTTATCTTATCTTATGCACTTTTTTCGTAAAACAAAGAACCGAGTCTACTGAACTTTTATCCGTCGGAAAAGAATCATTCATCAAAATTTAGTCCAGTAATTTTTTAATTATATTCTTACGGGTTCCGACTTTTGGCTTGGTTTGATAACAATCGTGACAATATTGTTAATGATTATACTATGCTATTTTTTTAATTTCTTTTGCCCTTCTATTTTGAAAATAAAAATAAAAATTGGAATATGCAGATCTGCTGTAAGAAAATTGAACAACCTGAATTTTTTTTGAAAACCTACTTAAAATTCAACAACCTACGGAAAATTTAACAACTTGTGGCAACGCTGTGACGGAAACTGACTACCATGATTTTTGACAGTTTTTGTGACACTTCGCGTGTCCACAGAAATTTATCTATCAGGAATCCGCAAGTTTTCCAACGGAGGGGATTTTTTGCTCTCTCATTGCACTCTCTCGATGCAACTTTTTTGAGTTAACAAACAGGAATTTGTGACAATGGGTAATATGCATAAAACGTAGTAAATGCTTTTACTAGAGAATTTTTAAGAATATGCTATTTATGATATGCATAAAAATACAGTAAATGTTGAAATTTAAGTATTGACTTAAGGCCATAGTATTTACTTCTTTTGAATGAATTCCATTAGTAAATACTGTATTCCCTATGCATAAGGACTGGTAAGTAACGGGTGATTTTTTAGCTGGTTTGGTTTTGGCAACACTGGTTTTGACAGCTGACGTGTGTTTAGTACCTTATGTCACTGTCAAACAGCTTCAGTTTGGTTTGCAATTTAACCATGGATCGTCTTACAAATGAACAACGCTTGCAAATTATTGAATTTTACTATCAAAATTCGTGCTCGGTTCGAAATGTTCATCGCGCGCTGCTTCCATTTTATGGTCGGCATTCTCGACCTTCTGAGCAGTCTATTCGGAAGATTGTGACCAAATTTCGCACCAAATTTACTTTGTTGGACATTAAACCACCAACACGTTTACGTACTGTGCGTAGTGAAGAAAATATTGCGGCCGTATCAGCTAGTGTGACAGAAGACCGCGAAATGTCGATTCGGCGCCGTTCCCAGCAGTTAGGCCTTTGTTACAGCACTACGTGGAAAATTTTGCGGAAGGATTTGGGCGTAAAGCCTTTTAAGATACAGCTGGTGCAAGAACTAAAGCCAGCCGACCTACCACAACGCCGAATTTTTGGTGAATGGGCTCTTGGAAAGCTGGCCGAGGATCCGCTTTTTTATCGAAAAATTGTGTTCAGCGATGAGGCTCATTTTTGGTTGAATGGGTACGTAAATAAGCATAATTGCCGCATTTGGAGTGAAGATCAGCCAGCATTGCAACAGCTACCAATGCATCCCGAAAAAGCCACTGTTTGGTGCGGTTTATGGGCCGGCGGCATTATTGGGCCATATTTCTTCAAAGATGATGCGAATCGCAGCGTTACTGTCAATGGTGAACGCTACCGAGCGATGATAACAAACTTTTTTTGCCCGAAATGGAAGTTCTTGACTTGCATGATATGTGGTTTCAACAAGACGGTGCCACATGCCACACAGCACGCGAAACAATGGCGCAATTGCGAGGCGAGTTTGGTGAACAGTTAATTTCACGTTTCGGGCCGGTCAATTGGCCGCCTAGATCGTGCGATTTGACACCATTAGATTATTTTTTGTGGGGGTATGTCAAGGCTAATGTCTTTAGGGACAAGCCCGCTTCGATTGACGCACTGGAAGCCAACATCCATGCATTCATTCGTGAGATACCGGCCGATATGTGTGAAAGAGTATGCCAAAATTGGACTCAGCGGATGGGCTACCTGAGACGCAGCCGCGGTCAACATTTGCATGAAATTATCTTTAAACATTAAATTGCAAGGTTCAAACTATCGATTCAAATAAATATTTCATTCATTTTTTCGAATTTTTTGTGTTTTTTTTTTTTTTTAAGTTCTAAACCTCTTAAAAAATCACCCGTTACTTTTTTCCCTAGTAAGTACTTGATTTTTTCAAAATTTCAGAATGGCACCAAAGAGTTTTAAAACAAAATCAGGTGTTTTTTTTAAATTGTACTTGTTTTAATAGTAACTGACGAAATTTTTGCGTTTTAATTCTCAAAGAGGCTATAAAGGTAAAAGGTCATGTTCAGAGTCTTATTTTAAATTAATTTTCGTTCTAGGGCTTTGTGTCACTTAAATCGAATCCTAGTTCAATTTGATATCATGTTTAATTAGTAATGTTTTAATTTTATAGTCTAAATTTAAACATCAAATTTAAATGAAATATTAACCCAATTGACACCTGATGGCTCAAAAGGGAAATTACCTTTGTCGTCTCTGTTGCCTCTTTTTATTTTAAGTTCAATTCCAGCTTTAAGTTTTAACTAACTCATAAACAGTCTCAGAGCTTAAGATTGAATTAATATTCGGAGTATCACTCTTCACTTTGGTTAATGTTTAATGTCATTAGCTAAAGAAAATATAATCTTCCCGTATCGTCACAGTAAAGGGACATACATAAACCATAGAACTCAAGTGAAAAAAATCTTCCATTACAAAACAAAATTAGCCGAAATGAAACAATCAGCTATTTTACACGACAATTTTAATGAAATATAAGTATTTACTATTAATTTCCGATGAATTTAAGTATTTACTTGGATGAATCTACTATCTTCTGAAAGTATTTGCCAGCTACTATAAACTAAATTTTATGAATAGGAAATCCATTAAATACTTCAAAATTCACTCCTTACTAGAATTTATAGTAAATTCTTAAACCTTTTACTTCTAGTGGGTACTTCCGTTTAATGCATATCACCCAATTTGTGAAAATTCACAATAACAAACATTACATTGTAGCGCTGTATACTTATTATGTATCCTTCTACTTTGACAGTGCTGCGAGCCACATCTACAACTACACCATTCTGTTTGGCCAGTTAGGCCTCAATTATATCTTTTAAACCACCATTTTGAGAAGTAAAATCACTTGTTTTCTGGATGCCAAAATAAAACTCTTTTCTTAACACTTATATCTTGCCAACAGATTATTTTTGACCCAAGCTTCAATATAAAATGACTGTGAGTATTTCCGTGATCAACTGTAAGGTAGTTCAATCCTTGAAATTATAACTGTCATTTTATGTGGAAACCTGAGTCAAACTCAAATTTTTTTTATTAGCATTATTTTGGCATCAAAATAATCCCTGATTAAAATTATTTTTTAATAATGAGTTTCAATGACAGCTACATATAAATGGCGTCTTAGATTTTTTAAACTTTTCGGTAGGAAGATTGGTTTTGTGAGTTTTAGATATTTCAAAACTCCCGACGACACCACGAAGAATCATTGGCTTTAACCTTGCGATATTGAGAGGCTCTAGGAAAGTTCAAAAAAACAAAAGCCATATCATTGGAATTTTCAGGAAACGTATTTCTAAAGATTTTCAGTAAAAATTGCTAACGGATTTTTTTGTCCAGCATTTGATATCAGCCATCTAAATTAATGTTAAAAATTGTTTCTAACGATTGATTGATAAGAATTTCGAGATGAAAGGTCGTCGAGTGTCGTGAAGCTTATAAGAGGATTGGTTGGATAGGAGAAGAAGATTAAGCCGATTAAGCTGTCGTTGAGTCGTTGAGAGGAGTGCTACTTCCAGCTGCCATAGACATTTGTACATACATTAGCTTCAGAAATTATGCACCTGTTGATGATACTCATTCAATCCAGATCCACGCCCGATGACGAACCGTTTACAAAAATCCATTCTGTCACAGCTAAAAGCTGCTGCTGTTGGTTGTCCTTTCAATTACTCTGGCTGCTTTCCTGCTGCTGATGCTATTTCTCGTTCTAATGTTGCTGTGCCTGTACTGCTACTAACATTACTTTGACGAAGCATGTCGTCTCCTAATAATGTTTTACTCTTGACAAGAATCGCCTCTGGGCTCTGGGCTTATGTGGGAGCAGCATTAGAGGATATATCGACACATGTATACCCGTATAGAGTAGTTTTAGTCCCATGTGTCGACTGTGTCGCAGTTTTTAAATCATGGGACAACTTACAGGTCACTCTTTGCCAACTTTACATACATATATCACTGAGGAGCAGAACCACTGCCGCCGCCATATAAGGATTCTGAGCTATGGACTTTGAAGTATAAATTTCCTCGAAATTGTTTTGAGCAATGGCATGCGAGTGCCTGGCACTGACGCTGGCAGGGCAGTACGAGGAAACTTTCCGGTGTGATTCCAGGACAACGGTTAAATGCAAAATTGAGGTGCTGAAAGCAAATAATTATTAGCACGACACGTTCCGATTTGCATGGTGTTTTTAATGGACCCCCCTCTTTCCCTTTGGGTTTATTAGAGATACACACGGTACAGTTCCAGTAGCGGCACTCCAGAGCCCATTAGAGTCTAGGGCAACGATTATATTACATTCAGTTTCAAAGTATTCCACGGAAATCGAGGAGTTAACTGGGCTTGGACTTGACGATATGGAATATGGGAATGGGCCTAGACTTGCGCGAAACCAGGAGTTCTGTTCTCTTAGATTACACCTAAACACCAAGTGGCATTTTTTTTGTGGGTAAAGTTTGAAGGTAAATGAAGATTAACATTAAACTGCCATTCCCGACACTCCCGTGCGGCATATCGTGCGTTCTGAAGTAATGAAGATTCAAACACCCGTTCTCTTTATATATCTTTTGTGGAAGGATGTTTTGGCATTAAAGAGGATTCCATCAGAAATACACTTTAGGCTTTTTTTGCTAGAGTAGCAAAGACTAAGTTTGTATAAAACATAGTTTAAACTGTAATAAAGTAGTTTATACTTGGTAGAAACAAGCATAAGGTGGATTTAGTTTTAAGTTTTCAAATTTTATTTTTGAAATAGTTTGCTTTTGGCGAGAGTGAGAGAGAGGACACTTGTGTTGAATTTTGTTTGTCCAAGTGATGAAATTTTTTCAAATGCTCCACGATATCAGATAAGAAATTTCAAAGCCTTATTGATTTCTATAAAGACAAATTTTGAAAAATTATTTTAACGTAGTTTAGGAGAGACTTAGATAATATGAATAGTGAAAATGTTTACAAATATTAAAAGACAATTTATAACAGCTGTACAGAGAATTTTCGCAAGAAGAATATTGAAAAATTAACTGTCTCAGAACATACAAAATTGCGGAGATTTTTTGAAAGTTCATTTCGGAACATACTTGCCTAAAACTTTCGACTTGCAAGCCACCTACTATGTATGAAAATATTATTTGAACAATGCAAACATTTCTTATTTTTAGAGCTTACGAAATTTTAATTTTTAAAAAAGGGAAAGCTAAATTTTGGAACTCGCATATTTAAAATATTAAACATTCAAAATTATAATATTTCCGAATTTTTTTAAATTTCAGATATAATTCAACCAAGTTTGTACTAAAATAGAAATTTAAGTTTCGACTTTTAACTAAATTTTAAACCTTAAGAAGAAAGAAAACTTAAGAACTTAAGAAAAATTTATTTTGGATTACACAAATCTATAGTTAAGTTTTGAATATCAGGACTTCAAGGAAAATTTTTATCGAAATTATAATTTTCGAACATATGAACACATTAATTGCGAATTAATTTTGTTTGCGAAAAATGGGCATATTGCTATTTTCACGTGAACTTAGCAGATCAAACTTTCTCCAAATAGGGAGATCCGAAAAAAATTGCCCATTGAAAACTAACTGATTGCGAATTAGTTAGTATAATTGATTGCATTTTTGGTTTGTGGAAAAATGGGTGTCCTGCCAACTTCATATGAACTTACCAGGTCAACTTTCTGAAAAATGATTATAATCGAGCTAAAAAACTGTTGGTTGTGGAGAACTAATCAATTGCAAATTAGGTAAAAATTTGAAAATAGAAATGACCAATCGTAGCTTAAAATTACCAAAATGATTTAAGGCTGAAATCGTTTTTATAAACGCAGAATAAATTTTTATTTATTATTTAACTCATACAAGTTTTATTAGGTCTTAACTTTAATTAGTTTTTTTTTTTGGCAACATTTATGAAAATTAATTTAAGGTAGGTTTTTTTTTTAAGTGGTTTTAAGATCTGAAATGGAATCTGACCTGCACTAGCACTAGCACAGCTGTGGTCACGTGGCCCACAAAAGTATTCCTAACATTTATTGAACATGCCTAGAAATATTTTTTTTTATTTTTGAAATTTCTTATTTCATTTTTTTATATTCCCTTTCAATTTTTTAATTTTGAAAGATGGTCATAATGAAAAACTGAACTATCTGCAATGACCGACCTTTAAAATTACTCTAAAAAGTATTTTTTTTCTATTTTGAAATATAAGATCAGTGTTATTTTTCCAAAAAAAATTCATTCTTATTGCAGCGAAGTATGTACATATCATGTAAAAAAAAATCGTTGTGCTTTAACTCTTTTTAATCTTTTTACCCATGTATGCTATGCATGAACACATTTTATTTTAACTCTTATTCAACTTGACAAGGGTTAGGTTAGGTTTGGTTAGAAGGGGTGATAATACGGCGAGCCGAATCATCTCACTCGGATCTCGTTGGATCCATTGCGCTTTACAGGGTAAAGATGGGAAGGGAGGAGGTTAAGGGGCAGTTTTAAGTGAGGGAGGCCTCCCTGAACCATCCTGAGTTCTGAATCAATTTTAGGATGTTTTTTAGTGCCAAGACAGAGATGTCGCCCAGTTCGTCGAAGAAGTATTCTCCTAGAGCTTCTTTTCTGGTTCTACCTAGGCTGGGGCATTCCAACAAGAAGTGAAAAGAGCCCTCCTCCGCCTCTTCATCATGATTACATTCTCTATATAAATCCGATGAGCTGATGCCCATTCTGTTCATGTGGATTCCCATTGCATTGTGGCCCGTTAGGACTCCAACTATGAGAGATAACTGAGGCCTGCTTAACTTAAGTAAGTATCCTTTTTTTTCGAATTATTTGGCCAAAGGTTCCTTGAAACCCGACAAGTGGTAATAGATGACCATCTGACATTAGCAGCTTCCAGGAAACTTTGGTGTATTCTATTTTTTTCTTGCTCCAGTGGCATGAGTACCGAGGTTTCTATTTGGCTCGGATCAAGAGATGATCCGCTTTTGGCCAGTTCGTCTGCCATTTCGTTCCCATGAATATCCCTATATCCCGGGACCCATCTTAGGGTAACTGTGTTGAGTACTCAACTTGACATACAAAAGGCAATTCTTTATTATTATTTATTATACTAATCCCTTAACTTAACGTAGTGAAAAAGGGCAACAAAGTGAATCAAAACTATCGGTGCAATAATGTAAATTCAAACACGTTCCATTTGATACCATTTTTGTTTCCAATTATTAATTTTTTTAATAAGAGCTAATTTTAAGCTAATTCGTGTGTTGTTGAAAACTATACACCGTCGGGCAAAAGTTTTTCAACGAAACGCTATGAAACAAATTGGTTACTAAAGATTTCTTCTAAGAGAATTCCATAGTTCCTAACTGATTCAAAGAAAAAAGGTTAAGTTATTGGCAGCTGGTAATAGTTGTTCCACTGCGGGTAAAATTTCAACTGGTTGGGTTGCAAGTTCTCAACAAAACACGGCTTCAATATTATGTTTCAAACTTGTAATCTTTGTTTTTCCTTCCTTGGTTTAGTACATGTTTCTAAATTTATTTCGATGCCATCAATTTTAACTCAAAACTCATGGAATTCCCATGCAATTTTTCTCAACATTTTAAGTTAAGTTTGCAATTTTTCAATATATTAAAAAGCAAAAAACAAATGAAACAATAATGACAATAACAACTTACATCTAATCGGAGCTCCCTATGGGGAAAGGAAAGCTCACCGTCCCCTAAGTCTATGGAGTCAGATTAAGATTTAGGATTGTATTCAAAGTGATAGCTACTTCTTTGCCTACTCACTTTCTGTCGGTATGTATCCATTCTATGTGTGTACTCCAAAAAAGATCTAAGTTCTCTATCCCTGGGGATCTCTTGTAAAAAAAATATATAAAAAACGAAAGAATTCATGCCACCCACTATTTTTTTCATAACAAAGAATCTATTAGGAAATCCGGGTCCAACTGTCAGATTGAAAATTATGCACATTGAAAAATTCCCTTTTTAACTTCCTTCGACTTACAACTATAGGCACAACAACAAGAGCACGAGAGTAGCAGCGCACCACTCACTTATTCACTGGGGAAACAAATATAAAGAAAGTAAATGAAAAACCATCCTGTGAAACAAGCAAGGAACGCTCTGGGAATATATACACCTCTACAAAACCAAGGACACAGCACAGCAGCACCAGCGGAATTATATAAAGAACTTTACAAGGCCGTTCATTATCACTATCTAAACTATTACAACCGCTACTGCTGTTGTATAGCTACTGTTGAGGTGAATATTCATTAAAGCCTACTACTATGAGGTGGTAGGTCGTAGGTATCTATGAGTACTCCTGATGTTATTATGACTGGGGAATCTCGCTAGAAGGAAATATGGGATTTATTTTGTTGGTTATGACATTGGTTGGGGCTAGCTTAGATATTCAAACGTGCTGAGCTCCTTGAAAATTTAATAAAATAATAGCACCAGAAACGAGAACAAAACCAAACCAAAATATCATAATCATCAAATTTTCGAGTTAAAAGTCCGTGCAGGTAAGGTAAATGAATTCCTAGCCATAAGCTGAGTGATTTTTTGTTAACTAAATGAAATTAACGAAATGGCCACAAACTTTGAGAAAAAATATAGGTAGGTATTATAGTAATCATGATTATTTTAAATCCACCATTTAAATGAATCCAATCCTTGTTTAATTAAATTCCAGCCTACATCCCTAAACAAAAAAAAAATATAAAGTTTTTAAGGGGTACCATTTCCTGAGAGAAAGAGACAAATGGTAAAAAAGTATCTCTTGAACTTCTTTCAACTACTAACAAAACACATACCAAATGGTTGAGAGTTGTTACTCACTTAGCCCTGGTTTGGTTATCCGCAAGCTGTATATGTGTAGCTACCAAGAAAGCCAACGCCTTGATCAAAAACCTCGTCTTTAAAGTTTCATCTATCTGAAATACTTATGGGTACCCAAGTACCCGGGTATTTACAATTACCAAGTACACGAAAATTTAACAACACATCAGTATCCGGGGATCCGGGTACCCAAAGACTCCCCAATCGAATACTTGGGTATCCGGGTACCCGTACCCGGGTAGCTGGTTAACCGAGTAAAATTAAGAGCGCTTATTCATATCATCTTATGTTTGGCATTTAAAACTACCCGGGCACCAAGAACGCGAAAAATTAACAATACACATGAGTATCCGGGTACCCGAAGACTCGCCAAATATGATTTCTTTTGCGTTATGCGGGGAACGTTTTTCGAACGAGACATTTATTTGAAAATAGAATTTGATTATTTGCACACGTTATTCAACGCTATAGCCTTCCATGATGATTTTACATAAATTGAACAAATTCAATAGATGTTGCTTTAACAACATGGCTGCTATAAGCAAATAAAATTCACAAGGCCCTCTTTAAAGACCTTTTATATTCTTGAAAAAAGTTTTTTAATATTATAATTTTTATGAAAAGTAAGAACAGGCCTACGGTGTTAGACAAAAAATTTCATTTCAAAATTGAGAAGAATTAGCTTTTTCCTTGCGGTTTTATTGGTGGTATTCACCGAAAGGGAATACTAAAAGACAAGTTTCTAGGTATACTATATATCATGTTTGAATGAAAACGCTTTAGCTTAAGTGAGTGGCGCCCGCCGCACGCTGCGAAGATGGAGAGGTCAGGCAACAGATAAGTTATGCCGATGCCGATCCTCTTTAAAGAAGAAACACCGACGAAGAAAGGAACCAACCTATCTCTGATTGAGTGTTAAAAAAAATATAAATAAAAAAAACATCGACGATAAGGCAAAGCGGGACTAGAAAAAGGAGGAAGACGACCAGAAGAACGAAGACATGGACAAGGACATCATCATTATTGTCGTTGTACACAAAATGACAACTATGGGAGTACTCTCAGTTACAAAAGTGCTTCATCTTTCACCACTCTATGGAATACAAAATCCCCGCAGCTGATTCTGAAAATTCCTCATTCTCATTTTCATTTTCACATCAGCCAACACCACTCCCCCTCCTCCTGGCCACCCAATCTAATCGACACAGTCAGTCAGTACACATGAGGGATGATGTAAGGTTGAGAAAATAGCAGCGCTACTATCACATAACACTATCAGCTATACGTTAGATTGTTTCATGTGGATGGAGACGAATAGCGCAAAGCGAATGTTATGACAAAATATTTTTCCCTACAATATAGTATAAATCCAGATGTCTTGTTATTTCTTTGTTTTTTTTTTCTCTCCACTTTTTGTTCATGCTAAATTCTTTTTTCTCTTGTAATAATTTTATTTTGCTCTTGAAAGGACTCTTAAATAAGAAATAGGCGCATGAGGGAGAAAAGTCAATTTAATGTTTTATATTCCAACTCAAATTTCGGTTCTTAAAGCAAAATTTTGATAGCTTTAAACTTTCTATGCCAAAACTTTAATAGATTTAAATATTTGTTTCTCCGAGTGAGATATTATATCTTGATTGGAATTTTGTGCATTTGAAATAAAATGCTGGCTTCAAGAGGAGGAAATGTGGATTTTGTTGCTTTTAATTTATTCATAACAACTTGAAACATTATTTCAAAATCATACGTTGGTACTAGCTATGTGAATGAAGAATAATTCTCTATTTTAGTTCGATACCATGTACAGCGAACAATCATTTTCTGTAAAGAGAAAACAATTCTTTTGCGCAGGTCTTATTATTCCTCATGGTTCGTGAGAGATATATAGCAGTGTTGCCACTTTCCACATAAAGCAAAAATCCTTGTGATAAAGCAAGGAAAACAATTAAGTAATATACATAACTGTATAGCGGCTTTTAGCGAGAAAATTTGATAATGGGGTGGAAGAAGTAGTGATGATTGGGTGAGAAGGTTTGATATGAAGGATCTGATATTGAAATTTGTTTTTCGATTTTAATTTCTGTTAAGATATCAAATTATAATAGTTTTGATATTTTAAGTTGAAGTTTCACTGTGCTCTGAGCTAAATCGGTGCTAAAACAGACTCTTGGTCAACTTCTTGCCCACTAAAATTTACCATTAATTACTAATTCAAGAAATCAGCTTCAAAATTACTTTTAACGGCTATTTCCCACCCAGAATCATCAGTTGTTAAGTTCAGTTCATTTTCTCATCGTTCTTTGGCTCAGAGATATACTCGTAATCAGCTCAATGTTCTAGCTAGGATACTTCCTACTCGTATTTTGTATAAAAGGCGTCGTAGTCTTCCTTGAGTGTGGGGGCATGCACGCATATATTGTTATTGAGTTATTTTCTCGTTCACAAATAAAAGCTGATTTTGTTTTTGGTAGGAGTTGATACATTCGCAGTTTTTTTTTTCATTTTCCTTCTGCCCCATGTCAGTGATATATGTAAGGTGAGCTTAGAGAATTAGAAAAAGAGCAAAATTCTGAAAATTCAAAAACCCTGTAAATCACAAACTCATTATACAGAAAATCCAGTGTACCAAAATTATAAGATCCTGAACACCAAACCACGCAGAGAACGCAACAAGCTGTTTATTTGTGTGCACTCTGTTTGACCAAGCCTTAAGAGTTGCTACAGATATCATTTGGTTTGGAACAAACTATTTTCGTCTTTTATGTCCCCTGTCATAAGGTAAATTATGGACATAATGAACCCTTTAAACTTTTTTTAAGATGGCTGAATTCAGTTTGTAGGGTTTAAGATTTAAATACTACTTACTTACTTACTTATCCGGCTCCCGATCCATGGATAGAGCTTGCCACGATACCAAACCAGACGACACTTTGGTAAGTATCGTCAAAACTGAAATATTTCAGTTGTCTCGGTATCGGTCTCGTATTACTCAGTCTCGTTTGGCCTCATTTAACAAAGTCTCGTATTGGTATCGGTATCGGTCTCGTCTGGTTTCGGTCTGGTCTCAGTCACAAACAAAAATAAAATTAAGTAAAGCTCTGATTAGTTTTCCGAAACACAAATTCTATGTCCAAGTATCATAGCAGGAAAACAATGCTGTTACAAAATCATTGCAGCCGTTTTCGAGAAGCCAAAATATAAGAAAAAATATTCGGGACAGTTAGTAGATTTCACTAAAGTCACTTTCTTCAAAAAAGAACCAAATCTGAAAAAACAAAGCCAAATAAAAATGGGCGTAGAAGTGGGTGGCTCTAATTTGAAGAATTCCTTAAACCTTCTCTCTACTAAAAAAAAACTGTGAAAATGTCATGAAAACCGTTAGAGCTGCTACCGAGAAACAGCAAAAAATCTATTTTTTTAACGATACGAAATGATACTACCGAAAGTATCGGTTAATTTCGTTCCCAAAAGTACGGTCTTGTATAACTCAGTCTCGTATAACTCAGACTCGTTTGGTCTCGTAGAACAAAGTCTTGACTCGGTGTCGTTTCGGATGTTTTAGAGTTGGTATCATCTCGGTATTGCTTCGGTTTCCGATACCGATGCCAAACAAAGCATGGATAGGACCATAGAGTGTCTCTGTTTGAGATATTAAGGTCTTCCATCAGTTGCGGTCTCTAACACGCTCCTTAACAATCACTCTTCCTACTGTAACCGCCTGATCACTTTAGCGGAGGTTGAGTCTTCCTGTCTCGAACCTGGGGCTGAGATTCGAAGGTTTTCTTTGCAAGAGCGTTGTTGTCCATTTGCTTGGTGTGGCCGAGCCAGAGTAGTTGAAGTGTTTTGGCTCTTTGGACTACATCCACATGTTGGTACAGCTGGCACAATTCACAATTGAATCTTCTCCTCCATTCAAACTCTTCGCATACGTATATACACCCAGCGACAAAAAACCCTCGCAGTGGATCTAATCTATTAAATATGGTCTGTTTTTAGTATTCCTGAGATATATTTCACTAACTGTTTTTTAAAATGTTATAAATATATATAAAAAATAACGGTCTTAATGTTTTTCATTGTATTTTTATTTTTAGTAATACAAGAAAATAATCATATTTCAAAAATAAAAAAAATCGTTTATACTGAAAAAATATCATTCTAAAGAAAGCATGCTTTCTACAAAATTGAACCATCAGACTGATAATTATTGAGTACATTTCGCACACACACTTCACTCATTGGTACCGACCTGACATGTTATTTCCCGCGTGGAAACATTTTCTTAATGTGGCTACAATTTAAGCCGTTGTGAATAAATTCACGTGCATTTTCATCTGTTTACTGCTGATTGGTTTGACCAAAATATATAAATAGTAACAGAAGGACAAAAATTGGATTTACCGTGTTACCTCCAAATAACGATAAAATGTACAAAGGAACAAGTGCGAGGGTTTTTTTTTGTCGCTGGGTGTAGTACCAAATACTAATTTACTACCGAAGAAATCTTTTTTACTTTTTTGTTTTATTTACAAAAAAAAATCTGAGTGGTACGATTTTGAATGCGAGAATTTACAAACAAAATGTTTTGAACTTTTTAATCTTCTGCGAAATTATGAGGCACAGAGCATAAAAATAGAATATGTTGAAGCCAACAAGCAATATAAAACGATCTGCAATGCAAAAAAGGAAGCTCACTTTGAAAAGCTCGCATTCCAGTTAAGTCAAAGCAGAGATTCGGCCGAGCTTTGGTCATTAACAAGAAAATTATCTGGGAATTATACCTCAAAAGATACTGCGATTATTCCAGTGGAAATATTGCGTGAACACTACACCTCTCTTTTGTACGTGCCGAATCAGATTAAATGGAACTATCCACAGCCTCTTGTCAAGGACGAAATTCTAGATAAGAATTTTGAACTGGAAGAAGTTAAAATTGTACTAAGTTCTCTGAAAGACGGCAAAGCAGCCGGGTCAAACGGAATTCCAGCTGAGTTTTTGAAATACAACACAGATGCTTTCAAAGAAAATTTAACAAAAGCACTAAAAATAATTTTCAATTTTGGAACTCTACCTGAACACTTTTATGAAACGTTGATTTTCCCGATATATAAAAAGGGTGATCCGTCTGATCCGACTAACTACAGAGGCATATCATTCCTGAACTCAACGCTAAGAACGTATACAACTTTATTCAACAAGAGACTGAATGTATGGGTAAATTCTAACAAAAAACTCTGTGAGTTTCAGGCTGGATTTCGTGCAGGTTATTCGACAGTTCAGAACATCTTCGTGCTTACATCTATAGTTCAAATGAAGTTGAACCAAAATCAACAACTGTACACATTTTTGTGGATTTTAGAGCGGCTTTTGATACGATAAATCGAAATGCGATGTTCTATAAGCTACATAATTTAGGATTATCCTCAAAGTTTATCAGAGCTCTAGAAAAACTATATCAACAATCAACGGCATATATTGGTAAAGGAAATGAGCGTTCCGAAAAATTAGAGTTAAGCAAGACTGCAATCTTACTTGTGGAGTAGATATTGGCAGCATAAAAGTAAAAGTCATCATGTACACAGACGACATAGTTATACTTGCGGAATCAGCTTGTTCACTGCAATTAACGATCAACAAACTGTACGGGTATTGCACAATGTGGGGCTTAGAAGTCAACGTTAATAAGTCAAAAGTTATGGTCTTCCAAAATGGCTCAGGTGGGATAGCGGCAAGTGAAAAATGGAAATATGGTGACTATAACCTGGAGATAGTAAAAAAATACACCTACCTAGGAATTGAGCTAGCTTACAACCTTAACATGGAAAAGCACCTGAAAAACAAAGTAGATAAGGCTAAAATAGCAATATGCGTGAATTGAAAAAGAATTTTTAGCAACAAACTTAGTGGTTTGTTTAATGCAACAGCGCAATCCATTCTTCAATATGGTGCAAAAGTTTGGGGTGGTCAGCAATTCGAGGTGGTGGAATACTTGCTACGGTTTTTTCTCAGGAAATTTTGTTTAGTCAACACACCCAAGTATATGTATAACCTTGAGTTGGGATTACGATCACTGTTTATGTCATCGCTAAAGCTACATGCTGATTATTTATCAAGAGTGGTTAAAATGGATGAAATTCGGCTACCAAAGCAAAAATTGGAGAAAACTGGCTGCAGATTGTGTTGTGGGGCTGAGTTTATCGGAAGTTAGAATAGACCAATGGAAACAGACGCCTTATGAAGTTATTCGGACAACTGATGAGATTGAGAGATATTCTTTTATTGAAAAAGCCCGTGAGTCAACACAGAGGCTTTATTAAACGAAGCAAATTACTTCAACAGCAGTTTCTCATGCATTATGATCGGAGCTATTTTCAAAATAAACCTTAGTTATTCACCACATCGAACCGAAGGAACTGGAAACTGATTTGTGCAACCTGCAAGAGAGAGAGAATATCTTTCATTTCATTGGAGTATACGATCTTACTTTGGAAATAATACTCTTGAATTCGATGAAGTTAAAAAGTACCTAAACGGATTAGACTGGAAACTTTTGTTCAGCTCCTATCAAAAGGCCAGCGCTTATAGAAGAAGAATAACCACAGAAAGCTTTTAAAATTGCAACCGTTTAAAAATAACTAAGTGTGACGTTTTTTATCTTAACTAAGACTTCCTTGTATAAAAAAAAATATTTTGTTTTCGCTAAACTAAAAGCTCTTTAAAAAAAATAATTTAAACAAAAACAATAATTATATTTTTAATTTATAAATTTGTTTTAAAATTGAAATTATTGTAAAATTTTGCAAATGTGCCAGTCTGGCAGACAGATATTGTCATGCCTTAATCATTCAATTGTTCATTCTTAATGATAACAAATGTACTACTTTATATTGAATAAAATCTATCCATCTATATAGTACCAAATATCCGCCGGAGAATTTTTCTCTGGAAAGTGTCCAGGAATAATTCTGCATTTTTACTTATCGTCCAGCAATTGACGCCGTAAAAGAGAACTGGTAAAATGAGAGTTTTGTATAGAATGCAATTTGTCTTTGTTTGGCCAAAGCGAAGAAGAAGTGGTTCGCTAGGGTAATTCTTTTTCTCCTATGTGATTGACAGATGAGGCATTGTTAAGCCTTAGGCCTAATAGTATTGCAGAATAGTGTTGCTCAGATAGTATGTTGTATATGATTTTGTAGGCAATATTTAGAAGCGATATGCTTCTGTAGTTTTGGAGGACGTAGGATCGCCTTCTTTGTAGATTGGGCTTATGGAGCTATTCGACCAGTCGTCGGGCATGCTTTCCTCATCCCACACTTGGTTGATGAGCTGGTGCATGCACCATACAAGAAGAGCTTCACAGGCAAGCATTCTGAACCGGCGGATTCATTGTTCTTAAGCTTGTGAATGGCTTTCTTATAGTCTTCAGTACTGGGCGCTAGAACTGGATCTTCAATGACTAGTCTCGTGCTTTTTTGTTCTCCATAATGGCCACTAAGAAGTTGTTGGAAATGCTACTTAAACACGTCTACAATTCGTGCTTCGATGACTCTCTTCGCTTTTTCGAAGGGTTTATACGTACCGGTCCTATAACTCTATGCCCAGTTGCTTGGCTGTTTTGTAGGACCGGCGGCGGGTGTTGGTGATGGTACTAGACTTCTTGAGAAACCTGAGAGCTGCGGATGCTCTTTTCCTTCTGCGCTGGGTTCTTAGATTCTAAAAGGTATGTAATATGCAGGTTTATAAGTATACAGTAGGCGGAAAAAGTGAGTAAATATGTACCCATATGATCTCTTTAGTTACATGCAACTTAATGCAAAAAAATAAACGCGTTTAATATGAGGTAGGTTTAGTTTTCGTTAGGAAGAAATGCTTAAAATTTATTTGGAATATGTATTTTTGTTTTAATTTATTGCTATTGAATGAAGTTTTTCCTTTCTTATTGGGATGCAATTTTTGTTTATTTTTTTTTTGTTTATAGCGGTAAATAGAAAAAAATTGACACGTATCACTTTTCTCTTTTTCATTAAAGCGAGCACCTGGTGCCAAATACTTCCCTTGTATACTTTGTTAAATTATGCACAAAAAACGAATGACTCAAATATACTCACAATTTTTTTTTTAATTTCGGTTGTTGCTTCGAAGTTAAAGAAGAATTGAAAGCTTACGCTAAGCTTAATGATATTACGATACTTTTGTTTTAAAAATAAAACATTAAGTGGGAAATATTTAAAGGGTGCCATATCACCCGACTTTATCCTTACTTCAGAAATCATGTAGGTTCTTACTCAATTTTGACACTCACTGTAGAATGTTTCAAGAAAAAAACTACAATTGCTTCTACCTATACATATATGAGCACTGGTGGATAACCTCTAGGCTCTTGGTATTTTATCTGTTGATTGTTAAGTATGCAGGTATACTTGGATAGTCTATGTAAGAGCCTTTTTTACACTTTTTGTTAAAAGACTAAATTACTAAATAAATAAGAAAAACTAAATTTTTTCAAAATCAATTCAGTCAGAATAAATATATAATTTCATTTTCATTCCCATTAAGTAAGGAACATTTTTTTTCCTTTTATTTACTAATGAAATATGAGTGGTTTACTTCTTAAATAAGCATTTTTTCTGCGTGATAATTTCATAACAATCCCTTAATCCTGCACTCATCAAATAAGTACCATCAACAACGAATATCAAGTCAAAGCACTCATTTCCACCCAAACCAACCCAACCCTGCCAGAACCCAACCCTGCAACGTTATTTATACCTTCTCATTCTCAATCTCAATTCTCGAAAACCAACAACGTCAACGTTTAAAAACTTTTATCCACTTCAAATTGAATACAAGCAATGAAATATGTATTTTTTTAATAATATCTATTTCTTTATTTATTCCATCAAATTGAGTCCTGTTCACACGGGTAACTCAAGAGTCAAGAATCCTTGTAGCTTGTGTGTTCTGTTCTATTTTCTGTGACTCTGTGTTGTATTTTCTTTAGTCAAAGAGAGATTCCTCTCTTTTTATTTTGACTATTTCAAAAGTGGCAATACTGGAAGAATGTGTAAATGTGTTATCCTGAAAAAAAACTCTCTATGCTCCAAAAATGGGAAAAAAATACTCTTTCTCGATAGCAAAACACACACAGTGTGATTTGAGCCTTTGAACCGTTTGCTGGTGGATAATACACGGTCCCGGATATTCGCGCCAGCCATTAAAAATTAGAACAACGGTTTTTTTGTTCAGTTGTTGTGAGTTTTTTTCTCTTCCTTTTGTTACGGTGTACCATCCTCCATGCTCCATCATCCTTCCACGTTTAATTTACCTGGATACGAATTTTATTACTCTAATGTTCTATTGTGTGAGTGTGTATATGTGTGTCTCGACTTGATTTGAACAATTTAATCGTAATCCTGTTTGGATGATAGCCATTATCGTCTGAAAGGACCTCCTTGGCCGAAATCATATTTCGGGTAGTTTAAAAGTGGGAGCAAGAAAAAAATATAAAAAATATATCGTCCTGTGGGGTGCTGCGTCCTGTTTTTTTTTCTTGACCAACAATTCTATCTCTTTCAATAGAAACCGGTGCGGTGGCTTGTGAGTATTTTGGCTTAATTTTTTTTAAAAGATCACGAAGGAATCTCAGAATGTGTCCTTACCGAATCTTACTTTTATTTTCTCTCGCAGGGAATAAAATGTAATTTCTTCTTATCCGTATCTGAATCCGCTGTGTCTTTCGATTTATATTCGTGTGTTAACGGAGAAGATCCTTGGCAATGAAGAAAATATATATTATATTGGCCTAAATTTGCGAAACGTGTGCGTTAGAGTTTTGTGATTGCGCGAGATTTTTCAGGTGTTTACTGATTTTTTCCTAGGCTGTCGACACCCCCTTCTCTGTCCTACCCCTATACTCTTGAAAGACGACGACTAAGAACGACTTCTCGGGTGTATTTTGCGCGCGCTAAAAAATCCACATAAAATCCTTTTAGCTGTTATTAGGTTTTCGTGACACGATGCCTTTTTGTGGTACAACCATATAAATGTTTATAGTGTTTCTGTGTGTTTTTTTCTTTATTCCCTTAACTCTACCTATATGGTGATAATTTAAGTTGAAATCTAATGAAAATCTGATGTGAAGTCTGAAGCTTGGTGTATAAGTGTTTTATACCTACACAACAACAAAAAGGAATAAATAATATAAACAAAAATTGAATAAATAAATCTTCTCAAGTTGAAGGAGTCGTCATTGAGTCAAGAATTTTCTAAGAAATAGGATATTTTACGATTGCTTGCTGTTGTAGGTTTTCGTCAACATTTTATAGCGCGGTAAGTTTAACCAAATTTGTTTACTTTTATTCTACTTGAAACAGTCTTACATACCTATAGTTTTTAGATTTCATTATGTGGAACACAAAACCTTTATAGGGATTCTTTTTATATTTTTCTATTTTATTTTATTTGTCCGTTTCTTTTTTAATTTCTTTAATTTTATCTTATTTTCATTATTTTTATTTTATTTTATTTTCATTTTTATTTATTTTATTTTCTTCTTGTATGAAAATTTGTTTTATTTGATTAGAGTTTTTTGATTAGAGTTTTTTGATAGGTTTAAAATTGTATAGATTATCAGTGTAGATACTCGTAGTAGAAAACTTGGTTTTTTGTGACTTAAACTTGGAGAAATTTGACTAAAAATGAGATCTCTAGTAATTTAACCATGTCTGTCTACCTATACATTATTGCTTTGAAAGTTTTCATTGATATGAGGCTTCCATGATAACGTACACGCAGTAATGGTGGAAAATCTTTTCACATTGCCATATTCAAACTTTTAACCTTAGCTTGCCGTTCAAAAGTATGATTTTTGAAGAAAACATCAAACTTGTTCATCTAATTTATTCACTCCGATTATTAGCTAAACCGTTGGTTGCAGTCAATCTTACTTTTTCAGTTTATACCATGACCATAGTATACAACTATTTCTTTTTCATATCCATTCCCAAAGTATGCTTAAAAAGAAATTCGTACGCAAGTTTCTTAATCAAATGATTAAAATGGCCAATTCCCCATGTTTCTACCAATTGCCACAAATTTATCTTTCTAATATTTTAACAAACTTACTGCCTGAACAGAATGGGAGACTGAGCTGGAATAGATGTTAAAAAATGCTGCAGCTACGAGAGTTGAACAAATTTTAACTGCCTAAACCAAATAGGAGACAGAGCTGCAATAGATCCCAAGAATGTAGCAATGAAAGTTAAAATTTTTTCAACTCTTGCAGCTGAAGCATTTTTTGACATTTATTCCAGCTCAGTCTCCCATTCTGTTCAGGCAGTAAGTTTGTTAAAATATTAGAAAGATAAATTTGTGGCAATTGGTAGAAACATGGGGAATTGGCCATTTTAAACATTTGATTAAGAAACTTGCGTACGAATTTCTTTTTAAGCATACTTTGGGAATGGATATGAAAAAGAAATAGGCAGTAACTTTCACTGCCGCATTTTTGACATTTATTGCAGTTCCGTCTCCTATGTCCCATTCTGCAGTTATTTAGCCAGTTTATATTTGTAAGAAACACAGGACTCAGAGTGCCCAGATATATAAACAGGATTCCTCCCGAAAATTCTTCACTTTTCCCATTAAAAACTGAGACTGAAATTTTTTTAATTCGCTTGCTCAATTATTTTTTGTGCCTTTATATTACATAAGAAAAAAAAGTTGTTTTGACTTCTATGTGAGGAATGCTGTTCAAATTTTATTCTCCTGATGTGTCAAAAAACCAAGGAAAAATACTGAGCACACAAGAAGTATATACTGGCTAATTGATTCATTCAGCAGCTGGGTAACTTTCTTCTGAGCCAACTACGCTGCTGATACGAAACAAAATTTTTAGTTGGTCTTCAGCAAAACGACGGTTACACCAATTCAAAAAATCAAAACAAATGAAACTTAAAAAGAACACAGGCAGTCACGCTATAATGAGAGAAACAATAAAAATAAACACGAAAAAACACAAATGTTATTTTTTCACACACAATAAATGGCCTGGGTAATTACCCGAAGACTTCTTGTAGACTTCTCCAAAAATATGCAACAATTTATTTATTTCCTTCATCAAACAGCGTACTACTGCTTTATGATTTCGTTGTGTTATTTTTGTATGGGATTTTTCGTTTCGCATCAGCAGCATACTAGGCTTTGGTGAATTTTTAAAGTACTAAAAAATTAGAAACCGCATTCGACGACTTCAGGCAAGTATGGAAGCTGTTGCTGTATCTACCAGCTCAATTCAGAGATTTTTAGTCTTTTTAGCAATACTCCTAATTGCGCTTAGTAAAATTATCTCTTCATTTGCCAAGTCTTTGTCGTATTTTGAGCAAAAACTTTTATTTGATTTTCAGTATATGAGTGGATACTTCATCAGCGAAACTCAATTTGATGGCCTGATTCAAAAAGTTTACAACTATCTCAGTTACAAATAAAGTTTTTGAAATGAAAGTTCAAATACACCATTGCCTGAACAGAATGGGAAACGGAGCTGAAATAAATGTTTTAAATACCGCAGTCGGAGTTGCAAGAGTTGAATTTTTTTTTAAAATTCTTACTGTAGCATTTATGACATCTGTTTCAGCTACGTCTCGCATTCTAAAGCGATCTATATGCTAAGAAGAGACCTACAGCTAGGTCGCTATCCTATTGATTTGAACCAGAGTAACCTTAGTTTGTTTTTAGCAGACATCCCCTGCATATTTGTATCGACTTCTAATATTGAACCAAGTCCAAAGATGAACGATAACACTTCTAGGTTTTTCACGTTCTGTTTTCTTGGCCAACTTTTTTTGTACGGAATCATGCCGCCATGCCAATTTCAGCATTAACCATGTTTCATTAAAAGTAGCAAAGTACTCATAAGCACTTTAGTTGCTTTTCAATGAAACTCATAGAACTGCCTTCCCATGCAAAACATATTTAAATACTCTTACAACACCAGAGCATGTGTTGATATAGCACAAGATTAAACTACATAATACATATCGTCGTCGTTCAATGAAAACTCCATTTCATTTTATTTTGAGGTACCTGCACTTATTAAAGATAAAGATAATGACCAGAATTTGAAAATGTTTAATGTTACTAAATTCTTATATTTTGTAAGATATGTCGTTTTTACGAGAGATCTTAAGATGTTTTCATTACGATTATCCATTTCCGTGATATTCTTGCCGATTACCAAATCCGCTGGCGGGAGTCACATTCACTCACGCCATATTTATGAAAATATTAATTATGTGAATGTGCAGAACATTCTATACTTCATTTACATAAATAGTTTTTTTGTTATCCTCACCAAAAACATTGTTGGTCGAAAACATTCTTTCTGACACTTGTGATCCAAAATTTTAGTATTTTTTTGATCGTCATTCGCCAGAAGACTCAGTATGGATGCAAAATTAAAATATGTGATTGCAGTGCGGATATTTATAAATTTGCCAATGTGAGCGTGAATGAATACATTAATCTAATACGTATAAGTATCATTAAACAAATGAGGAAAGTCCCTTACTCGCTGCGCCGGGAGTAAAATGTGTTAATGGATGTTTAACTGCGGGGGAAGTGCAATATTTGCTTCACCATTTTTCGCCTTGAATTGCTCGATAATGACAATTAACTATTGTACCCTAGAAGGTCTTCTTCTTGCATTGATTAAGTTGCCGAATCTTCCAGATTTCCCTCACTCTTCATCCTTATAGATCAGAAGCCGACCGTAAAATTACCCCTTCAAACCAGGTTTAGCTTGTCCGACCAGTAGTTTTGTCAACGTTTGGACTATAGCTATCTCTTTTGAGTGGCCACGATAGGGATAGTGGGATAGGTAATCTTATGGTCGGCTTTCGGACTATTACAGTAGATAGGAACAGCATATACAAATCTTAAAAAGCGAAAAATACAAATTTTCAAATAGAAAGACCTTTACTGACTTTTTTGGCTATAAAATAAAATACAAATTAAAAAATGCTTTTAGGGAAACCAAATGGCCTTTCAATCGATTTAACTCCTCCCTCTCTCTCTCTCTCTGTCTCTCAGCAAAGTTTTGTATGCAATAGGTAATTAAAAAAACCTGCAAACATTATTTTAACCACCGCGCACCAGAGGTAATTTGATTTAGAATGTTTGTAATTTAATTGAAAATAGATCAAATTTATCAACATTGATAAAATGACATTATAGCAGGGAGGCAAATTGTATACAGATTTCATTTTGTCGCTTGTTTGGTTGCAATCTTGCAATCGAGTAAAATTTGAATTCAGCGGACAGATTTATCATAAATGTACACTGCATTACTCATTTAAAGCTTGAACCTAATGGCGGTAGCCTTGGTGAGAAGAATAATTTGTCGACACAATTTCCATATGCACACATATAAAAAACCCAACCCAACAAACACAATTATGTTGCAATGCGCTATGAACCGTGAGATAATAATTTACAGCTATAATTATTACGAAATCTACTCATTATTGGGCTTAGAGCAGTTTTAATTATATTTTATTATTAACAGCCTTCTAGTTTCTCATGTCCATTTAGAAAGTTTGATGTTCTCATAATCCACAATTGACGATAACACTTAAAAATACAAGTAGAAGTTCTATATTTGCTTACACTGGTCCTTCATGGAAATTTAAAAATTATGCTAAATGTGTATCCTACCAAGGCCAAGGCCAGAGGCAAGGGCTAAACTCTGTGCTAGAGGTTTTTGTTCCTTTTTCAAATTACACAATTTGTTGCCTCTTTCCCCACAGTCCACACACACACACACACACACACCCACACGTGTTACCCAATATTTATTTAGGATGAGAACGAAGATTGCCTAATCTGGATGGATGATGGTGCCAGCGGCAGGAACCACTACCTTTATCCTGACAAGGGTTAAGGATAAACAGACTTTCAAGTTTGTAGTATAGACTCTATTGGTGGGTTTTGTCGAAAAGTGCTAGGAAGTTTTCCAAATCTTACGGCAGTACACAGCTGCCAGAGCAAATATATAATTTTTCGTCAAAGGTTTTTTTTTTGTCGTTTGGTTTGATCTTCGTGAAGACTTTTTGTAAAATAATAGTTTTCCATGAAGTAGTGGAGAAAAAATTAAACCCAAGAATATTCGAGGTGCTTTATGCTTCACAAACTAACATTATAAGTATATTGAGAATGCATTACTCAAATAGGTGGTAGTAGTAAGATATTTTCAAACTGGTTGTGATGTATGAAGGTAACCCTCCCATCCATAAAAAAGGGAACACAAAATTGTATTCGCATCTTTTAGAGAATTGTTTTTTTTTTTTTTTCATTTAAAACGCAAAGCGTTTATTTATTTTCATTTTTTTATTCGTAAAAAGGATCCCCATTTTTTTTCTTTTTTGTTTAACTTAAAATTATGTCGATGACTAAATTTGAAGGGTTTTTTGTTTTATTTTTTTTGTCACCAAAATGAAAAAAAAATTAAGTCTTGAGCTTTTATTTGTTTAGGACGAAAAGGTGCGAATTTATTTTGGGATAAGTTTTTTTTATTTTATATTTGTTTTGTCTGTTTTTTTTTTGGAAAATTCAATTGTGTGCGAATTATGTCATTTGAGGCCTTATGCAGAGCATATGATATTATAGTTGTTTTTGTGAGAATCTTGAAAAGGATAAAAACCTCACCTGAGTATTAATACTAAGTGTGAAATGAAAATTGAATATCAAAGTTCAATTTTGTCTCCTAAAGGCAAATATTAGTTTCCTGTTGAAATAGAAATTTGAGGTTTGAATTCAAACAAAGTGTTCTTACAGTGTTAGTCCGATTGTGTTTTTTTTTTTTTGCGTCTGTACATTCACTGTACATGAAGGCACCTACAAGGCCGATTAAATGCTTTATCTAAGTACTAGTAAAAGTACTTGAGCATTAAATGCTACCGTATAGTATCGCTCAGTGGTCGAAACTTGACTCTATTAATGTCTTAACGGCAACACATCATCACATAATTAAACGGCAAACACGAATTTTGTAGTACAATTGACGAGGTCTACAAAAGCCTAAGGCATATAAATAATATATGTATAGTTGGACCGTTTTTTTGCACAGAAGTGCAAATTATTAAAAACTTGTACCACAGAAACTAAAAAACAATTAAAGAAAATTGTGTAATAAGTGCTAGCAAGAGCGAGAGCGAGTAATTATTTGTTTTCATCTGTCGTAACCTAAATGTGACGTTTCGATTTTGTCCACCCACCAACCAACCAATTTTCCAGCACTGACTGGAAAGATTATTGGAATGTCGGATGGTAGCGTTCAGTGCTGCAGAAAATAATAATAAGTAGCTCAGTTTGACAATTAATGTTATAAGCTCTCAAGTTTCGAGGGCTGGTCGTTTTAGTAAATATAAAAATTCAATTCTGCCAGAGCGATTGAATTTTCCTGATTCAAAAAAGCTTTTTATGGCCTTTAGTCATACAAATTGGCGTTTCGTCTGGCTTACTCACTTGGACTCATCAGTGACGTAGTGAGGGCCTTGTCATACGCAATTTGTATTAAGTTCAGTTCATGTAAGTTGAAAATGCATTTTTTCAAATTATAGATGCACTATGGAATGCACTTTATGTTTTAATACAGGGTGTCCGCCGGGAAGGTATACTACGTTGTTTTGCCGCCATTTTGGTAAACATTAGTCTTGATAACGTATTAAAACGTTAAAACATTTTATCAAAATCAATCATCGATTACTGTGAACAAATGAAAAAATCATAATGAGTGACCAGGCACATTTTCATTTGAATGGATATGTGAATAAACAGAATAGTCGGTTCTGGGTAATGGAAAACCCTCAAATTATTCATCAGCCACCTTTGCATCCATTAAAAATACAGTCTGGTGTGCAATTTGGTGAGGAGGAATCATTGGACCTTACTTCTTTGAAAGTAAAAGCGGCGTAACGGTAACTGTGAATGGGGAGCGATATCGTGATATGATTGAAAACTGTTTAACACCACAACTGCATGCTTTGGGCTTGATTAACATGTGGTATCAACAAGACGGTGCCACATCGCATACATTCAGGATTACAATGGAATCGAGACCTCTTTCCACAACAACCTATTTCAAGAAATGGTGATGTTTATTGGCCTCCACGGTTGCCTGATTTGACCGCTCCGGACTTCTTTTTGTGGGGATATCTGAAAAACAAGGTTTATACAAGCAAACCAGAAACGCTTGAGCAACTCAAACAAAATATTCGTTATGAAAATAATGAAATACCGCGTGAAATGTTTGAGAATGTTATGAAAAATGTGCTCAAAAGGGTTCGCATTTGTGAGACTAACAAAGGCGGACATTTACCTGATATTGTATTCCATACATAATTGCCGACATTAAATAAAACATTTATCAATATAAGATTCATTCCCTTTCATTTAATCAAAAATTAAAAACAAACAAAGTTTACTAAAGCTTAAATCACCAAAGTCTGTCTTAAATTTTGTACTGTTACACTAGTTCTTATGACATCTGTAGCACGAACTGTCGTTAACTTAGGCAAATTCAAATTCCATATGTTCAGAGAATGGTCTTAATGGGACACTATGTAAGTCTAAACAATTGTTTATTGTGTCACTCATTACGAAAACGAATATCTCCACTTAAAATAGTAAAATATATATATATGAAGCTGGGTATTCAAAATTAAGGACATTTCTAAGAAATATTTTATAAAAAAGCCAAAGTTTTTTTTTTAAACAAAATATATTTGTTATGTTTGAGCCCGTTTAAAGAAAAAAATGGAGATAATCCACTATTACAATGAACAATGCGCCAAGGTATAAGGTGTTTATATATTTATAGAAAGGTAAAAGTATAACAAATATTTAAAATCATGTTATAAAAAATATGTATGTAGAATAGATGTTCTTACAATTTTAACTGGTTGAGAGGCTTTCAAGAATTTACATTTTTATTTTTATTTTTATTTTTCAATCAATTTTCAATATTTGTAACCATTATACATAATCTTGACTTATTAGGGACCACTAAAGTAAATACATAAATTATTTTTGATCGTTAGCCATATCCCACAACCTTCAATTCAGTGCGGTGTGTATATTAATGCTAGGTTTTCACTAGTCATTTAGCAACTGACGAAAGACGCATCATTTGACAAAAATGACAAGAGGTAATATTCAAAAATTGGTTGCCTTTGAACTGTCAAACACTGTTTGTCAATGAAAGACAACAAATTTGAAAGACAAATGGAAATTGCTCAATTGACAAATGTGAATTTGTCTTGAAAATTTTGTTGGTGACGTGTTTAAATACTTTCCCAACGAAAAACACTAATTTGACAGCTAATCGAATGCAATTCGAATTATCGAATGTAAATACAAAAAATAATAAAAACAAAAATGAGACTGTAGAATAAGTGAACACAACATAACGTCGGCTTAGAGTGTAAAGCAGCTAACTCACATTTTGCATTTTTTACAAAGAAATATTTTAAACAAAGTGTTCGCATTTTTCGAATAAAACCAACATTATATTAAATATTTTTCAACACTCGTTATTGCCAAATTCAGTGAAATTGAAAAGATTTGATAGATTTTTGAATTTTTTAGCAATTTTTGAAGTGGTCCATAATGGTAAAAAAAAAGTGGAGTAAGGCGCCTTACACTCTAAGCCGACGATAAGTTATCCTTCATGCTTCGTCAGTGTCAGAGAATGATCGCTTTCCCAACAATAAAATAAAAAAGTGTTGGTAAGTAAAATCTGAAGTGAACCAAGATCACTGATACAAAAGGTTACAAAAATCTATAATAAACTCAATTTGTACAGCTTAAATCTAATACTACGTTTCTATTAGAGCCGTAATAAGGTTATTATGTATTCACAAATCAAAAAAAAAAGCGTTTTCATCTGTAATTTTGTAATCTCGTTTGACAGCTCATTTCTTTTTTTGAATTTCAGCTGGCTGTTAGTCGCTTTTTGTTTCAGTTTTGACATTTTCATACAAATTTTTTTTCAGAGCTCTTCAAACTGTGACATATTGGCTGTGTTCGTTGGGTTTTGACTTAATTTCCTATCTATTTCGTGCAAATTAAGTTGAAATTACTTCATTTCGAAATCTGAATTTGTATGGGAAATGAAATGAGTTCGTATCGAATTTGGAAATTTTTAACGAAATTACGTCATTTGGCTTAATGAAAATATAAAATATCATTCAGACATGGAGCAGTTAACATCAGTTGCCTAATCCAAAATTAGAACATACATTTTCGTACAATCACACAATTACACATTGAGAGCCTGATTAATTGAAAGAAAATTTAAAGGCTTCGTAACCTTAAAATGTCTCTATATTGCTCTTAAGTGCGAAATCGGTATGTAACGGGTGATTTTTTAAGAGGTTTAGAACTTTAAAAAAAAAACAAAAAAAATTCGAAAAAATTAATGAAATATTTATTTGAATCGATAGTTCGAACCTTGCAATTTAATGTGTAAAGATAATTTCATGCAAATGTTGACCGCGGCTGCGTCTCAGGTAGCCCATCCGCTGAGTCCAATTTTGGCATACTCTTTCACACATATCGGCCGGTATCTCACGAATGAATGCATGGATGTTGGCTTTCAGTGCGTCAATCGAAGCGGGCTTGTCCCTATAGACATTAGCCTTGACATACCCCCACAAAAAATAATCTAATGGTGTCAAATCGCACGATCTAGGCGGCCAATTGACCGGCCCGAAACGTGAAATTAACTGTTCACCAAACTCGCCTCGCAATTGCGCCATTGTTTCGCGTGCTGTGTGGCATGTGGCACCGTCTTGTTGAAACCACATATCATGCAAGTCAAGAACTTCCATTTCGGGCAAAAAAAAGTTTGTTATCATCGCTCGGTAGCGTTCACCATTGACAGTAACGCTGCGATTCGCATCATCTTTGAAGAAATATGGCCCAATAATGCCGCCGGCCCATAAACCGCACCAAACAGTGGCTTTTTCGGGATGCATTGGTAGCTGTTGCAATGCTTCTGGCTGATCTTCACTCCAAATGCGGCAATTATGCTTATTTACGTACCCATTCAACCAAAAATGAGCCTCATCGCTGAACACAATTTTTCGATAAAAAAGCGGATCCTCGGCCAGCTTTCCAAGAGCCCATTCACCAAAAATTCGGCGTTGTGGTAGGTCGGCTGGCTTTAGTTCTTGCACCAGCTGTATCTTAAAAGGCTTTACGCCCAAATCCTTCCGCAAAATTTTCCACGTAGTGCTGTAACAAAGGCCTAACTGCTGGGAACGGCGCCGAATCGACATTTTGCGGTCTTCTGTCACACTAGCTGATACGGCCGCAATATTTTCTTCACTACGCACAGTACGTAAACGTGTTGGTGGTTTAATGTCCAACAAAGTAATTTTGGTGCGAAATTTGGTCACAATCTTCCGAATAGACTGCTCAGAAGGTCGAGAATGCCGACCATAAAATGGAAGCAGCGCGCGATGAACATTTCGAACCGAGCACGAATTTTGATAGTAAAATTCAATAATTTGCAAGCGTTGTTCATTTGTAAGACGATCCATGGTTAAATTGCAAACCAAACTGAAGCTGTTTGACAGTGACACAAGGTACTAAACACACGTCAGCTGTCAAAACCAGTGTTGCCAAAACCAAACCAGCTAAAAAATCACCCGTTATAATCAATTTTCAGAATGTTTAGATTGGGAAAATTGAGTCCGGATTCATGAGTCTCATCGTGTCTACATTTAAAAATTAGAGGTGCCTCAAAACACTTAGAAACAAGAGCAGCTTCAATGCTTTGCACATTGAAACAACAACAAATAAGTCTCATGAGTTAGGTGTTTACATTTTGTTTATGCCTCGCGATATCTCTGGCCTCCATTTCTCCTATCTAGAAACCATGAGGCCGGCCTCAATCTTTCCAATCTAAACAATGCACATAGGAGTATTTTGCTACAAAACTCGGCCAAAAGTCGATTTTTCAAATGTCAAAATTAATAAGGAGATTTTTTCCAGACAATAGCTAAAAAGTATTGGAACATTCGGCTACAGTATTTTTTTTTTAATTAATCAAAAAATGTTGGCTACGGTATTAGTCCAAAGTCATCGATTAATAATTTGTTACTTCTTTTGATTGAATTATTTGTTAAATTTTTTGATATTTAGAAATAAGCTACAGATGTGTACTATTATATTGAGCCTTTTTTACGACAGCTATTTTAATATTTAAATATTTTTTCGATTTTTTGTTATAATAATGCAAACAATGGGTATTTTTGTTGGTTATTTTAAATTGGGAAGTAATTTTTTTATAGACGAAAGTCAAATTGGGTTTTTATTTGTAAATGGCTTGATTAAGCAAACCATCAAGCTTCGTTTTCATAAAAAATCGGCTGGGGATTCTTGCGGATGTAGTGTTTTTTGGTCATTCGTATTCCCACTTTTATGCCCATTCAAACTGACTATTTATTCGGTTATTTTGTTTAATTTTTCGAAATAACTTGGTAATTGTATGTATACAAAAAGGTCAAAAAAGCTTCAAGTATCGATTTGCAAAAAAAAAAAAATGGCGGGAAATAGTGCCTTTTAAGCAATTTTGGTCATATCTTATATCCGATTGTATGCATCGTCTTGTAAAGGTAAATTAAAAAAAAAAACTCCAAAATATTTTTTGTTTTCAAAGACAGAAAAATTAATTGACAACTGTATTTATTGCATAGTTTTGGATGAAAATAGGGCAACCAAGACAAAAATGAATTTTGTCGAGTGTTTGTATATACAAATACTCCTATGTGCAACGTTTAACTTGAACGCCATCCAATGCGTTTAAAGGTTACTCAAAGCCATCTTAAACATATTTTGACATTCGAAACGAACAGTTTTTTTGTTTTTATTACAAAAAAATGCAGGTAGAGTTTTCATATTTTTGCTGTGTGTTTGCCTAATGGAAGTTTTAAGATTTGTGGTTTCCTTTAATTTATTGAGCTGTAAAAAAAATTATTTCGCTGGTTTATTAACATATTTTTCTATCAAAAAGCCAAGGTATAAATTAAAAAATTAAATAAAAGAATTTCTGAATACAAAATCACATTCACAATTCACAAACCAAAATGGAGGCGTGTTTTATATCTTTTGCATTTACTATGCTCAGATGCTTTATTTAGTTGCTTTGCTTTCTCTCTTATAAATGCATGCGCTCATTTTTTGTTTGCATTTGCAAGCTGTCAAAAAACAGCTGAAGTGTTCATGTATTTATCTAAGCAAATTTAAGTAAACAACCTTTAAATAAGATTATAAGAAAATTTAATTGTCGTTGACAATCAAAACAAATGATTTACCAAAACGAGTGATATACAAAAAAATTTCGGATTAAAGAGAGCTATCAGAGGGTGATAATTTTGTTTCAAAACGAGATAATTAAGAAGTAAATATCATTTTAATTTTGAGTTTGGGCTCAAAACGAGGCAATTTATTATTTTTCTAATAATCAAAACGGGCCTTTCTTTCATACAAAATTATTTTAATTTTCAAAACGGCTCACTTTTTCTCTAAATTAAATCAAATAGATAAGATTGATTTTCAAAAGGGAGCTAAATAAATAGCATTTTAAGTTTAAGCCAAGTAAACGGTTTGTCTTAACAAGAGCTTGCGGCATTATACGAACAAAAAGTGAGATGAGCTTCAAATTTGACGTTGGAGTTTAAAGGTCAATTATGCGCCCGGGTAAAAGAATTAATGTGATGAAGCTCCGCTCATTGCCTTCAGGAGTTCTTCTTAAAGAAGCAACAAAATTATGAAGGCAAACAAACTTCTTAAAAATCATTGTGGGAGAAAGTGGAGAGAAATCGAAGGATTAAAATTTTACAGGGAAATTATGTATTCGGAAGCTTCGCATGATCCTGAGGATGAACCAGATGATGTCTGTAAGTTTCTTGGATAAAATCAGTACCTACTGCTGCGTTTAGTCGTTGACTTAATTTTGAGTTTTTGCCCCGAAGTTCTTATTTACCTATATGATTAAAATGAAAGAAAACTGCTGCTAAAAAGGTACCATTTAAACAGATTATTTTCAAAATGCGCTAAATCTGAATCATCTTACTACAGGACGAAAATAAAATGTCCTTTTATTATTTCTTCTAGCCAATCTTATAAAAAAAACTCACAACATAAACAAAAATTCCCTTTAAATCAGATTCATGTTAACATTCTTAGCCTCTGGTTGATTGTCAACGACACATATCTATACATTCAAACAAGTACTACACAATTAACGTAAGGTAAAATCAAACACCTTACATACCTTCACTATTTGCATGTGCTACAATAGTTACTAATGTCGTTTGCGATTCGACACTCGGAGTACTCCTTTTCTACTCCATTTTCACTCTCACTACTCCAAAAGCCTTCGATTGTCTATTTGGAGTACTGTTTTTGGAGTCTTTATCTGTTTCCGATTTCAAGAAGGAGTATATTTGAAACACACGCATACATATACAACTTTTCGTCGTATTACTTGTCAAAAGTGATAAATGCTTGAAGAAACCATTTTGTAAAATGGCGTCGGTCGGTAGTGAGCGTGTTAATGTATGTTTTCATATTCGATTGGAATCAAAAAGGAGTGGAATAGTCAAATCCAATCGAAAACGACATAAGGCAAATCACAGTGTGAAAAAAGTTTATTTCGTCAGCATAGAGTGAAAAGCATCAGTTAACTCCTATTTTGCATTTCTTACACAAGATATTTAAACAAAAATTTTCGCATTATTTGAATAAAACGAAAATTACCTACATTAAGTATATTTCTATACTAATTATTGCTAAATTTAGTGAAATTGAAAAGATTTGATAGATTTTTGTGTTTATTTCAGCAATTTTTGAAGTGGTCTACAATGATAAAAAAAAAATTGGGGTTAGCTTTTCACTCTAAGTCGACGACTTGCTCATCATTTGTGTTGGTGCATTTCAGTACGGATCTATGGAAACTGGTTAAACAAATAGCAATAAGATGTATATCGTTAAAAAAGTATTTTTACGAACAATAACATTTGCTATAACAAATTACTTAAAATAATTGTCTGGAAAAAGTTGTTGCCTTTGAAGTGAAATTTTGTAGAAAAAAATAGTGTGGCATGGGTAATAATTACCGAATAACTTTTTTCACAAAGTTATTTGAAATAAGCTGCCATACTAACTATTGTTGTGCATAAAAACACCTTTCCAACGACATATATGTCTTGTCGTTTTTAGTTTTCTAGACCATTTTGTCCTATCCTCCTTTATTTAAGGACCTATACCTAATACGAACGAATTTAAAAAAAATTGACAATTTTGACAGTTTGAAGTTGCCAGTGAAATTTTTGGTCATTTTGGTCGTTTGCTTGTAAAGCTTACTATATTTCCAACGAGCTTCAACAGCACATTAAATTCTAGCGGCTATAAGTCTCTGCCTCACTTTACTACTGTTCATAATTGAGGGCCGAAGTTATAGCTTTTTAATTAAATCAACCAAAAACCTTAACGAATGAGTTCAAATGATTTAAGGACCCCACATCAGTCTATCTCTTTATACATAAATCAATTAAATATTTTTTAACACAAATCGTCTTTAAAAAAAACTGAAGCTAAAAAGTTATCATCAAATTAAAAAACAAACTATAATTGACTGCTCCAAGTCAAAAAATGTCAACTGATGCCTATCGATTATTTCATATTTTTTGTATGGTTTTAATATTATAAATTGATGTTCCCAAAAACAATCAATTCATTCGGATAAAAAAAAAAAATAACACAAAAAATAACAAACCTTGAAACTTAATCCAATTGACTGAATTAAATGCAAATTTATTGCCAGATAAAAAAACGTAATAAAATAAACCAATATTTTTTTTTTAATTTATTCAACTATACAAATGTTTTTGTTTTTTTTTGTTTGTATTTATTCTGTTACATTTTAGTTTTTTTGTTTGTCCTTTTTCATTGTTTGCACAAGACATTGGATGACAACTGAGATTTATTTAAATTTTTAACGCAATTAAATTTATTATTTATGATGTCCTTATTCCATCTGTTTCTGTTGAAAAGCGGATTTTTTTTTTTAAATATTAATAAAACAAATCCTGGTACTACCTACCTATAAAATGTGTATAGGCATTGAAGCGTCATAACCGCCGCCGGCATGATATAGATATATATGTATGCATACACTTTATATGTGTGGATTTTTATATTACAAAAGTATGCTTTGGTAAAATGAAAGCTCTTTAAGACCCTTTTTGCAGGATTTGTATAGAATATTTCATTTTATATTGAATACAGATTTTCTTCATTGGCAAAGAAACCCAATTGATTTCAATTTGCAAACTCAATGTGACGATGATGACAATGATGAGGAGGGGTAGGACTCCAGAGGGTTGATTGCGCGTTGCTTAAAAATGCATAGTAGGTGTTATTTATCCCTGGGACATTGAATGCCAATCAGGTGTTATGTGCGATGTTTGGCCAATTTACATTTTTTTATTTGATTTTTGTTTTGCTTTGCTTTTGGCTTAATGGAGAGTTTTGGTTTTCATTGAAGCGTTAAGTCTAATTTTGTTTTGTTTTTTTTTTTTATTTAATATTATAATTTAAAAACAAAATATCTTGGGACTGACTTAGTAGAAAAAAAAACATAAAATGAATGTGATATACTTATTTTTTTTAAATGATGTCTGATCGCTCTGGAAACCAGGATTTTTTTGAGAAACTTGGTTTTATATTTTCGATGGAATCATTATTTATGATAGGGTCTAGGGGAAAAAAGGCTTAGGTCTGCTTTAAAAATATTATGCTTATGAAGACATCTCATAGATTATTATTAGAAGTATGTGATGAAATAAAGTTCTCTCTGGAATGGACTTTAAAAACTCGAAAAATGGCACACCTTTTAAAAAACTTTTTTCAAAAGTTTTGTCTGCTTCAAAAGCTTATCATACCAATATTTAAAAAGATGATTTGTTTGGCTGGACGTATAGTGACACGTCAGCTTAACAGTTAAAAAAAATTATCCGATATTCTTAGTTCATCCAGAGGAAGTCCTTTAAGAAAATTGCAATTTACGCTTGTGAAAATTATTTTATTTTCAAACTTTTAGAAAATTTAAACATGTCTGACTCTGAATAAAAACAAAAACCCGCTTCCAATCATTATGTCTCGTTAAAAAAAAAAACATTCGAAATTTTGCTCCACCGTCGAAGATCCTTTTTGATATTTCGGCGTTTATCAGGCAAATAAATCGAAGAAATTTAAATCAATATAACTTTGAGTTAGACAAAATAATTTTATTCTTTCATTAATTTTTCTTAGAACTAAGCGTTTTTTAGTAATAAACTTACAATTTTGGAATCAATCCAAATGTACTTAAATGATTTTCTCCCCTCAAAATATGTAAAACTTGTTTTTTTTTTAAATCTAACAAGGTGGTAAAAGTAATTCTACAATGTAGGTTAGGTAAGGTTGGAGTTAGTGTCAGTCATAAAAACTGACACACTTAAGGTAGAGCTATAATTGTCCGAAGGGCACTGAAGCTAATGTCAAAAACCAAGGAAAAGTAGCTTTCCGTATCTTTAAAAGGGATACACACTCATACTGTACTTATCGTCTATCTGTTTTTGGCTTTCCTATTTCATCAAATGTATTTACGGAGCATACCCCACTTCCGTAAGGAATGTTGAACGAAACTTGACGAAACGCTCCACAGCCACACCATATGCTTTCCGTGTATTCGCTTGTTTTCTTCCGACCATTGAAGTGCCCCTTCGAGCATTATAGTTCTAGCCTTAGACTTGGTCCATCGTGATACCTCATGCAACAGATATGGGAAACCCTGTTTCCTACTCAGTGAACCATTTAAAGCTTCTAATGAAGCGCAGCAGACTACCCACGTCTACGTTTGTTAAATCACTAGGATCATTGAACTATAGAAATCTCCAAGTTGGAGTCTTCGTCTATAAGATAGAGCAGGACAAGTGCGCAGAAGATGAGAAATCGATTCTACCTCTTCCTCGTCCATACATGCCACACGCATTAAGCATGTTATATTTATTATTATTAAGCTTTGTATCACAGTTAATAGTAACATTGTGTACATACATACATATATATACAAGGATATCATTTTCATTTCTGTACGTAATTTCAGCAAGTACTTGCGGCAAGTAATTTCAGCAATAAATTGCTTGCATGGTGGTGTGACGACCTAAAAAGTACTTGTTTCAGCAAGCAATTTACTCCTAGGTGACTGCTCTCTACAAGTACTTCCACAAATGTTTAAAAATCAAAATTTTTAAAACAATTGCTGCAAGTACTTTACTTGCATGGTGAGACAGCACCTTAAGAGCTAGCAAAGTTTTTTTAGAAGTCATTTTAGTATGGCTGGCTTTTTTATCTATGATCGCTCTAACTCTTTAGATTTGAGTAAGGGCAGTTTGGCTGCGGCTGGTAGGAGATGTTGCGTGAATAATTTTGATAATTAGTTTTGTTTGTCTGTTCCTTAACTATATTTTTCATATTATTTATATTTGAAGGTTTTGAAATAAAAAAACACTTTCAATTTAATTACAAAGTAGTTTTTAAAATGTTCAACAATTTTGTAAAAAATCCTTGATAAATATAACTGGTTTGAAAAATAAATATAATAAAAGAACAGACTTTTAGCTTTCAAAAGAGCTATAAAACATTGTTTTAAGCCTTTCCATTGTTTTTTAAAATAATAGTTTTTCATTTTAAGTGCTTTTTTATAAAATTGTCCGTCCTTTCTAAACGGTTAGAGACTGACACCCCTTCTAAGCTACAAAACAAGAATATGTTATAGTTTTGCAGCACCGTACCCACCGTAAAATCCCCTGAGGAATTATTTGCTGAATATTGGCAACTTTGTTACCTTGTATTTAAGCCATTTTTATTTCACATAAAATCTAAAGATACAAAAATGTAGGAAATCAAATATTCTTCAAAAAACTCTTTAATCATTTTTCCGTCCAGACGAACAAGGGGCGAGATAAATGCTAAAAATCATTTCTTACAAACAAAATTTGACAGTTTTTCGACAATCACTTTTCATTGGAAAGAGATGTCAAAAAAATTGTCACCAAGATATTTCAATCTACAAAATCTAAAAAAATGTTAACTCTAAGCCAACAAGAAGCCGAGAAAATTGCATTTATGTTTTTCAAGACACTTTTTCAAAATGGCGGACAACACCGTTCTTTTTGGACGTTGCCAGATCTCGTACTATTAAATTTCTTTTTGATATCTGGTTTCTACATTTTTATCAGCAATTACATTAGATTTAGGATTTTATTGATCTTTAATTAAACCCTAGATATAATCTCTCTTCATAAATTCAAATTCATTCATTTGATAACAGGTGCCGTGCTCAAAGTTCATAAGGCTTAGCTAAAACGTTTTCCTTGTTCTTCTGAGTAGGCTTCCGTGATGTTCTTGATTTTTTCTAAATGATCATGCAAATATGCTATTTCAAAGTTTTTTAACATACGTATTCTAAAAAATGATAATAATGTGAATTTTGGTAAAGTCATCACACCACACATAAATAGTTGCCTTAGAATCAGGTTAACACTTTCTTAATAATATTTTTACATCACCGTGAAACTTTTGAGATACCACATATCCGCATGTCCACATGAACGTAAACATTCCCCCCCCCCCTTTCCTCTTTAAAACAGAATATTAAAAAAATTTAGTTTATTATCTCTTTTGTCTCTTTTTTAGATTTAGGGGGGTATGAGTATTTTTCATCGTTTTAGAGCATGACGAATAAAAAAAATCATAAAATAAACCCAAACACAAAAATAATTTTGTTTTTTAATGTGTAGCAGAATATTATTTGGAGAAGTCTAAACTCTAAATCAGTTACTAGGAGGGGAAAATTAACATTTGTATTTGTGTTTGTTTTTCATTAAAGCCTGGCTTCCTGAAGTTTGTTTGCATTTGTTTTTCATGAGAATTATCTTCGAAATCGGTATGAGAACTTTTTTCCAGGGAAGGCCAATTTCTGTAACAAATTCCTTTCTGTTAAAAATAAAAAATTGTTTTAAATTAAAAAAATGTATGCAATGCTTATTTGAATTCGTCTAATATTTGATTTTTATCTTTTTAAAAAATCATCTGGAAGGCTGAAGTTTTGACTAATTATCTGTGGCGAACCGGATTCCACACGCGAACTTATTTGCTGCGTCATCTAAACGCTGCCCAAGAAACATCCTGGAACGCATTTTCTTTTAGTTTGTAGAAAAAGATGGATATAGAGTCTACTGTTGTCTGTTGCACTGCTTGTGGCGCCTTACAAAAAAATGACTTTGTATATGGATGCTGCTTTGTAGCCAGAAGATACCGATATGTTCGTTAGGTATTCACTGGCGTTGTCCGATGCTGCTTCGAAAATGAAGAATAAAGCAACTGGCCTTCTATCTACGACGATTAGATGACGAAGCAAATGAGTTCGAGTGTGGAATCCACATTAACTTTGAAGATAATTATGTTGTGATTAGGTTGGTCGAACGCTTTAGAAAAATCAATGTATATCAGAGTTGGGAAGTAATAACAAAAAGGTTCAATTTCAATTACTTGTAATTGAAATCTGCGAACATTTTTCGATTACTAATTACATGTAATTGAAAAGTGTCAATTACTTGGAATTCAATTTTATTTATGTAATTGAAAAAAAGTAATCATCAAAAAATATGTAATGAATCCAGTAACCATTTCACAAAATGTAATTAACTACTTGCATATGTCAATAAAATTTTTCGTGCTATTGTACATATAGTTCCCTGTAGTATTAAATCTCTGTACGTGTGTTGTTATAAACTTATAAACATATTCATTTTAATCAGGTTTTTAATTTACTGTCGTCTTTTAAATTATCTCCTTAAAATTATAATAATGAAATGGACCATTTTTTCGTTGCGTATTATATGCATTAGTTTAGCAGTTAGAATACCTTTTTTTACTTTTATTATTATTCTTTTAACGTTTAAATAATAAAATCATGGAATTAATTACAATCCTAGTATTGAATTACCTTAAATGTAATTAACACAGTGCTTTCCTTTACTTACTTCTAAAAACCAATTACTATTTGTAATTCCTAAGTAAATTCTTTCTATTACAATTACAAGTAATCGAAACGCATGATTTTTGCGATAACAATTATGTGTAATTTTAGTTGAAAAAAGTTCAATCACTAATTACAGGTAGTTGAAATGGAAGAATTATTTCCCAACTCTGGTGAATATGCTTACGCAATTCGTTTCACTTCCATTTTCTTACGCACTAGAACATTTTATGTAAGAAAGTAGATAAGTAGGTTTCTTACTGTTGATTTTCTTCTCACAAACCCATGCGGTTGTTCACATACTAAACTCTTGGTATATGGAATGCTAAATTCTCATACACAACTTGTTCAAAGAGCTTGGGAATATATTACAGTTTGGATATAGGACTTTAATTCAAAATATCAGTTATGTCACGTTTTCTTAAAAATTGAAGTTAGCAATGAGGTTATCCATAAACAAGGAAATTTCCCTGATTTAATAGAAAATTCGAACAAAAACTGAAGAGGCTCGGCTAATAGTTGTTAAATAAAGCCTAAGTGACACGCTACGTTCTGTGATCAAATCATTCGGGTGGAGCAAATATTTATACTAAAAGGATAAAAGGTTAAACCAGTCCCAACATGATTCGACTTCTTACATTCTAAATTAAAATAGACTGCGTACATCTACATAGCTTTGAACTCAAGACTATTGTTTTCCTAATTTAACTTTGAACAATTAGTTTTATAAAGTAGTGAAACTGTAAGGTCCTTCAACTCAGAGAACTGGAACCTAAAACCTATTCTGGAATTTGATTATCTTTAAGTAAATTCTGTTTATTACGTAGAAGTGGAATGCTTTAGCTGACTTGATTGTGATACAGGTGCAGATAACAGACATTCAAAAGCAATGTGCGTAGGTATCTGCTTTTTAATTCTTTCCAACTTTTTCGAAATGTAACAATGTTTCTAGAGACTGAGTGTGCTGTAAATATAGTCTAGTCTAGTCTACTAATAGATTTATTTGAATTATCCATTATTCAATTCAGTTTTAAGTTTTTTTTTTTTTGCTAACTAACACAAAATTCAATTTTGTTTGCATTTCTTGAAATTCGTATTATTTTTTTTTATATTTCTCGTCTAATTTCCTTAAATTAATATTAAATTTTAATAATTTTCCCACAAAATAATATTATAAAACAATATTTCTTTGCCAGAAGAATTTTTTGAACTTAAGACTGGCAAAATTAATATAAAAATTTCAAATAATGATTTGAAAATATAAATCAAATTTTTGTTTGAGAAAAAAAGTATCTTTGCACATAAATTTCAATTTTGGTAAGGCAATTAATTACAGATAGAGTGATAGAGAGAGGGAGGGAATAAGTTTTGATATAAATTTTCTCCCTGAAAGAGACTGGTGTCAACACACAAAAAGCGATATTCAAACAAAAAACTTTGATAACAATTGGTTTTTGCCAAATTGGTCTAAAGATACAAATTTTCGACAGGGACGAATGGAATGAAAAACAAAATACGACAGGAAATCGGTTTTCAATTCAATAAATCTTTAAATATATTTTCTTTATAGTAGATATATATGTACCTGAGAAATTCAATACTTGTTTGAAAATATTCGCCCAAACGAAGACGACGACGACGACGACGACGATGAAGACGACGATGACGGCTCTAGGGAATATTTAACTGCATATTAATCATATTTAATTTGAATTTTCAAATTTTCAAGAGGATGACAAAAAAACACATTTATCATTAACAACTTACCAGGAAGAAACAATCTATTTTCTGAATTTGATGTCAACGAAAATAATAAAAAAAACTAAATCTTCTGCTCCTCTTGGCGATGAATTAAAAAGAAATTTTTTCAATTGAAATTTGTTGAAAAGGAAATTGTTATTGGTAGTCATCAACTTGCATTTGAGAAATATCTCATTTTAGGGGAGCTTTTTGTGCACACAATCCAATGATTTTTCTTTTTGATCTTAATTAGCAATATTTTCGTATGTGAATGTGACGCCATTTCCATATGAGCAGGTTCAAAGTCGTCAGTTGTAGTCATCAGAATAAAGCAGCCAAACATTATAAAAATTAAAAAAAAACCTACGCATTATTATATTACGAATATATTTTTTTCTAAATAATTAGCTTTTAAATGATATGGCAAAAAGGGACTGCGGGCAAGTCGTTATCCATCAACTAAGAAAAAGTTGCAAGCCAGGTTTAAGTGGCTGTCGTGGCTGAAAATTCTTGTTTGAATGTTCCCATGGAACTCTTCTTTTTCGATATAGAAATTGCAATGGCCCTAGAAACCCATGTTTTTTGTGTGCGGTGGCGATTGTGACTGTGGATCACACCGTAAAGCTTCTTTTGGTGAGCGCATTATCTCGCGTGCGTCGTGGGGTTTTTTTCGTGGGGTTATGTGAAGGAACTTATCCACGCAGATAAGCCCGAGACGAGAATATTAGGGGCCTTACCAAAAGCTTCATTCAATAAATTGATTGTTTCGCGATGCGTTCCGTTAACTGAACCATTATTTTGGTAACAAATTTTAACGATTTGCAAACGTTGTTCAGGAGTCTATTTTCTGTGAAATGGCAAACCAAATTGAGATTAAATTAGGTGACAGCTGTCAAAAAACCAACCCCGAAAAAAGTATTGCCTGATTGAAAACAACACGTCTAAAAAAAAACCTTTACATATCGTCCCCTGAATGCAAGAACTAAGAACCTCAATTTTAAATGTTTACAATGTCTCAACAAAAACGGTATTATTTTGTGCAATTTTCGAGACCTCGCCCAATTTTTGTCTACTATTGAAAATTTAATGATATTTATGAAGTGTGAGAAACATAAAAATTAAACCGTCAATCGTTCTCTAGCAGCTAGGTATCTATGTACCTTGCTCCCTCCAAAATGTTTTTAATTGCGTTCTTACAATAAGGGGACGATATACAAACCTTATTTCAAAAATAATATCAACGGGTTTAAAAAATAATAATACTTTTAAAAACCCAATTTGATTTTTTTTTGTCATAATCGTTAGACCTGCTTTTAAATAAATAAGCTTTTATTAACGGTTTTATGGCAAAAACTGTAATTTTTAAGCTAAAAAACATTTTACTTTCCCCTCTAGGAAACTTCCAAAAAACCTTAAGTTCAAAATTTTAAGGAAGTCTCTTCATTGTTTTAAGCTAAAGGTCGGGACACAGAGAATTACTCCGCACACTTTTTTGTTTTATTCTCTGTCGTTATATCTAAATCCAAAGGTATTGATAAGCTCAGCGTAAGCAACAGTTATAAATATGCCACAAAACGTCTAAATATGGGTTTGAGGTCTTAGCGCTTGGGCAAATGGCTTACACTGTGGCTTTTCAGCGTGAAAGAACAGACCATCAATTTATCTTGCAAATTTTAGTGCTCCATATTACACAATATAATATAAAACTCTGCTATATTTTCTATCACTAAGCAATATTTTTCTGTAAGTTCTTAAAAAAGTCGTAAGTATTCTAAGAACTAAGTGGTTTATAATATACAGCCATTTTTTTAAAGGATGATTTTGATTTTAAATATTATTTGTTTTTTGTATTTTTTGTGCTTATTTAAAGTTCTTATGATTGTATCTAGTTTTGTTTTAAAAATAAATGTGAAAAATATAGCATTTTCTGGCCTTAAGTGGCAAAAATAAGATGGTGGTCTTCAGATAAAAAATCATGAAAAACGTTCAAAACTTCAATTTAACTGGTTCTTAACTGGGGGTAAAGGGGGTATTAATAAACACACAATAATATAATAGTTCGGGAATATTGTATTTTTGCCATGCAAATTGTGGCGTAGATTTTATGTTGGTCCTGCTTCATGTTTTCGGGGTGCTGAATCCGAATTTTCGCGACTAAAACTTTGTCATGCAACATGGTTTAAGACGAAAGCTAAAAATGAATGAAGTTATTTGAAAGATTAGAAAAGAGTTTCGAAGAAAAATATTATAGATAAGTACGCTAACTTCAGAATAACCATAAAAACTAATTCGAACATATTACATCGATAAATTTGCCCAGAAAATAGCATTTTTCGTTTTTATTTAAAATATATTAGAAATTTGGAGTGCAGATTCGAATTTTGCGCATCAGATAACATACAAAAAGTACCTATATTTTATATTTTGATTCATGGTTATGTCGCAAAGTACATGTAATAAATTAGTGTTTTCGAGTGGATTTTCGGAAACACTTTTTTTTTTTTTTTTTTTTTTTTATTATTTACTTTATTTCATACAATATCCTTAAACGTTACAATATATTTAACATAATATTACAAATAATAATACTTATTATAAATGATATTACTATATTATGTACGCATAAGGTTATTTGAAAGAAATAGCTAAGTAAAATCTTTTATCTTATGCAAGGTAGAGTTGAAAGTACTTGACAAGTTATACACAATCAAAATAGTTCTATTGATGGGGAAACAATAGAAAAATATAAATGGAAACAAGATATTCAATTAAAAAATTATTTCAAAATTATTTCAAAAGTATAAGTTACATCATTGGATTTAATAGAGCATCAATTACAGAATGGTTAAATGAAAAACACTTAAAGTATTTCAATGGGTTGTCGGAGAAAAAAACCGTAAACGGAGATTTGTTTGAAGTTGTGTGTACCTACTTTCAGTTGTTTTTGTTTTTTTTTTGGTGATTTTCGAGCCATTAGTGAAACACTCGCAAAAAAGGCATTTTAGGAATTTTTTCTATCTTTGTTGCGTGACGAAATTTTTGGTGGCAAACCTTAGGGCCGGTCTCAGCTAGGTACCTGCTCGAAAACATAAAGCAGAAAAGAAATCAAAACTACCCCACAGTAAGAAAATAGATTGCCCCCGCCTGAACAAAATCCCATCTACGCCACTGACTGGATTACCATATTTATGAAAGCCAAACAAAAAAACTACCTACCCAGATTCCTATAATATAACAGCGGTGTCATATTTTCACAAAGTTACTATTATCTTTAAAATCCACTCTCAAACACACAAAACTTAACGAGCATTTCAAAATGTTGAACACCACAAACCTAGCAGACAAAGCGTAATGATACCTTCGAAATGTGTCAATAAATAAAAAGTAAAAGTGAAAATAGAAACCCTTCATCCATAGTTAAGCAGCAGGTTATAGCAGCTATGACACCACATCAGCAGTGGCATCAGTGGGTTTTACTTTGATCACCATCAAGAAGTTAAAACATCAATAGAAAGCCCTCAAGATAACAATTTGAGTCCACTCAAATTTGAACATGAAAAGAAATAACAAAAATAAATTCCCCCAAGGGTGTATTTAACTGTTTTACTGTCTGCGTGTGTTCTCTGGAGGTGTTGATTATGACGTTGATTCGGCCGGCGCGGCGTGTAGCTTGAAATAGTCGTTATAACTACATTTTTTGTCCTTAGAATAAATAAAATCACTTTGTTAAACAATCTTATCTTTGAATTGATTTTAATAGAATTTTTTCATTAGCATTATTAACTTAATTCAACCCAAAAAAAATTTTAAGAAATGTTAATTTTTTTCCATAGAAACCATAAATAAAATCTGTTGACATCTATTTCGAGTAGGTTATTTAAGGTAATGAGAATCAACAAGAATGAAATTTTTGCACAATGAAGTAGGTAACCTACTGAGAAACAAACTTGAATGACTTATTTCGTAATACCACGCCTCCACAACCAAAAATTTATTTCAAATAATCGAGCAGGCAATGGAAATTTTCAATGCAGACCAGAAATTTTATCAGATAAATTATAAACGAATCGATTTCTTGTCTTGTCATCTTTGTGGCATTAAGTCGTTCATAGTAATAGTGAGTCATGTTCATTTTTGATCGTAATGTGTTTCTATTTATAAGAATTAATTTTGTTTTAAAGAAAAGGAGAAATAAAATTCAGGTTGATCAAAACTTTGTTTTTTAATGAAAAAGATTTCATAATTCTCTCTACTTTTCATAGGTTCACAAATGTATTTACATAATCTTGCTTAAATTTTTTGTGAAGATAATTCACTGTTACAATGAACGACACAATGAAGAAATAATTTGACTTCAAATATCAACTGAATTCTGTTGATGCTTTTCATCTTTACATGTACATATGTAGGTATCTTTGACTGACATTTTTGTTAGTGAGATAAAAAGTAAACAAAGTTGCGAGTATTCTGAAACGAGTATTTTTGTAGATCATGGCTGTATTCCAACAAAAACTTTCCGAATTGTTATTTTATTATGCTTATTTAATTGTGATTAAAGTCCTTTGCTTCAATTAAAAAAACACAGATAACATTTAAAAACTTATTTTGTTTGACCCTGTAGCTGTATTTTTTTGTGAGTTGTCAAAGTTAGAAAGAGAACAGACAAAGAAAGTATTTGGAAAAGCCCAATTGATCTACAGCTACGAGACAGTACGTGGCAAATAGCACTCCATCTCTTTCTAGTTCCTAGTAAAATAATTTTGACTTTATAACGCCTCTAGTTTAATCATGAAAAACTTATTTTTAAGAATTACACGAGGAATGCAGAGGTGGAATCGGCTAAGGCGATAGTTGATCATCAAAATAAATGTTTTTGCTCCATGTATGGTTATTATCCAATTGACTATCACTTTTTTCTTAAGGTTTTTTGGTGACAGCTATTTAGGTGTCACTTACATTTTGTATAATTTAATTTTTGAGAAAGATAAGTTTTGCCAGCTTCAGCTCCACTTAAAATCGAAAGTTTTATAGAAAAAAAGAATATTTATCAAAGTTAAAATACAAAAAAAGTGAATAGCAATGTATAGTTTTATTCAAATTTTCTATGCGACGCAGTACGAGAAATGAAAAAAAAAAATACTACGAAACATAAACAATTGCTCAGAATCAACTTAAGCAATAAATCAAATGTTTTGGAACTCCCTAACCCAATGTTTTTTTTACATATGAATTATTATATTTTTAGATATCACTTTACGCAGAACAAAGAAAAGGTGATAATCAAAATTGACAATCCAAACAGTGACAATCAACTATCGCCTAAGCCGATTCCACCCCAGATGAATAACCTTAAACTGGTTCATAGGAGGTATAAAGCCGTAGTAAAGCCGAGTTTTTGTATTAAATGTCACATCAACGTGTGAAATTTACAGAAAGGAATGTACATTAAATTTGTTTTTTCCTTTTTGTTAAACGTTTTCTTTAATTTATTTAATTCATTGGTTAATCACTTGCCAAAGTTCCAGCAAAAATAATCAATTGAAATTAATTGTTATTGTTGTTATCAGAGACTTAACTTTTAAAATAAGTTAAAAAAAATCTCAAATCAAATTTTCATTTTTCGTGATTTTAAAATATTCTAGATTTTCATGCCTTGAAGATATTTGGATTCGATATTTTTATTTTTATTTTTATTTCGAGATTTCTTGTATTCGATATTTCTATCATTCGAGATAACATCATGATTCAATATAGAACCATTCACATGATGTTGTATTGTCTTTCCATGAACAATAATTCACAAAAACTCAATAAATCTACTTCATATGAAATCAATTTCGAATGTACTCGTATACTGCCAGCTGTTCAATTTTTAAATGAATCAAAATATACTGTGTAAAAATACGCTTGGGATAAAAACCGAAAACGAAAAAAAGTGTGGTGTTGCATTATAAGCATTATAAAATCTTAAATCTGGCAACACTAGTCAGATATACATCTGTCAAAATCAAGTAGCTTCATTTTGTTCAAACTAGTTGCAGTGTTGAGGGCTAGTGTCGTTGGAACCAACTTTAGATTGACAATAAATAATACATCCATGAAAACGATAATCGTCAACAGCGTTGCCAAACTCTTTGAGAGTGTACTCGTATATCCATTTGAAAAATCTTGGGACCGACTATCTTCTTTGAGCCGAGGAGGAAAGACAGCTTTCACGTATCAACAAATGGGTCAACCATGACTTCATTTATCGTTTTCGTATCTAGAATTAATAAATGATTCATTATTATTGCAACGATAGACGGTAAAACAAATTATGAATTGATTTAATTTGTATTATTATTAATTTCTGAAGGTTTGTTCTTAAGAGTGTTCCGAAGTAAACAAAACCAATCATTTTTTAACTTTTTTTACAGGGTGATTCGTATAAGATACACCAAAAAGCTTGACCGTTGCGATGAGACAATAAAAACATCGTATAGGAGGGGGTCTTTTCTCCACGTTTAGGCGGGAAGGGCAAAAAATTGACTTAAAACAAAAAAAAATATTTAGAAACAACGGTAAATTTAACAACGCTGTGCTATAACAATTACTAAACTGGCCGATTATACCCTTATTTTATTGCATACCATCCAGGGTGCCATGAAATAACGCCGAGCGAAATAACACCAAATACGAAATTCGGCTTTATTTCGCTTTACAAAAGTGAAACAACGCCGAATTTTAACGTTCGGCCTTATTTCGCTTTGGCTTTGGCGAAGCTGATTAGACTTAAATTTAACAGATATTTACCTGTTAATTAAGTTATTTTTTGTATTACTTGCTAGTAAAACTAAAGGTTTTTATATAAAAAAAAAAACAAAAAAGTGTTTTTTTTTTTAAATAAGTACTTTTTATTTCTTTTTTATTTATCAAAAACTAAGATACACTTTAGCATCCGGTTTTCTGTTTTTAATTGAAAATTAGTAAGAGCGTTGAATTTTGAAAATAAAAATTATATACTTAATTACAAAAAATTTTGAAAAAAAATTAGTTTTATTTTTTTTTATTTTTCAGTTAAAAATTTCGAGTTTTTAAATTAATTTTTCAAGAACTATTTAGTAACAAAACTTTAAAACGAAAATCAAAGAAGAGATTTTTGGCTTTCTAAAAAGATATAGCATGGCATCGTACAACTTACCTATGTTTTTAAATATTTTTTTCTGTTTAAGTAATTTTTTTTAGAAAATTGCCCATGTCGCCTAAGCGACGGAGATAGATCTCCCTTTCTGTACAATTTTTTCTTGTCTTAACCCAACCTACTCACTCTAGGTTTTTGGTGTATCTTATACGAATCAACCTGTGTAAAACTGTTTTTTTTTCACTTTCATCAGAAACTTTCTTTTATAAAACTTTTTATTTTTTAAGAAATTGGTCACTTGTACATGAATTTTCCGTCAAAAAATGCCAATTAAAAATCAATGATTCAATAATTATTATAATTAAAGAAAATCGTGAATAATAAATTAAATTTATATCCACTAAAAAAAATTTGCAAAAAATACCGTCAAATTTGTTGGCTGTCAAATATGATTTTTTTTCAAAATTTACGATAATTTTGTTTTGAATTATTAAAATTTTTATTATATAAACAATTTAAAATGTTCAATAGTGTCCTTACAAAAATATGGAATTTTTTGTTATTAAACTTTTTTTTTGCAAAAAAAAGCTATATGAGCGATTCTCAGCAAAATGATACTTTTATGTTCCTCGGCGATTTTAAGTATTTACGAATATTTTTTTCACTTTTTACAACTATATTAGCTAGTAGACCATATGTTCGATATATGACAACTTAAATACAAAAAAAAAGACAAAAATAAAAATAATTTATACCCCAAATGTCATTACCGTCGCAAGTCCCCAACCTGACGTTATCTACCAACAATCTCGTTAGAACTCGACTTTAATTAAAAAAACAAAAATTGATTTGAGTTATATTTACGACAAATATATAAGAGCAGCTTTAATATTTTATATTAATATAAGTTATAACCAGGGCTCGGATTTCTATGTTAATACATATTTTTTTTTTTTGGATAAGAGAAGAAGTAAATTAAGGAGATAGTTTTTCAAATCAGGAAATTTCCTATAAAATGGCATTCAATCGTTTCAAACATCTAACATTCGTCAAGCTTGTTTCTTACCGACCAAACTATTTCTAGGCCCAAAGATTGTCAGGAAAGGAGAATGCTTTAATCTCTCATGAGCGCTCTTACGAAATCAATTTTTGATGTGCGAGCTGTAATACAAGAATTGGGCAGCAGTGTAGTAACAAATGCTAACAATTAGCAGTTTTAGTCAAAATTTATACATGCGGTTTCGTCTCTAGGGCTGATTTAATTTTCCAAAAAAGAAAATTTGTTTGAAACTTTTCCTTGGGAATTTGGGAAATAAGTTCCTAATTTAGATATGATTTTTAGTGTATTTTCAATTATTACTTTGTTAAATTTTCTATAGTTTTAACATTAAATTACATTTTAAAACTTTTTTAAGAGCATATTTTTGTTTTTTAATCGCATATTTGCTCATTTTATGTGCATATTTCATGTTTTTAAGGACATACAAATCTGAGCCCTGGTTATAACTAATTTAGAGAATTTGCATTTTAAGTTCAAAATCTGTCCCCGAATTTTGAAAAAAATTAAATCAAATAATTTGCTTTTATTTTCGTGTTCGCACAGCTATTATAACAAAATAAAAGACCATACAATTATTTAAAAATTGAGCTATAAGCAAACTGTGTTGTGTATGTTTATTAAGCTTGAAGTTAGAGCAGTTTTTTTTTTATATATCTCAGGAAATGTAATTTTTTCAAAAAATTGATAATTGTCTATAAATGTTCATAAAACAAAACACAAAAAAAATTATGACACTTTATTTCGTAGAAAATGAAATGTTGTCATCATCTTGCCTAGGTAAAATAGGTAATGCGCGTTTTCCAAGATGGCGGCGTTATCGGTCCGTTTAAGGTTTCATAACCAAAAAGAACATCTTATTCACCATATACACTCCTCGTCAACTGAATACGCACAAACATTTTTGAATATATTTTATCCATTTTTTCCAAACAGTGATGGTTATTATGCCATCTGTTGTTGGTAAAAATGTCCGTAACATATAAATAACAGAGTTTCAAAGTTTTATCCAAAAACAACCGTGAGTTTTTCCTTCAACCACTTCCAAAGTGTAACTTATACAAAGTAGAAGTTTTTTTTTGAGTCAACTGAATAGGTACAAAAATTAAAATTGGTATTGGAATGGAATGAAACAAGTTTTTGTTTAAGTTTAGTAGTGGGTACTTCCACCTTTATTTTTAATTACTTCGTAAATTCGATCCGGCATGGAATCGTATAGCTTTTTAATGTAATTTAACGAAATTTCGCTCCACGCTAATTTGATTGCAGAAATTAAGGTTTCTTTGTCTTCGAACTGACGACCACCCTCATAAACTTTGCGTACTAACCATCCCCAGACATTTTCTATGATGTTTAGATCAGGTGAGTACGGCGGCCATTGAAGCAACTGCACTTGTTGCTCCTCTATCCATGTTTTTATTATGCGCGCTGAGTGAATAGGCGCATTATCATGTTGGTAGGTCCAGTTTATGGGTCCAAAGATGTTAGAAAATTTAGGAAAATTTCTTTCCAAAATTACTTTATACCCAGCTGCTGTCATTCTTGATGTTACAACCTCGAGCTCAACTGTTCCATAATAACTGACTGCTCCCCATATCATGACACCTCCTTCACGACTATGATGGCGCTTTAAAAATCTTTTTTCTTTTCTTAAGTCGTGAAAATAGAAGTTGAACCCATCAGGGCCATCGAAATTAAACTTTTTTTCATCTGAAAAAACCACGTGATACCATTCTTTTTTCCAACTCATGTGAAGTCTTGAAAAATCTAATCGCAACATTTTCCGTCTCTCGTCAAGTGGTGGTTTTATCTTAAGTTTCATTCGTTTAAGATGGCTTGAGTTGTTGATTACTCTTAATACTGTTGAGCAACTTGCGTTTACGCCGACTTTTTATTTTATTTTTGCCACAGAATCAGAAGAATTTGATGCATATCTTAAAATTCTTCGTCTCTCAGCTGCTGTTGTTGCTGTTTTCTTACCTCCCTTCATGTTTTTGCCGTATGCATCTTTATTTTTCAAAATAAGAATAAACTACATTAAAACTTCGGCCAACTTTATCAGCTATTGCACGTCCAGTTAGGCCTTGGTGTCTAAGTAAATCGATTTTAGCTTTTTCAACACTGTTAAGACACGTAGATCTACCCATTTTTCTTAAAATTTGAAATCAAAAATTAAATTTTACTGAAAACACTAAAATCGTTAATTTAAACTGTCAAGCACTCCAAAAAACTTATAAACAACGAAGAAAATGGCGTTGTACCTATTCAGTTGACTAGAAAAAAAAACTCCTACTTTGCATATAAAACACTTTGCAAGTGGTTGAAGAAAAACTCACGGTTGTTTTTGGATAATTCTTTCGGAATTATCTGCTTAACATCTTAAGGGAATAGTTAGCATCAACAGATGGCATAATAACCATCACTGTTTGGAAAAAATGGATAAAGTATATTAAAAAATGTTTGTGCGTATTCAGTTGACGAGGAGTGTATCTCAATTTAGAAATAATTGTTCTGTTCCTTCATCTAAATAATAAACATTTTTCTTAATAACCTTAACCCATTATATTCTTAAACTTTGAAGAATAAGAAGCCTGAGAATTATATATTTGAATAACGGTTGATAAATCGACTCTATAATCTTGAAATTTCTTACTCCCAACATTAAAACGCTCTAAAATTGTTATACAAAATTTTTGTAGCAGTCAATTAGCTTCGAATCGTGTATTCGGTTTCTCGTCTCTGCTTTCTACAATTAAGTTAAATGTGTTAGATGCAGACCAATCCAATTCGGGCCGGTGTTCCTGAATATACATATATACCTGACATATTACAGTTACAAGCATTATTATAAGATCTACCACGACAATTCAGTATGTCAAAACCATTTTTATCTAAAGAGTGTAAAACAACATTTTTAAATTCTTTAGCCTTATGGCAAGAAGGTATTTGGTAAAAATTCTAAAAATCTCTCGATTTCAGCATTTTTAGTGTATGGGGCATTCCATGCCAAATCACCGAGTTTTTGACTCGACCCTCTCGATTTCACTGATTTTTTTATATGTTTTAGTATACATGTACTAAAAAAACTTACGTATTAACTTCCAGTCTTCTATTCCAAACTGGTTTTGAGCAATCGATTTTTTAAGTTTTTGAGAATTTTTTCTTCAATAAATGACAGACAATCATCGCATTTTAGAAAGTAGGGTACCATTATTTTGTCTCTAAATGTAGTTTAAGAAAAAAAATAATAGAAACAAAAGTTTAGAAGTCATTATCAACCAGCTAGTTATTATCGTTTGAAAATTTAAACCGTTATTTTCAAAAAGTTGCAATCCCTTCGATTTACTCTTTATTCGATTTACTCTTTATTAAACAAACATTAACTTTGTGATGGCAATGTTTTTGTTCAATTTTTAAAATTTCTAATTTCTTTTTTTTTTACTTGTGTTTCACTTGTTTGAATAAATAGCAGCGATGATGAAGAGGGTCGGGTCAAAAACTTGGTGATTTGGCATGGAATGCCCCATGTTCTCTTATCTATAATTACCAGGGTGCGCATAAGACTTCAAATATTAAGATAGAAATGGATCAAATTCGGTATAAACCTTCGGTAGAAACAAAGCATTAGGTACATTTTTGAGCCTTAAAAATTATGTTGTTCCCAAATTTTTGGCACCCCTAAAATGCTGGCGTCTTAAGCCCGGGCCTCAAGAGCTTAAGCCTAAATCCAGCACTGAGTGAATAAAATGACTTAGCTCCTTGGGATGGCTGATGGCCGGATCTGGAATTTTCCGAAACATCCATTTTATTCTTAAGTACGAGTATTATTTATTCAAAAGAAACTATATAAAAAATTTAAAATGCAAATAATAAAAAGCATCTTTATTACAGAAATATTTATTTTCATTTGCTAACTTTTGTTTTCATTTTGTTCCTTTTTGTGTGTGTTTTTGATTGCTTGCGATTTATGAAAGAAATACAACCATCAGGATGTAGTTGCCATTTTGATTACTAACGAGCATCTATTAAAAACAGAAATAAAGTGTTTGCATGTTAAACTATCAATCAAAAAGAAAAAAAATGATCAATTGAGTGTATGTGATGAAATGAAAAGAGGAGAATGAGATGATGGGTTTTGAATGCATAGGATGTGTTGGGTATAATCGACCTTCACATTCAGAATACAAAAATAGTTTATCCTTTTTTTGATGTTTGTTTTTGTAAAGAGCTTGCAACTAAAAATGTTCGGAGAAGATACAAAAAACTATTTTCTATCGTAATTGTAGTTTTGATTTCACAGGAAGCTAAAAGGGACATCGAGAAAACACAGTGGATGCTAGAATTCAGGAATACACAACAGCAAAATATATGTCATCGTTGTCATGTAGTCATTCAGTACGGTGCGGTGGTGTCGTGGTAATGCCAGGACGTGAGCTCCATATAATGCCAACACACAGAGGAACAATATGCCAAATGGAGCTGCTGGAATAGTACATACAATGGGGGCAACAAGGAACAACGAAAACGACAGTTTTTCCCAATAAAAAAAATAAATCAAATAAAAAATAGAAAAAATACACATAAATAAATAAATAAACTTGACAAAATGATGCGGTCGGTGGTGCGATGGGCTAGCGCAAAATTTCGCTCTCATGGACTCGCACGTCAAAAATATCGAATTTGTATGTTTGACGCTGCGTTTGCTGGATGGATGATGCCCCACCATGCTTGGCTCTATAGATCCTCGTGCGCTGTGCATGCAATGTCGAACAAAGGATATTCACGGTGTCACGTGTGTACCGTTGTTGTAGAAGGTGTACCTGCGCTACCGGAAGCTACGTTATATTTTCCTTGTTTCAGCCTTGTTTTATGGCTGTTTTGTGAGTTTGTTGGCTGAATAGACAGCTTTGTGTTGTGAAGGGGAATGACGGCAGGAAAGGAGCGGGGACCACCATCTATGTTAAGCCATCCATAAATACACACAAAAAAGTGTGTGTTTGGACGATTAAGACATTTTTTCTGGAGCTGCTGGAACTGGAATATCAGGCAAATCTACAAAATGGAAGAAAAACTCACACAAATTTCAAAGAAGTCATATGGACTTGGAAAAAAGTTTGAACTTTCAAACGTTTATTCAGGAGCTGATTCCTCTCTCTCTGTATGAATAAGGATACAAAGGAATGCTGTTTGAGGAAGAAATTTGCAGTTTATAACGGGTACACGATGGATTCGTACATGTACGACTGTACGTTAAGCAAAAAAAAAAAATAAACGGAATGTTCTCTTTTTTAAGTAAAACAAATTAAAGGGAAGCATTTAGAAACATTGGAATTTCGTGAAACATCGAATCCTAGATTAACACAAATTTTACAATTCGATAAACAGAACTTTGAATTTCGAAATTTTTGCAAATGGCAAGACTAAAAAATTTCAAAATCTAAGTTCAGTTTAAGGCGTTAAAAAAAGCCTTGAAACAATATTTTTTTAAACAGATAGTTTAGGTCCGACAGGATTTCAGGAGCAAAAATTAAAAGCAGGTATGCTGTAAAAGAAAACATTCTTTTGTGAATGAAATCATGAACAATCATTTTTTGCATTAAATTAAAAGATTGCATTTATTGACTTCACTTTGAGGCTGCAATTTTAAATTTTGCAATCACGATTCATTTGAATTAAAAAGATTGCAATAATTTTTTCACCAATAATCATACAATAATTAATTAAATGTAATCATTTAGGATTGCATGCGTTCTTTGGCATTCTTTGCATTTATTTTACAATCTTTGAACTCTTGGATTTTATTTTCATTAATTTCTATTCATTTGCATTTGCATCAGCGGAATTTGTTTAGAAACTGTTAGATATGAAATCTAAAAAAAAAGTTATTTAAGGGCTTAACAAAGTAAGTGCCCAAATAATTTTTTTATATAAAGGATTTTGGGATAAAGAATTTTAAAAACTGAGTTGGAAATTGAATTGGAAATCCATTTTCCAAACGATCAAAAGCAACTTGTTATATGTATCTACACATAATTTTCAAAGAAAACAGGCAAATTTACGAGTTCATTGAATTTGTTGTAGAAAAAATAAAAAATTTACTGGCACGATAGCTCGTGGATGGCCAAGTTACTTACAACTCTCAAACATTTCGGGTATGTGCAGAAATGGATGGGTCCTATATTGGAATGGCTATAAGCTGATAATCTTTTTTGACGATAAATTGGCAGAGGCAGGGAATTGATTTAAGTCGTAACTAGCTCATCGAACATTGCACTGAACTTAAACCCAGAGCAAAAATATGAAAAAAAAATTGAATTTTAGAATTTTGAATCAAGAATTAAAAATATGAAAAATCTTATTCATCTTAGAACATAATTCTCCTTCCATTAAATTTGATTGATTATAAGCAAATGACTTTAAAATAAAATCGTTAATATGAATTTTTTGTCAGGCTTATAATGACATTTTAATATAAGATAAGGCATCATTTGCTTACACGCTAAAAATTTAAACCATGACCAATGTGAAATTCGCAAAAACATATTCGGCTTCAGTTGAACGTTTGCGGTTCACTCCTTCCCCACCATACTCTTCTCCATACTAAGTGTCCAATAAATCTCAGAATAACATTCTTATACGCATACCTATAATATTCGTAAAATTAAAATAAAAAAAAGAAATAATAAAATATATATCAATATCGAAATTTTGCATTAAAAGCTTAAAACATTTCAAGTAAAGATACTTTACAGAATACACACACAAATGAGAAACCCCTTGGGATATACATCTGCATACATATCTCTTTCAATATCCTCTGCCTGATTTATCTGATGAAAAATTTCTACTCAGTGAATAGTATTTTCAATTTCAACGCCCATTGAAAGGTCCTTTATGTATATTTATACTTATATATACATATCTATTTTAATGTATATTAAATCGAAAAATTTTAAAGTAAATGCGTTTTTGTATTTATAATATTTTATGTATTTATTTATTTGTATTGGAGAAAAAATTTTCACTTACATTTTGTTTGAGTTTATTTTATTTATATGTAGATATTTTTTAAAAAGGATTTCTGTTTCTGATGAAAAAAGCTATACAACCTCGAAACGTAAAATTGAATAAATTAAAACCAATTAATTGAGGTTGTTAAGTAAAAATATGAATATTTTACCCCGCTGCGCTCATAGATCATATGTATAGGTATACTTTATGGTATTTTGCCTCGGATGATACGAAATTTTGCTGAAAGTAATAATAATTGAAATCGAAACAATTGGTATTTCATATGAAAACAAGAAAAATATTTAAGGTTTTAATGAGATTTAAAAAAAAAAACTATTCGAATATGCTTTTCTTGGAAGAGCTATATTTACTATTTTATGTGAGTAAAATTACTTATTATTCCAATATTTTACTTATAACTGCGAAAAATTTAATAAGCTTTCAAGACTTTCCCCTTGATAATAATATTTCGCATTTGGGTCTTTTTTGTTGGTTTCTATAAAACTTACCGAAAGAAGTTGCTTATTTTTATCCGTTTTTATATGATTTAATGGAAATTTGCTATCACCGACTAGTTTCAGAAAAGTTCCTAAACAAAAAAAATAATTCCACAAAAGGAGCTTCTTTTAACTACTCACTGGTTCTAGTGGCCCAATTAACAATTTCGCTTCCATATTCCTCCATAGATGCTTTTCGTTTTCATTCAACCTAGGCATATAAGCATTACATAAAACTCCATACAGTGAAAAAGGCGGCCTTTTTTCACTCCTATTGTACCATTATGGAGTTGATTATGAGAGGCTTAAAGAAGTTCTCATTAAAATTAATAAAAAAAACTTGTTGGTAGGTCCAGAAATCGAACCCTCTGAACCAATTGTCTTTCTCGTTACCGCTCCAGCAATCACAGTTTTACAGTTCAATGCATTAAATTGGAATCACTTTTATCTTGAATTGTCTCGTATGAGATATAATGCTTTCATTAATAAGAACAAACTTTATAAAAAAAAAATATTAAATAATAGATTGGTATCACTAAAACAAACACATACCTATTATTAATTAAATAAATAGAGGTATAATTGATTAATAGTTTAATTAATACCAACCTAAAACATAGACAATCAAATAAGAAATATATGTGCCAAACAGAATATAAATATAAAATGGCCAATTATTGCAAGGCATCACCAAATTCACTATACAAGCAATATAAAAACAAAGACTAACATAAGGATTGTATAATAATTTAACGGAATTATTGAAGCGAAAGTATCTTGGTCGTTTCATAAGAGCAATATAGAGAAATTAAAGAACCATTGGTACATCGCTTCTATCAAGCTGATGTAATTTGAAGCAGAAAATATTTAAGGATTCAGAAATGCTCTAATAAGGTATTTAGTTCCTGTGCTGAGGGATAACTGGAGCGCTATAGAAACAAAAAACACTTTAATGTCTGATATGCGAAGCAATTTTGTTTGTTGGGGCTAGTTTCTTTGAAACTTCTATTCTCTTAAAAAAGATTCTTTCGAAAAGAAACTAACAAATTCGGCAAACAAAAAAACAAACACAAAATCCATATATTTTTAATTTACAAATATTCATTTCGGCTGCCTACCTATATGTACATATTTATTCATCACTCAGTTAATTTGATACCCACATCTATTAATGCAACTGACAAATAATATAATTCAAAAAGCGTTGAGACCGGTGTTTGTATAAACAAAATTAATTCGAAAATAACCATCATATATGCAGGTATAGTCTGAATTGAATAAAAAAATAATGTTTCAGCACAAAACTTTAAAATTTACGATATTCTATAAAATGTGGCGATATGTATGATTGTTATAATGGAAGTTTACACGGGGCGTCCCATGAGCCCTCGCAATAAAAATCAGAAGATAAACCATAAAAAATATGCTTTAAAATGCTTATTCATACAAAAAAATAAATGGAATTTTTTTATTCATTGCTTTGTCATGAATAATTCAAAAGTCAATAATACTCTTCTCCTTTCCAGTAAATTTATAAATATGTGTACAAGTTCCTACATATTTTTCGACTGAAAAGTTTAACTATCTTAAGTCAATTTTTAACATTTTTCAGGAGAACAAAAATACTCTCCAAAGAAGCTTCCCAAAAAAATCCTTTTAACATAGACTATGCTCGTAGCTTAGATTAAACTTTTTAAGGTAAAATTTAATGATTTTTTTTTTAAATTTACTAGAAAGGAATATCATATAATTAAACGGCAAACACGAATTTTGTGGTACAATTTACGCGCTCTACAAAAGCCGAAGGCATATAAATTATATATCGTTGGAACGGCTTTTTTGCACAAAAGTGCAGAATGCAAACATTTATTAAATAATTACACCACAAAACCTAAAAAACAATAAAATAAAATTTCGTAATAAGTACGAGCAAGAGTGAGAGCGAGTCCGAGGAATCCTTTGTTTTTATTTGTCGTAACCTAAATGTGGTGTTTCGATTTTTTCCACCCACCAACCAACCAATTTTCCAGCACTGGCTGGAAAGATAACTGGAATGTCTAATGGCTGCGTTCAGTGCTGCAGAAAATAATAATAAGTACCTCATATAATAATAAGTAGCTCATATCACTTTTACATGAGCGGATAGAAGGATCGGATTGAATCCGGATCGAAATTTTGACCTAGGTTTATGACAACGAGCTGGATTGGATCAAGTAATCTGGATTCAATCTGATCTAGGTCTACATGGAGATAAATCCTGATTCAAATCTCCATGTAAACAAGACAGCTTTTATTGACAAATTATGTTATTAGGTCTCGAGTTTCGAGAGCTGGACGTACTAGTTGTTTTAATTTTGTGAATATATGGTAAAATGTGACATAAGATACTTTACCTATTTCCCTGTTTTTAAGAACACAATTCTCAGGCACTAATGGCCAATATTTTCAGTGCGAGGTCGTCCTAGTCTCGGGGTTAAACCTGAGTTAACTTCAGAAATGAATTTCTAAGTTGTTGAAATTCTAAACTAATGAGGGTTTTTTTTCCGGTGTAGTGCCATCTCGGTTTTCACAGTGAAACTAATTGATAGTGCGATTCCATTGTAGTGCCATCTCTATTTTGATGCGAGAAAGGTGTAGATAGGTGATATCCATTGTGTTGCACATCGATGACGCTATATTTCTGACAGCTGAAAGTAAATCCTTAACTGAAAAACTGGTTCTGGAGTTTACTCGGGGTTAATTTATTTTCAAAACTAGATAACTCTGATTTAAACCAAAGCTTAAGCTAGAAAGTTCTAGCTTAAGCTTTGTTTAATGTGAATAAAAAAAAGGTTGCGCTAAATAACTTAAGCTAGAAAATTTCAGCTAAAGCTTAATATTTTTATAACTTTTTAGGCTTTCGCGGTTGTTAATAGACATAATAGATAATTTTTCGGATTAGCCGCGTTATAACGATTATAACGCGGCTAATCCGAAAAATTATCTATTATGTTTAATATTTTTAGTTATTTAGCCAGTTTATATTTCTGAGATCTTAGAGGGCTCAGAGCGCTCAGAAATATAAACAGGATTCCTCTCAAAAATTCCTCACTTTTCCCCTTAAAAACTGAGACTGAAATTTTTTGGATTCGCTTGCTCAATTATTTTTTGTCGCAGTAAATTACATAAGAAGAAAAGAAAAAGAGAGTTGTTTTAACTTCTCTGTGAGGAATAGTGTTTATATTTTATTCTCCTGCTCTGTCAAAAAATGGAGGAAAAATACTGAGCGCTCAAGAAATATAAACTGGCCAATTGTTTGTTTATTCACATGTTTTGTCGTTTTAAGCTATAGCTAAAACCATTATTTTTGGAACCAAACAGCAAAGCAAGTGGATTTGGGATTTTACCAAAACTGTTTTCTTGCTCTCTATGGCAAGTTTTGTTTTCATGTTAAAAGAACATTTCGAGATTTAAGTCAATTTTTTTATATCCAGATCTCGCTCGAGTTTATCTTTTTACACGTATTACAAAAACAACATAGGATCCAGGTTTCTATCGAGGTTTATTTTAGTAACCCAGATACAAGTTTTCGCTCTGACCGGCAGGCGAGTATTTACCATTGTGAATCAACTCAGCAACTTGTAAGCAGTGCACTGCGGTGTTAAGAACAGAGACAGACTTTGCATGAAAAATGAGTTAAGATAGTGAAAAAAAGAGATGGGAATATTTCACAGTTTTGGCACTAACCCACATCGTTTTATTTTCACGAGGTTATTAGAGATAATAAAATGCATTTAAGTGTCGTTTCTTAGAGGAACAGTTCGAACTTGTGTGCTAGCCCATTTAGGACAGGTTGCTCCAATACAACGGTTTTTATATTTTCAAATGTTTTCAAAACTGTCTCTCAGAATTTTTAATAAACTTTGCACCTGTAGGTTATTGATTAGAAAAATGACAACGGAAATAGAGCGTTTAAAGTTTTTTTTGAGAATATTTGGATTATTTTGATAGAATTTTTGCACAAATATAAGAATTATAAAATAATTTTTAATTCGAAAGCTCTACAAACAATTGTTTGTATTTATAAGAAAAATATTTGTTAAGTAGGTACCTTTGATAGTTGTAAATTCTTATCCATTAACATTAAAATTGCACCCATGCCATATATCTTCGATTCCCAGCCATTACGGCCTTGAATGCACTACAACTAAAGACAACAAGAACTAGTCAAAGCATTCTAGTTAGGGGTCCAAGAATCTTGGTATTTTTTTAAGCTTTGACAGTAATATTCTAGCTTAAGCTATTTTTAACTACACAAATTGGAGCTTGAGCTGAAAAATCAAGCTTAAGCTACATGAATTTAGCCTTGGCTATTTTGAAATAACTATTACTAGAACACATTTTTTGTTTGCTAGCTTAAGCTTGTTTTAATTCACACAAAATCTAGCTTTAACTTAAAAATGCTAGTTTCAGCTATAGCTTTTTTTTATTCACAAGACCCATTGACCTCACTTGAACATCATATTCGATAATATACCACCTACCATACAAAAAAAAATGTTTTACTCCAGCACCCAGCACTTAAATTAGGTATTGTTGCTCCACTCAAAAGTTTTTAAAATTGATAATTAATTCTTCTATTTTAAGTTAAGATAAACATCTTGTATTTAAGCATTGCCAGATCGTTCGATACTTATCTAATTTCTCTCCCTTTTGGATTTTGGGGTGATAACTACAATAAAACGTCGATTTTGTTACTCCACTTTTGCACACTCAGTTTCAAATCATGATTTTTTTACTTATCCAAGCATCACTATGCACGACTAAGTTTGAGTGTTAGAACAAAAAAGTCTTCAAGAAATTTTCTTAAAATTGTCTCCACCGAAAAATAAAATAAAATCTTAAAGCCATTAAAAGTACCGGATGGTGGTTGAATTTCACTGAGAAAACGAAAGGACAAAAGAATCTTACTTTTTCAAGTAACTCGTTTAGAGGTGACCCCACTTCTGACACGATTTTTTTGGTTAATCCATAACCAGTCATTATTTAAGTTTATTTAAATTGTCCTACACTCATTTTAACGAATTTAAAACTCGTTTTTCGGTTTGGTTTCCTCTTATTTTACTCCTAATTTTTTGCTCTTTTTGTTTTTATATGCATATCTGTCTTCATTTTAATTCCTCTACCCCAACAACTTCTCTCACAATTTGAATCCTAACTACGGAAGGGCTTGTAATTAAGTGCGCAACGTGCACATTAAAGCACTTGGCTTAATTTATTTCTGCTCCACATTAATTTCAATGTGGTTTCCATGCTATAAAATTACATGCAGCTCCAGAACATGACGAAATATTGTACCGCTATACCAATACTCAAAAAATATACAATATAAAATTTTGTGTGCGTCTCTGTGTAGTTTTGAATATTTACGACCTCAGAATTTTTGTTGTTGTGTCTTCTTCTTAATTCAAAACAACTTTTTTAAACAGGACTGGGAGATAAACTTACACATACATGCATTAGTTTTTTGGATGAATTAACAGCAATTATTATTATCGCATGAAAGAATAATTTTGTATTTGGATTTGGTTTAGCACCCGCTTAATTGTCATTGCTTTTTTTGTGAAATGTTTTAATTTTGTTTTTTTTTGTTTAAACTCGATTCATTTGGGAAATAAACTTTAACCACCGTATTTTATCAGAGGTTTTTAATTCAAATATAGATAACAAAAAATAAATAAGAAAGAAGTGAAGCTTGTCAAGTCCACACCTAATTACTAATGAAAATGACAATCTTGTTAGAAAATTTACCATAAGCTGAAATTAAATATTTTTGGTTTCATTGCAATATTTGCAATATCTTTTTGTGTTTTATATTGAAAGAAAAGATTTTGTATTCTTTCCAAAGAAACAAAGAAAATTGAATCAATCATTTTTTTCTTTCGCCAAATTTCTTATTATGGACATACATAGTTTATCTTTAATAAATCTGCATTATTGCTAAGAAATCTATGCAAATATTCTTGCATGTCAAAATTAATTGAGTTTTGTATTCTTGGTTTACAGTTTCATGCAAAAAAAAACCAATTTGCAATTGTTTTGCATGCGAAAAAAAGGGTGGTGAATAAAATATTTTTTTTGATGGTCGGTCTGGTGACCTGTCGCTAAGTAAGGATTAAAAAACTTATATTTTGACTTGACACAGTAACTCTCTGAACAGAACGGGAGACGGGGCTGAAATTGTTGTCAAAAATGCTGCAGACTTGAAGCTGTTCAACAAATGTTTGCATCCATTGACATTTATTGCAGCTCCGTTTACCATTTTGTTCAGGCAGTAAAAAATCTTTCAATCTTATGATATCCGTTGTGCTGAACGGACGTGTCAGTAGTCGCAGGACAGCCACAGCCGTCGGACAAGGCAGACGCAGTTGGAGGACCCCAGGCAGCTTCATTGGCGACTAGGATGGATGTCCTATGGCAAAAATAAATAAAACAAAACAAAGCAGAAAAGAAAACAGCAAAGTGAAATGAAACAAAATAACATAAAATAAAATAAAATAAAATAAAATAAAATAAAATAAAATAAAATAAAATAAAATAAAATAAAATAAAATAAAATAAAATAAAATAAAATAAAATAAAATAAAATAAAATAAAATAAAATAAAATAAAATAAAATAAAATAAAATAAAATAAAATAAAATAAAATAAAATAAAATAAAATAAAATAAAATAAAATAAATAAAATAAAATAAAATAAAATAAAATAAAATAAAATAAAATAAAATAAAATAAAATAAAATAAAATAAAATAAAATAAAATAAAATAAATAAAATAAAATAAAATAAAATAAAATAAAATAAAATAAAATAAAATAAAATAAAATAAAATAAAATAAAATAAAATAAAATAAAGTAAAGTAAAATAAAATAAAATAAAATAAAATAAAATAAAATAAAATAAAATAAAATAAAATAAAATAAAATAAAATAAAATAAAATAAAATAAAATAAAATAAAATAAAATAAAATAAAATAAAATAAAATAAAATAAAATAAAATAAAATAAAATAAAATAAAATAAAATAAAATAAAATAAAATGTAATGTAATGTAAAATAAAATAAAATAAAATAATATAAAAATAAAATAAAATAAAATAAAATAAAATAAAATAAAAAAAAATAAAATAAAATAAAATAAAATAAAATAAAATAAAATAAAATAAAATAAAATTAAATAAAATTAAATAAAATTAAATAAAATTAAATAAAATTAAATAAAATTAAATAAAATAAAATAAAATAAAATAAAATAAAATAAAATAAAATAAAATAAAATAAAAAAAAATTAAATAAAATAAAATAAAGTAAAGTAAAGTAAAGTAAAGTAAAGTAAAGTAAAGTAAAGTAAAGTAAAGTAAAGTAAAGTAAAGTAAAGTAAAGTAAAGTAAAGTAAAGTAAAGTAAAGTAAAGTAAAGTAAAGTAAAGTAAAGTAAAGTAAAGTAAAGTAAAGTAAAGTAAAGTAAAGTAAAGTAAAGTAAAGTAAAGTAAAGTAAAGTAAAGTAAAGTAAAGTAAAGTAAAGTAAAGTAAAGTAAAGTAAAGTAAAGTAAAGTAAAGTAAAGTAAAGTAAAGTAAAGTAAAGTAAAGTAAAGTAAAGTAAAGTAAAGTAAAGTAAAGTAAAGTAAAGTAAAGTAAAGTAAAGTAAAGTAAAGTAAAGTAAAGTAAAGTAAAGTAAAGTAAAGTAAAGTAAAGTAAAGTAAAGTAAAGTAAGTGAAGTAAAGTAAAGTGAAGTTAAATAAAATAAAATCTAAAACTACAAAAAAAAATAAAATTATATGAAGTGAAGTGAAGTGAGGTGATGATGAAGTGAAATAAAATGAAATAAAATAAAATAAAATAAAATAAAATAAATCGGAGTGGAGTGAAATGAAGTAAAATAAATATAAAAAAGCGAGGTGGAATAAAATAAAATAAATCTACATAAAGTGAAATGAGATAAATCAAATTAAATGAGTTGAAGTGAGTAGGTTAAGTGGAGTAAAATGATTAGATGGGTTAGATTGAGTTAAGTTAAAAAAGTTTGCATTAAATTACGCAGAAAAAGTAAGAGGTACATAAAATTGTGCAGAAAAAAAAACAAGAGGCGCATAAAATTTTACAGTCAAAAGAAAAAGAAAAGCACATAATATTTTGCAGACCAAAACAAAAGAAGGGGCATACAATTGTGCAGTCAAAAAGAAAAAGTAAAGCGTATTAAATTATGCAGAAGAAAAAAGGATTAAACTGTGCAGATAAGAAAAGAAAGTCACATTAAATTATGCACGCAAAAAAAGAAAAGCGCTTTAAAGTGTGCAGACAATGAAAGAAAAGCGCATTAAATTGTGTAGAAAAGAAAAGGAAACATTTTGTAAAAAAATAGAAAAAAAATGTATATTGAAAGAAAAAAATAAAACTAACAAAAAAAATGGTTAAAAAATATAAAAGAAAAGGTATAGAGAATCATAAATTAATAAATTAACTGAAAAATGGGTTGAATTATGTAGTCAAAATAGAAGAGAAAAAGTGTATTAAAAGAAAAACATAAATCAATAAATAAATAGTTAAATACAAAAAAATGAGAACAAAGGAAGGGATGTGGTGACCTCTCGCTGCCAGTAAAGATTTGAATAAATAGGTGGCTTTGAATATTATTCAATTATGCACAGAATAGGTGGAAAATCGTTTTGAAAATTGTCATGTTTTTTTGCGTGGGAACTGTAAACTAGGCTTAAGCAGCTATTATTTCCATAAAATTAGAGTTTTGCGATTGTGCTAAGCACTTAGGGTGTTTCGGAAATTGAAGGTCAATGTATGCAATATAAGTTGAATAATTCTAGGTTATGGATATAATTTCTTATTTATTTAAAGTTTATTCACCATTGAAGTACATCACGGTTTCTAAGCACGTAAGCAAGTACTTTTCCAAGTAAACTGTTCAATTGATTTTAGTAAAAAAAAAATTGTCAATGTAGTATCTTATTCTACTTTTGAAGTGGATACTCGGTTGTCGGTAGAAAGCGAAAGTAATTAATTTTATTTTACTTTTGTTTAATTTTTCCCGTTGAAATCCTGTTTATTCCGAACTAAACTATTGAACTATTGAACCTTCACTTTTTACATTGCTAAGAGAGAAATTTAACAATGCTGAGAGAAATTGCATGCGTTTGTGTAAAAGTATTAGTAATTTAACTTTACAGCCGCTATTTGTGTAGCTCTTTATATGCTACTTTTTGACATTTCAATAGTGTCATGCAAAACTATTTTGAACATGATTTTAAAGAAGCTTTACAATGCTTCTATTATGTACTCATATCAATAGTTAGCTTGTTTGAAGAACGTTTAAAATACGTTGAACGTTACTAAAGAGCATATTTGCAAATCCTAGGGTGCTATTAAACTTATTGCGCTAAACGTGTACTATAACTTCGATTATAGAAAAAATTGTTTTAATAAAATACTACGGAGCTGTAAAATAACCTCTTTCAGAGCTGGAGTGTTGGATTTTATTACTAACAAGCTGTTAAAGAACAGCTTTGCTTCTATTGGCTCCAACGATGTTTCTTAGGCAGTGAATAATGAAAGATGTAATTTCTTGATGAGTTTTGAGAGAAGTAAAACATTTTTATAGCTTTGCTCAAAAGGGGGTTTTAAGCTGGCCGTAGGTGTTTGTGTTTTTTAGTGACTCGGTTCAGTTTACTTCAAGTCGTATTATAAGCCCGTGCATAAAAAGCAAATCTAGTTGCAAATCGAGTCGGCCAACTCAATAAGTTTTCCATAGCAGTAAGGAAACTGAGATTTTCTGGCTCGTCTTCAACTGAATTTGATAGTTGATAACTAAATAGAAAAGGAACAAGGTATATTTTGACAGAAAAAGAATATTACGATCCAAATGTCACCCAATTGCTCTAAAATAAAAAAAATTATAAAACTGTTTCCTAGCAGCCATATCATAGCCCAGTCAATTTGTGTTGAAAAAGGCTCTTACAGAGCAAATTATGGGGTTGTTTTGATTTGCCTCTTTTTTTATGTTTTCGGGGGTGCTAAATCCGAATCTGAGGTTTGCGACCAAAATTTCGTGACGCAACATGCAAAAAATGATGCAAAAATGCATTTTCCGGGAGTTTTTCACTTATGGCTCGAAAAATACCAGTTATTAGCAAACTACGTCAAAGTACCATTGAAAGTGTAAACAATTTCCAATAAATCTCTTTTAGAGGTTTTTTTCAGCGAAAATCCATTTGGACTCAAGCGCTAGTTGAAAATTGACGTATTTTTACTGTTTTCGAAAATCCACTCCAAAGCATTAAGTAAATACTTTATATGATTTTTTTAATTTCTTTTAATGACTTGAAACAAGATATACTTTTCTGGTGGTATTTGATGCGCTGAGTTTGAATCTGGTCTATAAAGGGTTTTTCAACAGGAACGCTACAAAAGTAGAGCGACAGGGACAGCAAACGAAGCCATATTTCTTGCCGCTCTTTTGACATTTCTCTTCAGTAAGGTTTGTCATTTCATGATGGAAAGATATACGAGCCAACAGCGAATCGAAATTATTAAAATTTACTACCGAAATTCGGAGTCAGTGGCCTCAACGTAAAGAGCGCTACGTCCAATTTATGGTCGTCATATTCGTCCTAGCAGATCAATAATTGAGCGTCTAGTGGAAAAATTTGAATCCACAGGCACAGTACAAAATGTTCCCGTGCCAGTGAGACAAAGAAGTGCCCGTAGTGTCGAGAATATTGCTGCCGTTGAGGCTTCAGTTGCAGAAAGCCCAAATGTGTCTCTCACACGTCGTTCTCAAGAGTTGGACATCTCTGTGATGCCATTGTGGCGAATTTTGCGAAAAAATCTTGGCCTACATCCTTTAAAGATTGTATTGACGCAAGCACTGAAGCCACTTGACCACCAGAAGCGTCGTATGTTCGTGAATTGGGCTGAGCAACAACTTGAAAATGATTCGGATTTTCATTGAAAAATCATCTTCAGCGATGAGGCTCACATCTGGCTGAATGGCTTCGTCAATAAACAAAATATGCGGTATTGGTCAGGCAACAATCCACACGTACTCCATGAGTCATCATTGCATCCCGAGAAAATTACGGTTTGGTGTGGTTTATGGGCCGGCGGTGTCATTGGGCCGTACTTCTTCCGTGATGATCAAGACCGGCACGTTACTGTGAAAGGGGATCGCTACCGTTCAATGATAACCGAATATTTTTAGTCCCAATTGGATGATATGGACTTAGAGGAAATGGTCCAGTCGCTTGACCACCTCGGTCGTGCGATTTGACGCCGTTAGACTATTTCCTGTGAGGCTACGTCAAGTCTATGGTCTATGCCAACAAGCCAGCGACGATTGACGAACTTCGTACGAATATCGAACGTGAAATTGCAGCAGTATCGGCCGATTAATGCTTGAAAACCGTCCAAAATTGGGTTCAGCGTCTGGACTTCTGCAAGCGTGCCCGTGGTAGCCATGCAAAAGAAATCGAGTTACATACATAATTGCATCAAACGTTCTTTCACAGGAATAAAGAATTTCATTGATATTCAAAACCGTTTTTGTTTTATTTAAAAAAAATTTTGTAGCGCTCTTATTGAAAAACCCGATATTTGTTGTCGAGGTATTTTTTTTTGTCGAAAGAATGTTTATAGTCATTCTAAAGCATGAACTTTTTACTTCATTATTCTTTTTGAATTTTTCACGCTTGAGTCCAAATGGATTGTCACAAAAAAAAACCTTAAACAGATTTATTGGAAATTGTATACACTTTCAATGGTACTTTGATGTTATTTTCGAATAACTGGTAGCTTTCGAGCCATTAGTGAAAAACTCGCAGAAAATGGATTTTGCCTCATTTTTTGCGTTTTTCTTTATGTTGCGTCACGAAATTTTAGTCGCCAACCTCAGATTTGGATTCCGCACATAACATAAAAGAGGGGCAAAATCAAAACTACCCCACAATTTACATAGTAAAAATACCATATGACTGGACTATTAAGGGTTTTTAAGATAATAGAAAATATAAAACTATCAACATTAAGGAAAAAAAAGAATAACTGCATCTGTTGTACTTAAACATTGGATGCAGAATGTTGTAAGAATTAATTTTATAGGCACCCGTTTGGACCTATTCAATGAAAATCTTGTTTCGATGCGTGATGAACAAAAAGAGATGTTTCATCAAGATGTCAGATTTCTAGCAGTAGAAACTAGACACTAAAGCTGGTATTCTCTAGTTTTTAAAAAAAAGAAGATTCAGCGTCGTACAAAAGTAAAAAAAGTCAATTTTTAAGAAAACCGCTCCAAAGGTTTTAATTTTTTGTGCATATATTCATATTTCTTGGAGTACAAAATTACATACTTCTTTTTGAGTTCCAATCTATTTCACTAGTTGCTTATACAATTTAAAAAACGAACATCAACAAATATTTACAATCTTACGAAAAGAGACTAAAAAAGTTACAATTGAAGCATAAAAACCTTCATAACGGGCCTTTTTCCGTCGGCTAATAAGAGGACCAGTAAAATCCGTTAACGAAGATGATAATAGAAGACAGAATTGCTTATTTTAAAGTTTGATTTACACTCTGCAATATAAATTTAGTACGATTTTACTAGCGATATTGAAATATACCCCTACTATCAAATGTACCCGCCTCTCCCCTTTACAGGGTGTCCTAAAATTCATGGATAAATGCCTAAAATAAAAATAAGAATGCCTTTCGGGCAATACGCGTATGAAAATAGCAATTTGGTTTTATTTCAATTGTCTTCTAATAAACATCGTCTTTCATCTAAACTTAACATCAATGACGTTAGGACAAAGGATATCTTAAAAATATTCAATAAGACGTGTGTTTCATGGAGAAAAATGATTTTATTAGAAAGTTGATCTGCAGTATAGTTATTATTTCAACTATACCCACCAACCCACCCACCCTGCACATGAGCATGCACAGTATACAAATTTGGAATTGTCGAACTAGATATTTTTTAAATTTTTTTTGTCATAATTTCATTATTCTCGCTTTTGAACAAACATATTTCTGTGTTTTTATCAAATTTCAATCGCTTTATTTACCTTATTTTTGAAAAAAAATAAGCATCCTTCACATGAGAGCTAATCAGTATGTGCTACGAAACGCATAATTTCATTCAATTATTCTAATTCTATTTTAAGGCATACATATGTATAGCTTGAGTCAAGTTGAGTAATCTTGGATGATGACAATTTCCAAAACAAAAAGTTTTCTCAGAAAATATTTTTTTTCTCAGGGAAGAGAAAAAATTTAATTCCATTTTTTAATGAAACTTTGCTCAAAACATTGCCTAGATTCCCACCCAATTGTTCTGTTCCCACAGGATTTGTAAAGAATTCCCAAACAAAAAAATGTCATGATAAGAAAAATTCCCAATAAATATTTTTTCCACGCAACGCTCTCCAACAAAATTAACAACAAAAAAAAACTGTATCTAATTAAAAGTTTTCTTTTATTGACAAACTTGAATTTTTTTTAATTATTTATTCATCCATAAGTTAAAGCGAACAAAATAAAAACACAAAAAAATTGTTTTACCAATAAAAGTCCTTCTATGGCTTTAACACCAAAATTTAATATTATTTAAATATAAAATTAAATTTCTCCATGTACAAGAGAACACAATTAAAAACAAACCGAAACAATAAATTTAAAATTTTCTAGTAAAACAGTATTTTAATTGTTTTTCTTTTTTCTTTTACGTCCTGTTGTGTACCTTTGAAGTGTCACCCGTGATGTGACAATATATTGTTCTCAATATATTTATTTCAAATGCATTAAACAGATAGCTATGTATAATAGGGGTGTCAGAATTTTTTTTCAAAATGGGTATTGTGAATCTTGTAAAGGATTTAAATAGTAATTTTTGTTCTGAGACATTTTCAAAAATTGAATTTTTGGGAGCCCGATCGATATTGCTTTTGTAACCTGCTGATAAGAAAATAGAATAAAAAACTGCTCCTTAAAATGTCATAAAATAACTTTTTACCTTAAATCTCTATGAAAGCCCCCAAAAAATCTATTGATTTTCTAGCCGCTTTCGATTATTTTTTCTTAATGGATTGCTCGAATTGGCCCAATAATATTATACAGCGAACTTAAATTGATATACAGTCAATGCAGATGAAAAAAATAATAAAAAATAAAAAATAATAAGTAATTAGGACCACATATCGACGCAAATTAAAATGGTTTTTCTGGTCAGTTTTTCGAATTTTGGTTTTTTTCAGGGTTGGTTTTCTGTATGTGTCGAAATTCGGATTACATAATTCTGTTTTCTAAAATTCTGTATTAAAATTCTGTAAATCCAAAATTCTATATAACTGACAAAATTCTGTTTTCAAAATTCTGTAAATCTATAATTCAGTATTCCAAAATTCTGTAATTGATAAAAGAAAAATAGTTTTGACACAATGCTAAAAAAACTAAAAAATACTTTATTTATCAAAATAAAAGTTTGTCGACTTTGACTCGCTCTACAAGGAAAATTATTCATCCAAATGAAATAATTTGTTCGATTACTAGAGTTCCAAACATTTGTTAATTTACTTTTGCAATAACTGGCCACTGGCCGAAGGACATGGGCATCTTAGAAAATTTTAAAAATAAAGTTTAATAAAACTTATACACTTCATATTTTGAATGTTGTTCTTTTTTTGCTTTGAACTCATAATCAATACTTTATTTTTACATGTTTTTAGATTTTGGTTTTTTTCAAGCAATTTAACTATGAACCCATTCAAGCGGAAAGTTGATATCTAAGAAAAGCATCCAACATTCAGACATAAAAATTATTCTTATTGAATTGTGATACTTGCAGAAAGTATGCCATCTTATTGGTCAGAAAAGAAATTGGTCAGCCATAGAAAATTGTTAATCAATGTTTGGTCAACGTTTGTCAAGATCACCCCCCCAAAAATGTCTACCATCTGACTAGTTTCTAAGGGTTGTTTTTTCTGGCAATACTTTTTTCGAAGTTGGTTTTTTTGACAGCTGTCACTTGATTTATGCTGCTCACTATGGTTTGCCATTTCATAATGAATATACTTACTTCTGAACAACGTTTGCAAATTGTGCAAATTTATTACCAAAATAATGGTTCGGTTCGCGCGACGCATCGCGAAACAATCAATTTATTGAAGAAAACTTTTGGTAAGCGCATTATCATGCCTGTGGCGCGGTGGACTTGGCCTTCATGATCGTGCGATTTAACACCGCTGGACTATTTTTTGTGAGGTTATGTGAAGTCGCTTATCTACGCAGATAAGCTCGAGACGATTGACGCCTTGGAAAAGAATATTCGATGCGTTAGTGCTGATATACTGCAACATTTCAATTACTGCAAAAAGTGGTCGAAAATTGGGCCTCTCGGCTGGAATTTATTCGAGTCAGCCGCCAAGACCACTTGCTCGAAATCATTTATAAAACATAATGGCAAACCGTTATCCTTATAATAAAGCTAAATTCTTGAACATAATATTAAATAATTTGCATTTTATTTGTTCCTGAAAACCAAACGTCTTAAAAAACGCCCTTTATGATAAGTTTTTGTATGTGGGGGTTTTTGTAATTGAGGCTTGTGCTCCTGGCGGCTGCTAATAGGGGCGCTAAATCCATGTGCCTTCAAACTAAATTGAGGATTGCGAAAACATATCGAGTTCAAATACTATAATAATTTGTATTCTCTCTATTACAAGCAAACTAACCGGAGGGCGGGTGGCCCCGGGAATTTCGTAGACCCGGCGCTGATTGCTCACGGATAGAATTTTTTTTAACTATTTTTTTTAAATTTTTCTCAAGGTCATTGATAACATTTTTGGCATCTTATTGGGGTAATTAAAAAACAAAACAAGTAGACATATCATGTTATTGTTCAGCAATACGTTGAAATAGGTCAGCTTGGTTCTATAGTTGGTCAGCTATAGATTTTCGGAATGAAATTTTAAAGTCGTTTCAAGTTCAATTGTTAACCGTAAAAAAAATTGGTGGCGCAACAGCTCGTGGAGAACCAGGCCCTAATGACTTACAACTCTCAACCATTCCTGTGTCCGTGTTATTGGCAGGAATGGAATGCCGAGTCCGAATGGCCAGATGAGAAGCACTTATTCATGATAAGCATACTCTTGGAGAATTTGTCAGTTTCTCGCAAGAGGCAGTTCTTCGGGAAAATCATTTCTGTTTTTAGGTGACAGCGGCTGGGAATTGTAAACCACTAGCAGACAAAAATCTATTTATTCTATAAATCACCGATAATAGAAGCCCAAATTTTTGTATTGACTCTGTCCAGGGAAATCCATCGAACACACAATACAATGAGCCATCACGGATATTTAACTTTTTCTTTGACTACTTTTTTCCTTCACTGTTTGACTTAAAATGTAGGTAAAGGTGGATATATAGGTACATTTTTTTAAAAATATTGTATTTTAAAATAATCTGAGGAGCACAAAAATGAAAAAGCCAGGAGTGGGCGGAGAAAAAATATAACTGGAAAAAAATAACTTAATCCTAAGAAATTCAATAAGTGAAATTATCTCTCAACATAAACCTCTTGAATGATAAAAATCCTACTTTTAAAGTTGGTTTCCAAAATGTGCTTATAAAATAGAAATTCCATAAAATGAATTCTTCGTGTAGGTATATATGTAGGTAGGAAGATACATATATACAAGGTAATAAAACAGACTTTCAAATTCACCCTATAGAAAGAGAAGCCATTTTTTTCCCTTTCGAGTTAAAATACTTAATAAACTCCCAGCTCTAAACGGATGATAAGGTTTTTTTGGGTGTTGTTTCATCATAATATATCTACATATTAAAATCCCAACATAAACTTACATATTTGACTAAGAACCCATCCTACATATATTAAATACAAGTTCGTTTCATCAAAAATTCTTCATCGCTGTTGTCGGTGCCGGCATCGGCATCGTCGTCGCAGTTCACGATTGTCCTTTTATGGAATGTGTCCAACATCATACCTATGAAAACTATTCACTATTTTGAAATTTGATCTTCACAAACAATAATAAAGCAACAAAAAGCTAAATATTCAACGAGTTTTTTTATTTAGGGGTTGATCCTAAATCTATACGCCTAATGGTATATGTAGATATGTATTTGTAGTTATTTTTTGTCTCAACTGTTTTTCACTTAACAATGTTAAACGGATTTGCATTAAATGCCAAAATAGCAGCAGTTGGTATATTTCCGACGCGCCGTTTTCAGAAACCACTAAAATCTGATTCCGATCAGAGAACATATTATCCACCTCCTTATTCTATACATTCATCGTACACCCTCCGTCCATAAGTACTTATTTACTTTAAATAAATTGAATTTGCTTCAAATAGCTTGTTGGTAATCCCCAAAAAACTTTCTCCAAAGAAAGCTATTGGGTGCCGTAGGATATCCAAAGGATCAAGGGTAGAAACGATGAAGGAGAGAAAGGGAAAGACCGACCAAGACGACCCTTTTACCCTAAACGCTGACACGCACATCCTTTTTATAAAGCACAAAGGCCAATGGTATAGTGTTTCAAAGTGTATGTGTGTATGACGTCCTCTTATCGAGCACGAATTTATGTGCTGTCGAGTTAGCAACATTCACCACTTACCCGAATTCTCCTTCGTCCCCCTTCCCCACAAAAGAATACTGGATACTTATACATCAGCCATTTTGCCCCAGTGGTTGTATTTGCACATATTAAACATTGAAATACCCGTCATCGAAGTAGTTTTAGTTGCCTATAGTGCTTTTCGAAAACGACGACATGGATAAGCTTTAAATTGTGTCTTGTTTTCCATTCCGATAACTCTTTCCTATCCCTACATATCGCTTCTCATATCCCCATCAATCCACTGTATCAGAGGAACCAGAGGCTAGGGTCCTGACACACTCATTAAACTCCATATTGAATAAATATTTTTTTATTTAGTTTATTCTTTCTTTCTTTTCGATATATTTTGAAGCCTAAAAGTGTAATCCCTTGGAATATAGTTGGGTTTTGGGAATTTATCGGAACATAATCTTTGAAGGGATAACGTCCAATTACTACCTTATGTTTGTATTTTGAAACTTTATATATAATTAAGGTCGCTATTTAAGGACTTAAGGGGCGGTTAATTAGTTCTCTTTGGGTAATGCTCGTATACTACCTATATCCTTATACGACATCAGGAAAGGGTTTAAGCTTAGGAGGCATAAATGTATAAGTTTTTATATTAATGAGAAATAAAGTTGTACGAATAAAATGCATGACTAAGTAACACGTTCTTGCCAGTTCAGTTCAAATGTCTTAAAATTTATAAGATCTGATAAAAAGGGCAAACACAAGGGCATTGAGGCGAGTGCTTCCACCCCCCCCCCCCCGGGTAAAAATATGTCTCCTATTCAATTAGCTGAAAAATAACTTCTTATACTCTAGAAAATTATTCGAGATATTGAATTTTTCTTTCATTAGTGTCTTGTCTCAACAAAATACATTTCAAACTAAATTCGTATGTAGCTAGTTTTGTTTTCAAGAAAGAAAGAAAACTTTAATTTACCGTCTCAAAACTAGATTTCATTATTAACACTGTCGTTTTTTTTGCTGTTTCGAGTCAGGGCCAGTTTTGACATCTTTGGTATGTTTACCTACTATCTCGATTTTTTTACAAAGAACCAATACCGCCATACTAGCATTTCTTGATCTGGCAAATAACTTTAGAAAGAAAATTATTTACTTGTAGAAACACTAAAGTAAGAGATATAAACTGAAAAGCGCGTTTATCTCGAAATGCAAAAAAGTTACATACGTTTTTTCTTCTTAACAAGGCCAAATAGTGCTTAAGGTTATAAGTAGAAATTTTTCATATTTTTATCTCTACAAAAACCTTAGAGTATTATAAATCGAACTACATTAAAGAAAACTACTAGTTCTGTTAAAAAAATATGACACGCAAATAGAATTTCTATAACTACTCACTCACCTACTTGATAATTTCAAAAGGTGATATTCTCATCTACGGGGGTAGTTTCAGGTAATCGTTCTTTTACTACATCGTTCTGTGAAATTTTTCAAAAAATTTTAAAACCGCTTTGACTTCTTGACTGATTGTCGACTCTCAGTATTATAAAATGTTGATATTGATATCACCATCTGTATGTTAAATTCAAAAACAAATGTTGGCCCCCCATTATCAAAACTCTGCGTACGCCCTTGCATGATAGAAACAATATTTTAACCTACATATGTGTATAATTGGTGATATACCTACAACTTATAAGAACTACAAATTTAAATTGCAACAACTTTTTGTCCTTGGCATAAGTAGGTACAAGTTCATGCGACACGTTGGTGTATTTTATTTTATACTCAAACAACAACATAATTGTATTTTGCAAGCACATTTTTGAGACACAAAAAACTGAAAAACAACAACAATACGGTACTGATGGCCCTGGTCCTGGCCCGGGTTCGGCCTGACATGCATATTATCCACCTCTTTAAACCTACATCTATCCACGAGAGTAAATCCTTTAATTGCCTCATGAAGCAATTTTAATGTCCTTCCTCTCACTCACACTTCAATGATCAGGGGTGATTTTTTGCTTTATTTATTTAATTTTTTTTTTCTGGGCCTCGTCCTTGTGAAGGATTTTTTCCTTTTTTCTGTGAACTGAATACGCAGTTGTGTTTGTTTCTGTATTTATATTCATTATTACTTCATTATGGCAACAGAATGTATAGATATACATACATACTTACATATTTTGTTTACGTAAAATATCTCATTGTGAATAAATCATTGTCCTTGATGGTATTAACTTGAACATGCGGAAATGCTATGTCCCTTAAGTTATAGCAGAACAAAAAGTCAGAAGGATAAAAGGTGGCATATTTTTAGGTGATAATTAAGCATTCACCGCAAAAATTAAGTGCTCAGACAGTTTTTTGAAAACAAACGAACCTAAAATCTAAGGTACAAAGTACAAACATTTAATTTTGATAGATTTAATTAAAAAAAAAGGAATTAAAAAAATATGTTTTTATACCTAAAGGGAGAACGAGGTAGGGTGTTAAATAAATAAAACTATTAATATATGCTTTGAAAACGGTGAAGATCTAGGATAGGAGATGCCATATTCACATTTAGGTATTTTATGTATTGCAATGGGAGTGAAAAATTTATTTAATAAGAAAAAGCATTCTACGTTCGTGAAGTAGGGCTAAAGATGGTATACGAAATGTTCTGAAGTATGCATACTTTTCTGATTTCTTAAAATGTTTTAGTTATTCTCAAGCTACGGCAACTCTGACCTCCTTCCGAAAATAGAGATGGATTGGAATGATAACAAAATTAGAAAAAGTACTCATACCAACTCCACTTTGGAGAATACAACCGCATCATGGACATTCATTTGATTTCATCTTCTTACAAGTTTATCTACATAAAATGTATATTAAGGTGATTCGAAAAAAAAAATTACTTTTGAAAATTCGCCTAGACCGGGTTGAATAAAATAACAAATAAAGCGTAAAGGTCCAAGCGTTGATAAACTATCAAAACCAAACTTACGAGTATTTTTAAATGTTTTAGTTAAAAATCTAATATTTTGTCATAAATTTTAAAAATTGCATTCTTTTCAAGTCTCAATCTGAAACACAATGCTTACAACAAAAAATACTTTTAAAAATACACTGAAAATCTGCCCAAATTTGAAGACTTTTAGGGTTGGCCACGCTACCAAACCAAACGACACTTTTGTAAGTATCGTCTCGGTATCGTCAAAATCGAAAAATTTCAGCATCGTCTCGGTATCGGTCTCGTATAATTCAGTCTCGTTTGGTCTCGTGTAACAAAGTCTCGTCTCGTTTGATTTCAGTCCGGTCTGAGTCATAAACCAAAAAAAAATGCATGACTTGGTTACATGGTTAATCTAGTAGTCTCGTCTTGGTGTTTTTAAGAATTAAGACAAAAATCATTATTATTAAAGACAATTTTTAATTTTTTTGTTGACTTAACAATTTCTCAAAGGCTTGTTTCACAATGTCTAAGTAATGTTCCAGCTTGGAATTCGACACACAAATTTTGACGCAGGGTCATAAGTTCACAGGAAAACAATGCATACAAATATTTTATGGATTTCACTTTAGTCACTTTCTCACTAAAAAGAACCAAGTCTGATAATTTCATCCAAATCGTTGGTTTCAGATAAAATCCAGCATAAGTTAAATGGGCGTGGCAATGGGCCAGTTGTTGTAGTTAAAATTATTGCCTAAACCTTCTCCCTGCTAAAGAGAAAAGTAATGAAAATGTCCTCTAAATCATTTGAGCTTTTTCCGAGAAACCAATCACAAAAATTGTTTGTTTTTAATAAATTAATAGTAATATTTCAAAAATCTATATTTTCTGCCGATACCAAATGATACTATCGAGAGTATCGGTAAATTTCCGTTCAAAAAATACGGTATCGTTTGGTATCGTCTTGGTATGGCTTCGTAAATGGTATCGTCTCGGTATCACTTCGATTTCCGATACCGAGACTTTTCTCTCAGAAAAAAAAACACAACATCCTTGAAGGTAAAAAAACACTGTTCAGTCCGTTTGTTTGATAATGACTTGTTGCCAAATTCTTCTCGAACATGGTTTAAGTTTTGTGAATGAAGATCTCAAAGAAATTCAATGTTCGCCTCTCCAAAATGGGCTTGTAATAAATCTTAAAAAGTCAGCTTAACTTGTGAATTATAAAAAAAACTATCGACCTTTCGTATTTCGCAGTCAAGTATACATTGATAGAACCAGAAATCTTGGGTGTTAAACCGCACCTTAATATGGGATAATCCACTTAATTTCAGTTGTCGTCAAAACATATGTAATACTACGAAATTTGTGGATAACCCAATTTTACAACCCTATAAAAGTGCGTATGTTTTTTTCCAAAGGCACTGGTTATGTTCATACCTGTCCTCTATTATACCTATAATATGGGTGCGAAATATATTCATATTGTGATCTTATGAGTAAGAGAAGACTTAACGTCGCATAACCCGTATACAATCATGAGGTTATCACAAATGACAAAAATCTCGATTGAAAAAGTCTTAAAATAAAAATCCTGAATGCAACATTTCGGACCTAGAATATTCAAAAATCGCGAAAGACATAATTTCGAAAAAATCTCAAAAAAATAAAAATATATTCTAGACTTTTTTTCAACTTCTAAATTTCTGATAACACGGATTTTATGTTTAGTTTATCAAATTATTGATTTTTTTTTGACAAAACAAAAATATAACTAAAATTTAACAAATTAAATGAAACTAATTTATTTCATAATGACACAACAAGAAAAATATATCAAAACGGAAAAAAAAATACAAGCTTTTTCGAATTATAAACTTAAATCAGTGACTCGAAGCATGTCATAAGTGTGACAGTGTCACAGAGTGTCCGGTATGTTCTGCTTTTAGTTTGACAATGGCATAAGGGAGCAAAGGAATAAGGAGCCAAGAAGAGAATTAAAATCATTTGATCTCGGAAATCAGACCGTAAACTGTTTTAGAGACGTTCTGAGTCTAGAATATTTTGATCAAATTTTGTCACTATGATGAGGTAGACGAAAAAAGTGGTTTTCACAATTTCGTCCGTTTGGCTGCATATAGCCAAAGCGGTTGGATAGATTTTCTTTAAACTCGGTGCATGGCTAGTGAACTGTGAACCGTCAAAAAAATCTAATAAATAAGGCTGTAAGTCAATAAGATATTTCATTTATTGAAAGCAATCTTTCCAGCTGTTCTTTTAACCTGAACTCAGATTTGTGTGTCCCCAAAATAACAACAATTCTAGTTATTTAGGTTTAAAATTAGTTTTTAAATTAGAACCAGACCGCTACATCATCGGGAGCTTTGCTTCTAATTGAATCACCTACCTCAGTGTTTCCCAACCTTTTTGTGCTATGCCCAACCAAGACTTTTCCAAAATGTTTATTTCCCCCCAAAATTATATTAAATTTGTAACATTCAAAATTTTGAAATGTTCACTAAGAAACTTGAATTATTAAAAATTAGGAAGAAATTACCACAACCAGAAAATTATGTTTTTAAATCCAGCGATACATTTTCCAGATGTGATTCTATAGCGGTATCAGTTATTTTACATGTGAAAATTTGAGTTGGAAATGATTGTATGAAATATCAATAAGAGTAGCGAAGCCTACTTCTTATTGATATTTCTACTTCTTTTTTGCTTCCGGCAGAGTTGTATATTTTTTCCTTTAAGTTGCTTATTAAATGAGTCTAGTTTTGCGCAAATATAGTATAAGACTCAGAAATAGGCCTGGCCACGATACGATTAAAGCGTCGGTATCGTTTGGTGTCGGTATCGGAACGGAAACCGAAACGATACCGAGACGAGACTTGGTTATACGAGACCAAACGAAACTGAGTTATACGAGACCGATACTGATATCATGGCAATATTAACATTTTTTTTTCGATTTTGACGATACTTACAAAAGTATCGTTTGGTTTGGTATCGTGACCAGCCCTATTACGAATGCCTTACGATTGTTAGACCATTTGCAAATATTCGTCTCCAGTTTACTGCTTGAGAGAATCAAAAAGTTCCCCAAATATTGTAAATCAATATAAGACCCTTATGTTCACATTTATTTTTTTACAGAATATCTGAAAAAGGCGTTCACAATTTGGAACAAACAAAAGTTTGAACACGTCAAGATTGAGTCCGGACTGTTTTCGAAAATAAATTAGGGCGAAAGTGAGATTTTTTTTTCTTTCGGCTCTTTTAATATTGAAATCCTAAATGGATGTGAGAAACACTGACCTGCCTTCATTTTTAAAAGTTAATTATAGCACCGCAGCACTACTCAACCGACTGGCTTTGATTGAGCCAGAACGGCTAAAATCTACTACCAAACATACTAGAGTTATACGCAGTAAAAAAATAAAGACTACCATTTTTTTAATATTTTGTGTTTGCGAGTTTTTTTTCTTCTTCCTCAAAAATCGAGTCGGTTGATGGAACTACACTGATGATTCGTAGTTGACGTTTTGTATTTATGTCAATGTACCTATGTAAATCACAACACATTATTGATATAAATGGGGCGTAGCTCTACAACCCCTATACACGCAGAATAATAATTAAAGCCGCGTTGTGAGTGCGCGTTTTTTCGGGGGTTAAAAAATAATCATACAGATTAGTCAACTTGTAATATTCTACTCCCCTGGAGTGGACCTGATTCGCGCTGGATTCGCTTTTGCGTTTTTTTCGATTAGTGAATTAGTCGAATGAACTTTGCTATCGATTCCTGAACTTCCATACAATTATTCGAACTATATTATCGCTTCTGTCATTTATTAACAGTTCAAAAATATCAGAGGGTGTTCAGACAAGCCTCATGAAATAAATGAGCCACCTCACGTGAAGCCTGTTTGAACACTATCATAAGTGTCTTTGTTAAACACTTTTATTTAACGACCATACACATACTATAATTTATCATCCAGAATTACAAGTCTCAAAACTTTAATGTTTTTTGCTATTCATGAATATTTTCTGGTGAATAAAGAAAACCAAGCACAGATTCGCAATACAATTGGCGCGGATATAAAATGGGAAATTTTTTATGGTTTTAGTTGAGCAAAATGTCGGTGGTGCAGATTATGTTACCGACATTCGTTCAATTTTCTATCGCTAAAATCTCGGAAATGAGTTGAATTGTGGCTAATATGAATGTGCTAAAAATAACGTAGTCTCGGGTAAAAACCACGTAGTGCATTAGGCTACAATTAACGTAGTCACCTCGATTAAATTAATTTTTTTAAATAAACTACAAAGAAGATTAATTAAAACGAAGGACTTTGTTTTATTAACGAGCTGAAATTTCGCTTCCACTTTTCTCTGCAAACACCAGCTAAACTCATAGCCGAATTTTGACATAAGATTTTTGTGGAGATTACATTACAAAAAAACAGCTGTTCTCTGAAAAGAAATTATGTTCAAATTTATGTCAAATTTTTGTTTCTTACAGTACGGGACCTATCCGTCAAAATTTAGCGCGTGAAATAACTGTTAATTCTCGAGCTAAATTGTGGAAGGTTCTTATATTTGTGAGATTTACGTGAGCTTTACTATGTGAAAATGAAAATTAAGAACGAGAAATATTCAAGGACAAATGATTTATCAATGCCAAAGAGAAAAATCTTATTTGGGTGATAATATTCACCTGAAATATGAAAATAAAATTCTTTGAGCGGAATTTTAGCTCGATTTGCGTACTAAAGGCTTATACAAGTAAAGACTATTCACTTAAACTGTATCAGGATGTTAAATTAAACTATTTCTTTTAATCTAGTTCACTTAACAGAGTTAATTTGCAAGTTGTATAATAGCAACATCGCACTTTTACACGAGAACTATGTAGTAAGAAAGGAGTAATTTTTTCTTAGCTCTGCGTGCGATGTCTATGTAAGATGTAACTGTCTGTATCTGTGCTACTGCTTGGTAGGATAGGTATTCGGAAGAAAGTATGCCATCTGAAATGCCACTAAATCGTTGTGGATATTTCATTAGTTTCAGTAATTGGTCAGGCATAGGTTTTTTTTCGAATATTTGACGTTTTTTTAACATTTTACACCTTCATAATCGATACTAGAAAAGTAAAGCAGTTTTAAAAATTTAAAAAACAAATCCACAACTTCTGAATATGCATCCATTAAGTATTGTACATATTTTTCGGTTTCAATTGTTAAGTTTCCATTTAAATTTCCAAAAAGAAATGTTTGTGAATCACCCTAATGTATATCTTTATCAACATGCACATGATGTGTATTAAACCGGGGATAAGCAGAATCTTTATGATTTATTTATTGAGGGTGAAGATAAAATACTAAAAAAATGAAAAAAAAAAAAATAATCTAAATTACATTCATAGTAGTTTTCTGCTATTTATTTATTTTTCTTTCCTTGTTTGTTTGCATTTTATATTTATTTTAATTTAAGACTTTACTTCGCCATCCGGTGTTTTTTTTCCTTTTTTTAGAAAAAACAAAATTTAAATTCTGACACAGATACAAAATAAAACAAAAAAATAGAAGAAAAAACTTTAGAAGGTTTCAGCAGCTTTCTCCTGCTGCAGGCAGGCAACTACACTATAGCACCGATTGGGGTGGCAGGAATATGCAAGAATTCAAAACCCCAAGCATAATCCTTTTTATGCAAATAGCTTCATTGTTTTTTTTTTCATATATTTTTGGTGTCCACCAATTCTCGAATGCTTGGAGTTTAAAAAAAATCGGTCCCAGAATGTCTGTCGAACAGCAACGACGACGACGACAACGACGTCGACAACGACGACGACGACGGTGTGTGGATATGGATTTATTTTAGAGCTGCACTCTGAACCACACAAACGAAAATAAAAATGTATACGATTAGGTCGGACGTATTTGCTGTTGGAGTTCAAGGTTTTTTAAGTGGTTACAATTTGAAGATGTAAGTTACCGATAAACTGTGAAAAAGATTAAAAATGCAAGCGAAGTATGTACTCACGATATTGAGTTTTTCTTTAGATTTCTGAAATCCATTATTACCTACTCAAGCTACTAAGAAACTAAGTATACCTGCTAAAAAATCATTTTTGGTATAGATCCAGCGCTATTTTTTGTTCCGAAATCCTGTTTTATTGCAATTATTTTCAACATCGAAGATATTTTATAAAATTACGTAAAAAATATATATTCCTTCAATAATTTGTTTACAACAAGAAATTGCTTGTAGAGTGTTCAATTTTTATGTTTCTATTTAGATAGTTTTAACAAAACTGGGGAATCAATACCATATTAATATTTTGTGTAAGAACCTGAAATGCCTTTTTATTGAAATCACTTTAAATATTAAAAAATAAGATCATAAACGTTTGGATGATTTAAGAGACAAATTGAAAGAGATTGGGAAAACATAATAAGCAGATAAAAATACATCAATTTCTCCCGTCTTTTGGCGGATATCCAATATTTGTTGGCCTGCTCAGAATCACCTGTTTGTATAATCATTTGTTTCGACATAGTCTGATTGTACGTAACTTATTAGTTTTTGTCTCATTGTGGTGTTTTGTGAAAGAATCACTGACACAGAATTCAAAACTAGAAACTGCAATTTCAAAATAGTTAGTACTTTCGATTACTTCTATGTTGAATGATGATTTACCTATTTACTTAAATAAACTTACAAAGAAAAGATTTACTTAAATTAATGATCGAATGATCCATCCGTAATTGATTTTTACAGTGTTTCTCTATTGATTTTAAAATATGTGATATTAAGTAAGATTATTCACTAAAGAACCTTTGAAGCAGCCGAGTCGTGTGTATTATTTATTTTCCTAAGACTTCTGGGACTATCGGTAAATCTCAGAAATAAAGTCTTATCGAGAATACTTTTGGAATTACGTTTTAAAATATTGCTATTTTTGTTTAAAAAAAACCCATGGTTTTGTTCACATTTAATTCTATTGATTTTCATTTTTATATGAAACTTATACTCGCCCTAAAGAACAAGTATCTATACAAAAAAAAAACAGCTCGGTTTAAATTGGTGCTTGGTGGCAATTTATTTTCTTATTCTGTGTTTGTTTGAAAGGTTTTACCTACACGGAAGTTTAATATCCCAAAAAAAAAACTTAATAAAAAATCCATTTTCAAATGAAAAATAAGAAGATTATAAGGCAACATACTGTGTGGACATATTTGTTTTTGTTTTTATGTTTCTAGGTCAAAACACGGAGTATAAACTTCCATTGAAATATAGCTATGATCCACCAAAAACAATATATACATCTTCTTTCCTTTCATTTAGTCTAAATGTATCCGTTTTGACCAAGCTGAAACTCGAAGCGAAGGTTTCAGTTTTATAATAAATTAAGCTTGATCATTTCGAAATGAAGTTTAAACAATTTCTTGGCTATCAGCCAAGCCAATACACATGAAAAACTGTGTAAAAAGTATATGTTCAAGAGATGATAAAAGAATAAAACTGCCAAGGAGGTTCATTTTCAAGCAAAAAAAAATGTTAAAGAAATGCGTATGACAGGTCAGATACTTCCACATCTGATCCCTTTTTTTCTTACCAAAAAGTATAAACCATAGTTTTCACGTATCTCGCATAAAGCAGATGACTACCGTCGTCAAAGATTTCTATTGTTTCTTTAATTATCAACAGACATATTTTGTTGATAAGATTTTCTTACAGGGGTGTATAGTATAGCAAACAAATTCCCTTTAACCAATCAGTTGTCAGCTTAAATACACATTCAGGCAGAACTAAACCTTTAAACGTGTCACTTTCCTTAAGGACAATAAACAACGCGTGGACGGGACAGGGTAGGCAGTAAGTCCAGGAAGAACAACGATGTTATCATTTATTATTGATGAACTTAATTCAGAACAATATGAAAAAAGAAAACAAATACATCACCCGTTATGTGGGAAACCCCAACCCAGCATGTGTTCCATCGGTCTGTCGTCCATCGATAAAATATATAAGACGAAATTAATTAGTTATGAATCGCTAAAAAAATATACTCGTATATATCCTTTTTTTCTTAACAAATGTTTCTAGAAGATTTAGGATTTAAGATTACACCCTTAAAGCGCCAACTTTTGTGGGAGGTTCCGTTGTATAAAAGAGAAAAAAAATCAATCACAGCACTTTAGCACAAACACGCAACACTGTCACGCACAATAGACAATTTATGTTAAAGCCAAATAGCTAAACTAGAGAATTTTTTTGGATCATCATTTACACATGTTATTTAGTTTTCGAATTTCATAGAAAAGGCAAGATGGTGAACGGTGATTCTAGCAGTTCAAATTAAAAGTAAATTGACTTCAACTCACACTGCTTCTTTGAAAGGTGTGACAGCATCTTCTAGATTTCATATATAGGCCATTCACATGGAAAAAAATGCATTCATCATTAATAGTTCCTTTGCAGACATATTACCACAATACGCTTTGTACCAAGTTTAAAAAATTCAAACAAGACATTTAGAATGTAGCCGTAAGCCGATCAGATAGACAGGTGGACAGGCAGGCAGAATTGTAAAACCCACTTTCTTCGTCTTTCCTATCGCCACCGTGCCGCATAGTTTGACCAAATCTCAAGTTTAATATTTTACGAATGGATAACTTGCCAAATAGTGCCTAGGTTTACATAGCATGTAAAAATAAATCGTAAGCCCTTCAACAGATGCTTGAGTAATAAGCCTCAGTGCATAGGGCTTACAATCTTTGTTTTTTAACTTACCACTTACCAGCTTGCGACCGTGACCCCCTGAGTTATTCTTGGTGAGCCCCCAGGGGGTCGGCATCCACAGTTTAAAAAACACTGATATAAAGGAATTGAGGGAAAATAATGTTATTGCGACCCTTCTTTGTATTTCTCTTTTGCGAAAGCCAAATCGAAAAATAAACTCCAATTGTCACTACATGCACTGACTTCCAGGTGATGTGAAAAAGCAACTTACCACGTGGAAAGCAATTTTACCAGGTGTCAATAGGACAAGTTTTCGATTCGTGCAAACAAAAAATTCGAGATAACAATCAAACATGACGTTACGATGATAGAGAACACAAAAAAAGTGGGTGGCACAATTCTGCCTGTCTGTTTGTATCACGATCTACAGCCCAAACCAATGATGGGATCTTCTTCAAAATTTGAATTTTATGCTTTTTGGTAATTCCCAAGAGGGTAAATTGATTTTTTTTTTCTACTTAACGGTTCTTGTCCTAAAACATGGAAAACTTATTCATATCAAAAACGGCTGCAATGATTTTGATAAAAAAATTTAGATACCAAAAACTGTTTTTATGTATGTACCGTACATGCCATAAACTGTTTTTTTTTTTCGATTTTCTCATTAACGTCTTAAACGAATTCAATCAAAATTTTTATTTAAAAGTTCCTTTAACAGTCAGAAGAAATGTAGGTACGCTTGTGGTCATACAATTAAGCCACTAAAATAAAGCTTAACATTTAGTTCAAAATAAAGAAATTTAGTCCTTTAGTATTTGGTTGGAAATTGCTTCCGTGTTATTACTTTGGCCATTTTATTTTCAATTTTATTAATCAGTGTTGCACATTGGGATGGGGTTATTTTTCTTATTCTTGTTAGGTTTATTCCAAAAAGAATCCTTATGCATGGATTTTTTTAAGTTGAAACTGTCCATTTTGTTTTTCTCCAAAAAATTTTTATGAGGCTTAAATTGGGGCTTTGATCAAGCCACTCCAGAACTTGGTTGAAGTTCGATTCAAACTAGGATTTGATGATCAGAGAACAATTCTTTAGGCCGTTATCTAGTAAAAAGGAACTATAAATAATTGAAATAATCCCTATTCAAATTATTTTAAACAATATCTTTGTGCACTTCAACTCTAATTTACCCATTGATCTAAATAATAGGACCAACTGCAAATGAGGTAAGATATCTCCAAACTTTCATCCATGAACCACCATGCCTTAACAGGTTTCTTGTGTATTAGGGTTTTTGTTTTTAATGGAGGACACCTGAAGGATGATCTGCCATCATTTCTGAGAACAATAAACTTCAATTCATCGGCATCGCTTCAGATAACCAAATTCCTCGCTCGTATGGAGATGTTCTCTAGCGAAACATTGCCTTTGTACAATATTTTTTTTCGACCCATTTGCCCTACGCTTCGTAATTTGTTCACCATCTTCCATGTGGTTTTGCCAATATTTTAACATAGTAATCCATCTTATTTTGGGCTCTTAATTGCACGGATATTAGAAATAGGCCCGACTTGCTAAGTCTGATGAGTTTGCTATATCCAGCGGGAATCGTTTTACGCTACTCTTTTTTGGGAATATCATATTTTTGTTTTGTTTTGTATAATACTGAACTGCGTTCCTTGCTTAACTTCCCAAAAAACAAATTCCCAAAATTGTGTTACTTTCATGATAATTTTGTGGTTTTGGAAGGATTTCTAGTCAATTTTTCTATCAGATAGAGTGTAGCTCCTATTTGTACACATTTCAGTTAAGATATAAACTTTTTCAATAAAAATGGACTTTTAATAAGGGAAGAAATTATTTTAACACTTTTTAGTAAAAAAAAATCGTCGAGGGCGGTAATTAAATAACAGGAATTTAAGAAAGTGGCCTAATTATGTGACCACTTGCACTACGACATTATCATAAAGAACAGCGTGAAGTTTGAAAACAAACAAATTTTCTTCTTCGATTGACATGATAACAAATGCTGTTAACCGTGAAAGAAATTAGAGATAAAGTGATATAGAAAAATATTTTTAGAATTTATAGTATTTATTTGCTGAGTGGCTTAATTACGTGGCCACAAGTGTATATTAAAATTTTGAAAAAATAATTTTTGGAATAAAAAAAAAATTTTTTTTTTAAACTCAACGTTTCAAAAACCGGTTTAAAATTTTTTTTTAACTTTGTTAATAAATATATATATTAGTATACATGTATATCCCAAGTTTAAAATTAGTATACCAAATTTGTATATTGAAAAAATTAGTTCAAGAATATCGCTGCGATATTCATATTTTTTTCAAGTAATCAAATGGTATACTTGTTTTTGAACTCTAATTTATTTTACGGGTTGTTTATACATTTAAACAAACGATTTAAATGTTTTTTGTATACCTTTTGTAATTACAGTAGACGCTCGATTTAGTAAATCTCGAAAAAAGTCAACTATGTATCTATAATACTGCACAGAACACCCATAATCTTATATAAAAATGGATTTTTTCTACAAAAAATTCCTGCAAGCATTTAACTTTGCTTGAGGCCACTGAGGACTTTTTTCTTTTTTTTTACCTGAAAAAATTTCAACTTTTTTATCGCTTAAATAATATAAAAACATTCACATCGAACAAATTGTGCATTTTTGATCAAATTCTTCCTCAAAAAGCCTTTTAAACCGCTCGAAAAAGTGAACAATCTTGACTTACTTCACTATATCGAGCGTCTTCTGTACATGCATATTTAAAAAAGTTCTAAACTAAGTTCCAAATAACTGTCGTGTATTTTATTTAACTTAAGACAGTTTAAGCTTATATCAAACTCACCTTGTATTATTTTGGTTGCAGTTTCGAGACATCTGTGTTTAACTACCATAGATGTTCATTAGTAAAGAGGATACATTAAATTAGTCCAAGTTTCGAACCCTTCGGAACCCTGAGGAAGAACTGCTTCATCATTGTTCTACGTATTTTTAATATTAACGTGGAATGATCTGCCATTCAGAAAATTTTGCCACTTGAAGGCCAACTTTCCCTAGATTCCTATTTTATTTAACGGAAGCTTTTCGTGGTTTAAAGTATCATAGACCTTACTAAGAAGTTTAAACAATACAAGAATATGATGGTTTTTGCTTAGGCCTTCATTGACAGGGTTGACAAATTCTTAAAGAAGTCTTCATGTACTTTTATTTTTTTGGAAGCCATACTGCTTTTCATGGATCAGCAAGTATTTTTCTATGAAATTTTGAAGACGCCTTGAAACTACTTCTTTCACATTCGAGGCACTATTGTTGGAGACCAACTAAATATTTCGTTTCGCATCAGCAGCGTACTAGACTTCAATCTTGTTCTCTTATTCACTTAAGAAAATTAAACTGACTAAAAGAACACGCAAAACACAAAATTGCTCCATTATAACGAAACTGCGTTCTCTTGGTTTATTCTTCCGACGTAGAAAAAAAAGAGTTAGTCTTCTCCCCACAGCCAATAGTTGATAAAACAGAATATGCAAAAGGACTTTGCTTTCAAATAAAAAAATCTCATGAAAATGGGAATTTTGAAGGAAAATAAAACGATTATGGTTGAAATCTGTTTTTTCGCCTCCCTACGCCTAATATAGGGCGTATAATTAATATTGAGAATGGAAATGAAATGTTCGATTTTATATCTGTTCCTTTGGTTTAAGCTCGGTCGTCGTTTTCGGTCTCGGTTCATTGGTATATCCCTATAGGCCATCCATGACCTTTTGTACACAATTGTTTATGATTAAATCCTCTGATTGTTTCATTTTGTTTTGTTTTGCGAATAGTATTTTGTCATTGTCTTTTTCTCTTTATTTTAATTCACTGTGTTTTTGCCTATCGTATGCTCTAATTATACCCAATGGAATTATACCCATCTTTAGCTATCATCGAAAAGGAGTAGTTCTTGTTGAGAACATAATGTATGTATATGAGAAAATTAACGCTTTATTATGTTCTTGGAATTATGAAGGGCAATGAATTATGTATAAATAAAATTCTTATTACATTAACAAAATATATAGAAAATAGATATCAAAAGCTAGGAGTCTTCGTAATCAAAAATAGTGAAATTCAACAACTTTATTCAAACAAAACTTAATTTATAGAAAAGAGACAGAGACGTAACTATTTTCAGATTATTATATTAACAGATAAAAACAAACATTTGAATTAGGTATTAGTATGTGTGGGCTAAAACAAATTAAGGGGTAAACTTTTCAAATATAAATCAGAAGTGTGAGTGTGTGACAGGTAGCAAAGCAAAGTTCTCAACTTAAATGCCAGAAACTATATGAATATTAATTTGCAATGGTGCCACATGGATGGTTAATATACCTGGTGCACACCACGCAGTGCAATATTCTGCAAACATCCTTTAATTTTTCCTCCTGACTTTATTATATGTGCTGCTGTTTATTACATTGAGCACCTCGTTATTCCTTGTTTTGTTAAAGTTCTCGAAAAAAATATTAATTTATACTGATTCAACATGCAATATTTAAGCTCACGAGCTCTTGCTTTATTTTAAGACAATAATTGCTCTGGATGTATACTGTGCATAAACGTTTATGGTAGATATCTTTAAAAAGCTGAAATCATCAGCTTTAAATTAAGGCTAAAGCTATATCAATTACTTGGACAGTTTAGGAGGTAATCGTAAATTTGAAACATTTAAGGAAAAACTGTGTGAAATTAAAACAGAGAGTAGCAGGAGAATTTAACATTTAAGACAAAATCAAATTATTATTTTATGTTGCCCCCCGTAGTTCTTGTCACAGGTTCTCAACGATTCTTGATTGAACTGATGAGTTTCTTGACTGCCCATATCATAACGTAAGACATAGTCCCATGCGAGGATTAGGGCTAGTCACGATACCAGAAAAGTCTCGGTATCGTTTGGTATCGGTATCTGAAACCGAAGCAATACCCAGACGATACCAAGCCGAGACTTTGTTATACGGGACCAAACGAGACTGAGTTATACGAGACCGATACCGATACAGAGAAGATAATGACATTTTTCAATTTTGACGATACCGATACCGAAAATGTCGTTTGGTTTGGTATCGTGGCCAGCCTTAGGCAGGACGTTTCAGGCCAAAGCCGGCTTAGTTAAACTGTCTCAAAAATGTCCATTCCTCTCTTTTGCAAGTTGCAACTTGAGTAGCTTCTATTGGCGTGGTTTTAATTCTTTTTTGGTCAATATTATGAGACCTATGAAACCGAAATATGTCAAAATTCACTATTAACAGCAGACCAAAAAACACAAACTAATATTGGGCGCGTATATGAAGCATTAGTGCATACTACTCGCGCCCACCAGTTTTTTACATAAAAAAACTTAAAAATAAATCCTAAAATAAATGAATACAACAAGGGTTTTGAATTAGGATGAGTTATACAGAGAGGCTCGGAGTAAGAAAGAACTGATGCGTATGGAAGTCAAAGATGTCCTGTAACTGCTGAACAGAATAGAGTGCTGCAACTAGATCTGCAGCTACAGCTGTCGAAAATTTCGTACGTGATTTTTTTACCAGCCCACAATGTACTGTACAGCTTTCTGACATTTTTGTCACTTGAAGTCAGCTGTGCGACTTTAGTTCACAAACATAAAAACTAAAACAAAAATAAAAATGGTTAATGATGAAATAGAAGCTAAAATTACTTTACGTCTTTATGAGAGATTGAAAATAGTTTTAAACCCTCTTTATCCTCCATGTTATTACTCGGTTGCGCTTACAATTTTGAAACGTCAAAAAATCTGCACGTAAAAGTTAAAAGTTGACCAACTTGTCCACCTGCCTCGTGTTGTGTTCGTATAATTGAATTTGTGTGTATTCTTCATTTACACAGATGTTCTAGCTGCAGCTCCGCCTCCATTCTGTTCAACCAGTAAGTTATTGGCTATATGCAACATTCTTGAGACTGGCCGTATTTATGCAGTGATGAGGTGGAAGAGAGGAGTGAATCCGAAGTAACGTGAGTTAGTATTTATGGGAATCCTTTCCAAGAGAAAGGACTAATCAATCAGCCCCGGATCTACGACTTTTCCGAACCGGGGAAAAAACTTGTATTTGGCGCCCCTCCAGTTTTTGAGATTAATAAAAAGATTGCATACAGGTACTTGGTTGAATTTTTTCTAACCGGGGATAAAAAGTTTTCAATGATTTGCACTCTATACAATACAAACACAAGGCCGTAGCTAGAGGGGGATTATAGGGTTTAATCTCCCAACTCGAAAATTTTTAGAAATTTGTACTCAAATTTCTGCGATGGTTACTGATTGTATTCAAAACTTTCAGAATTTACTTCTAAGCTACTATAATGAATATAGTAAGGAACCTCTACCCTGATGATTTATTAAGTCAGCTTAAAAGGGGATTCGAGAGCCATAAGTCCAACTTTCTTCCTTGTTCAATCTGATTTCCTCAGTTCTTTTGGCAAAAATAAACAAAATTTTCACGAATTAAAAAATTTGATACAAAAAAATTGGAATGTTGCAATTTATGTTTCAAAGTCTGAATGAATTTGAAGACAAATTTTGTTTTAACATGCACACCAGAAGGAACTGTTTTGACCAGTAAAACGTCTAAAATAATACCTAAGAAATTTTACCGTCGAAGAAATACTGACAGGATTAGCGTAGCGTAAATGTCAATTAATCGCAAAATTGAAATTAACACAGGAAGTTATCGATACCTACATATTAACTGCAGGCCAGAAGATCAAATGTTGAAACTTTTTTTTTTTTAAATTTAACTATCCTCCCACCCTAATATAAGATTATGTCTAGCTACGGCCTTGTACACACACATGACTGCATTCCAAAAGTTTCTTCAATCTGTCCAGATATGTTAAAAGAAAGGAAAGCCCAATTCGAAAAATCTAAAAACAAACCAAAGTTCAAGATGTTGCACAAAAATTAGTATAGACAAATTTTTTTTTTTTTGAAAACATCTACCTACAAAATGTCCTTTAATTTGTTTTATAAAATTTGCTTGAAATAAAAAGAAATAATATTTTTTTAAACTTTTTAAAAAAACGGTGCAAATGTTAGCGTACACGTTAAACTTACTTCTCCCAGGACTTTTGTGTATCTGTTTTCTTTTGGAGAAACACGATAAGTCCATTTTCAAAATTTTACGAGCTTCATAGAGCTTAAACGGAAGAACCGAATTACGAAACCGAAAACTGAAGAAAATCGGTAAAATCGTTTAGGCTCTAGCTCAATGTATCATGTTTCTACAAACTCCAAAGATATCTATGTCATTTTCGATTGGACGTTTGGAGTACTCACTTTTTTTCTACTCCTTTTTCACTCCTACTTACTACTCCAATTTTTCCATAAACCATCGGAATGAAACAGAAAACAAAACCAAGCAAAACGGCATTATATTCGTGACTGAGTGTCGGTTGTATGAAATATTTTGTATTTTAAATGATTAAATGATAGAAAAAACTCCTAAAGGCTGACTAACATGCAATTTTAAATTCCATTGCCGCATTTCATTCCATTTCATTAAGTGTCGGGAATTCTCAATTTTGTTTGGCACATGGATTTGGCGCCCTTGGAGATAATTCCAGCGAAGTTCTGCTGTACAAAGAGAATGTCAGCCACTTCACGACGTTTTTGTAACAGCCCTATTATTGACACGATTCAATACTAGTTTTAACGTAAATATAGTTCTATATAAGTTTCGATTTTCAAGTTTTGAACAAATCGGATTCAAACAAAATTTGACATCTAAAACTCGAAATCATAAAACTATTTCTAGATAAAACTAGAAATTCATAAAACCAGAAATATTTAGTTTTAAGGACATCAAAACTAGTTTTGAAGCTTTTTTGTATTATTCATCACAAAATAATATCGGAAAAGTCAACAAAAAAAAAAAATAAATTACGTAACGTCACAAAATAATTGAGCATAATTAATAATTTTAACGTTGGAGCCGAACTAGTTTCAAGAACTTTTTGGAAGCAGAAATCGATTGGTTTTTTGCAGGTGTCCATAACCAATGCGGAAATGTGCAGTATTCGAAGAGTTGGACTGTTTGGCGTTTCATCAGGGCTTCAAGATGAAACGTTTTGTTGATTTGGCGAAATTGCATATGTCAACCCTACAGAGACATACTGCTGCAATTTCACGTTCGATATCCGTACGAAGTTCATCAATCGTCGCTGGCTTCTTGGCATGGACCATAGACTTGACGTAGCCACTAGACGCTCAATTGTTGCTCTGCTAGGACGATTATGGCGACCATAAATTGGACGTAGCGATCTTAACGTTGAGACCACTGACTCCGAATTTTGGTAGTAAATTTTTATAATTTCGACTCAATGTTGCCTCGTATATCTTTCCATCATGAAATGGCAAACCTTACTAAAGAGAAATATCAAAAGAGCGGCAAGAAATATGTCGTCGCACAGTGGTGCGAGAGCGGAAAAAAGTCTTTTGAAAAAGTCATATCTATCCTTTTAAACTTTATGTTTAAGTACTCTTAGATAACCCAAGCGTATGATTTAAAAGTATTTTTTAACATATATATTGTATGTTCTGATTTACAAGCCCTCATAGTTGAAAAATAATTTTATTCAAATCGCGAACCGTATTTTCAACAAATTTTGAGATGTTTTTTTCCGAAGTTCCTTTAAATAAATTCCCTAGCTTCTTAAATAATTTAATTGGTCTATCGATTATCTAAAAAAAAAATATTGATTATTTATAAAAGATACCTTCTATAAGTAGCCTGAAGCTTTAGTACTAAGAAAAAATACTTTTTTTAAAAACTTTTTGATTTAAGAAAAAGCGCCAAAAGATACCAAGAAAGTAAGTATGCCAGCATATGCTCCATACATTCATGCTAAAGCACAGATAAAATCAGCTGCAGATGCATGTAGATGTGGAAGTTATGCTCAAAAATGTTTCACTGAATCGAATTTCAAAAAACTCCGTCTTGACGGTGGTGTTTACCAAAAAGTTTGATTTCTTCGGTATAAACTGTCAAAATGAACTGGTCAAGTCCATTATTTTAAGAAAAAATGTCAAACTTTATTTTAAAAATAAAACAAAATTAATACATTGACCCAGGTCTGAGAATTTCGATTTTTGCGAAACCATTTATTTTTTTTTATTTTTCGCTAAAAGTAGGGCAGGTAAAAATAAAAAAAGGTGTTGTTTTTAAAGTTTCTCCTCTCAAAACAAGGTACGGGGACAAGTAATGACGGCAACACCTCCAGAAGATTTTTTCAAAAATGAAAAATTAGATTTCAAAATATATGCAGCTTACACGTGGGAAACTGCTGAACTGTTTGTTGAGAAATATAAATGGTACAATATGCCAGCAACCGTACATAAGGTTTTGATCCATGGAGAAGAAATAATTAAAGGCTGTGCATTTCCTCTCCGATCCGAGGAAGCCCAAGAATGCCGAAATAAGGATTATATAGCCTACCGCAGGTTTCATTTGAGAAAATGCAGTTGAATTGCGACGAATGAAGATGTGATGCATTATATATTCATATCCTCAGATCCAATAATAACAGTTTTAAGGCCACAGGCAAAAAAGAAAATACTTCCAATCAGCGCAGACGCTATAAACCTCATTTTAGCATTATAAAATTACTACTTCATAATTGTTTTTTATTTTTTTTTTCGTTATGTATTTATCTATTTATTTATTTAATTTTATGATAAACATAGTTAATAATAAAAAAAAATAAAAAGTTAAGATTTGACTAAAAAAAACTTTTATTTAAATATAGCATCAAAGCCCTCAAATTTTAGAAAAATGTCAATAACTTTGTTTCTAAATATTTTTTTTCAACCAAATTTTGACCAAATATGTATAAGACTAATCTAAACATGTTTGCCAAATTTAATTTAAATTCGTTAACCGTTCAGATGAAACATACTTTTTTCCACTCTCCCATACAAACCGAACCACTGTGCGTCGTTCTGTCGCTCTACTTTTGTAGCGTCCCTTTTGAAAAACTCTTTATATGTACCTGCTTTTTTAAGAAAACTGTGCTTTGATGCAATCTGGGCTCCAACCACCGATACCAAATGACCAACCGCTGACTTACAACTTGCATTGATTGAAAAGAAATTCCATCACATTTAGTTCGGCATGACAATCGGCCTGTCGATCAGAAGCAATTTGGCGCATTTCGATTCACATCGCATCTCGGCAGAATGTTTATTTTCTTTCTCACGTCGTCGTTCCTTTACGGCTTTTCGGATGAATTCCCTGTTATGGCTGACGAAGCCTTTCGTTTTTTAAACGCCTTTGAGAAGATGTTGGGAAAAACTGCACCTGACTAGGAAACTGAGCCGTGTGTAAATGCACATTAATTGAACTTATTGCTTCGTTTCGGTGCAAGGCGATTCAACTTGTGAAAGAAATTCTTCAACTTGGTTGACAGATTCAATGCTGAGGATTAATCTGTTGCTCTAGTCCAAAAATTTGGTGCTCCTGACCCAAAACCAGCCAAACCATCAAAATAAATACAGCTACTTCCATAGAACTAGTTTAAGACAGTCAAAACGAGAAACCGTTTCAAAACCTAAACTAGTTTTATCCCCAGAAATGAAAAATATCGATTTTTGTTTTAAACTAGTTTTGATTTATTTTTATTTTTAGGGCAAATTTTTAGCAACATTAAGTTCCAAAAAAATTCTTGTAACACCAGTTTTGAAATAAATTAAGATCGTTTTTAAGCGAAATAGAGGCAGTGGTAGAGGAAAAGACTTAAGTTATTTTCTTATCATCAACTTATATATATAGAGATTTGAATCCTTAATCACATTAATAACCTCATTTATACAAAACAGCTTTTTATGGCCTTTAGTCCTACAAATTGGAGTTTCGTCCGGCTTACTCACTTGGACTCATCGGTGACGTAGTGAGGGCCTTGTCATACGCAATTTGTATTAAGTTCAGTTCAACTTGCAGTTACAATTCAACTTACAAAACAGGCAAAAACATTTCCAGCTTAATGATGAGGAATTCTAATCTTGTTGGATATAGTTTACAGTGGATTTTTGTAAAAGAATTCATGTAAATTGCCCCAGAAAGAGAATATAAAAAATGTAGGTATTTGGAAATGAAATTAATAAAACAAAAAAAAAAAAACACAGGAATATTTTGTTTATTTGATTGATGGTTTTTTCTTATTATTATAAAGTTTGATTCAATGAATAATTATCTAAATAATAGAATAATAGAAACACTTTAATAGATTTGTAAAGTTTTAAAATAGGTATGCAAGATGCATACCTACCTACCTTAAACACGTACAATGATTTTTATTGCTGCTGTTGTCGTTGCCGTTGTCGTTTTTAAGTTTATACAGGCTTAAAGAATTACTATTTGCTTTCTTTTATACGAGAAATGTAAAATTGAATTGAATATTCCTCAAAACACTTCACCTGCGCACCAAAAAGAAATGGAAAAACACATAAAATTAAAGCTCAAAAGTCTTGTTTTTTTTTTACTTTTCTGATAGCGTAAATAAGGTCATACCTTGAAAGTTGATCCTACCAGGTAAAATTTACTAACTGCCCTTTCAATCTTTTCAAGTGCTCACTGGGTGTATGAATGAATGAAAGAAATTTTGGGGGTTGTTGCACTGCGACCTTAGACTGGATGAGGTTGCTCATTCTACAGTTCTTCCTCCAATTTTATTTCCCTAAGAAATGTAAGTATTTGGAGGACTTTTAGAGAGGAAAGATCACTCTATTCTACCTGGTAGTTTACCAGGTGTTTTTTCCTTTGGTGCATAATTGCATCGCAATTTCCTAGTATATGGTCTGGTGTTTCCTCATATGTGCAGCAAAATCTGCATGTTGGACTGCTAACTACACCAAGGATATTTAGGTGTCTTTTAAGTTTACAGTGCCCGGTGAGGAGACCAGATATTATCCTAAGGTTGTTCCTAGTTAGGTTGATGCAGTCTTTAAATCGTGCTCAGTTGTAGCTACCAAGTAATAGTTTTGCCTGTTCTCTCCAGTTTTTGGATCTTTTGGCCTCTTCCAGTTCTTTAGTTTTGTGCTTTATCACATTTTCTCCTAAGCCACAATAGGGTTCAGGCCCCATTAAGGTAGTTTTTGCCCCTATTTTTGCTAAGGAATCTGCTTCTTCATTACCCTGGACACCAACGTGACCAGGTACCCAATGAAGTGTGACACTGTCGTTCTTGCCCAGGACATTCAGCTTGTTCTCACACTCCCAAACTACTTTAGAGCTGATTGCGTAGGAGCTCAGAGCTGTGAGTGCAGCTTGACTGTCTGACATAATGGCAATGTTTTGGTTTCGGTAATTTCTTTCGAGATTACGTTCTGCGCATTTTGCTATGGCGTGAACTTCCGCCTGAAAAATGCTAGGCGACTGTCCCATCGGTATGAAAAGTTTGGTTCTAGGCCCAAAGACTCCAGCCCCAGTCCCTTCAGTTGTTCTCGATCCATCAGTGTACCATTTGATGGCGTTTGGTTTGAGAGTATCGTTTACTATTTCGCCTACCTACTTTTTATTACTTAACTTCATTTGAAAGTTCTTCTCGAAGTTGTATCTCTAAATCATGCCATCTCTTGGAATGTCAATAAGGTTTGTTACTGCTGACTTTGGAATGCAGTCCCTAACCCTGAGACTAATGCATTTTCCAGTACCGGTTCCTTCTTTGGCAAACCTCATGATGGCTCCCTTTGCAGCCCTTGCTATAGCTTCATGTAGGGGGGATAGATGAAGAATAACTTCCATGGCTGCTGTGGGGCAAGTTCTCATTGCTCCAGTTATGCATAAGCATGCGAGCCTTTGGACTTTTTCTAGTGATTTCCTAGTTGTGAGCAATTCGGTTCTTTTATGCCATGCGACCGCACCATAGGTAATGATGGGTCTTACCATCATGGTGTACATCCACCAAAGAATGTTTGGTTTGCAGCCATGATTTGCCTGCTAGTCTTTTGCAGATCATGAAGACTTTTGTGGCTTTTCCGACGGTTATTTCTACGTGTTTGTTCCATAGGAGTTTACTGTCTAGTGTGATACCTAGATATCTAACCTCGCTTTTTGTTTGGATTACTTCGCCCCCCAACCGAATGAGTTTCATGCGTGGCAGAAGTCTTTTCTTCGTAAATGGTATTATTGTCGTCTTGATAGGATTAATAGATAATCCAACACATATGCACCATTTCCTAGTAATAGCTAGTCCCCTTTGAATAATGTAGCAGAGAGTTTCTTCAAACATCAGCAAAACCGATACAGTTAATGCCTTTAGAAGTAAGCTTTTCTAGCAGTTCATCAACTACAAGACTCCACAGCAAGGGTGATATTACCCCTCACAACCTCTTGTTGTTAAGATTTTCCGCGTATTTGGGCCTGCTGATGCCACAGCTCTTCTAGTGGCTAACATCTCACCAATCCATGTGGATATGGTGCTGGGCACACCTTTCCTTACAAGAGCTTTATTAACCGCATCATGGGAGGTATTGTCAAAAGCACCTTCTATATCTAGAAAGGCTGACAGTGTTATTTCCTTTGCGTCTAAAGCATCCTGTAAGACGTAAGTGAGTTCAAACAGAGCGGTTTCTGTAGATCTGCCCGCTCTGTAGGCATGTTGGCGTACGTTAAGAGGCCTATCGACTAATACTTCCGATCTTATAAGGTTGTTGACTATTTTTTCCAGAGTTTTTAGTACAAAGGACGTTAGGCTTATCGGCCTGAAAGACTTGGGGTGGGTTGTATCTTTCTTCCCTTCTTTAGGAATAAAAATCACTTTAGCTCTTCTCCATAAGCTTGGTATATACCCAAGAGCTATACTACTTCAAAGTAAGCTAGTTAGATAAGGCATAAAATTATCTTTATCCTGTTGTAATAGGGCTGGAAAGATACTATCCGCACCTGGTGATTTAAAAGATTGAAAGGTGCTAATTGCCCATTCAATCCTTTTACTTGAACAGATTGTTGCAACTACTTTCCAGTCTTCTTTTTTAGTTTTGAGAGGTGTTCTCTCTACCGAGTTCCCTTCTAGAGGTAGACTACCTGCAAAGTGCGTGTTAAGCAGGAGAGTAGACCTCTCCTCTTCATTCTCTATAAAGCTTCCATCATCATACCTTAAAGCTAATGATGAAATTGTCTTCTCTTTTGCAAGAGCTTTATGCAATCTAGAAGCAGCAGGGGTTGAGGAAATATTCTCACAAAAAAATGCAAAATAATTCCTCTTGGCTTTTCTTAGCTCCTTGTTATATACTGTAAGCTCTGCGGAATATCTTTGCCATTCCCCCGTTCTTTTTGCCTCATTAAAGAGTTTTATTACCTTGGATCTTAGTGTTGACAGATTATTATTCTCAGGGGACAACTGAGTTCATATGCCTCTTGTATGGCCCCACTTAATTTACTAACACTATATTCCAATTCAAAGTGACTAATCATCCTGCTAGCTGGGCCTAAACGTTCTAGGTTTGATCTCAGAACAGTATTGTGTAAGTCCCAGTTTGTTCTCTTTGGGTTCCTCCCAGAGGTATTCTCTGTAAGAAGGCCTCAGAAGGGCTCCTCTGGAAGGGCTCCTCAGATACCCTCCAGTTCCTTGTAACCTTGTAAGACATCCTATATTCGGAGTTCCAAAAGTTATATCTAGAACTTCTTTTCTTACTCTAGTAATAAAAAAAGGGGTATTCCCTACGTTAAATATTTCTAGATTTTTAACCAACATAAAGTCTAAAAGGTACTCACCCCTTTGGTTTATGTCGGTGCTACCCCATGATGTATGGTGGGCGTTAGCATCGCATCCAACAAGTAGCGGTAGCTTCCTTTGTGTGCAGTGATCCACCAGCCTTTGCACTTCGATTGGTGGTATGTTGGCTTCGTCACCGGCGAAGTAGGCCGCTGCTACTACCATTGTCCTGGTACTACCCTCGATGTTGATTTGGGCTTGTATTGGGACCAAATCCCTCGTCATAAAATCTGAAAGACATATAAAAGATATGTTATTCCTTATTTTAATAGAAGTTCTGGGTGAGTCTACTCTCGTGTCCCATATTAATTTTACGTCGCTACTTGCTAACCCTCTTACCTGACCTTTGTATGTCCACGGTTCTTGGATCAGTTAGTTATCCGCGGAGAACTTCCTTGCTAGGACCGCCGAAGCCGCCTTTGAATGGTCGATATTCACTTGGGCTAGCTAGATACTGATCCCGCGTCTGTTCATTATATTGTTTTTTCAGCAAATGGGGGCAAATGCCCCATCATCTGCCAGCAGGTATTTTTCCTCCTCTTCCGTAGGAAGCGTTTCCTCTTGAGCCGTTCGACTCGGAGAGAGGTCCATGCCCTCTATCTCTCTGTCTGGACCTAAGATTCCCAGTGTTTTGGCCTGGCTTCTTTGGGGTTTTAGTTTGTTAATTGAGGGGGTAGAGGCAGGCGGTGGAGAGGTGAGTATTCCAGGCAAGGTTTCAAGGGCTTGGGTGTGGGGTGGGGAAGAGTTGGGATCGTCGGTAAATTGGGCGGCGGTGGTTATTGCTGGTTCATGGGAGAAGCATTGACCTGTCACTTTCCGAAGGCCGTAAACAGGTACCTTCCCTAATTTGTAATGGAGCAGGTGGTTTGCTCTGGGTGTAGCTCAGGGAAGTCATCTGCGACCATTTCTGTTCATTCTCGCTATATCTCCTTTAAACAAACTTTCTGTGTTTTCAGATCTAGGAATAATCCTGGATTCTAAATTGACCTTCAATGATCACTTAAATTTGATTATTAAAAAAGCCAATAGGATTTATAAAACGATTCTCGCGTGACTTTCGAGATTCTTATGTACTGAAGCTTCTGTTTGTATCATTTGTAACACCAATTCTCGAGTACGGTTGTGTTGTATGGGCCCCTTACTGTTCTGTTCATATATTAAGACTAGAAGCAGTACAGAGAAGATTTATGCGTTTCTGCCTTCGATTTCGTCCCTGGGCGCCAGGAGTTATACTACCTCCTTATTCTCAGATTTAATAGACTTTCTTTTGCTCTCACAACATAGGCAATTTCTTTAATTCTGTTATATTTCCGGAATATTAAATGGTTCTATTTCATCTCCATCAGTTCTGGGTAAATTAAACTTTAATTTTAGTCGGGCAAGCACAAGAAGACAGCAACCTTTGAATCCAATATTTAGTGGATCGAACTATGGTGCAAACAGCCCTCTTTATCAATTAATTATCATTTTTAATAAATCTTATTTCCTCATCTTTTCTATATATGACAATTTTAAATGTATTAAATTAAAGGCTTTGTTTAATAACTTAATATCTCATTGATCTATGTATCCTTTTTTTTGTTTCTTGTTAAGTATTTATGTTAATTTATATTATATTATTATGTAACGTTAACATTAAACGGATTAGTGAATAAATAAATGATAATATACCTGAATTATGTTTTTTTTGTCCTTTATAAATCCTGGATATTATAGAGAAAGATTTAATCTTCTTTAATTCTGACTCTGATCTAAGCAAAAAGTAACACTTTTAAGAATTACTTTCAAGCAAATTAAAGTTAACAAATAATTAATGATTTCTATGATAGTTTCCCAATATTTTGTGATTTAGGGCGTACACAGTTGACAGGGTGTTCCAGTCATTGACTATTCATGCATACCTATGTATATGTTCAAAATATATTTTGGTATACACACATACACATATATATCTACTACCTAGATTACATCCTTAAAACCTCTTGAAATTATAAACCATTTTGTGTTGAAAACCTTCGAGAATGCTTCAGAGATAACTGCCTACGTCTATTGCTATACTTATGTATATACAGACACACACAGCTTATTTACATAGGATATGCCATGTATATAGATGCTATTAAACCGCAGGTTTCTCCTTTGCTTCCGTAGATATAATCGGATAACGGCATAACCACGTGCATATATGCCACATAACCAGTTCGTGAAATCTACCCACAAAACCACCCAGCAACACCATACCACATCCATTCCCGTAAAGACATTCTATTGAGATTTGAAATCACTAAATCAACATAACTTCAAAACTTTTAAGATAATATCTATCTACCTAACTATTCTAAATGGATTAAAGAATTAATATTTAAAAAAAGCTATTTTTGTTAAACCCTGAAATTTTGTCAAATTCGAAGTGCTAAATCTTACAAAGAAGCAAAAATTTGAAATAAATAGGTACCTTCATACCAATTTAAGTTCCCTCTGCACTTTTGTAGAGATAGGAATGTTAAGATTACTAAAAAAAAAACAACATAAACAAACAAAAAAAGCAATGTGAAGTATAAAAACAAAACAAACAAAAAACTTAGCAACAATTCGATAATCGATTTTTTGTGCACTTTTATATAAACAAAATCAAAAACACTTAGTTTTCCCGTAACTCTTAAATCGAATTATCTGTCAACCTATTACAAACGCTTCACGGTCATTCGCACACTTCTCTGTCAGGAAACAATAAGAACAAAAAAAATTTCATGTCCTTATTTTTCAATCCAATCCCTATAGAGCAGGAAAGAGCTGCTTTCGAATTCAACTCTCAATTTTTCATCAATGCTGCACGTTTTAAAAAGAAAAAAAAAAAAAACAGACGTATACGGGAGATGGGAGATAGCTGATGCAAACAAACAACAACAAAAAGAAAAACATTTAATTAGATATAAATTAAAACTGAACACTAATCTATAATATAAAAGTTTTCTTCAATTTTAAATCAACTTTTATACTTTGTTTCTGTTCTGACAATCCCTGTATCGTCACATCGCATTGCTTCCGACCAATAGGGGCAGCGGCGGTGCGTCGCGTCACGTTGCGCCAAGTTGCCGTCCCTTCGTGAGTCCATCGTGAAATCCTTGCCTCTCATCCTTGTTCCTCCCGTAAGTCATTATGAAGGGTGCGGGTTCAAATTGTTTGCAATAAAAACCCGCTTCAGCAGCCGGAAAGTTAAATATCTCTTAACTTTGTTCATCTCTTAAGGGCCAAGTAAAGGTGTCATATAAAAATAACTTTGAAAAGGAGTTTGTATGCACTTTTATAAAATTATAAAATTAATCAAATCAAATTCCAAAAAAAACGAAAGCTTTCTGTAGGTTCTAAAAGAATCAAAACCAAAATTATAATCCCTCTCTTGGCTTTTACATGAATATGCTCTGTACCAAATTTTGCAGAATATTAATCGATTCTTAAGAAAACTCAGTATATACAAAAACAGATGGATTTTTAGGTTTTTGGTTCGATATTTTACTTTACAAATTTTTTTTTTTCGTAGTACCTCGTGGCATGATGGTTAGGGCGTTGGACTGTCATGCGGAAGCTCTGGGTTCCATTCCCAGCCGCTGCAACCTAAAAACAGAAATGCTTTTCTCGAAGTACTGCCGCTTCGAGGAACTGACAAATCCTCCAAGAGTAAACTTGTCATGAATAAGGCTTCTCATCTAGCCGTTCAACGAACAAATCTATTCATTTTTGTACCCACTTTTCTCATTTCAACATTACTGAATAGGCACCTTAAAAATACTTGAAGCACTTTATTATGTAACCATAAAAAGCTTAAGGGTATCTAAGTATACACGTACGACCAAATTGTGCATTTCATGTTTAATATACCTCTCTATCTGTCTTCATTTCACCTCTCTCTCTCTCTCTTTTGAGGAGAAAATGACAGAGTCTCAAAGATTCAAGGACTGATTGAAATTTTCCTCTTGCACCGATTCCCTACCATATTGAGGGCCAACTTCGTCTTCATAGTATGACGATGCGTTGGCGGATATCGCTAAAGGTTGGTTCTTCTTGGAACTTTTGTACCATTTTCGTTTGGATTTCGTGTTTTTTTTTTTCCTTTTGTTAAACATTAATTTATAATTCCACATGGAAACGAAAGGTAGAAGGTGGAAAAAATATTTTCTTGCTTCAATTGAAAATTGATTGCATCTGTAGGTATGTGTGATGTGGCCAGTGAGAGTGAGTGATTATAGATGTTAGATATGAACTAGATTTGAGTTATTAACTGTATTCTTAGAAAATACAAGGAAAATTTATATTTTTTCTTAAGCAACGATCATTGCAAATTTGACATATCTATAATGGATGGCTAGGAAGATAAACTATTTAAATGATAAAACCGGGCATGATTTCTCATATTACAAGCTGTAGAAATATGAAAACAATTTCATATTAGAAAAAAATTGTATGCAGGTTCCAGGCAAACACAAATAAGGGATTTTATTTTAAATTCAAGCTTTTTTCAAAATAAGGTAAACTAGTGTAAATGAAGTCAAAATCTTGAGTGTATAGAAATTGACATTCCATATCCCACCTTCTCCCTGGACTTCTTGTTAGTGATATTTAACTTTACAAACATCTTCTAAGATATCCAAAACATCGATTCTTGGCTTTGTATAGCTATAGTAACTCAGAGCATCTGGTGGCTTAATTAAGGCCAAGACTTAATGACTGGATAACGACTGAATGAAGTGATCCTGAGCTTCACATCAAATTTGACCAAATGAACTGGAGAGCTTGCATAGCACCTCCCAAATAAACAAACAATATATCGTCGGCTTTCTGTCAAAACCTCGTAAGCCCAATTTTAAAAATAGCTTAGAAGACACAAAAAAAGGTTGAAAAAGTAATAAAATTGAATTCTTAGATCGTAATCAATGTTAATGTCCAAAAGGAACCATAATATAATTACGAAAAATTGATATTTAAATTCAGAGATTCGATCTGAAATACATCAAAATGACATTTTAGAACTTAAAAGGTTTTGAAAGAAGTCCGATGATACGTTCAGCCAAAATTCTGCGTACGCCCTTGTACACAGATATGTTAACAAAATAAAAAATCATCAACCAAAGAAATCAGCTTTGGAGTACCACAAGAGTCAAGTTTCAGACTATTGCTGTTAAGAAACTACACTTCTGATCAGCCAGTAGATATACCAGCACAAAGTTGAAGCTCTATCATAAACTTTCCCTCTTGCCTCTTCTCCATCAGATATTGCTACGAAAAGAGTTTAGGAGAATGCTTAAACTTTCCGAAATAGAGATAAAGATAAACAACAACAAAACGGAACTCATCTGCTTCTAAACAGCAGTGACTATAATAAAAAGAAGGGGAGCACAGTAATATGTAGCTAGTTTAAAGTGTTAGGAACAAAGAACTTATAGGAATCAACTTTACCAACAAGATGACATCTACCTATCAAACCTTAATGAGAGCAAATTTTTCTTTGCTCTTTGTCCACTCGCTACCCCAGAAAGCAAAATAAATTTTGAAACAAGACCAAGCTACTTACCTCTTTAAATACAACTAATCAGAATCAGACGCTCTTTACTCACCTACGCCTTATGTTACCATAACGTTTTTGGTTATTGGAAAGGAAAGTGCCCCAACTGGACTACATTAAAGAAAAATTTTAAACCAACGCGGGGAAGCTTAAATAATACTTCATCTAACTAACTGCAGCTGAAATAATCAGTATAAACTTAGAAGACTATTTTCACTTAAAAAAATTCAACAATTCCTCCAGTAAACACAACTTTATTACGAATTATGTGTAGGTAATAAGCTTAATTTATATTGAAAACATTTTTGATTCGAACGTGTCATTTTATTATTTCTATTATTTTTGTTTGCATTTCATGACTGTGACTTTGAGAAGGTTTGGCACTTGAAACTTTAGTACAAACTGCATAGGGATCTTCCCAGATAGTACTACGAAATACTGAAATCCTACGCTACGGACCGACTCTTTAGAGTACGATACGACCAAAATTACTCGGAACTTAAGAAAATTGAAGCCGGTGTACCACAAGGAAGTGTCCTAAAACCAACCCTGTATCTGTTAAATATAAGGGATATTCCAGTGGACATCAACGCTATCATGGCCACCTTTGCTGATGATACTGCAATATTGTTGCCAGAAAAATCCGTTACGAAGGCTACACAAGTTAGTGATTGGACGCAAAAATGGCGAATCAAACTAAATAAAACAAAATCGACGCATATAAACTTTACAAGAAAAAAAACAAACAATGTTCCAATTCTTATAAACAGTACAGTAGTACCTTACTTCAATACTGCCAAATAACTTGGAATGACTTTGGATGCAAAGCTTAAATGGAAAGAGCAAATCAAAAACAAAAGAGAAGAACTAAACTTGGAGTACAGAAAAATGTACTGGTTACTAGGAAAGAACTCTGACCTAATTAGCCATATCTCATCTAACTATGGGGCTGTATAAAGAAAACAAATGCTGAACCCATCCAGAAATTCCAAAGCAAGGTCCTTCGTGGATAATGAATATATCTTGGTATATAAGAAATAGCAATCTACATCGTGACCTTCAAATTTAAATGGTTACAGAATTGGTTAAAAAACACGCTGTATCAAACAATCAGTGACTGCAAAGTCATACCAACTCCAAAATGGAGACCGTCTTAAATGTACGAGACAATGTTCGGAGATTAAGAAGAACCAAGCCTCATGAGCTGATGGTCTAAAAGCTATGAGAAAGTGTTATAACTTAAACTTCCCACAATGTGATTTAAAAATTAAGAAAGAAAAAACATTTGTCGATCTTTCATAGATTGGTCCTGATTCACCGGTGGTTTTAGTGCGGTGAGAGTCCCACACTAGGTTAGGTTAGGTTAGAAGGGGTGATGATGTGGTTTCCCACATCACCTCACTCGGATCTCCCAGGATCCATTGTGCTCCCCAGGATATAGGTAAGGGAAGAGGGAAGGGAAATAGTGGATATTCTTAGGAGTAGGGTGCCTCCCTGAACCATCCTGAGTTCTGAATAAATTTCAGGATGCTACTTAGTGGAAAAAATGAGATGTCACCCAAATCGCCGAAAAAATCAAAAAATATACACCGAGGGCTGTTTTTTTCTGGTTCTGGCTAAGCTGGGGCATTCACACAGAAAGTGATACGAGCCCTCCTCTACCTCTTCGTCCTGACACCCTCTACAAAAGTCAGAGGAGCTTATGCCCATTCTGGTCATGTGGGCTCCCATTGAGTTGTGACCCGTTAGGACTCCAATCAAGAGATACAGTTGAGGTCTGCTTTAAGAAACTTGCTGCACTTGCTGCTTAAGAAAGTGCTTTGTTTTTTCCTTAGAGATATCTGGCCATAGATTCCTTGAAACCCGACAAGTTTCAATTGTTGACCATCTGTCATTGGCGTCCTCAAGGAAGCTTTGGAGAATTTTGTTTTTCCTTTGTTCCAGTGGCATAAGTACCCAGGGTACAATTTGGCTCGGTTCAAGTGATGAACCTATTTTGGCCAGTTCATCTGCCATTTCATTGCCGAAAATGTCATTGTGTCCTGGGACCCACCGAAGGGTGACTGAATTTGTCTTGCTGAGTGATTTAAATTCATTACGGCAACGATAAACCAGATTTGACTTCGTGACTATTGACGAAATGGCCTAGATTGCCGCCTGGCTGTCTATGACGGATGTATTTCAATGTATTTATTTATCAGCTCAAATGTGGAAAGATATTTTGCGGCCTCATAAACTGCAAGCCCTTCCGCTTGGAAAACACTGCCAAAGTTCGGGGGCTTTATTTATCTGTTTATGGGTGGGTTAACTGAGAAAATACCTGATCCTACCCCAGCTTCCATTTTAGAACCGTCTGTAAAGACCGATACATGATTTACGTTTAGGACCCGGTTTTCTTTCTAGAGATCCCTCGTTGGGAAGTCTGTCAGTGCGACTGGGTTAAAATTTACGTACGGTGAAATATAGTCCGTTTTAACGTCTCTGTCAATGATGTTCGTTGTGGTTCTGTGACCCCAGTGGCCTAGTTTCAAATTCTTACGCTCTGTAAGTCGTAGAGCACTTTTGGCCGCCATCTCCTTTGAAATTAAATCCAGTGGGGCTAGTGAAAGGAATGTTCCTATAGGGCTGAAGTCGGAGTAGTCCTCATGGCACTAGTTGTGCCAATACACGCCAATCTCTGAATTTTAGACATAGTTTTAAGATTGGTTGCCTTTTCCAAAGCTGGCCACCAAACCAAACATACGTACGTAGGGATAGGCCTGATAATGGCTGTGTACATCCAATGAATGGTTTTGGGGCTGGGACCCCATCTCTTGTCGAAATTTCTACTACAGGTGTAGAGAGCAAGTGCAGCTTTCTTTTCTCTCTCTTTGATGTTTTCTTTCCAGTTTAGTTTTCGATCGATAACCAGCCCAAAATATTTAGCCGTACCAGTAAAATGGAGTGGTGTCCCATTTATGGTGGGAGATTTTATATTCGGGAAACTCCCACCGATTCTTACCGAGTGTCTTTTGAAGATTTCCTTCGGATAAAAAAAAAGAAAATTCATGACTGTCTTATCTGAAAGATCTCATAATAAGAATCCAAGTTGTTCAGAAAGTCTAAAAGGATTCATACGGATTATATTTAAATTAACTTAGTAATATCTTGAAAATTATTGATTTTAGGAAGTGGTTTTGTTTCATAATTTACTTTGATAAAAAACAAGCTAATTAATTTTGCCGTGAGTTAAAGAAAAAAGATGATTAACATTTCCAAAGAAGATTAATATCAAATATGCTGAATAAAACTTGGTGTTGTTTCCCAACAACTTCGTTATATAATTTTTTTTTTTCGCAAATATAGGTTTTGTGCATTTTCAGTAGCCTTGGGCGTAAAGTAATTAGTTTCACAGATTAAAATTGGAACCCAACAACCAAACCACAGACAACAACATCAGAGTTCAGAAGAATATTTTTGTTACTAAATATAATGTAACAGGGCATGTTTTGAATATGCTGAACAAGTTTTTTTTTCAATTTTATACACCCCCTTTGTGGAATGTTAAGTATTTAATTTAAAATATAAATAAAAATAACTATGCATTTATTTATTATGTATGTATATATTATGTTTATTCTTGAGGGGATAAAGGATGGATTTCACGTATACCATTTTTAATAGTTTTTTGTTAATTTGTTAAATTTTGTAATTTTATGGTTTTGACAAATATTTCCATTATGCTCGCGCTTTGTATAAATACACAAAATCATGTTTTGTATGCACTTTGACCGACATGCTGTGGTCGAATAGGCGTAGATAGATAGATCGCTAACAGTTCTAGGAGACCACACATCCCCACACTATGGCAGCAATTGTGGTAAAACTGTATCGAAAAAACATAACAATGACATAATAAAAAATGTATAGGAAAAAAAACAAAACAGTCAAAACTCTCTTGGCTGCTCATAGTGACACAAACAAAATTCTAATATGAACTGTGGACGCCTCAACGCACCGTTATGAATAAAACTACACCCTTTACATTACTGCAATATACATTGATATTCTCTTCACAATAACGAGACGTTAATGTTTAAAATGGCGCAAGACTTTCGATATACTTTGCCTAATGTAGTTATGACACTTTCCAAAAAAGGGGTGGATGTCGCCCAATTTTGAATCCCGCAAGAAAGTAAGAGCAAATAATTCTTTTCACATCAAAATGGCAAACTCCCATCAAAATAGCATAATTTAAATATAAGAACAGAAATCCAAAAGAAGGAATAATTTTAAATCGCTTATATTTATCTTGGGCTGGCCACGATACCAGAAAAGTTTCGATATCATTTGGTATCGGCATCGCAAAAACCGAAACGATACCGAGACGATACCATACGATACCGTATTTTTTGAACCGAAATTTACCGATACTCTCGGTAGTATCGTTTGGTATCGGAAAAAAAATATAGTATTTTGAATATTATTATTAATTTATTACAAACAAACAATTGTTGTGACTGGTTTCTCGGCAAAGGCTCAAATGATTTAGATGACATTTTCAGAGCTTTTCTCTTTAGCAGAAAGAAGTTTTAGGCAATAATTTAAATTTTAATTGTCCACTTCCACGCCCCTTTGGATTATGCTGGCTTTCTCTGAAACCAACGATTTGAATGAAATTTCCAGACATGGTTCTCTTAAGTGAGAAAGTGATTTTAGTGAAATCTATAAAATTCAATTGTGTGCATTGTTTTTCTGTGAATTTATGACCCCACGTCAAAATTTTCTATTGAATTCTTTATCGGCCTTTAAAAAATTGTTAACTCCACAAAAAATTTGTTTCGAATTTTACATGTAACCAAGTCCTGCATTTTATTTTGGTTTTCGATTCAGATCAAACCAAAACCAGACGAGACCGATACCGATACCAAAACCAAAACGAGACTTTTTTATACGAGTCTAAGTTATACGAGACCGAGACCGATACCGAGACTATACTGAAATTTTTCGATTTTGACGATATTTACAAATATATCATTTAGTTTGGTATCGTGGCCAGCCCTACTTATATCTCGAAACTGCAAACAAAATAGGTGTACCATTATTGCAGGCAGTTAGCGACTAAGCGAGAAAAAAAGTATTTTGAAAGTTTTTACTTCGATAACAATATCGGCCAGTTATAGGATATAATTTCCATTTATCAGGGAAACAAAAATGAATAGGTCAGTGGAAATTTGTCTGACAAGTTTTTGTTTTTTTTTTTAATCAGTTAAATGCGAACTATCCAATGGCTTCCTAGTAAAGTATTTTTGTAAAAGTCGATAATGAGCAATTAATATGAAAATGAAAACGTTAACGAGCAAAAAACCTATCTTTTCCGGAATTTAAGTTATTTTTTTTATTCAATTTTATTTTTTTTTCCATTTTCTTAGAACGAACTTAAAGATAAACAAAAATTCATTAAAACTTGCCTATTTATCAATCTCTTAAAACTAACCTACTGGCCCCAAGAGGGCGCTCTAACTTAAAGCTAATACCTTTAAGCCTAAGAACTATCTTAATACTAAAATTCAGGTCGGGTTTTTATTTTTCACTAAGAAGAATTTACAAAAAAACTCGGTATCTATTTGTTTATTTTGTTGGGCTTATATAAAACTTTCAAAACTAAATTAAATACAAACTATGTACTTACAAAGTACATACAAACAAGAACTGCCACAGCAAGCATTTTCAGATTTTTCTTCAGTTTAAACACTATTATTCTTACTATGCACGCCTTAGAGAGACATCACTGTAAAGGGTAAATATCAATAACCGTGGTGATGGTGGTAGCTAAGGAATACTAAAATTTTGGCAATTTTCGGGTGTAATTGTTGCGTTCTGCGTTCTGTGGTTATAAATATTTTAGGCTGCTTTATTTTGAATATATTTAATGTGCATTTCGTCTATGGTGGTTTATGAACCGATATGAATGGTTGAGGATTACATGGTAATGAGTGGCAGAAGGGGTGGGGGATATTAATATGATGACACATACAAAATTAATTATTTTCGTTGTTCAATAATTATGAGGGTTGCTTATAGGAGTATATCTAACCTACAATGGGTTTTAGCTGTACATTTAATTATCTGCTCTTTATAATAATGGTTTGTGTTAGTTTTTGTGATGTCTCTCAATGGATAACCCCTACTGTAAATAATTAAATTTTGCACTTTTTCTTATAGACAGGACTAACCTAGAGGATGGCTTTGGTCTCGTTAGGGGTGTCATATTGCCCCTATTTTTGCTTAGGAGTCTGCCCCTTCGTATGCCAACGTGGCCAGGGACCCAATAGAGTGTGATATGGTTATGTTTGCCCAGTTCGTTTTGCCTATTTACACACTCATATACCAGTTTAGAGCTATTACTATATAAGCTTAGTGCTTTGGTAGAATTCGCATTAACCTTTAAGGAAGCGTTTACAGCAAAATACAAATATATTTGAAAAAAAATGTGACTATCATGGTTTTTGAAATGATCGATTCAATTGTGACTGAGTTGATCAAATGCTCAAACTTTGTATGATGTGGAACCCAAAACAGTAAGATCCAAATATATTTCAAACCCCCTATACTAAGCACCATATTATTTACTCTGGATATAAATTGGGTTAAAGTTAATTTTAGATCCAGCAACTAAATCCGGATTTATTAAATAACAATAAATAAATAAAATAAAAAAAATTGGTGGCATTTTGCGTATTTTTAGCAGGAATGGAGGGGACCTACAATCTTTTGCCAATCCCGAACTAGCTAGATGAGAAGCACTTATTCATTACAAGTATACTCTTGGAGGATTTGTCAGTTCCTCGCAAGAGGCAGTACCTCGCGAAAAAAAAAAACATTTCTGTTTTTAGGTGGCAGCGGCTGGGTATCGAACCCAGACCTTTGACATGACAGTCCTACACACTAACCATCATGCCACGAGGTACTTATTAAATCCAAAAATTTAAATCCATGACCATATTATTCACCCTTAACATGCCTTTAATACAATGGATTTAAAATCTCCATAACCCAGAGGTAAAATATTTGTAAATCCAGACTAATAGCATTTTTACACCAAATCAAAATCTAGATTTCGAGCCAAAAGCCCTAAATGTCATCAAAATCAGTCCCGTTGATACATTTTAAAATTTCGAAATCTAGTAGATTACCCCCAAATCTTCTCAAAATCTAATTGGCCTATCCATATTTACATATTTATTTATTTATTTTTTTTTTCATCAAACAGAGCATACAAATCTCTTATAGACTACTAAATACATAACAATAATCAGATACCTATATATTATACGAACATACATTTTATCCACCAATGTTCAAAAAAGATAACAATTTTTTTTTTTTAAGAACATATTAAATTCAAGAACACTACATACAGAGTTTGCCTGCCTTAAACAGCGCGTTAGGCCAGTAATGCCTACATGCAACTGCTACCGCAACAAAATAGTTTAGTGCAAGTTGACCGATGAGCGCGCACATGAGCAACTCCACAAGCAATCGCAACGAACCTCATTAGCACACCGACAATGTTTATTCAGTTTTTCTATCTCATACATACAAAGAAATATATTTTTGCCTTTGTCCTCTTCTTCTGCTCAGCAAATAAAAAAGATACATTTGTTCTCTTTCGCACAGAGAACATAATGCCCTTTGGAAAGAACAAAATTCAACGATGTGATTAAATATCCGCAACTATTTGGTTGAATGTCCGCGCAGTTACATATAATTCCATATGACACAAACTGAAAAACTGATTTCAGGCAAAGTTGCTCGAATCGACGACGGAATAGTTTCTGCATGTGCGCGGAGTCTCATGTAAGTCCATAGGACTCAATTTTGCAACCAAACAGTTCCGAAACTGAAAATTGCATGTGCGCGACTAGCCTTAATGGCTCATTTTTTCCATAATTTACGCTGTGGAAAGGGACATAAAAGAGACATTGCGAGCGGGACTGTCGCGTAGGTGCGTAAAAACTTACCAGCGAAAGCAAGTTAGTCAAGGCAGTTGATTTTATAGTTAATGATATCTCTTATAAACATTATCTCACATATGAGTCATTCCATATGAAATCGCCAAATCGAAAATGCCAACCCATTTTAGATTTTTTTTTCAAATTTTGTGAGAATATCCCTTATGGTTCAAAAGAAGGATATCCACCGTGTTTTAATTTTCGCATGCCTCATTCCTCTCCTGATCCCATTGAAGTATTTGGAAATCGTCATTTTAGTGCATCAGTATTTTTGCTTTAAATTATCTTTCTTCATCTTTAATCAAAAGTTATAAACAAACAAAGTAATATACCTTCCCGGCGGACACCCTGTAGATATAATATTTTTGTTTTTAAATTTTGTAGGTAAATGAAAGCTTAATATTTTTTTCCGGTCCGTTTTTATCATTCACTTCTTTCATTATTAGCCTTATTATGAGTTTCACATGGAACAAATTTAGACCGAAAAATGTTTGTTCCCCCGAAATTTTAAAAGCTATTATGAGAACTTTTCTTGGTCATAAACAAAAAACTAGTGCCAAGACACCAATCAGTCCTCTCTGTTTTTTCTTTCGTTTGCTGTCAAAAAATAAGTGACTTAAGCTATAAATTACTAATAATTACGAAATGAGTCCCCACAAAAAAGGGGAATTTTCATTTTTCGGATTAAACTCACAGTAGGCAAAAAGTGAAATGTCAATTTTTCCCGTGGAATGTTGTTTACCACGTGAAACTCACAATAAGGCTATATAATACATAAGTAGTATAAAAACAACTTATCAAAAAAACAAGCAATATACTTCCTAAGAACTATCCTTAACTAAGATGCGGGGAAGACATTTCATTCTTCTGAAAAAAACGATTCCATAAATGCCCCTAGAGAAAGCTATACTATACACCTCATTCAGCTCTCGAATGCATATTCCTTTTTCGTCAAATATTAAAGCTTCGATTTGACTTCAACTAAAAAAACTACATAATGAAAGTTTATGTTTATGAAGAGAGAGAGCTTGGGTTAACTATCTAGATATACAAACATATTTCTAAGAAATAATAACAGTCAATGGCCACTTAGATTCCCAGAGAATCGTGAACAAGAAGGAACTCTCGTGCTACCTATATAGCTCCTTAAGGTGAGCCTTGACTTCAAACAATGGTAACAATTTTTGTACCACCTCTTATTTCAGTTTTAATTTTTTTATATTTTCCTTACCATCGTTCCCTTAGTACCTACAACGACTTTAATCTCAATTCTTCTTTTGTTCATGTTCTTTTCTCCTATAGTTTAGTTTAGATGCAAGGTGATGGAGACCAAATTTTAAAGGATGACTCATGTGTTCATAAAAAAAATTCTATGCACGTTGCACTTGCTCGTAAGGCTAATATCAGAATATCGATTCGTCGAAATTAACTTTTCGAACTGAAACTATTGCTTTGTTATAACACGATCTCTGTTGATCGGATTATTTAAGGTTCATATCGTAAAATACAGGAAAATAGATAGTTTCAATAATTAAATTATTGACGTAAAATTTGATGGCAAGCTTGTGCACTTTGAACAGGAATGTATTTATTACAAAAGTTTTACCTCTCTCCTTACCACTATCTTCTCCAGAAAATTATCTTTCTTCATCAGTTAAAACTTCTAAATACGATCATATTTGTTCATAGTTTGATGCGAAAAGGACAGCAGTCAATTAAAAAATTATTATATTAAGGCGAGGCAAACTTTCGGTACAAATGAAACAGCTAAAATCACAAAAGAACTAAAGTTCCACATAGACCAATTTTTATAGGATAAAGTCGAACGCTTACTTTGTAACAAGGTAACGCAATATTTCAATTTTAAATTTTTTGACATTTTCAGCAAATGTCTTTAAGACGAATCGCACACGGAAATACCACACTCGCCAAATTTTTCTTGCGAGACTAGAGTCACAAAAGGTGCCTTAACTTTTTTGTATTTTTTGTGTTTATAAAATGTTTTTAACGAACACCCCATGACCTCGATCTTACTTTAGTTTTTCGTTTCCTTTTTATTTTGCATTCATCTCATTGGTTTGAAAGAAATGCAATTCTTCAGATATTTTCTGTTGGTTGGCTGCGGAGTCTATTTTTTTTCCTGTTCGTTGGTTTTCTTTTGTTTTCAAAGAACCTTTACTTCAACCCATAACCTTTATTTTTATTTGCCAGAAGGGAAAGGTTTTTTTTTTGTGCAACCCACATTGACTTCATCACTTCAAATGTCCTTCCTTATTTCAGTGTGTATGTTTGTGTGGGGTGTGTGTATGTGCATACATAAGTGTGTAACATTATGTGTGTAAAATTACTAGGGAATTGTGTAAACAGTGACACACAGCAAAAGAAGCAGCACACAGCACTTAACTTCTTCAACACCCTCTTTTCGCGTCATCTTAATCATCGTCTTTATTGTCGTCATCTACTGCCTCTTCATCGTCCTTATACATCGTTCTTTATTGCACGGTGCACCTTTGAGAACGAAATTTCATCGTATATTCCTTCGTTGGTGTGTACACTTCCCGCCTCTGATATCGTCATCATCTCCTTGGAGCAGGGCAGTTTATTTTTCTTTTCTCTCATCCTCAATGCGCTTCAATAAGGCTTGAAAACAAAAGTTAGTCACAAATTTCAAAAGTACACTGGAATCACTGCTCGTTCGTGGAGAACCTCAGCCACAGGAACGGACTAAAAACGGGGAGATTGAGAGCATTTGCAAGCCCTGAGCCTTGAACGAACTTATAGCCAAGCCATTAACGTGTTCGAAAAAAGACGGAGTAAGGAAGCAGCCATCATTAAAACACCTATAACAGGTTACTTAAGTATATACATTTCTCCCCCTCCTGAGAGAAGTCGTGGTTCCGTACCTGCTCAGTCAGGATCATAAATGTGCTCCTTGAAAGTCTGACAAGCAGTAATTGGAAGAAATTACAATTGCTACAGGGATGCAGCATGAATCCGTCGTCAACGTAGTTGAGGCAGCATAGTTGGCTTTGCCCTCATAATCCATCGTACCTTTCTATAACTATGCCACTGTAACCAAAACCTTTTGGGGACTTCTCTTCTTAATTTTCTTACTGATTGCTTTATTTAAAAATAAAATTTAAAATACTATTTTAATGCCCTATTTCTTTGTTTGTGTGTATTTATTTTTTTGACGATGATGATGATGATGATGATGATGGTGATTACTGATTCAAAGTGGCGCTTCGGAGAAAAAAAATTAGACGGAGATTTGACGGAGAAAATTAAGGCGCAAGCCCCTCGGATTTAGCACTCCAAAAATAGAGGAGAGCAAAATCGAAACTATCCCACAATTTGGTCGCTAAGAAAATGCATTCTTATGCCATCGAAATAATATCAAAATATTGAGTTTTTGGACTTGTAATATCTTATTCATAATAAATGCGATGGATATTAATGAATCGCCTTAATATTATTCAAAATTTATATCCAAAACATAAAGTTTTATCAATTTAATTTGAAAACTAGTGCTATCCGTGCAGCTTTGACTAACTTAACTATATGACTTACTTCTGTTTTAAAACTTATTGATTTCATAAAGACAGCAAGACAGTTTGACAAAGACACGTTTAGTGGCTTTATAACATAACCATGCTTTGGAGGAAGCAAACAGACGTCATGCATATACCACCACATACACTCATACTGTGATTCGAAAAGGGCACTAACTACAGAGTGATTTTTGATGCCCAGGAATTTAAGGATTTGTGGTGTCGTAGTCGTATTACGAATGGTTTTGAGAAGATGAGAGAAATCCCACGGACGACGTAACGACGAAGAAGAAAACGACAATGACATACGGTAGAAAACTTTAGGTTAAAGAAATTTGGCACCACACGTCCTTCCCTCGTGTATATGACTTTTAACGTTCTAAAACATATTTCTGTTGATGCTCTGCAGAAAATCATATCGTTTTGGTAAAATTTTGTGGTTATTTATGGGGAAGGGGTCGTGGTAGAGAAGAATCCTCCTTCAATGAAGTATAACATCACATTCAAATCTTATAATTGCACACAGTGTAATACAGTTTGACACGATGAATAAGCTTTTTTTAAAAAGCTGCCTCTTCCATTTCACACTGGAATCCTTCACTGGCTTCTCCTCGTTGTGATGCCATAAGGATGGCTGGCTCGATTTCTGCTATTTGACAGATATGAATCTACCTCCAAAAACACATTTAGTATAGTGAAATCAACTCGATTAACCAAAGTTGAATTTTCAAGCGCACATTGCGGTGGTTGCTTAACTCCTTTAGAACGTTTCGATCAACTGAAGAAATTTATGAACACATGAAACTTTAATCTTTTTCTCTATTATGTTTATCCACAATTCCCATTCCATTTTGACAAAATCGAGGTAATATATAAATCCCGAATGCTGAAATGCCAAATGAGTTTTTTTTTTCTGTTGCAATCACAGTTCAACTTGGGCGTGTGGTTGTAATAAATATAATAAATAAAACAAAAACGGTTGTAGATATCAATGAAATTCTTTATTCCTGTGAAAGAACGTTCGATGCCATTATGTATGGAACTCGACTTCTTTTGCATGGCCACCACGGGCACGCTTGCAGATGTCCAGACGCTGAACCCAATTTTCGACGGTTTTCAAGCATAAATCGGCCGATACTGCTGCAATTTCACGTTCGATATTCGTACGAAGTTCATCAACCGTCGCTGGCTTGTTGGCATAGACCATAGACTTGACAGGAGCAAAAAATATTTGGTTATCATTGAATCCCCATTCACAGTAACGTGCCGGTCTTGACCATCACGGAAGAAGTACGGCCCAATGACGCCGCCGCGCCGGCTCATAAACCACACCGAACCGTAATTTTTTCGGGATGCAATGATGACTCATGAAGTAGGTGTAGATTGCTGCCTGACCAATATCGCATATTTTGTTTATTGACGAAGCCATTCAGCCAGAAATGAGCCTCATCGCTGAAGACGATTTTTCGATGAAAATCCGAATCATTTTCAAGTTGTTGCTCAGCCCAATTCACGAACATACGACGCTTCTGGTGGTCAAGCGTCTTCAGTTCTTGATTCAAATTAATCTTGTAAGGATGTAGGCCAAGATCTTTTCGCAAAATTCGCCACAACGACGTCACAGAGATGCCCAACGCTTGAGAACGACGTGTGAGAGACACATTTGGGCTTTCTGCAACTGAAGCCTCCCGACACTACGGGCACTTCTTTGTCTCACTGGCACGGGAACATTTTGTAATGTGCCTGTGGATTCGAATTTTTCCACTAGACGCTCAATTGTTGATCTGCTAGGACGATTGTGACGACCATAAATTGGACGTAGCGCTCTTAACGTTGAGGCCACTGACTCCGAATTTCGGTAGTAAATTTTAATAATTTCGATTCGCTGTTGGCTCGTATATCTTTCCATCATAAAATGGCAAACATTCGTGAAGAGAAATGTCAAAAGAGCGGCCAGAAATATGGCGTCGTTTGCTGTCCCTGTCACTCTACTTTTGTTGCATCCCTGTTGAAAAACCATTTAGTTGGATGTGACACTACTAAAGGTACCAAACATTATAGAGGCTAAATTATTTTGTTCCATTTGGTGCTATTTGGCCAAGCACCTCTTTTTTAAGTTGGTTTGGTAGGTAGTAGGTACAATACATGCAAGTATATATTCATGATAGGTTGCTAGCTTGAATTTGAAGGACGAGACCATCACAATTAAGTATACAAAAAACAACACAGGAAAAAAAGTAGAGGGGAAAAAAATAATAATTTAGGTATTATTCGAAGACTTATATGAAATGAATTCCCAATGTGTGCTAACGAATTATCTATGAATAGGTTACCAGCTGAGCTGCAATTTGATTTGATGGTTTATAACACCCATGATATTTTTCAATCATCAATTCTTAATCGTGGTTTAGGATCCCAAATGAATTTGTAATTGTAAGTGGAATAATACCAGCTAGAATAAAAAATACCAGTTGTGTGTGAGCTAGTAACGAAATTATTTTTTTATTTAAAAGTCCTTAGTATGCTATGCCATTTATGTGAATGGGTACAAGGTACATCTTCGTTCTAATGTCCGTCCGTAGATTTACATGGTAGATTCCGATACCGAATCCAAAATGTTCAAATGTCCTGTTGGAACCACATGTTTTTCACATTGATATCATCCCATTTGGACCCAAGGAAAGAAGAAATTACTATCGATCAATAGAGATAAGCGTTGACTGAATTGATGGAACTGACTTCATCATGTTCTCCTACTCATGCTCATGGCTAGTGGCAATGTTTTCGGCAGGTCGTGCATTTCGTTGACTTACTTACTCTTAAGGTGGTGCTACAGTCCGGGATGGACCAGGGCCTCAACCAACAAGCGTCTTCCAGCCGGCTCGGTTTCTAGCAAGCTGTCTCCAGTTTAGTTGAGGTCCTCCTCCACTTGCGTGCACCACCTGTTGCACTGCCTTCTTCTACTGCACCGTCCCATGGGGTTGGAATTTAAAGACTTTTCGGGCCGGAGCGTTGTAGTCCATTCGCTCTAGGTGACCCAGCCATCTCAGTCGTTGGCTTTTTACTTTACTGGCTAGGTGTCGCATATCGTGGTTGTATCTCCTTCTCAATTCCCCATTTTATGCAGATGGGACCAAAAATTACCCGGAGAATTTTCCTCTCGAAACAGCCTTAAGCGTTTTCATCTACCGTTAATAGCGTCCATGTCTCTGCACCATACATCAGGACCGAGATGATAAGCGTTTTATACAAGGACACTTTAGTTGCTTTTCAATTGCCTTCTCGGCCTAAAGAAACACCGATCGGCAGGAGTAATTCTTCTTTTGATCTCAGCACTGGTATCGTTCGCCGAGTTTATAGTGAAGCCTAGGTAGACAATGTCTCTGACCACCTCAAAACTATAGCTCTCTATAGTGAGGTTCTGACCAAGACGTCGGTGTTGGGTGTCCTTTCTTGTTGACAGCATATATTTGGTCTTGCTTTCACTCACCGTTAAACCCATCTTCTTTGCTTCCTCCTGAATACTCACGAAAGCAGCATTGACATCACGCTTTGTTCGTCCAATTATGTCAATATCTTAGGCATAAGCGAGTAGTTGGACGGACTTTTGAAAAATTGTGCCTCTAGTGTTGATATGAGAGTTTTGCACAATTCTTTCAAGAGCGATGTTGAAGAAGTCACATGACAGAGCGTCGGCTTGTCTAAAACCTTTTTTGACATCAAAGGTATCGGTGAAGTCTTTGCCAATCTTGATGGAGCAGCGTGCATTTTCCATTGTCATCCTTCACAAACGTAGTTAGGGCATTGCTCGTATGTCTTGTCCAGTAGCTCGTAGAACTCGTCCTTGGTGTCGTCATCTTTCTCCTCTGTGGGGGCATGCGCGCATATGAGGCTGATGTTGGCGAATTTAGGCTTAATGCGAATTTTCGTGAGGCACTCGTTCACGTTGTTGAAACTCAGGACTTTTTACCTAAGTCTGCCTCCAACGACGAATTCTCACACAAAAAGACGCTGCCCTTGTTTTCGGTAGCAGTCTTAATCGCATAATTTTGAAAGTATTGTCCGTCAATTTCATGAGAGTTGGCAGCACTATGCCTACCCGCAATTGTTAGAAAGTGAAGCAGTGAATTTAAAATGTTGCACTATGATTGCAAAACATGTGCATGAACTAGAATAAACACTCGCATGCACACACTACACACACTCACACATACACTTATACATCCCAACTATGCAACAAGGAATAAATAAATAAATAAATATGTATGCCTATCGTTTGTTGGTGAACCACTAGTAAGGCCGGCTGATGGAAAGGGGTGGTAGTGTTGAATGGATGGAACTTATTGAGCACGCTATCCAATGCTTTGTTTTTTCAGAGCTTTTCTTTTTTTTCTGCAATTTGTATTTTACTTCACTTAAGGATAAGGGTTTTATTTTTTTGTTTCTACTCTTTTTTTTATTAAACAAAGCAGCGTAATATATACACAACTGTAAAGTGTGGTAAATGGCACATAATGGATTCAAGCTTTAACTGTTCATCAAAAAATGTTGATGGTCGGCCGACGGACGGTCGGATTGTGCTGTGCTGTGCGAGCAGTCAAAACTGATGGTCTGCCAACACATATCTTTTCTGCCTTTGTGGCCTTGATGCTTTTTCGAATTGGCATAGCGAAGGCGGTGTGATGTGTAGGGTAGGTGGAAATGGCGAATTGGGACCATGACCAACTCTCCTCACGAAATACTTCCAAAATTAACGTATAGGCATAGAGGAAACATGAACGGACATCATGAGCTGCTGCTGCTATGCATATATCCATTTGCCATTTGCAGGCAATGAATGCAGCAAAAGTTAGTTAGGTAATTAGGTCATGTGTGTTGTGAGGGTGTAGCGTAGAGCGTTTGTGCTATGTGGTTAGCATATAGGACTAGGTCCACGACAACGTTGACAACGACGGCAAGGACAGGACTTCTCTTCGCATTCAAAAGGATGCGACGATAGATTGAATTGCAGTAAAGTTGCAAATTTTGTATTCAGCATTATAAACAACAACCATCGTATTCAGCGAATTACAAGTCTCTCGATTATCGCATCGCAGCGTTGAAGGCAGTATTTTCTATAGATAGTTAGCAAGACATCTGTTGGTTTGTTGCTGGTATGTTCAGATACTTGCCTATTCGGGTGTTTGGGTATAGAAATTAAACTAAATCGTTTTTAAGCTGCTAAAGGACCTAAATTATACGCAGCTATATACATATATATACACGATTTAAATTAATACTCGAGGTTGAATTTTGTATTTTGGAAACGGCATCGGCAGATCCACCAAATGATTGAATTTAAAAGCTTATACTTTTCCTTAGATTAAATATGGAATTGAATTTGGATTTAAAATTTGTGGTGTGTGTTGGGTGTTGCAGAAAAAGTTGGAATGACGCACAATGCATATCTGAGGGTTTTTTTTTTGACGAGCTGACCTTGGTCAAATGAATGATTATCATATTGTTTTTTTTTTTTTAACCGAATAAATATATAAATAAAGGTAGAGTCATTCAAATTCTAAGCAAATTTCAAGAGCTTTAAAATTAAAACGATCGAGATTCAAGAGAAGATACCGATGCACATTGGTTTTAAGTTCTGAATATCGAAATGAAGTGGAGGGCTATTTCACAAGAATACTGTTTGTAAAAATATCGATAAAATAATGAAAGGCACGAAAATTACTGTTCGAACATCTATCATTTTTAAAGCTCTATTTTGCTTGTCGTGGAAATAGAATATTTAATATTTTTGAGAAAAATTTAGAATTTTTAGGTTATTTGCATAGTATTTCGTAAATGGCTGAACAAATTTAGTTGAAACATAGAAACAGAATCGCAGAAGCACGCATGAATTTTCTTGTAAGTAAAAATAGCATTCCAAAACAATTTTTAGCTAAATAAAAAACATATTAAAGAAAATATTGTGTTTTTAGAACTTATTATCTCATTTTTCCTCCAGCAATGCAATCATCAAAAAAATGTATCATCAATTCCTTTCCACATTAAAAGTAGGTCTAGGTAGCTACTTTTGAACATGTGGAGCAAGTTAGTGTGATTCAGTCGTTCAAAAATAAAGTCATACATTTTGTATTTATAATTTATTATTAATCCTCCCACCGAAGTATTTTTTTTTTCATATACCTTAATATATGCTTATTTCAATGTACGTAATAGCATATCTCGAAGAAAGTTACACTAATTATTATTTTTTCTAGGTTGGAAACTATAAACTAACCAAACAAAAACCCTACCTGTGGTCGTGAAATAAGGAATTAATGTGTGCACATATGTAGGTGAATATTTTGTTTTAAATTTATATTGATGACAATTAACATCTTCATCAAACTCGATATCCGTTTTTCTTTTGTATTCCAATCACATATTATCTATCACTCTTACTTAGAAATGTGTGTATGCGATGAATTTACATCTCTATAAGAGCCAGTCAGCTATCGCACGCATTACACAATACAAGCCGAAAAACCATAAAATCAGGGCTAAATTTATCGCCCAAATGCTTCTAATGCGAACACACCGTCACAACTCCCTAGCACAGGCCCATCATCCTTCAGATGTCCTACCTTCTTTCTGTACCTACAATATATACTTATATTAGGCTGGTCCTTATAAAAGTTTTTTTTTAATTCCGTGCTGGATAAAATTCCTATTTTTTCAGATTTTTATTTTACCCTCTTGGGCTCCCCCTTTTCACTTTAAGTTATTAATAATTGGCTAAGAGTGATTCTTTTAACACGTGAAAAAAATATCAGAGCGTCCATTTCCCCTCGCTCAAGCGAGAAGAGTAATTTTTTTAAAAGTGTTGCCTTAAAACTGAAAACAGTAACTATTAAGAAAACTGGCATACTTAAAATGTCATTCTTAAGCCTTTTTCAAAGCCACATATCCATTCTCTAGTATGCTTTCTAAATAAAGTTCTTATTGCTAATAGTTTTTGAAAAAAAAATTTCAAATACAAAATTTAAAAAATAATAGGCTTTTGTTTAAGTTTAAAAATTATGTTCTTCAAAAACTATATACCTGCTATAAAAACTTTATTGGGGGTGAAATAAAAACAAGATAATTTTATAATTTATTTTTCAATTTTCAAATTAGACCTATCCAAGAAGGACCACCCTATTATATATACATATACATATGTACGCATGTTGTGTATAGCTTGATTAATTTCATATCCTTTCAAATATACCTTCACCCAGTCCACCGGCAGCATCATGTGTGTATGAATGTACTCGATACTGGTATCCACTTCTCTTCATCCATTTATCCTCAGGAACAGAACTCATGTCCTATTCCTATGCATCATCAATACAAGAAATGCCAATAAATAAATCGCTGTATATCGGATGGACTTGGCCGGGAGAATGCGTGCCTGAGAATACATTTGGTCAAAATCGTAACGAGAATTCTCTTTATATCCATTTCTTATTTGCTTAGGTGTGTATGGTCAGGGGGAAACGCTCTGTGTAGCGTGTAGATTTTATAGGTTTTTGGCCGAGAATAAGGTATATATATATGTATACAACAAATACATATATCTTTATTCAGAAATATTCTCAATCCTGTGTCCAGTTCAATATTCTTGTGGTGTAAATAAAAAAAAAAAACATCCTCACGCAGATGCACACACGCACGATTTCGAACATAGAATGTGTGTAGCGTTTAGCAGGAAAAAAGATAAGTGACAAAATCTAATGAGAAGCAATGGATTGCTTTGCCGCATGCCACCCCTCTCTATAACTTTCTTGTTCTCTGTACCACTTGTCAAAGAACATAATTACTTTTACTTGCGATATATGAACTTAGATTCTACGTATACATACATATATGTATTTTTTTTAGGGACAACAAAGAGGACACCTTCTCAGTTAAAAAAGTTTAAGAACGAATTATATTAATTTTAATGTTTGATTAAAAGAAAACATAGTAGACATAACATAACAAAAAAGAAGTTAATGAATACTAAATTTTATGATCATTAATATAAACTTTTGTTTTATTAAAATTTACATCTCGTATTTTTCATCGCAAATATATTTTTTCTAAGAATTCATTACAATAAGAGTTTGTCACTGCCTCCAGTATCTATGTTATGGTTTGATGGCGCTTTCTCATTCTTGGGTGTCCAATGTTATTTTTAATGATAATAATGCCGAAAACCTTACTGGTGTGAATGTTTCACATTTTCTTCATAAAATTTTTTGAAAAATTCAAATAATCTTTTATCTGGGGAAAAATGATCTATTTTTAAAATCTGATTCAACTAACCCGTAAAGATCATTGATTGCTAGATATTTTCTAAGCTCTAGAAGGTACAAGCATTTGGATTTAAACCAAACCATCGCTGTCTACTTTTTATGTTAAAGTAATTAAGTAATGAAGTTAGTTGTTCTTTGAGCGGTTTACACAAAATTGACACAGGTAATAGCTGATTCAGAATTAAAATTTAAACAAATATTTGTGATTGGGTGACAAAGGTAGTTGAAACAAAATTAAAAACGAAAAAATATTTTCAAAACAGGGCGTTCCAAAAATATTTCAGGTATTTTGTTACTCATGCAGAGGTTCGATGAGATGTAGCCAATCACAGTGGAATTTTATTATTTTTTTTTTGACAAAATTTGCTCAGCATAAAGTTCTAGCACGATTTTCTCTGAATCTATTATTTGTATGAAAAAGTATGTTAATTTTGTTTGTGTAGAATTACATAAGCTACAGTTTCTACCTTCACATTTTTTTTCAAACAGAAAACGATAGTTTTCGAGAAATCAAGAAAAATTTGAATTTTACCTCCCTTTTACCCTAAAAATATTCCATCGGCCCAAATTTACGGAACTTTTTAAAAAATCCAACCCAAAAAATTTGCCGCCCCAAAAACTTGGTACCCTGGGCCATGGCCCCGATTAGCCCGATGCCCCCATGGCGAATCCAGGACTGCGTGTCACTCCGCCAATAATATGTTAACATGGTGAGAGGATTCTCTACAAAAAGGATCAGTAACCATGCAAATAGGACGCCAATCTAGTGACCAACAACATGAAACACAACGAAATATTCCCACTTCTGAGCACGTGTCGCAGTATTATTATTTTTGTCAAAAAAGTTCCTTCTTCATTTTTACTTTCAATAAACAAAAGTGCTTAAAAGCTCAAAAACTCAAATTTGTGGTGTGCTTATAAGCAAAGCCTCAACTTTTTTGTGACTCGGTTATTACAACAAACTCAGTTAACGCAACTGCCAGAATTTTTATTAGCTGCTTTTACCGAGGACATACTCTTCTGTACAAATTGCAAAACTAAGCTACCTAGTTTTTGCAATCAAGGAACGATATGATTAATAAAAATCAGTCAGCAAATACCTAAGGTTCAGGGTGAATGTAACAACCCATGCAGACCGACTGACTCTTAGTCAGTCGTAAACATAAAAAGGATTGTGACACGTGTCATATAAAGTTACCATTTCACACCCATTCAAACATATACCAGTCAATAAATAATAGTTGAGGATGTCAACTTCGTCTGAAATTCAATGATTCTTAGAAAAATGTTTTCCTCGCAAAAAAAAAAAAAAAATCAAACAAAATATGAAAGTATTTTACATAATAGAGTAAAACTTTTGCCAAGACGACAACGACAGTGACGTGTCATTCAGTTAGAAAACTTACTCGTAACTCGTTGCCTCTTAAACCTTGATGTCATAGTGCTGCTGCAGTTGGAAAAGTTTGTTGCAAATTAAATCGCAGCCAACTGTTACAAGAAGCGCATTTTTGAGATAGAAGGTAGGTTGGTACCTATGTATTGGATCTACGGCACCAAACGGTGTAATGGAGAAAAAAACTTTTTTTCAGAAGAATATTTTAAGACATAAAGGAAATGAAACTCAATTCGATTAATTGAGATTTCACTTTAGTGAAGCGATTTATTTATTTCATTAAACAAGATAATTCATGTATCAATTTAAATTCTTTTAGAAATCCTTGAAAATAATTTTAAATCTTTAATATATTTCTTCATTCATTCATATGGAGACAAGTTCGGAATCAAAACTCTTTAGGTACATTTTTTTTTCCCGAATAAGTCTTCTTCTTTCATTTCTCGGAATCATATTGCTTTTTGAACTTTTTTACTATCCTTTATTTTATTTCATTCTTAGAATGAGAATTATACACTAACAATTGTTCCATTATTATATATTCTCTTTTGATGTTAAATAAATCTCTCACTGACTGCGACTGTTTCGTATGTGTATGGTTCGGACTTATTATTTAACAAAAGGTAAGGATAAGAACAATACATTTAACAAGCTTTATCCTTAATAGGTACATATACATATGTAGATAATACAATACGGAAATACGTTAGGAGAAAAAAAACATACTTAATACGACATAAACTGCTGTGAATATCAGTCTCCCGTTCGTAGTGGATTTGATGAGATTTCAGATATTTTTTCCCAAAAAATGCACTTTTTCAAAACAAAATGATAAATAAGTACTTAAGGGTGGTCGTTAAAAAAAGGTCATCTTAGATGGACCTAAATCGACTCTAAATCAAGAAGACAAAAATCACAAATTTTGTCAGATTAATATTTTCATCCCCTGCAGTGGCTGTAGAGGTTAATGTAATTTCCTAGGTGTTCCACGTTAAATCAGCCAAAAAATTCAGAGTATGTAGGTTGGAAGTAGACAAGACAAAAACCCCATCGGAAGGGATAATATTTCCCTCTTGGTGCAGGAGTGGCAATTTTATAATAAAAATTACATTGAATAGAGAAAAATTAATATCGGCAACACTAAGAGTATTGTTTTGCGGCTTTTCCAAAAGTCAAAATTTCATTCTTACGATTTATTTTGAAATTGAGTTTTTTTGATCAACTCAACATTTGGAAGAAAAACTCAATTTTAATTTTTTCATTTGAAAACAATTTTTCATGAACCTATTTATTAAAAGAACTTAATTTAAAAAGAAATCATAAGAATGAACTTCTGGCTTTCTTAAAAGCTGCAGTGTTGCTTTTGTTTTCAATTTAATCTTATTCTATTTAATTTCATGTTTTTTTTTTTAATTAACCCTCTTGCCACGCGGGAGGAAATAATAGCCCCCTCGTGGGATTTTTTTCTTGTCTACTTCCAACCTACATGCTCTAAATTTTTTGGCACATTTTACGTGAATCACCTAGTATGAAAAACAAAAAAAAATTAACTCCTATAATCTTTGTTCTTCATTTGGAGTTGATTTAGTACCATCCAAAATATAAAAACTCAAACAAAAAAATATTATTACGACCACCCTTATGTACATAAATAGTTAAGTTGCATAACAAATGGACTTAATCTTTAAATTTTGTTTTACTTTGCCCACAAGCTTTTATGAAAAGTACACAAAAATAAACATAATTTCTTTTGTCTATAAGTAGGTAATGTGTTGGAAGTAGATAATGTAACTATATACGACATGTACGTGGGTGATTCTCAAAGAAAATGATGATAATTTCGGCACAACATTTTAAGAAGCAAATAGACGTAAGAATTAACTTAAGTTGAACTTTAAAACATCCTTTCATATAATTTAAAGCGGCTAGTCAAAAAATTAAAAAAGAGGAATGGTAATTTTTTGAAAACAGGTGTTCCAGGGAATTGAAAATTAAAAAAAAATATTTTTCTATTTTTTCTTAGAAATTTGTACCCCTCGCCTCATAGGAGTATGTCCTAAAAAACAGGCCAATAAGGAATTAAGGCGTTCATGGGTTTTTATTGTAAAAATCAATAATTCGGTTATTGAAGAACCATGGAGTGCTATTAAATTGGAAGGTGCATTTTGCAGGCGGGGGGTGCAAAAGCACCCTTTTCAGTTTTTTGCATATAACTCGAAAACGAAGCAAAACTTCGAAATAATGTTGAAAACTTTTTTTATAGACAGTAAAATCTTCTGTCGAAATATATCATTAAAATGTGTTTTTTTCTTAATTCTTAGTCACCTACATTTAAAAAAATCAATTTTGTTGCTTTTTTTTCCTTATTTGCCTATAACTTTTTTACCTGAAAAGATAAGTATAGGCATTGTTGCATATAAAAAAAGATTATTAAATTTTCTTTAAAATGAAATTGATAAAAATCGACCGAAAAACGGCCGCTCAAACTAAGCTGATTTTAAGATTTAAAAGTAAGATATATGGCATTTATGGCTTTTTCGAGAAACTTGTAAGATGATACGCTCAAACTGGGTGTGTGATTCATTCTTGACCATTAAAGTAAAAAATAATAGAGACATTTCAATTTTTTCGCAGTTTTAGGGTTGCCATCTATATTTTTTTTTCCAAAAATTTCCTTTTGCCTTGTCGCCTTGTGTTCTAGTATTGCAACGTATAATCGTTGTTTGATAACTGTTTTGTTCGTTTTGGTTGATGTTTTCGTTCTTATGTTTTTTGTTTAAAATGCATTGCACAAAATATATTCAAGGGGGGTTTCTAGCCTAAATCTTCCTCGGTGGTGGCCATCTGAACTTGCCTATCATTAGTTTCATTTAAATATATTTTCGTTTAACTTTGTGTTCCGTAATTTGTAAAGGGTGTTTTTTTGAGATTTTTAGAACTTTAAGTTGGCAACACTATTTTAGTTGGCGGCCATTTTGTCGCTGTCAAGTGATTTATTTTTAGTTTGGTTTGGCATTTTAACATGAACAGTCCGACACCTGAAAAACGCTTCCAATTTTTAAAAATTTATTTTGAAAATCGAAGAACGTATCGCCCGAATTTTATTTAGAGATGAAGCTGACTTATGGTTGAATAATATTGATACGTCAATAAACAAAACTGCCATATTTGAAGTGATGATAATCCTCAAGTGTATGTTGAGATACCCCTACATCCAAAATAACTGACTGTTTGATGTGCTTGATGTGACAGGAACAGTCCGACACCTGAAAAACGCTTCCAATTTTTAAAAATTTATTTTGAAAATCGAAGAACGTATCGCCCGAATTTTATTTAGAGATGAAGCTGACTTATGGTTGAATAATATTGATACGTCAATAAACAAAACTGCCATATTTGAAGTGATGATAATCCTCAAGTGTATGTTGAGATACCCCTACATCCAAAATAACTGACTGTTTGATGTGCTTTATGGGTTGGTGGAATAATTGGTACTTCATTAAAAACTATGCTGGCCAGAACAGTCAATGGTGACTGATATAGAGCCATGATTACTAACTTTTTCATTCATAAATTGAACAACCATGATATGCAGGAGCTAACAAGACGGCGCAACATGTCACACAGCTCGTGCAACAATTGATTTATTGAAGGAACCGTTTGGTAACCACATAGTTTTATGTTACGTATTGGCCTCCACGACCGGACAGTGCGATTTAACGCCGCTTGACTATTTTCTGTGGAGATATGTGAAGTCGCTAGTCTACGCCGAAAAACCCGAAACGATTGATTACTTGCAGTATAACATTTGCCGCGTTATTGCCGATATACGGCCACAAATGTTGAAAAAAGACACCGAAAATTGGTCTTCCAAAAAAGACTACGTCTGAGCCAACTAGCCGTAGCGGTCATGCTAGAAATCATATTTAAATTATAATTCCAGAAGATTATCTTTCGAATAAAGAATAAAGTTTCATGTCAATTTAAAAAAAAAAATATCTATGTTATATTTTATTTCAAAGTTTTATACCTCTAAAAAACATTTATTTATTAAAATCTTTGAAAAAATTTTATATAGACATAAACAGCACGAAGTAGTTTTGCCCATGAAGTAGTTTCGATGGTCCAATCGAAAGAATGAAAGTCAAACAAACTTAAGTTAACTTCGGCTTTGGTGAAAAAAATACACCTCTCTCTGAAATTCCCTACAACCACATCTATAAATATTGAAGTGCTCAGCCAAAAGTACAAGCATATAGCATACCAACAATTTCCCTTTACTCGAAAGTATAAAATTCTTACAAATTCTAAAAAAAAAGTATTTAATCATTTTGTACTGATAATTTTTATTTTTGAATTTTACTTAATTATTTTTCTTTAAATAGGTATACCAACAAAAAGAATAAGAAGTAGTTAAAAGGAATACGAATATTTAATTGATTTGAAGTACCTACTTAAAGCATTATTATAAGTAGGCTTATGTTCATACTAATTGGCGATTATAAAGATATGAACAGTATTTAAGTACGCAATTTATACTACTAAAGGATCAAAATCAAAGTATTTAAATATCGTGGAATTACGTATAAGTATAACGTATAAGTCGTGGTATTTATTCTAAGAATTTTTAATTACTCAAATGGAAAAAAAACCTTAATACTGTAGACAATGGGAATGGACATTTTTCTCATTATAATCATCAATAATCTATCATCAAATGTTCAAAATAAATTCCTCGAAAGACTATTTTTTTCAAGGATGTAAAAGAGAAACCTACGATTTTTTGTACCTACTTAGCTACCTATATGTAGGTAGACACTAGATACTAAGGTTAGAAAAAACTGCTGTCTTAAGATAAAATATATTTTATAAGAAAAAGAAATGGAGGGCTCACAGCTGTACCAAAACAAGTCATAATTTTTTTTTTAATTTTTATGTATATTTTTAAACTCAAGTTTTTAATTTTATAATAATAATAATTTAATTAAGGGGGTTAACTTTAGACTTGTCCCTTTTATTAGTAAAATATGCATTAATTAATCGCTGATTATCGACTAAACATCTTATTATCTTCGAATTTGCTTTTTCTGACTTGGTTCGGATCAGCTCTGAGCTCTCCAAATAATACTCTCAGGTTACATATTTAATCGGAGCTGAAGCTGCAAGAGTTGAACAAATTTTAACTTTCACTGCAGCATTTTTGACATCTATATTGCAGCTCCGTCTCCCATTCTGTTCAGGCAGTTAGAGGAAGCTGGAAGCCCGATGTTATTTTATTTTCAAAAAATTACCTATTAAAAATCTTCAAAAAAAAATTCAGTATGCAATCAAGTGAAGATTACTGAGAAGAATAAAATTAACCCAAAGCCAATATCATTGGTTGTTCACAAGATATTTGAGAAGAAAAACATTTAAAAATGTTTGTAAGGCTTATAGTCGTTTTTCACTTAAAAAAAAATGTTTGTTGAATTATTTAACAAAACCAATCAAATACCAATTATGAACTAGTGTAAAGAATTTAATTAATCTGAAGTTAAAAAAAAACTATTTGTGGAATTTTTTTTTGCAAATTCTATAAATTATTAATTATAAACTAGTCTATAAAATTAAATTAACCCAAAGCCAACATCATTGTTTGTTCTCAAAATATTTGAGACCAAAAAACAATTTTTCAAAAATGATTGGTAAAGTTGCTTGTAGATTTTTTCATTTAAAAAAAAGTTTGTTGAATTTTTTTTAAAAACCCTATCAAATATCAATTAATAACTATTATATATGATTAAATTAACCGAGAGCTAATATCGTTGTCAAAAAATTTCCACAATTATTTGCAAAATTACTTGCAGTTTTTTTTTCGCCTAAGAAAAACTATTAATTCTATATTTAAAAAAAAAATAATCAATTTTTATTTGTAAGCTAGTGCATAAAATGCAATTACCTCGAAGCCAATATCATTATTTGTTTTTAAGATATTTTAGAAAAAAAAAACACTTTTTCAAAAAACTATTAATTCTATATTTAAAAAAAAATTAATCAATTTTTATTTGTAAGCTAGTGCATAAAATGCAATTACCTCGAAGCCAATATCATTATTTGTTTTTAAGATATTTTAGAAAAAAAAAACACTTTTTCAAAAAACTATTAATTCTATATTTAAAAAAAATTAATCAATTTTTATTTGTAAGCTAGTGCATAAAATGCAATTACCTCGAAGCCAATATCATTATTTGTTTTTAAGATATTTTAGAAAAAAACACTTTTTCAAAAATTTTTAGCAAATTTTTTTGTATTAAAAAAAACTATAACTTGATATGTTTTTATATGTTTACCAATTCTTTATTACGTTAATACCTATGCGTAGAATAAAATGAACTTAAAGTCGCTAGCATGATTTGTTCTTGAGATATACGAGCTTAAAAAAACTTAACAAGGGTTTTTTTTTTAATTGCTATAATAAAAAAACCGCTCATTGAATTTTTTTGAAAGTCCTTTTTTCACGTATTAAAATTTCTATCTATAAAATAAAATGTATTCGAAGTCGATATCTTCATTCGTTCTTGAGATATGGTGAACGAAAAAAGAACGAAGGAACGTACGAACGTTCGAACGCACGTACATACACAGACATCTCTCTAAAAATGATGGATTCCGATTCTAGGGAGCACGAAACATGAAGATATGTCTATATTTTTGATTCGACAAATCGGACCACTTACAATAACTTCCAAGGGGAAGGTAAACATTTCAATCCGTTTTTGAGATACAAAACTTCCAAGAAAAAAATTTAAGTATAGACTATTTTTACTTGCGATAGGTATATGTAGGTACTATAGGGCAAGTTTTGGATTCGTGCAAAAAAAAATTCGAGATAACAATCAAACATGACATTACGATGATAGAGAACTCGAAAAAAGTGGGTGGCACAATTCTGTCTGTCTGTCTATACCTCGATCTACAGCCTAAACCACTGAAGGGATTTTCTTCAAATTTTGAACTTAAGGTTTTTTTGTAACTGTCCAGAGGGGAAATTGAATTTTTTTTAGCTCCAAAAATAACGGAACTTGCCATACAACCGATAAGGAAAAGCTTATTAATCTCAAGAACGGCTCCAACGATTTTGATAAAAAATATCAGTGGATTATTGTAGGTATAGTGTACGTTTTGGTAAAACAAAAATGACCAAAAACCGTTATTAACGGTACCTGCCATATGAAAATTCAATATTTCAAAAACGGGTTGATACATTTTTTTGAAATTTAGTTAATAAATGTGTATTAATAAATATTCAAAATTGACATACCAAATTTAGTTTTGAAAAATGTAACTAAATTTTTATATATAAAAAAAAATAATTTTTAAGATAAACGCTCCTACGATTTAAACATTTTTTTTTTCATATATTCCTATTTATTCAAGTAATCAAATGGCATATGTTTTTGAGCTTTAGGTGATTTTGTAGTTGTTTATACAGTTAAAAGAACGATTTAAATACTTTTTTTTTATATTTTTCTATTTTTTTTTTTTATAATTACATTCATATTTCAAAAGTTCTTAATTCCAAGCAACTTGAACATATGAGCAAGTTCGTGCGATCCAGTCATTCATTTTATTTAATCTTATTTGAAATTTGTAAATAAAAAATCAATTTAATTCTATTCAGCCTTTAATGAAAAAATTTAAAATTAGAAAAAAGAAACCTTCTATGAGAAGTACCATTAATGGTTATTATTTGTAAATTTCAATAATTTTTGGAAATATAAAAATCGTAGGAGCCACTTTTAAGAAAAAAATATTTTCCTTAATGCGGTTTTTTAACATTTGTATGGAAGGTACCGTTTTTTTCATATAAGTAAATTTCTTTCTTTAAATACCTTACAGAAAGCAAAAAACCCAAAATACCGAGTTTTATAAAAACATTTAGTTTTCATAACATCTGAACTTTTTTAAACAACCACCTTAATAGGTATACATACATAAAAAACAAGAAAATGTTCCTATACTCTTATGTCCGTTATAGACTTTGAAACTTTTGGTATATTGAGATGTTGTTTTTTGTAGTTTGTTTCTATTAGGTCAGCGGTGGTTAAAGGAGATATTTTAAGGGCGTCAACGCAACTCATCATAACCCAACTCATCACAACCCAGCTCATCACGAACCAACCCATCACAACCTATCCCATCACAGGGTACAGCTCATCACATGGACAACTCATCATGGCGTATGATTGTTCATTAAATTGTATTAAGAGTTCATTCTATTTTGTATTCAAACATGTTGTTTTAAAAGTAACCTCCCCTTTTCATACCTGTATGTTTTATTATAAAACAAATTTATTATCATTCTCTTCGCAGCAGCGATGAGCACAACAAATAAGGGGGTTACTCGCGCTTCTTTTTTTTAAATGAAATGTCACAAAACGTATTTTACCTACTTACATACGTTTTGTGACATTGTTTTAAGTAAAGTTATTTTTAAAGACAGATGCAAATATTTAATTAGCTAGGTTGAAAAAGTTATTTTATAATATCTTAATGTTTACTTTAGGATATTGAAGGACGTTAGTAGATATATAGGTGTATATTTAAAGTGGTTGCCGTTGATGCTGTGCGGTTCATGCGATGATGCGATAGTGGGGTGGGTGTTGATTTGGGTTAGTTCTGCATCGGGGTTGGTTCAGTTTAATTTTTTTTTTTTTGTTTTTCTTTAAAATTATGTATCTGTGTACTTAGATATTACTTTGCTGTGGTTAAGCGCGCTGTTCGCAGCCCTTGACTCGATGCACCTACGTAGGCTAGGTAGGTCGTCAATGATTATATTGCTTGGTTTAGTTGAGTAGTGGAGTGGGAAAAAAGATTTTAAACAGCCTGGTATAATCGGCTTCAAATATTTCTAATGAAATAAAAATGAAGAAAATATTATATACTTACAACATACATACATATGTTGGTATGTAGGTAGTAGCAGAAGGATATGGGCCCAAAATTTTAAACTTCTTTTTATTACGGAAAAAGGAACTAATAGTTATTTTAACTAAAATGTTCAAATATATTGTTTTGGGTTTGATGGAGTACCTACCTATAGGCTTGACAATAAAACATTGCATAACATAATTTCTTTTAGAAGAAAGGTGAGGCAACACATATGCGTTTTTAGTTTTTCAAAATTGAAAAATTTTTCATCAACTTTTGAATTTAGAATGCCGTAAAATTTGTCATCATCGAAATTATGTTTATAAGTTTTTGACCATCCTCAATTATTTGCTGGCCTGTCATGTTAGTTTTATTTTAAGGCTTTAACCTTGAAGATTCAATAGGTAGATCGGGAGCAAATTCGAATAAAAACATAGTTTGATGAAATAAAATAATAAAAATAATAATATACTGGCAAAGTTTAAGGGCTTTAAATTAACATATTATTCACAAAAAAACCCCTTTGCACCTTTCTAGGTTTTGGGAGAAGTAAAAATTGGAGTCATGAAAAAAATGCCGGTATGTATTGTTATGGATAGATAACAGCCACTCCACTCTTATTTTTCCCTTACAAAAATTCGGGAGGTTTATCTATAACTAAGTACTTACTTATTCTCATGATTCAACAAATTTGAACCTTCAAGGCTTGAAGGAAATGAGATATTGAAGGCATAAAAATGCCGATATGTTTCTCCTTTCTCTTTGCATCCAGCACCATCCTTATATTTTCTTAGGTAGGTAGGTACTTCTTTTTTGTCACCTGAATTTGTAGCTAATTAAATGTTATTTTTCCCCTTGGATAGCGGACGAAAATATGAAAATCATATACCTATGCATAAAATGTATGCCTTTATTGCTTATTCGTTGCTTAAATTAAATGTAAAAGCCAATTGTATTCAATAGTCAACAAATAATATGTGTACTGTGATTGTATTCTAGGTATGAGCATTCAAAGCGAATACTAAAAAATAAGTTGGTATAGGTACGAGATAGTTTACGTAAGTATAGGTGCTATTTAGAAATATTTTTAGGTTTGTTGGTAGGTATGTTTACCTAACTTATATAATGATACATTAATAATAACCATAGGTTTAAGCTTCATGCGCAGGGAAATATAGTCATTCTCTTTCAAAAACTTAATAGGTCTTTGTCATTCCAACAGAGTAATAGACAACAACTCCTCTACAAAGCTATATGTATATCTTTATAATAATGATATTAGATATATACGTTTTTAATTCGTCGTTTTCTTCTAATGCACTTAAATTCGGTTATAATTCATTTCGGAAGAGAGATACCATGATTAATATTTAAGCTATATGCGTTCGAACATTCTCTCTCTCAAAATTCTTTATGACGCGCCATTTTGTTTCTCAGCGAACCTGTTTGGGAGTCAGTGGTGGCCCTGAAAGAACATATGGCTACTAAAATTTTGTGTGAAACTAATACCTTTTAGTACAAGTATCTTTTTGTTTACGACTTCATTGTTCTGATCGGACACAACATTCTTCGTCCCAACTAAAATAATTTTATGTAGAGAGCGGTGAGCGAAACTTTAAAAGAGGCATAAGAGGAGGAGTGTTTTGCAATGTTCTTATTTTGTTCCATTGTTAATTTCTGTTTGTATTTGTATTATTAGGTATGTATTATGCAGGAAGCAAGAAAGAAAGTGAGAAAATATTTGTCATATCTCCTTTGAATCCAAGGTTATTTGTTGCTTTACTTAGTAAATATTTTTTGAAGAAGAGAAAAGAAGGAGAAGAAGAGACATATTGAACAAGGCGGCAAAAAGAGATAGGTTAGGTACCTAGGTGAACCACTTGCGTTGGAACTTAGAATGAGCCGAACATTGAACATGAGAAACAAGGCAAAGGTATAAATAAAGGTATCTTTTTTAGCGGCATTTTACACTGCTCAAATGTATGGGAGAGTGTATTAGTAAAATTTGTTTAACTGATTGGAGAAAAATCAAAACACTTTTGATTTTCTTCTCCCATGCATGAAATGCATTTAAACAGAGTTTACCTATAAGCTGCATCATTCAGGGTAGGTTTTGTTTTTGTGATTGACTTGAAATTTCTTTGCTAGATTTTGAAAAATAGTCATACCTAGGTACCTTATATGGGTAAATGTGGGGTAAAGTCTGATTTCTATTTTCAAGACGGAGAGGCTCAGAGAAATTTCTTCTCATAAAATGTATAGATTTTCAATTTCTAAGAATGGCAATTATAAAAAAATTATCGTTTTCAACTTATTGTTGTTTTAAACTCAAAAATGAGAAAATCGATGTTTCAAAAATAATTCACCATAAATCAGAGGATTGTTCAAAAAAGTTTAAATTTAAATTTGTTTGAATACCATCGTATTTTGAGTGCTGGGAGTTCATGAAAATGCACAATATGATTTGCGGCTTTTTCGTGGTTTTTATTTTTATCTTTTAAAGAAGTTGATCAAAAAATCTTTAATTTTTGAATCAGATAGAATTAGTAAATTTTTAAATCAGGTATAAATTTCAATTAATTTGAACAATATCCAAAGGAGATATTGAAACATGAACATATTTCTCTCTCTCTCGTTTTTTAAAGTTTCTTTTTTACTATTTTTTTAAAGGGTTGGAGGTAGCGATGAAATTAAAATCTTATTTGATAGGTATTTTTGAAATAAATGTGACTTTAAAAAAAAATGAATCCCCAAGGTCCGTTGAACGGATATAACGTTGAGTTAAAAGTGGTTATAGAGATAGTTTCATAGGTTTTTACTCTATACATCTATTAGTCTTTTTTCTGAAAGTAAATTTAACTACGGTTATTTTTATATCTCAATTATTATGCTACGACTTATATAAGCGTCACAATTAATTAATCAAATATGTCAAACAAATTTAAAAAATTCCATTGACTTTTCCAAATTGGACCATCGTTGACAACCAGCCACCAGCGTGAATGATCCCGTCATCTACATCAATATTATTTTAATTAAAATTATAAAAATTGTTTTTAAGAAATTATAGCTCCCATTCTACTGATCTGATCTTCAAGGTTCTTCAAAGTTCTTTAAAAAATTCTGACACAACAGGCTACATTGAATAAGAAATTCATTGAAGAAGCCAAACATTTTCATAGTAAAGGGTTGAAAAAAGCCCCCTTCAATTCAATTTATTTCATTCTAAATTCAAAAATTGATGAAAAATGTTACAGTTTTCAAAAACTAAAAACGCACAATTATTGCTTTATTTCTTTTCTTAAATTTCATTATACAATGTTTTATCATCAATTCAACAAAAAGGGTGCTATAAGTTTTTTAATTAATTTCTTGCTAATAAAATGATAATGGTAATTTAAAAAAATGATCGTCATGGCATCATTTATTAATCGATAACTGAAGAAACAATTCATGGATCTTTAAAATTAAGGTCATAGGAAACTCTCATTAAGACGTTTGCTAGATTTACATATTCCATCAGACCCACCACTAAATAAAATCTATGAAAGTGATTAAAACAAAAAAAAAAACCCTTATCCCAATGCCAGAGCCACCCTAAGAGTCCAGAATCTACGCGGTCAGACGTTAGGTATAGATAGGTAGGTACCAGCGAAAATAAAAAAAAGATGTTTCTTGGTTCGGTTCCAAACCAGACCTACCACAAAGAAAAATCCATTAAGTGAGGCACCTACCTACCTTGATATTTAAAAAAAAGGTGTTTCTTTGTCTTAGTTCCAGACGCACTTCAGAAACTCCTCCGTCAAACCTTAGTACATCAGACCCACCACCTAAAAAAATCCATGAAAGTTATTAAAAAGAAAATTCATTTGTCCCAGTTCCAGACCCTAGTCGGCCCGACACTAGGTTCCTACCTATTTTCAATGCCATTGGACCTACCACCAAAGAAAAACAAGTTTTTTAGTTTTTTTTGTCGGCAATCATAGAATGATCAAAGTTTTGCGACAATACCTACCTATCATTCTGCTAGTATACCTACCTACCTACCTATAATAGCCTTACATTATTATATCTATACCTCTTCATTTTAAGTCATTATATTTGATGAATTGACGAATAGAATTGAAGTTAATGGCTTCTATTAAAGAAAATGTAGGTAGATGTTTCCTTTATTCATATATGCATTATCTTTATATCTATACTATTATATTCAATTCCTGCCATTGAATTTACCTACCCACCTGCTACCTAACCAACACAAATATATCTTCACATTCAAAGGCTACATACACAAAACTAATTTGACTTCGTCTTCACTCTTCACTCCCAACGCAACAGCCATGTTGAAATGATTGATTCCTTTCTTTTTTTATTTCATTATACCAACCCTCTCATAACACCAAAAAAATTGGTTCCATCCCACTGAATTAATATACTCCATTCATTTTGCACAAACTTAACCAACCATTTTCGATTCCAAAAAAATTCATTCTGAAAATGAATCTTCATGACTGGGATGAATGTCCTGTGATGAGTTGAGCCATGATGAGTTGGGTCATGATGAGTTGGGAATGTGATGAGTTGCGATTGTGATGACCTGCGTTGTTATGAGTTGCGTCGTGATGAGTTGGAATGTGATGGGCTGTACCCAACCCACCAACCTTTCGTTCGTTCACTTGATTGCATATTGAACACCTGAAAATATTTTCGAAAATCTTGAAATGGCGATTTTTTAACAATTAAATAACATCCGGCCTCTAGCTTCCGAGGGTAGCAATTGGAAGTTACCAGTGTGAGTCGCTCCTAGCATGTTTTCTTATTTGGTTTTACATTTTAGTCTCAGTGTTAATTCTTCAGTACTCTCAATGACAGATTCATCAAACACTTTGGTTTCATTTAAATTTTATGTTACAACAATAAGCCATTTACTAATTGATTGTAAATCCATATTTATTTTATCATAATACCCACAAACACAAATATAGTTTCCCAAGATGAAAAGAAAAAGGGCGTTTTCCACAATTATGCATAATTTACAATATTTTACCAACAACTTAAGTCAAAAAAGCCATCATCAATCCAATGATGCTATTTGACCCACGTGTTATCTCATAGCTGATGACCCTCTTCACTTAGCTTGTTTACTATATCTTTCATCCAACAAAAAATGTGAACCGAAGAAAATTTGTTTATACGCTCCTTGGTGTTGTCATGTATTGAAGAAAAAAAAAACTTAAAGAATGCTCTGAAAACAAAAAACGACAAGCAAAAAATCTTTGTTAAAAGTTTTACCCTGATGGCAAAAATGTATGAAATATAAAAAAGAAAGAAAGGAAAAGAAGAAATACTACATCGAAATATTGCTCTTTGAAAATTTATTTTTATTTTGTTCGTTCTTGGAAGATGGAAAAAGGAACTTTTCTATGGCTTGATGATGGAAGGTGAATGTATAGGTGTGGATTGTTGGAGTGTGGGATTGTGAAGAACTTGTCATTTTTCAAGGGCTATAGTTGCCAAAGTAGCCCTTAAGGCTCCTGCCTCAATGAAATGTAAAACGTTCCTATTGCTCCAATAGCGTCCTTCATATCATAGATACCTACCCTATATACATAGATTTATACGCATATGTATGAACACAAAAACATACACATACATTTTCTTACAACCTTCTTTGTTTGAAATTAAAAGAAAGTTTTTGGTGGAATATTCTGTGCACCATCTCCATTTTTTACAGTTGGGTTATTTTGGAGGTTTTCTTGAGAATCAAAACTTTATCCAGGATCAAATTTAACCAAGGCACCTTCCGCGGGAGCTGGAGGAAACAACAATTGGTCCTGATAAGTAAGGGCAAAGGAGACCTGGAGTCTCCATCCACATACAGGCCTCTGTGAATGCTATAGACATCGCGGGAAAGCTGTTGAAGAAGATGCATAAGTCGAGTGTATGCTGAACACCCTCGACAGAAAACTCAACATTCCAGCTTATCTTTTGCTGGTGGTGAAGGGCTATCTCAAGCACCGGGAGTTGATCTATGAAACCACAGTAGGCTCTTCAATAATGAAATAGCTTCTGCAAACAATAGGGATCGACCCCATGACCAGATCTCTGCAATATCCCCTATACGATAACATTTTTCGCATATATGACCCAGAAGACAGTATGTAAGGTAAGCTGATGACATCGCCGCACAGCAGTGAAAATCCCAAAGAACACCAAAAGCGCTTGAATAAAGGTCAGGTCAGGTCATGCAGCTAGCCAGCTACTAGTGAGATGAACACTGTCTAAGCTCAGCAATAGAGTTTACTGAGATAGTCCTTCTAATGAAGAAGATGATTTCAACATAATTTTTCGGGCGGAAGTCAAAAGAAGTGAGGATGCAGTGAAGTGCCAAAGCTAACCTTCTCGCAAAAGATAAAAGCATAAGTAGATCTAGCTTCGAAAGTGACGATTTCCCTGAGAAGACTCATTGCAAATGTAGGAGGGCCAACAATTTTCCCATATTGATGCGAAACAAGGCTAACGGAGGTGGTGGCAGTGTAAGGACATGGAACTTTAAGTGATGCTAGCACATTCTGAACTTTGTTGGTACTAGCCATCCTTGAAGTCTTAAGAGTCATCCATTACCATTGGTTATCTAGCGGTAGAAAAAAAATACGATAGTGATAAATTGAGAGAGATTAAAGTGAAATCGGCAACAGATTAGGCAATGGAGTTCATGAGAGAGAGTTGGGAAGAGATGGAATTTGAAATCAAAAAGGACTAGTTTCTCCCTGGACTCGAACGTGGATACATTCCAGCACAAGATTGTCAAATTTACTTTACACCTAAAGTTAAATAAAAAAAACATTATTTTTCCACTAGGAATCGAACCTCGATCATGTTGTTTCATGCTACGACGACTACGCATCACGCTATGAAAACCCAGGGCCGGCCCGAGCTAAATTGGCGCCCTGCGCAAGTTCATCATTAGTTCCCGTCAATTTTGGGTTATTGGTGGAAGAAGTCATTTATCGCACTGTTAATTGTCTGTATTTGCTCTTGAAGAAGTTTGTTTTATCTGATACAGCATAGGGCAGGGTTATGAAAATAAATGCTTTCGGTCATTCACACGATGTAGTTTTTAGTGTGGGTGTGCATGGGAAGGTAGGCGTCGGTTTATTTTTTTTTTGAAATGTAGGTATACATACATTATATATCTTGATTCCACAATAAGCTGGTAGTTATATAATGGATTTTATTTAATAAAACTACAAGACTAATAATTATTTGTGATTTATGGTTCGAGAGAAGACTTTCAGATTTCTTATCTTATTATGGCTCCTGAAAAACAGGATACCAGGATAAGATCTCTTGGTTGCTAAGGTAAGAAAATGCAGTTTTCGGGTTGCATTTTTGACTAAGTATACCTTTCACATAAGAAACTTCTATCAGTTGGATGTCAAATAAATCCTCTTTACTGATGGTCAGACAGACTTTTGCTTCGAATGCGATCGCCTCCCAGACTATTATTCACAAATAATTATTAGTCTTTTAGTTTTTTGAAAAAGGACACTGATGTGAGCTATTAAAAAGAAATGAAAATTAAAAATGTAGGTACATAGCAAGTGATTAAAAGGTAGTGACTTTTTTAATAATTGCTTAAGGCACCCATTGCGTTCAGCCCCCTGAGCATTTGCACCACTTGCACGTATAGCTTGTCAGGCCCTGTGAAAACCTTGTAATCCCCATTCGAATAAAGGTATTATTGTTAATCAATTGCAAATCGGACAGAAAGTGAGAAAATATGTTAACAAAAATTAAAACATGAAAGAATTCGACTCCATTTATAAAACGCAGTGAAATCAACTTAAAATATAGTTTCCCAAATCCTTTGAAATTTGTATTATGCTTCAAACTAAAACAAACAAAATATCTTGTGAGCCTTGACTTAAATTCCCTATTTTAGAATTTAATTCTACATCCCATACAATACATATTATACAAATAAATTAATTGTAAATGATACCTGCATTAAGGCTAATGCTTCGTCACCACTTAATTCAGCAACAAAGGTAGCTTGCTTACCGATAAACTTTAAAGCAAAGTGTTGTTCAAGGGATTTTCTATGCAAAATGATTTTTTTTAAATTCTACTAAATCATATCATCAATAGGTTAGCAACAGTTTTCCTCTTCATTAACCTAATTAAATCAAAAGATAGATAGAACCCTAATCTTTTTTTTGGTTAGGTATTTGAATCTAATATAGGGATTAAAATGCAAGCCTGTATATCATGTGTATGATGGCTGCGTCCTTTGGAAACAATCTCGTACAAGCAAAATGTATCTATTCATTTAGAAATTATGAGTTAATCGATTTGTAAACATCACACACTATACCTGTTAGGATACCATGTATTTTCCTCTTCGCTCCCTGCCTCAGCTCACTGTAACAAAATGGATATTTGTATGTGTGTAGGCACATACAGTCGACTCCCTATGTGTTCAACTCCCACTTAGTCGAAATTTCTTCTAACTCGACTATGTTCTTCAAATTCTTGGCCTATATGTGTATTTAAGACCTTTAAGTTATAAATTTTTCTTTTGTTGCTTTTAAGTAATGACATTAGAAAAAAATCATCCTTTTGCTATTTGTATTCTTATAAAGGGTGTTTTTTTGACGTATGGTTTTCAATTTGAAAAGTTGTGGAGCCGTTTTTGTGAAAAATAAGATTTCGAAAATTGAAAAAAAAATTGTATGGCAGGTACCGTTATTTTTAATTTTAAAAATAAAAAACGTGTGAACAGAATCACCAAAAACCATCACTGTATACCAAGTTTTAAGAAAATCGATCCAGCCGTTTATGCTGCAGCCGAACGGACAGATAGACTGACAGAACACTTGTTTACTGCTCGTGTCATTGTTATCTCGTGTTTTTGCATAAATCCGAAACTTTTCTTCAAGATAACAATCAAAAATGATATCAAGAGAGAATACGAAAAAAGTGGCTGCCTGTCTGGCTGTTCGTATGTCGATCTAAACTACTGAACCGATATTCCTCAAATTTTTAACTTAATTAACGATTGATGTGATGATTCCCCAGAGGATAAATTGAATAACGGTCATCAACGGCTCAACCGATTTCAATCAAAATTTTTATGAAAAAGCTTCTTTAAAATGTACCTAAACAATATTGGGCTTCAAAATTTTGAAAAAAAAAATAAATTTTTAATCTATTAATATTTTATATTTGTGTAAACCAATTATTTTTGTTTGGCGTGGGCAATTTATTTAACCCCTACGTCTATGCGAATGCGATTCATTTTCGGTCGAACCTGATAAGTGTGAACCGATGCAAACAGCAAGAATAAATACCAAATAGAAACCGAATAGCACTGAACGTCCCCTCGACACGAATAGGTTTAATTCGTTTTTTATTTTGATATTGCATTGACAACTAAGACATCTTTTGAAATCAAAATAAAAAGAAAAGAAAAGAAAAGAAAAAACTGGATCGCACGTACTTGCTCTAATGTTTAATTAGCTGGAATTAAGAACTTTTAAAATATCATAGTAATTACTAAAAAAAATAAAAAAAATATAAAAAAGCATTTAAATCGTTCTTTTAATTATCTAAGCAACTAGTTAAGAAACAAGTACACCCAGAAAAAAAATAACGTAAAATCAAAGGAAAAAACTTTGATTTAAATACTATTCGGAAAGATCTGGCTTCTAAGACGAATTCAAAGTGTTTCCCACTTTAAAAACAAATGTGTTCATAATTTGATTTAGCCATGTTTTCCTTTTCATTTGAGGTGTCATCATTGTTAATTTGAATTCATCCATCTTTGAAAAAATGTTTATCAACAACGGTTAAACTATAAGCAACGTTAATTAAAATGCATACAAATTAAAAAAAAAACTTTTTTAAAACTTTAGTTCAACTTCGTCCAATTATTGATTTCAAGTAAAATGCCAACCAGTTCATTAAACAAATGTCAAAAATAAACATAAGAAAAGTAATACAAGTTTTTCGATTGAATGAAAGTCAATTTTGAGTGCGCGTTAAATTTCTTCACAAATGTTTTGCAGATACTTCGAAAAATCACGAAGTGCTCCCGAACCAGTGGAGTCTTTGATTACCTCATTTTTAATAAGATTATTCGCATCGAGAGCTTGGAAACCTTTTTGAATAAGGTCTTCGACAATATCTCTGGCAACACATGAAGAGTGGAGGCCTCTTGCTACTACCTTTATCGACCTTGTAGCTTTATTTTCGTACGAGTGCCACTGAATTCTCTTTTTGTTCAATTCTTCAGTGATAGATCTATACCCATCGGCGTCTTCAACAATGACTTTCCAATTGTCTTTATTGTATGATGTATATTTACATGCCTTATTAGTGCATTTTTCTACTATGTTCTTAAGCTCACCAAACATTGTCAATCGGGAAATCATGATTGGAGGTGGTGCAGTTTGCCTAGTACCTTTAGCAAAAGACTTCTTTTGGGATACATCTTTTATTTCATTGTTTGATGTTTTCGCTGTTGCAGCAATATCCGCTTTTGAAGCTACCTGCTTAATTTTTTGAACAGTCTCTGGGCTACCCTCTGCTTTCCGTTTCTTGGATTTACGTTTATTTCTGTGACCATCTGTTTCAAAAAGAAGCTCTTCCTCATCAGTATGAAACTCAATGGTAATCAGTGGTAAATATATTATTAAAACAAAAAATAAATGCTTTTTAGCAAAACAAAAAAATATTTTTCTAAAATTCTCTCTAACTCGTACTAATGTTCCGAAAAAAATTTAAATAGATGGAATGGATTCTAACTATATATATATTTAACCTATTCGGGATATGGAACCATCAAATAAGGTAACAGTTTTATTTCAATGTAGGTCTCTTTTTAAAGATATGACTTAGGACTTACATAAACACAATAAACAATATATAATGGTACGAGAGGTGAAACTGTTAATGTACCTACCTAAGTTTTATCTAAATAAGCTCTGTATATAACAGTAAGTGATAAAAAATGGTTTCCTTGAGAATGGATGCGAGTAGATGATTCCTATAAATAAGTACATATCGCTTACAGGATATCCAGGGAAAATGCAGGTAATCCCAAAAAATAAACACCATCACCGCTGCATTTATAAAATGTGTGTATAAGTATTATAACCTTAGCCTGGTGTAATTCCTCTTCTATCTTGAAGAGTCAAAATGTCACCAAAACAACAACTATCTCTTGGCTTACATCAAAAAATAAAAAAATAAAACCTACGACTGGGTCGCATGAAATTGCTTTTAAAGTTCAAGTTGCTTATGGCATTTTTAAAAATGTTAAATTAGGTTACCATTATAAAAAATATAATTATATCAAGGCATACAATTAGGTTCTTAACTGCATAAGCAACTCCTGAAAGAGCAAAGAATACCAGTTAATCACTTAAGGAGATATGAATAAATTCAAACAAAAATTTTGAAGCAGTTTCTTAAAAATTAATATCTATACAATTTTCGTAATATTTAAACAAAAATTGGAATTTATACATGTCAATTTTGAGTATGAATTTTTTTTTACACATTGAAAAACCTGATTTGAAATAATGAATTTTCCAAAACAAAATGTTTTTTTTTTTTAATTTTTAATTTTGGAAGGTTTGCGATATTTTTATTAATTGGAAGGCTTTTGTAAAAACAAAATTATTGAATTCAGTAGGGCTGTTAACGAGAAAATCAGAAAATTCAAAAACCGTTAAAACATTCGCAAATTAATTAACCAAATCTAAAATAGGATTAACCCTAATGCAAAAAAATCACCCCAGCGCAATTGGAACTAACCCAATCGCAATTCGATCAATGCAAAACGCAAGTATAGCTAAACTATTCGCAAAAAATTAAGTTTATCAACAAATCATTTTAACCAAAACGCAAATTGGATTGATTCGAGCTTGATTTATTGTTCGGGCTACTACTTCCTTCTGGGTCAAAGCTATTTGCGTTTGAGTGAAATCTATTTGCGTTTGGGTGAAACTTATTTGCGTTTAGGTTTAAAATATATGTGGTTTGGTCAATTTGAATTGCGAATGATATAGGTAGGGTAATTACGGGAGAGATGCCGCGTCGGTATATATACCGCACTCAGTCAAATTCTTATATCTAATAGTCCACGCAAAAATTTCGTTTTTTCGGTCTATTGCAATTCGACGATGTGGGAACAAGTTTCAACGTGTTTTTTCAGGTGTAAGTCTTTTGTTAGGTTAAATAGTGTTATGAGAAGCGGTTGGTGTGATTTTCTTGTTGTTGCTAATTTTTTAATGTCATTAAGAACCTAGTGTGGCATCTCTCCCTCACTGCAGGGAAAGATACCGCATTTTTTTTTTTTATAAGATGCTGCATTTCGATTTGGGCTAATTTTGATGCTCAGACACAATATTAAGCTTCATTATGTCATAAAAATGTATTCACAAAACTAACAGAGGAAGAAAACAAATAAAAACCAAGATTGAGTCGACTGAAGATCCTAATAATCGTGCCGAATCTTGTTAAAATAATTTTTCAAAAAAAAAAAAATTGGGTTCAGTACAAAAAATGTAGCAAATGGCTCCATGAAAATTGTATACGCTCCAAAAAACTCGATTACACCCTCCTTACAGACTGTAGATGTGATGAGGAACGTAGACAACATGGTCCACATTTAATTACAAATTAAAATTACATGCATTTATACTGCGTCGCATCTCTCTCACACATGCAGGGAGAGATTTTATATTTTATTAAATTTTTATGAAAAATGTTTGATTTTTAAGGTTAAGTATTTTTTCATAGTAGGATATTACTTTTGTTTAAAAATTAAAGTCTATTTAACTTTTAAGAAATTTTGATATTGACTTTTGAAAAACCGCGGCATCTTTCCCGCAATTACGCTATTTGACAGGCATAGTACAAAAATAGAAGATATTATCTTGCATAGATTGTCGTCAAAAGAAATTCAAGATGGCCATTCTCGTGATAAAGTCCGCCGATTACAACAACAAAAAACAGGAACAAATAATTTAAATAACACTAAAAAGCAATTTCTTAAATCTTAAAATAATAAAATAATATTTATGAACACTAACAACAACAACATTCAACAAATTCCAGTCACACATCCACCATTTTTCACTGATTTTGACATATGCTCAGAACTGAACAAAAATGAGATGTGCTCTCTGTATGGCAGGTACCACTACGAAAATAGCTTTTGGTAATGCATTAACTTACAGATTTTTTTATTGAAATCTTAAAAGTCATTTTCGTGTTATTCGGAAATATTATATTATGCTTCATTGTTTCCTCAATTTTTTTTACGAATCCGAAACTTGCCTTTTTGTACCTAACATATATATCGCAAATAAAAAGGAGAAGAAAATATTTCGAAAGTCTTTGTCTTCTGCTGATACATTGTTGTGAATTTGATTTTGCTTATATTGCACAAGAATTCGATACACATCCTGTTATTTCGTCTTTTTTGTATTGTGTACAGTTTCTCCTGTCGAAGTGCATTCTTATCAAAAATAAATCGATCTTCTCATTTTAAAAATACAAAAGACAGGGTGCAAGTAAAAGAGAATGAAAGTGATATGCGGAGGTATATCACAGATGTAGGAAAAATATGTTTAAGCTTCGCTTACCATGATATTTAAAGGTACAACACGGGGTATAAACAAAACTCGAACACTACCATTCCAGTTTAAGGTCTTTTTAGTTTAAGGTATGAAAGAAAATCATTCCGTTTGAAGAGTTTCTGGTTTAATTACTTCTGAATATCAGGAATTATAGTAAATTTCGGTTTGTCTCACAGTCATTTGTCAAATGACGAAAACATGCCTGGCAGCTAAATTTCTTGAATGAAATAAAACTCGTCTCAAAAGCTTATCAACGCAAGTAGTTCTTATGAAAATCATTTGGGCAACTGAAACAATATCTAAGCACTTATATTTTCTAAATGAATAAAACCCACCCTTAAATTATATTTCAAGAAAAAGCTATCAGTTTGTTTGGCAATCATTAAGCAGTGGGATCACCAATCACTTTTGGCACCTTTATTCGTATCCGTAAACAACAATCTATTTATACTTCTTGTATTATTTCATAAACTTCAAGTTTGCTCTAGTTATGTTTGAAGGTAGCAGATACCTTCTTCCAAATCAATTTGCTCGGTGCGGAAAAAAGCACATCCATCTCAGACAAGTTGAAGTATTTTCAACGCCAAACGTTTAACAGATAATTAATCAAACAAAACATAGACAGATGTTTATAGCAACTAGGAAAATATAAAAAAAAATATTAAAACACAAAAAGTGAAGGGAAAAAAAACAGAAGAGTTTTTTCCCGCTAAGGAATAACAAAGAAACAAAGACGTATAGTTATCATTTTTTCTCAAGAGAAGAAAAAAATAAAAACAAACTGGAAAAAAAACCTACCAAGAGGAAATTACTAACAACAAGGAAAAATAAATGTTCTATTAACAAGACCTACACACACAGCCATTACCCGTCCACCCACTCACTCCCTCACCAACCCTTACCGTCTCCACCAATATTTTGCTTTTGGCTCTCTGCATGTGTACATGACACTCCCATACCCTTATGAATCCACTTCCGTATCCACTTTAACACAGCAGGCAAAAAATCCTAAGCTACGTCAACTACTACTGTATACGGCAGCAGTTCACATAGAAATAGCTGCAATAGCAGGACGACTCTTTATCTGAAGCGCACCCGGTAAGAACTCCAGAAAAACACACGCGTCATCTGTGCACCACACACAGAAATGAGTAGGTACGTATATGAACAGAATTATGAAATGAAGACAGTTTCACCGCTACTGCTGCTACTGGTGTTTTTTCTAACGAAAAAGGGACGACTCTCCAAGTTCCAACAAGAAGCAGGAGCAGGACATGTAGAACGACTATGGACGATAAAATGTTCGTGCATAAATAAAAAAAACAATGAAAAACATTGTTTGCACCCATCAAGCTTATGGAATTGCCATCAGAGCTGGTGCTTTACAGTCACATACACTCCTTATTCTCTCAAGCAGTCATCTCAGGGCCGTTTCCCATCTCATCGGCGACAACACTACCTTTTTTGACAAACCCTTAGCTTTTCCGCATTTCTAGCACTACCATTTAATTTTATTTGTTAATTTTCATTGATATATGCCAAACCTTAGTGATCCACCTACTTTTATAGGGCTGCAATTTCAATTTTCTATGGTTGTTCGATGTTCTTTTTCGTTCTTCCTAAAAGTTTGGCAAGCCTTCATCATAAAAGGAGCATGATCAACTTAGAGTTTCTTTAAATTCAATGTTCTACTTTAATGTTATAAAACTAAAGAACTTCATAGAATCCCCTTGCAAAACGATACGACCCTGTCATATCGCATTTATTCTTCCTATAGCTTATCCCAGCAATAGCAGTAGCAGTACCAGCAGCAGCAGTAGCAGAACCAAATGGATGAGAAACAAATTTCAATTTGAAGAAAATTAATTTCACAAAATGAAGCGCAAAAGAGGAAAAACGGAAACAAAAACTATGCAAGTTACACTTTTGTGAATTTGCACATCTCAGAATGGGAATGGTGGGCGGGTGGAAATGGCAGTGAAAGGACACATAAGTACGATGGTGATGAGGACGACAAGGACGACGACGTTCACACAAAATATCATTTATCATGGTACGAAACGTTAATCTGGTGTTTTGTGCTTCAGTGTCAGTTTAAAAAATAATAATAAAAATATACATACATACATACATACACACAGAAATGATAAAATTGTGTGTGTGTTGAAAAAATCACAGATGGAGAGGAAATTATAATCGAGGGACGGAAAATTTTGGAAAATATTACATATCCTTTACCTAATTGGTACATGACAACAGGAGGGCGATGCCGACGTACGCATACTTAGAACTATTAAAAAGGTCATCATATAGTGGAATAATGTTTCATATCTCATATATATTGAGTTTTATATCTATTTTTGATGTGCAAATTTTACTGAAATCGGCTTAATTGTTATTATGTACCAAAAATAAAATTTATTCCATGCCACATAATATTTCAAACCCGGGCTGCTAATATAGAAGCTTCAATAACGATGAAACAAAAACTATTATTACAACATGGTGGTTAAACGAAAATCTGCAATATCACAACAGTACACGCACACTTGACCTTATACCTAAGGTTGGTTTTTTGAAATAAAAATAAATTTTATTTTCTCGTGGCTAGGTGCAAAACCAGCATAAAACGCGTTCTCATAGGTGTGTGAGATTCATACTTATACACTAAAACCACTTCCACTTCCCGATTGCAACTAAGTTGAAACTTATCTAGCAATTTATTTTTAACGAAGTTAAGTAACGTGTTGCAGGTTACTTTCCGGTGAAAGTTATTCGACTCTTCATGAATGTCAATAATCGTTGAATTAGCGTGTTCTAATAGTCGATTTCTATATTTTCGCGCGAAAGCAATTTATTTTCAAACGTTTGTAAGTTATTTAAGTTTGTATCGCAGATACAACCCCAAAGTTGTATGCCATAAGTCCAAAAAGGTTTAAGTACCTGTTGGCATCAAATCAATTTATTTTCAAAACTAAGCTTTGAATATTTACCGAGTAACCAGTTCATATCTCTAAATTTACATTTTAGTTCTTCGCATTTCTTTTTTACGTGCAGCTTCCATTTTAATTTCGCGTCTAGAGTCATTCCCAAATACTTTGCCTCATTTGCAAATGGAACACGAGCGGTATTAAGAAAGACGGGTTATCTATTTATTTTTTTATACGTAAAGTCCACGTGGACTGACTTTTGATCATTGAGTGCTATTAGCCATTGAGTGCACTCACTGCCATTATTAAGAGTATTTTGTAATTCAATTGTATCTTCGCTAATCATTTTGCCTTCTGCTAGTATTGCAGTATCATCAGAAAACGTGGCTACGATAGTGTCTTCTGTTTGAGGCATATCACGTGTAAATAAAAGGTTCAGCACTGAACCTAATACACTTCCTTGTGGTACCCCAGCCACTATTTCTTTGAAATCAGAATAGTCATTTCCGTGTCTTACACACAAAATTTGAGGCCTTCGTGACACACCTTGTCAAACGCCTGCGACTCGTCCAAAAAGACTGTGGAACAGATTTTCTTTTCTTCAAAAGCTCTCTCAATTACGTCAGTAATTCTATGCACTTGATCAAATGTCAAATTCTGGCTTCTAAATCCGAACTGATCTTCAGGTATTAATTGTTTCTCTTCTATTATCGGCTGCAGGCGCAGGAGTAGTATTCTTTTAAAAACTTTTGATATTATATGAAGAACCGAAATCGGCATGTAAAACTTCTTTTCGTGAAATGATTTTCCAGGTTTCAAATCCATTATGACTTCCGCAACTTTACATTGGCTCGAAACATATTCTAGCCTTAGAGCAGCATTTATTATGTAAAGGAGTTTAATAAATCCTTTACGAGGGAGCATTTTTAAAATTTCTGCCGTTAAGCAGAAATTAAGTAATACCCTGGAGCTTTATTGGACTTAAGCTTCTTTATTTCTCTTTTTAATTCGGCAAGTGTAGCAATTCTTGTTATGTAGCTTTCATTTGGAATAAAATTCATACAAATATTTTCGTTGGGTTCTTGCCCATCGAACGAACGGCTTAAATGTTTCCTCTAAGTCGCTTTTTGTTCGTCACTTTTAGCCCATTCATTTTGGCTTTTATTAATCGGGAACACTTATTAATTTAACCAATAATATATAAGAACTGATTTTTCAATCATCAATTAATCATTCAGTTAGCTGTCACTCGAATAAGTAGGAACAAATGTTTACCCTCTTCTACGAACATAATATCTGATGTATATGTAACCGACTTTTGGTCCCTTACATTAGTTTATGAACTTCATTTCAATCATATTAAGTTTGAATTTTAAATTTTAAAAATTAATAACAAATAAAAAAATGGTGAAGCAACAGCTCGTGGAGAACCAGGGCCTAGTGGCTTACAACTCTCAACCATTCCTTTGTGCGTGTATTTGGCGGAGGGAACCTACAACTTTTTGCCGAATCCGCCTGGCTTCATGAGAAGCACTTATTCATGACAAGTAACGTATTTAAAAAAAAAAGAATTATAGATAAAAAACCATAAAAAGGAATAAAATACAAAATCTAAACAGAAATAAAAACTAATTTGTCTTACGTTCATGCACACCTGGTGTCTTTTATGGACACTTTCAATCGCAAACAGTCCATCCATCTTCAAAGAAAATTCCTATGGCAAGATAAACTAATGCTTGTGTTTATTTTTTTTGTTGTTGCTCTATTTTTTTGTACCCGTAATTGCATGTATTGCCTAAAGATCCCACACGTATGAAGCGCTTTAAACGGTTAACGCCTATGAATAAAGGCATAGGGAACTTTCTTCTTTTTTAAGTGAGACATGCGAACAAAAATGATGGATGCATGTATAAATTTCGCAGAATTCCATTTTTGCTTCTGAAGATAAAAACAAAACAAGAGTTGTTAAAAATATACATCAAGCTTGGAGCGATTTACCCTGTGCATGTATCATGGGTGCTTTTTTGGTCAGACTTCTGTATTTTTTTTAACTAAGCTAAGCTAAGGTATCCGCTGCTCAGTGAGGTCGTTATTGGCGATGAGATTTCATTTGTTTATTCAAGCCCACTCATATTGAACCCGTCAGTATTAGCCTCTTAGTTCAAACAGAATGAAGGTTTTTTTAAGGAGACTCTAGCACTTCACCTAGTGGTGAAGTCCAAAAAAGAAGGTTTCGTCGTGACGTGCATCAGTCTGTGCGTCAGTATAACGTGGGTCATACACCCAAACACTATATACAGTGTCGGCCAAAACTTAAGCACGAAATTATCTCTCTTAAGAAAGTCATACAAAAAATTATGAGAAACCTATGATAATTTGATGGTTTTGATTTTTATATTCATAATATGTCAGACTTTAATAGACAATTATTAATTTTATCATAAATCATACCATATTTAATAACTGACAAAATAACTTCGATTTTTTTTAAAATTAGGTGGACAAAACTAAAGCACATGTTACAACTCGCCTGTATTAAGTCAATTTTTCACCAACTTCAAATTAACAGTTTTTTCTCCTGAAGCATGATCCTAAATAATTAAAAAATTCAAAAGTGGTATGTTATCGGGCCCGTTTCAGATCGACTTTAATAATTCATATAAAAAGTGATAAAATTTATCAAAGTAAATATTCCATTGGATTAAATGAAAAAGTAGTGTCTGTTTGCACTTAAGTTGAATCAATAACATTTATTAGGTATGAGTCGAACAGTGATTTTGCAAATAAAAGCTCTAGTTTGTGCTTGGGGATATGTCGAAACGGTGCATAGTGGAGAAAGCTTCTAAAAAAACCATCAGTCGCGAAGATAAAATAATCATCAGGGATACAAAAAATATCCTCTCTTATAGTCAAAGAGTATACAAACTGAACTAGGCTTAGACAATTCAGGTAGGAATATCTATCGAAGGACGGTTGATAGTGCCTTGCTATATTACCAACCAAAAAAAAAAAACTTTTTTCACAGATAAATTGACGTGTAAGTCTGGAGTTTGCCAAGGCATACCTTAAAGTTCACTGTGGCATAATAGTAAACGGTTGGTTCTCTTCTCTGATCAGTCCATATTTAATTTGAAGGGATTTGACAGGTTTTGAACGGTATTGACAGGTCAGAGGCAAACGTCGTAAACAAAGGGCATAGTGGAGCATATGGGGGATACAAAATTAATGTCTGGGGATGTTTTTCAGTCAAGGACTCGGATCAATTCACAAGATATATGGTACAATGAATCGTTTCATGTGTTGGGAGAATTAACAAAATGGCATGGTTCCTTTTGCGGACGTAATTATACCGTTTCGATGAGTAGTCAATCATGACAACGATTCTAAAAATACCGCTAAACTTGTAAGGAATTGGCAAAATAAAAATGACATTGTTGTTACGAAGTAGCCAGTATAATCCCCTGATCTCAACCAAATATAGAATCTGTGGATAATTTTAGATCAGAGAATGAATGGCACGAAATGCAATTATTTACATTCCATTCCTCAACAAGCTTAAATTGCCTCTAATATTATGACCATACGTAAAATTGACAACCTAATTTACTCCACGCCTTGACTCTGAGGTAATTGAAAAAAAAAGTTTTGTGTCTAAATATTAGCAAAAAACATATTTTTGTAGTTTCTTGTCCACCTAATTTTTAATAAACTCTGAGTTATTTGTCGGTTATTAAATATGGTATGATTTATGATAAAATAAATAATTGTTTATTTAAATCTAACATATTCTGAATCAAAACCATCAACCTATGATAAGGTTTTTTATATTTTTTGTATGACTTTCTAAAGAGATATAATTTCGTGCTTTAGTTTTGGCCGACACGGTATATGTACAACATATGTGAATATTGCATTTTCTTATCCTTTCCCGTTTTTCACCTCATTCTTCTTGACCAGAATTACTTGACTATGCAATTCAGTATTCGAATAATTTAATTAAACCACACTCGATTCGATTATTGTTGTATAATACTCGTAATATTTTAATTGCCCCGAATATGCTCTTTTTGTAATTCGACAGACTCAAATATTGATTGAAAGTCATCTATAAAAATATTGTAATAGACTACGGTTTTTTTTTTAAGTTTCCTCGAATAGATTAGAGCTTTTTTTGGAAAACATTTTTTTCTTAGAACCAATTATTTTTTTCGCGTGTGCATCCTCTGTACACCAAGGTTCAAACGAGGAGACCTTTTTGTCATTAAAGAGCATTAAGTAGAAAAAATTATCCTTGTTTTGAACGGGTGCGATTCAACAATAAACAAATATAAACACTTTTTGCTTATGAAATTTAGTCAAACAAATATTTTAATTATGCCATTTTTTCCAATCTTGTTTATATTAAAGTCATATATTTATTTTTAATTTTTCAAACACAAATTTTCCGATTAAATAGTAATATCCTCACTCTATTTCTGCATTCCTTACCCTTTATCTGTGTAAGTGCAAAAAGTGTAAAGTGCAAAAAACGTCCTCCAAACCAGAATTCTCAAAAGTAATTATGTCTCTTTATGTAAAACCATCAAAAATTAAATAGAGGAGACGTATAAAAATTACGTTTTTTTCTTAAAGCAAATGCAAATAAAGCATTTAGTCGAAATAGATAACTTACAAGTTAAGGATGTGTCCATAACTGACTTAAATTCCATTTCAAATAAATTCAACGAATACATTGCGGAATTTTCAGATAAACTTAAACCCTTTAGTTGATCCTTGCTCAAGTTGTGATTGCTCAATATTTCCCAATATAACGTCAAATAGTATATAGTGAAATAGGTTAGTTGTCAATTCTTTATCTTCACGTGAAATTTACATGGCTATTTTATTGTTGAAGAATAAGAATCCATGAACTACTGATGGTATTTCTAGTATCTTACTTAACAAAATTGCTTAATACGTGGTCGATCGATGTATTAAGTTACCTGTTTTACGCAAATGTTGAAAGCGGTTGTTTTTCCCAACGCCTTAAGTGTGCTGAAATTTTAAGCAACTCACGTCTCTTAAAAAATAAAGTCCCACAAGGCTCTGTTCTCGGCCCATTATTTTTCTCTACTTATATAAATTTTCCTTTCAATCTTAAGTTAAAAGGTTTCCTCCCCTACTGCCTTTGCAGATGATATAGCATACACCTATCAATTAAGTACTAACGGGTGATTTTTTAAGAGGTTTAGAACTTAAAAAAAAAAAAAAACACAAAAATTCAAAAAAATTAATGAAATATTTATTTGAATCGATAGTTTGAACCTTGCAATTTAATGTTTAAAGATAATTTCATGCAAATGTTGACCGCGGCTGCGTCTCAGGTAGCCCATCCGCTGAGTCCAATTTTGGCATACTCTTTCACACATATCGGCCGGTATCTCACGAATGAATGCATGGATGTTGGCTTCCAGTGCGTCAATCGAAGCGGGCTTGTCCCTATAGACATTAGTCTTGACATACCCCCACAAAAAATAATCTAATGGTGTCATCTAGGCGGCCAATTGACCGGCCCGAAACGTAAAATTTACTGTTCACCAAACTCGCCTCGCAATTGCGCCATTGTTTCGCGTGCTGTGTGGCATGTGGCACCGTCTTGTTGAAACCACATATCATGCAAGTCAAGAACTTCCATTTCGGGCAAAAAAAAGTTTGTTATCATCGCTCGGTAGCGTTCACCATTGACAGTAACGCTGCGATTCGCATCATCTTTGAAGAAATATGGCCCAATAATGCCGCCGGCCCATAAACCGCACCAAACAGTGGCTTTTTCGGGATGCATTGGTAGCTGTTGCAATGCTTCTGGCTGATCTTCACTCCAAATGCGGCAATTATGCTTATTTACGTACCCATTCAACCAAAAATGAGCCTCATCGCTGAACACAATTTTTCGATAAAAAAGCGGATCCTCGGCCAGCTTTCCAAGAGCCCATTCACCAAAAATTCGGCGTTGTGGTAGGTCGGCTGGCTTTAGTTCTTGCACCAGCTGTATCTTAAAAGGCTTTACGCCCAAATCCTTCCGCAAAATTTTCCACGTAGTGCTGTAACAAAGGCCTAACTGCTGGGAACGGCGCCGAATCGACATTTCGCGGTCTTCTGTCACACTAGCTGATACGGCCGCAATATTTTCTTCACTACGCACAGTACGTAAACGTGTTGGTGGTTTAATGTCCAACAAAGTAAATTTGGTGCGAAATTTGGTCACAATCTTCCGAATAGACTGCTCAGAAGGTCGAGAATGCCGACCATAAAATGGAAGCAGCGCGCGATGAACATTTCGAACCGAGCACGAATTTTGATAGTAAAATTCAATAATTTGCAAGCGTTGTTCATTTGTAAGACGATCCATGGTTAAATTGCAAACCAAACTGAAGCTGTTTGACAGTGACACAAGGTACTAAACACACGTCAGCTGTCAAAACCAGTGTTGCCAAAACCAAACCAGCTAAAAAATCACCCGTTATTATATGTTATACAGAACATATAGTTAGACATGCTTTTGTTTAAATAAGTCATAGTTTAGTTTTCTCGATAATCTGGTTTAGCTAGGAAAAATCTATGTATAGGTTTGGTGAGGCTTAGGACAGAGAAAAAATTGAATGAGAGGTTAAGCTTTTTTCACCTTTTTAAGACAAATGAGGCAAATTACTGAAAATTGAGCCTATATTTTGCTGAAAAAAGTAAGAACAAGAGATTAAATTTCTCAAAAAGCATTTAATTAATCAACTTGAATAAAAAAAACTTAATGAATATCTATGTATTATATATCATTTATAAAGTGAAAATCGTAACGCTCCTGCATATTATTTTTTGAAGACCACCGCTAAAGTAGAATTCACTGTTAAATTTTCCCAAAATTATTTTCAGAGTAGTACTTTTGCATGAAATATAAAAACAAATTGTATTAATTAAAATCTGCATTTTCGACACAATATTTTTTTATATCTTTGACATAAAAAGTCACAGAAATTTGTTATGAAATATTTATTTCAATGGCAACGTTTCATGATGTTTCCTTTTCAAGAAAATACTAATCAAACTTATCGTCAATATGGTCAATATGATTATGAATCAACTCCAATCAACTTAAATTATACAATTTTAAATATATTTTTTTTTTCTATGATTCTAAAACACATTACTCAAAAAAAGTTTGAATTTTTTGTTTTCTCTAAATTTTGAAAAGTTTTTTTATGCCACTTGCGACCTAACCCATTTTATGAAGCGAAAATGATATTAATAGGCAAAAAAGTAAAACTATACATTTTTTTCACAAAAAAACATTCTTACTGCATGCCATTCAAACGAGTTTCCCTTTTGCGAAGCTTCTATTTATTAATCAGCAACAGTCTTTAAATTATAATGTATGAAGTTCAAATTAGTTGTTATTTGCTAGCAACCTAAAATTAATACAAGAAAAAATTCCTCCACACTAATAATTGTTCTACACATTTAATCATTGCATTTCATTTCTGACACTGAGTATTCAGTGTACTCGGTGTAGTTTGGTGTGAAGGACGTGTACACTTATTTAAAAAGAAGTGTACTCTTTTCTATGAGAGAAAGCAAATACTGTACAGGTTTTGATAATCTGTGAATGAATAGTGTATAGTATTCGAAGCTTTTTAAATGGGTACTCGTTTGAGTGTACACTGAAGTACAATACTTATTTATGAAACGCAAATGAATGTTTCATGCAGACCTGTAGTATGTACCTATTAATCAGAGTCCCAATCAGGATATCTATTTGAAAATAAAAGGAAATTATTGTATATAAAATGCACATTTATAATCCAACTAAGAACTGCTAAAACTGATTCTTGTTACTTATTCAGTTACCAAGGATCTCATTTTTAAAATCTAGCCTTCCGATGGGATATCGCCTGTTTCTTTTTCTCTTCTTCCCAATAAAAACAATTTACAAATGTCACATTCGATTCGATGGCGTTGCCTTATTTTGAAAGTCTCTTAGAAAAAAACTATAGCTAGTTACTATAGGGGCAGATTGCAGTTTCCAAGGAATTCATTCATCCGGATATATGTACATGTAGTGCTATAAAGAATGAATGTCTGTATATTCCTATTGTTTAAGAGTTCATAGCAATAAATCGAATTGATTTGTTGCATCTCACATTTTCAAGACAGACAAATAAACACACACACATACACACACACAAATAAAAATGCCGATAACTTGAAACTGGACTCGACTCATGTTGAAATTAATAATGAAGAGCTCTTTTTTAACCCTTCTTGGGATGGATATAGTACAGATGACGGTAACTTGGCAATGACCAATCGCATATAAGAAGTATTCAATTTTGTCCATAAATGTCAATTCATTAGAATCGAGTCCCAAGAGGCGTAGTCGAACTTTCCCTACCTCAAAGTCGAATTTATTGATAGTCGAAGTTGGGTTTGTGATAGAGAAAGATGATGTTAAATGACAGAATGACCAAATGAATAAGAATTAGAAATGTCTTATTGAATTGGGAATAGCCAATCATCCATATACTAGCAGACACATTATACTCCACAGTCTATACTACCAATTTGAATATTTACTCTAAAGTACGTGTCCTTGTTGTTATATTAGATATGTCATTCAATGCTCACCACCTGATGATGGTGACGAACGGAGATAAACCAAATAGAAGATGAGAAAGTACAGCTCCTTCAGGATCATCATCACCAAATAATAGACACTGAGAATTAATTAATTAACAAATGGAGTTTTCTGTTTCACGAGAGAAAGAGGATGGTAGTGAGTAAAGGAATAAGAACTGACAATTTGTCACAGAACAAGATGTTTTGACATTTCCTTCTCATAAATAAAGGTAAATGCCAGACAAAATCCTCTTTACATCTGAGAAAGCTCAAAATCTCAACCCCTTAATATCAAACTAATTACTAATTCAGATTCAACAAAATATTGGTTCACATTTGAATAATATTCCAAGATTGAAGGAAAATAATAATGATTTTCTAAAATCAACTGAGACTGATTTCAGACAAAGGTTTTGTAAACTTTATTTGATATCTAATGTCACAGAATTTAAATATTGATGTTTGAGATATTATTCCTTCTGATAGATATCTATATCTACTATGGCTATAGTACCTATATCGCAGGTAAAAATGTGTATTGAAAGTTTTATTTGCTGACATTTTATAATGTGTTCTATAGTACTTTGCCTTATTATAAGGCCTACGCGAAAAGTTAAATTGCTTTGTTTAATCTTTAATACTTTTGTCAAAATTTCTTTAATTTTTTTGCCACATTTATTAATGCTAAGTATGCGGTTACTGGTATATTTCCTATTTTGCTGCAGTAAGAATGTTTATTTTTCGGGGATATTCCAGTTGATACATGATTGAATGGAGTTTGTTAAAATTTTATTATCCTGAATTAAGATCTTCTACCAGTTCACTTTTGGTTATTAAAGGGTTTTCTGCAACTTATCGATTATGAAAGGACTCATATCCGGAGAATTCCGGGGCCAGTCCAATACTTAAACTTTTTTTGTTAATTTAGAAAGGCCATGATACTCTTAGCATTTTGAAGGAGCACTATCATGCACGAGTAAAAGACCTTCCTACCTAAAAAACTGCTTGCGAATTTATTTGTCCTGCCTCATAGCGTTTTCCACAATATCAAGAGGACCAAATCTAATGCTTGAAAAAACAGATCAAACTTCATGGATGGAGATAGCTTGATTTTTGGAAAAATACATTCTGGTGTCTACAGCTTGTCTAAGCACAAAATTTTGTCTGCTTAGTCAAAACTTGGGAAACCAATTCATCCAAGAAGCAAACCTCTGCATTATGTTTCTTTGGATGAATTTTGTTGTCTTTTTAAATAATAAGACCACATGTGTAGGTAATATAGACCAGTGCCAAACCGGTTTTCAAAGGCTAAAAATTGGAAAAATCATTAGCAGAAAATGAGTGATGAGGAAAATTAGGATAAAATTTAGAGATTTCACTCCTTGAGTAACGATGGGGACATTAAAAATGACTTATTTGTGCTAGATAAATCTCTTATATTATAGTTAATAATCTTTCTTTTATTTTGAATGTTATCTTTACCGGTTTCCAAACACACCAATTTATACCATTTTTAATCATGATTTTTACTAAGACCAATCTAAAAATTATATTGAACTGAAAAAAAAAATTAAAAAATTGTTAACCAAACTTAATTTGCATGCTTGCGCTCTTTATCTTTACTTGCACATAGTAACACATAAATAGATTTTTTTTTCTACAGCTTTAAAAACACTTAAGGAATTTGAAGCCACTTCATCATTTCGTATTTTGATCATTCTTGAGCCATTGTCTCAACAAAAATTTTATCATCTGAACTTTTCATTGCTTCATACAAACAAAACTGAATAAAATAAATTATCAAATACCCAAATATACGAAGATGATAAAAAACCCAAAATAAGGCTATACTATTGCATAATTTTCGTTTACTTTTTCTTTAAAATATTTCATACTCCCTTTGTTCTATCATCAACAAAATTTTGACTACAGACAAAATGATGTTCGCACGTATTGCTATTTTTTGTTTTGTTATTTTGTTGTGTATTGGTTTTTAATTTTCAATATCTCGTTTTTGGTAACACTAACTAAAATTTGATTTTCCAAAAATACAATATTCAATATTGGTAGTTGTTATCATAGCTAAATAAAACTCAAAAGAAAAATAATTAACAAAACAAAAAATAACGAATCTGACAAGCATCCTATCTAACTTACTAAAGTAATAAACAAAAATACTTAAGTAATAACCAAACGCAAAAGCAAATCGCATTCTATTTATCTAACTAGGTAGGTATTAGCCGAAAAAAATAATAAGGAGCCACCTTCCCCCACCGAAGCATCTTCACGACTGAACAAAAAGTGAACAAGCAACAAGAACATTGAACAAGTGAACGTGAATACTGAACTTGAATGAAAAGTCTTTTTCTTCAGTAATTCACTGACAGAGAGACAAACAAATCAGAAAGCATAATAAACAGACAAAAAAAGACATTTTGAATGAACTATGGCACTATGGAAAATATTTGTGTTCTTCTTATTTGGGCTGATTCTCCGCACAGAAACTTGCAAATCAACGATGACGATGAACTATAGGAATATTGATTGAAGATTAATACCACTTTTTAATCAAATTATATTTTAGATTTGTGAGGCTTATGAAGAACGTACAAGCTACCTATGATACATCAAATAAATTGTCAATTATGGAAGCTGCGAATAAAAAACTAATTGTATAGGTGCATAATATAAACAGTTATTAGGCGGTATGGTAATGAACAGTAATACGTAATTATCTCGTCTAAAGTGCTTTTTAAAAATACAAATTTTACATATTATATGTAGATTTATGTAGTCTATCACCTGTATGAATTTCAGATTTTTAAATGCAATCGCTTAAGAGATAAAAAAATATTACTGCCAAAAATCGAACAGCAAAAATTAGTTTATTTAAAAATATTATAAAAATATAAAAAAAAAATATTATACAAATTTCCTGAAACGAAAAGCAGTTAGTTATTTTTTATCTTTCTTGAACCATAAAATTTATTAACCCTAATATGTAGTAAATAATTTATGAACCATCTATTTTTGAATTTTGAAGTTACAACCTTTAATATTTCATTTAGTAGATTTTTTGGAATTTTAAAATATACTAACGAAATTGTTATATTAAACGAAACTATAGATAAACAAAAAAGTTGTCAGTCTAGCACATCTCATTTAGATTTTTGGCTTTTCGACTGTTTCACATTAAAGCCCTATCTTAAGCTACTTATAATTCGAATTTAAAAAAAAACATAATTTTGCACCTCTAAACACATTTTCTTTTCAAAACGTTTTTTTTCAAACTGCCAACACTTATAGTTTAAGCTGCAAAATTAGCTGCTGACTGCACGGACTCTCGAATTTATAATTATAAAAATATAGTATTAAAATTAATTTTATTCAATTTAGTAACATCAACCAAAAATTCAATCGTATCCTCCATATACGCGAACGTTCATCTGTTCACTTTATTCATTCTGGTAACACCAACCAAAAATTCAATCGTATCCTCCCTATACGCTAGCGTTCATCTCATATACACATTTATTCACTTTATTAGTTTTAGTAACACCATAATTTATTCAAAACGACCCTATAAACATTTTCAATGTTAGAATATGAATATTAAATAAACGACAATCTTTTGAATTAAAGTTTTTTTTACTTCTTTTTATAATAAGCACGCACTAAAGGGGTTAAAATAATTAAACACAGTGCGAGCGTTAGGAAAATAGGGAAGGATTCAAGAGGAGATACCGAAGCACATTGGTTTTGTACGAGTAGTTCTGAATATCAAAATGGGAGGGAAAAACAGAGTCAGGTAAAGCATTCCACATTCGGGTAGTGCGACTAAAAAAAGAATCTCTATACTTTACAGTACGTCCGAAATTGGGCTCAAGGGTAAACTGATGTGCATTCCTAGAAGTACGAGTATTACGGCGGAGTTGTTTAAGGGGAGGAATGCAACTGGCTAATTCACTAGAACATTGCCTGTAAAAATAACGATAAAATAATGACAGACACGAAACATTGCGACGGTGTTCGAGAGATGCAATTTTTGCCGTTATAGCTCTATCGCCTATCATTTTTAAAGCTCTATTTTGAATTCTATCTAATTGACTTAATTGGGTCTAAGGAGCACCCGCCCAAATATGAGAATTATACTCAAGCTTTGGACGAATGAAGGATTTATAGATTGCAGCCAGATCAGAAGAGGAGAAAAACTTTTTGCATCTTCGGAGAAAACCTTAACATTTTGCAGCGTTTTTGGCGACGTCAAATAAATAATCATTCCACAGAAGGTGGTCTGTGATGCACATACCTAGAACTGAAAGATTGTTGGTTTCCTCGATGCAAGTGCCACTCATGGATAGTGACAAAGGGGGTGGATTTCACTTTAACGACAAAAGACAGCATTGAGTTTTTGAAGCATTAAATTCTACACGATTTTCTATTCCCCATTGGACAATGCTGTTAAGATCAGAATTTAATGAGCTTATCATACGCTGCCTTTCAAACTCCACATCCGAAGAACAAGGAAGTGAATCTTTAAACGAATATGAAAACCAGAGGGTACTATCGTCTGTTAAACATTTTAATGGATTGAAAGTTTCAGACAAAAGATCATTTATGAAAATGAGGAAGAGAGTCGGAGACAAAACGGAGCCCTGGGGCACACCGGCATTTATTTTATGAATGTCAGACTTGTAACCATCCAAAACAACTTGTATTGAACGGTCCGAAAGGTAATTTCCAATCCAACGGAGAAGACATTCATCGATACCAAATGCACACATTTCCGATAAGAGAACTTGATGCCAAACTCTATCAAAAGCTTTTGAAATATCAAGTGCAATAATCTTACTTTCTCCAAAACGATGTAAAGATTTGTTCCTCTGCTCAGTGAGATATACCATCAGATAACCAGTGGACCTATTACTACGAAAGCCATACTGGCGGTCATTAAGAAGCTTTCGTTTTTCGAGATATTTCTTAAGCTGATGTTTAATCAGCGTTTCCATGACCTTGGAAAGAAGGGACGTAAGTGGAATTGGACGGTAGTTAGAGGGAGAAAAAGATACGCCTTTTTTAGGGACAGGCTTGGCAAATGCTGTTTTCTATCCACTTGGAAAGAGACCAGTAGAGTAGAAAAGATGGAAAAGCTTACGAAGTGGCCTTGCCAGCGTTGAAGAACACCTCTTCAGAACAATGGGAGGGATACTATCTGGACCAGCGGATTTGTGTACATCAAGATCTTTAAGAACTCTGGCCACTGTATGAGTGCGAAAGAAGATTCGTCCCATAAAATCGTTGGAGCTCTCAAGTGCAGGAGGAGTCATGACACTCTCTGGCAGCGTCGAATTAACAGCAAACTGTGCTGCAAGCAACTTGGCTTTCTCTGTTGAGCTAACATAGGGAGTGTCATTGAAGACGAGCGTTGAAACCGAAGACGACTTTTTATTTATAATATTTTTTACAAATGACCAAACATTTTTACTACCTTTGGGACATTGTAGTATTTTTTGCCTTGACTTTTGATCATGCAAAAATTTGGTTCTTTGAATATGACCGTTACAGGTCTTTCTAGCTTGTTTAAACATGATCCGGTTTTCCTCAGTAGGGTTGGCCTGATAACATCGAAAACTTACTTCTCTAACCCTGATAGCATCTTTACAGCTCAAATCAAACCATGAATTCTCTTTCGGTGCGATAGATTTTATCCTATGAGGGATAAAATTTCTCATTCCGTAAAGAATCAAGTTTGTGATCATATCTGCACTGCAGTCTACGTTACTATCGAGGAAGCATAGTGACCAGTTAAAGTCCCTGAAAAAATTGTTCAGACCGTCCCAGTTGGCTTTCTCGTATTGCCAAACGGTTCTTCTAGGGTTTCTTTCTTTAACTGAGGTTTGTTGGCACGAGAAATTGGCAGATATGACCCAATGGTCTGATGTGCCTAGAGGCGATAATACACTAACCGTGTATTTATCAGGATTAGAGGTAAGAAACAAGTCTAGGGTGTTGGCGGTTTGACCTGCAACGTCAGGGATTTGAGTTGGCTCATCGACAAGCTGAGTAAGATGGTTTCACTCAGCAAAGATCTCAACGTACCTTCCTTCGGGTGTTGTCTGGCCAGAAAAGCGGAACCACGAAGAATTGTGTACATTGAAATCGCCCGCAATGACGATTTCAGTGTGATGACAATGGGCAACAATTCTTTGAATGGAGTCGGACAGAGCATCAAACTCGTTAAAAGTTAAATTTCTGTCCAGATTTGGGCTTCGATAAAGAAAGCATGTGTGGATGATGTGCTTATTTACCGTAAATTTTAACCACATGAAATTAAAGTTTGTGTCAGAGTACAAACCGTATTGTGGTTGAAGCTGGTAAGCAATATCTTTTCTTATATATACGGCAAGACCATGGTGGGGGAAGAATAATGGCACCAAATTATACCCATTTAGATTAAATTCCGAATGATCAGAATTTTCACCTATTTGGGTTTCACTCAGTGCCAAAACAGCTGTCCTGTTTTTTGCAGTATAAACGTAAGTGGCATAGAAGTTTTTTCTAAGTCCACGATATTGCTAATGTCGACTCTAAACTTACCAGTCATTTCAATATTCAAAACTAGCTAAAAACTCAAGTCAGACAATAATAAGTTGAGTGATTAATCTATATCCCAATCTGAGCATCACAATAATAATTTGTCACTAGTGTTATGCCTAAGTGACAAAATTGTACTGATCCGCCCCTGGTTAACTAGAAAAAACAAACAACCATCGTTGTATGGGGAGTTCCAACCACAATGCCCACAACGATCATGCTAACGCAACTGTGTAGTGAAGAGGAAGGAAAAAGGAGGATTTACCACTCGTTGCACTGTTGTTTTTTGTATTCTTTCTTTGTAATTTTCTTGTTGACTGCAATTGACACTCATTTCGCTATGATGGTTTATTATATGTGGCTTGTTGTTATTGTTTTTTTTTTTAATAATTTGGAAGAGGAAATGCACTTTTAACACTATTATTTGCTGTTGTATTTGATAGTGAATTTGTTTACACGATTTATAGGTTAATTATTTATTGATTTAAGATTTAAGAGATGGGATGAATTTATATTTAAAGGGGATTTGATTTTGGGTGGAACAGTGTAAGACAGGTGTAACACAACAACGAGACGAAATCTTCCTCCCTAGACAAGACGGAACACAAGTGCACGCGATGGGAGGCTGGTCAGCACTTACTGTCTTAAGAACTTTAAAGGGCTTGTTTCACAATGTTTAGGTAAAGTTCCGATTAGTTATCCGAAATATAAATTCTGCCTTAAAATATCATTGCATGAAAACAATGCTTTCACAAAGTCATTGGAGCCGTTTCAGAGAAACCAAGATGTAAGAAATTATTTGTGGGGCAGATGGTGGATTTCATTAAAGTCACTTCCTCCAGCTAAAAAGAACAAAGTCTGAAAATGCCATCCAAATGATTGGTTTCAGAGAAACAAAGCAAATGAAATGAGAATGTCATTCGAATGACTAGTTTCCGCGAAAGAAAAATGGGCGTGGAAGTTTGTGGTTCTAATTTAAATAATTGCTGAAACCTTCTAAAAATTAAATAAATTTGGTGGTGCAACAGCTTGTGGAGAACCAGGGCCTAGTGACTTACAACTCTCAACCATTCATCTGTGCCTGTTATTCCAGGAATGGAGGGGACCAACAATTTTTTGCCGAGTCCGAACGGCTAGATGAGAAGTACTCATTCATTTCAAGAATACTCTTGGAGGATTTTTCCTCGTCAGAGGCAGTACCTCGGGAAAAACATTTCTGTTTTTAGGTGGCAGCGGCTGAGCATCTTACCCAGACCATCGGCATGACAGTCCAACGAACATACCATCATGCCACGATATAAAGCTAAAACCTTCTCCTTAGTAAAAATAAAAAAAAATGTGAAAATGTCATTCAAACTGTTAGAGCCGTTTCCCGAAAACCAATTACCGAAATTTGGTATTCGTAATAAATTAATTATAGAATTCAAAAATCTATTTTTCTATCGATACCAAACAATACTACCGAAAGTTTCGGTAAATTTCTGTCCTAAAATTAAGATGTGGCCGGTATGGTCTCCGTATCGTTTTGGATGCCTTGGAGCCTGGATCGTCTCGGTATCGCTTCGGTTTCTGATACCGATACCAAACGATACCGAGATTTTTGTGGTATCGTCGCCAGCCCTTAAAATTACAAATCGTAGATAGATTTTTTTTTTTTTAATTTTGAAATGTACTGAGCAATCAACAGAGCTGTCAAAAATTATTGTACTTAAAAGAAATTTCAACTGAAAGAATGTTTACCCCCATCGCTGATCAATAGGCAAGAAAAATAACTTAAAATTTGTATATTCCAAAGTTTATTCTAATACATTTATTTAGTTTTTCCAAATTGCGTACTTATGCTGTATTGTTTTCCAATTTTTTCTATTTTTAAAGGAGGGCCATGTGCTCTTTTGCAAAGGTCACAGATGGAACTCCTTATTTACCTGTCAGTTAAAAGATTTCTTTTATTTTTGTCCAGCAGTGGTAGATCATGAAGACCCCACAGTAACATTGATTTAAAATCCTGGAATAAGGTTAAAGTTTAAGAAAAACCTAGTTTGTTCATTATTAAATGAAAAAAAAACGTCTTAAATTATCTATAAAAGCCATGCATTTCATTTCCGCCATCGACTTTATTTCTGTAATTCAATTGCGAAAATATTCGAAACATTTCGTTTCAAACAAAACAGTCGGCAAAAATTATTGGTTTTGAATTCAATAAATACTTAACTTTTCCTTTTATACCCAAGCGACAGACAAGAAGTCAAACAGAAACGACAGACATTATGTATATGCCAACCGACAGCAACAAAACAACATTTTTATGACAAGGCTCTATAAAGGAGCAACTTGCCGGACAAAACACTTCCATTTGTCACTTTACATCAGTAAAGTGACTTCCTCCTCTTCTATGCTATACCTACTTACATAACTTTATTTTGCTCTCAAATAATGTCTCATTCATTGATTTCCCATGTTTTTCCTTAGAATTTTCTTTTTGTTTATTATTTGTGTGCACATGCACATTGAAGAGAAACTTTCTTTTATCGAAATTTTTTTTAGCGTGTTCTTGTTACACTTTTGGCTTGTCTCCACGCTTTTCCCTAACTCTCTGTCTCTTTTTTACTCAAATGTAACCATTGGATATCTTTGAAAGTCTTCTCTATATATGTATATTTCACAAAAATTAAAACAAAGTATACCAAGTGCAGACAAAAAAAAAAGAAAACAAAAATTCTTCAATCCCAATCCTCAAAAGAAAAAGAACACACACAGTACCACATAAACTTTACCATTTATTGCAAGCCACGGAAAGGACACACAACTTATTTCACATTGAAAGGCTTTACTTTTTCGGATTCTAAAAATAACGAAAAATGAACAACTTTTCAAGCACTTAACAGACTATAATGTTGCCTCAGAAAAAAAGCTGCAAATAAAAATTGAAAAACTTTCTTGGAGACACAATAATACATTTCCGAAAGTAACAAATATTGGAAATGGAAACAACAAAAATAATAATAATGAAAACCTTTTTCTCTCTAAAGATACACATAATAACTCATTCATTAAATTGTATAAGAAGCACCAGTTATTCAAAAAAAAAAAACATAACAAAGTTCTGTGGCACATCAATAAGGACGAAAAACGAACAAACATGTATCTTTTATGGTGTCCTGTATGTGTCTCTGTGTGTAGTATTTAAGAACTGAGTGTTTTTAAATACCCAAAAATAAATATGATAATACTTCTACCTATGTATATTCCTTTAATTCAAATTGAATAAATCATGGCAATTGATTGGGAAAAGCTTGCTGCGAAACGACTTTGGCCGATGAGGGAATAAGGTCCTTGGCAGTTTAGAAACAAAAACAAATAGAAATAAAAAATAAAAGAGGAAAATATTAAAATGAAAATATATCCTATTTGCAAAGAAACAGAAAGGAAGTGGTAAAATGAATCGATTTAAAAAAACAGGATTTTTCTGTAACTTTTTCGCCCTTTTCTGTCTTATGATTTTGTTCTCTTAAATATCTTTTTCGCCGAAAATAATATTAGATACAAATTTGTATTTTCAGAATAGTCATACACACCCTAAGCTTAATATTATTTGTGTACTCTTTTCTCACTATCGAATCAGGGGTCAAGAGGAACGAGATAAAAGAGTTGTAAGATTTCTTATGAATGTAGGCGTCTTCCCCATGTTTCGGCACACAACTAAAACAGATTAGAAAAAGAATGTCCTTCATTTATTTATTTATTTTAAATCCGTTGAATACTATCACAGTTACATACTTTTCTCATAAGTTATAACCTAATAAATATTAGAATACTGATTTGTTGAAAATACAACTTTTTTTCAAAAATAAAAACAAAAAAGACTATAGGACCCACGATAGTTACTTAATTTAATTTAAAACATTAATTTTAATTTTAATTAAAAATACACTGCACTTTTTTCCACCCTAAAGCCTAGTACGCTGCTGATACGAAACAAAAAGTTACACCCATTCAAATATCAAAACACACAATAAATGGCCAGGTAGTATATTGTGCGCAAAAAAAGAGTGAAGACTTTTCCAAAAAAATATGCAACGATTATTAATTTTGTTCATCGAACAGCGTACTTGCAGAACGAAAAGCAATACTAAATTTTTCGTTTCGCACCAGTGGCGTACTAGGCTTAACCTTCAAATAAAAAAATAAAAGCCCAAATAAGGTCTCAAGGTCTTAAGCATATTATATTGAAGCAAATCATTTAGAAGAGTTCTTTCATAGCGTAAGGAATTATTTTTTATTTCTTTGCTAAATGGACAAATCATCATTACATATTAAAAAAAAAAAAAAATCGCTTTTAGTAAGACTCACCTACCTTGTTGACTTTTTTTTTGATGTGTGTGAAAAAATAATTATTTTTAAAAGTGGGCGTGGCAGTAGGTGGACTGTAATGAAACAATTTTAGTTTTTTTTCACGGTCATAAGAATAAACTTTGAGAATTTCATGCATATTGTAAGGTGGCTCTTCTGAGAGATAAAAGAATTTGAAAAGTGGTGGTGGTAGTGGGAGGATTTAGCTAAAACCAATTTTTCTTGTGTATAAGAAAAAACTCTGAAAATTTTACGGAAATCGCTGGAGCCGTTTCTGAGAAACGAAGAATTTTTGTTTTTTTACTTTTCTCCAATAAATATAATAAATTATGAAAATTTCATCCATATAGGTGAAGCTGATGCTTCTTATAATAACCGAAATTGAAGAAAAGTGGGCGTGGCACCAAAAAATTTGGAAAATTAAGAAGTTACTAATTTACTATTGTATACATAGGTGAGTTTGGTTTAAAAACTATCTAAAATCTACACATTTTTATGCATATTAGGCAGTTATCTTTTAGAATCTGATTTGATCTGCATGACCCACCCCCTTATTTCTTCCAAATAATAATTTGTATTAATGGCCGGAGAAAAAATTAAGAAAAATTGTTAAATTAAAATCAAGCCTTCAGTGACATAGTGAGATTCTTTGTCATACGCAATTTGTATTAAGTTCAGTTTAACTTAAATGAATTCTTTGACAAAAATCCACTGTAAACTATATCGAACCAGATAAGAATCCCTGATCATTAAGCTAGAAATTTTCCATATGGGTGATTCCATACAAAACGACCCTATACGAAAAATCACAAAACATGACTTGCAATTGAAAAAAATACCGTTGGACGATTTAAAAAGATTGTCCGCCTTATTTATTAGATTTTTAGGCGGTTTACTAGTTAGACAGTTTTTTAAAAGTTCTTAATAGTTGGATATAGTTATGTCTTATTTAATTATATAAAATGTCAAGTTAGACAAATCTTAGACAACCGATGGCGTTGTCCAAGTTAGACAACTTTAGGACATCAGTAAACAAAGTTTATAAATAATTTTTTGGAGTTGGACGGCTGTCTAAAGTTAGACAAAGTTTATAAATACGACTGTGTATGTTTCCTTTTAGAAGTAAAACTAACAAAATGTGGCTAGTGTTACACCCGTAACAAAAATAATAATATGTTTCATAACTAGAAGAAATGTGTTCTTATCAAATTGATAATCTGGGAAATAAGGACTATTCTATGATCTACTGTCAGAAGAAATTTTAAGAACCTAAAATTAATACCGAGCCCGTATTGAAAAATTTAAAGTATATGCCACACCCGTAACAGGTTGACATTTCAAAACATATTCTTTCTGTTTTTCAACTCATTTTTAGTTTTGTTACTTTTAAATATGAAATTCATGACGTAGAGATATAATTCTAAGAAAATCTACTTTAAATGCGAATTTTATCGGCTTTAAGAGAAAGTTTTTCCTACTCATTGATTGAGAAATATATTCTATTTTCAGTGAGAAAAACTTCATTTTTTTAGACAAAGTGTATCATGTGAGAAATGATCATACATCTATGGCAACAATTTCCCGTTAAAGAATCGTTTATTATATTGTAATGATGACCTGTCACATCCGTAACACTTTCAAATTAATTTTTTTTATTTTTTTATTTTTTAGTTTTGTACATCATTTCTTTACTAAAACTGAATATTTGCAAAAGAATGATGCACACTTTTCATGTTACATTTTTCACCACATGAAAATTAGATATTCTAAACGCAACTAAATTGGATCCTAAAGCTGGAACCACTAATTAATTTGAAGGGCTTCAGGTGTCCTGTAGATTAGTTAAGTTTTAATTTATAAATTGGGAATAGTGTGTGAATAATTAATAAGACATGTAGTCTCACTGTCACACCCGTAACGATGGAAACTACTACTGAAATAAATTTGCCAAGTAGAAGACTTAGCATTAAGGATTGAACTTGTTGTGTCCAGCTTAATGATTAGGAATTCTAATCTTGTTGGATATAGTTTACAGTTGATTTTTGTCAAAGAATCCTTGTATGTTTAACTGAAAAGGCCCTTACTATGTCACTTAGGTTATAGGATAAAATGTCACATTTTTGGAAAGCTTAGACATAGATATTTCAGAAATAAGAATTTTAGCTTAGCTGTCTTTTGATGCATAAATATTAAAATACGAGAAAAAAGCATCAATTTTGCCAACAATATTGGTTACACCACTTTTGCAACCACGGCTTCATAATATGTAAAAGAAATTAAAAAAAAGATTGTCAACTGGTTTTTAAAATATTGAATTTTCAAAAAAAAAAATGTTCCTCATTGTTTTATCCATAATGGTTGCTGCCCAACCGAGTTGATAGCTACGCAGATACTTTCCGATTATAGATTTGAAGTACTCTCACAAAGCATGAGCCCTAAGTCCTAACCAAATCTAAACTTAGCAGTCCAATGCCATATCCATTGTCCTTTATTGCCACATATATCAAAAGCAATAAGGAATTTTGTATCCATACATATGAGTTGAAAAGTTCAACTGCTTTTGCGGAACTAATCTTATCAAAACCAATGAAAATGCGAAAGATAGCAGCTTTTCGTAAATCTCTAATGCAAATAAATATGCAAAAGATGTATCATTTCGAAAGACCACTTTGCTTTTAGGTTTAAATAACAACAACAACAAAAACAGCCCGCAAAATGTAATTCAGCCCGCACCTAAATGTATCCAAGTATTATGTATCTTGAAAAGATAAAAAAATATCTACATACAATCATTTCTCTATTTCTTGAGTGGTTAATCTTGTAAGTCATGATGATGATGATATCCCCATAAATAATTTTTTCTTGGTTCCTTTGTCAACAAGCACAAAAATCGCTAACCCAACATAGCTAAACAAATTACAGAAGCTAAGGTAAAGTCTATAAATTTTCTTCTCTTTCTCTGTCTATCTTTTGCAAAAAAAGGGTTCTTTCTCTCTCATTATTTTTTCCAATATTCCTAACGAATTCAACCTTTTTTTTCATCCTTTCTACCTACAATATACATTTTTTTTATATACACCACTCATATATACTATATCCATTATTTTATTTATGTGGGTTTTATCCTTATGAAAAAAACTCCAACCTTTTGTTTTCCTTTCAATAATGGTAACAAAATAGGATACACTTCCATGACTTCCATAAGAAACTATCCTTAAAAATTAAACAAAAAATAAATGTTGCTACTTGTTACTTGGGCCAACAAAAATAACAACAAAAAATCTAAATGTAAAGGGAAAAATGTATAGATAATAACAAAAACTTTCTGCGAGAAAAAGAACAAATTAAAAGGCGAACAACCAGAGGAAAAAAAGAAACATACAATATTAGTTAACTGAAAACACAGTTTTTCAATTGTTATATATTGCGGTATCAGAATACCTTGTCTATGAAACATTGGAATGCAGAAATATAAAGGATTAAGTGTTTGAGCTTAAATCAAGATTTTGGGTTTGGGAAAGGAAATGGAAAGGTAGAAAAGATTTTGGGTCGGTCCCTTACTGCAAAAAAAAAATCAGACTTTCCAAAAATGCCTTCGAAATATTATTATGATATGTTTAAGACAAAAATATTATTTAATATATTTTTTTTACTTTTTTTACTTTTGCAGTAAGCAAATATTTTACAAACCTTTTAATAATTCTTGATTACAAAATTTTGTGCAACAAAATAAATTAGCGGAAAATTCCAGCGAACAAATTTTTTTAATTTTAAGAAGTTTTATGTAAAGCTATTTTTTCACAAACCGAGTTCCTGTAATTGACTACGTCAAATTTGTTGAATAAAATTGTTCCGTAATCGATATCAGTATTTGTTCTTGAAATATTTGAGATGAACAATGTAAAGTTTCTTGTTGTTTTTATGCTAAAAAAGTATACTAGCATAAGTTCTTAGAAAATCCTATAAATCTATTAATGATGATATCATTGTTTTTTCTCAAGATGTTTTAGCCATATACCTATATTTTTCAACAATTTTTAGAAATGTTTTTGATTTGAAAAAAGAGCGTCCTACAATAAAATAAAGCTGAAGTCGATAGCAATATTTTTGCTCTTGAGATTATCGAGATTAACTCATGACAGTTTTATACTTTTTGTTTGTATATAAAAATAAAAGCAGCTTATTGAATTTTTTTGACCACATTTCTTCCACTTAACGATATCATTATGAGCAAAATTAAATATGTATACCTGAGGCCCCTGACGGTCGATTTTCGATCTGTGAAACTGTGAAGTGAAGACAAAGATAACATTTCAGTTCTCACAGAGTTTTATCATTTTATCACTTCACTAACACGCTCAAAGTGATGCTCGAACTCGTAATGAAAAACAACTGCAAAGAGAATACAGGATGGTTGTGACGTCATAGAAAGACCTAGATGGCAATTTGAGTGTATCTAATGAGCATAAATTGGTTATCTGTTTATCATTTATCTTTTCACAGGTTTTCAGTTCACAGAATGAATTGATTGTGATACAAGAATTATCACATGAAAATATTTGTTTTAATTTTTCACACTTTGAGAATCGCATTTGGCGTAAAGGTATTATAATATTTATCACTTCACAGTTGCACAGTGTTAGTGCGGTAAGAGTCCCACACTACTCAGTATTGATTCTTACTGAGTGTTTTTTGAAGATATCCATCAGATAAAAAATTTTTTTTTTTAAAAAACAGTTTCACAGATCGAGAAGTGACCAGCGCTGCCACCCTATAGATGATTGAGGGCAGTATATATGAGAAAAAGGCGCAGTAGATTGCAATACAACTTCAAAAAACATAAATTTTATTCATTAAAAATGAGCTCCACAAGAAATTATGGCAGTAAAAAAAAAAACAAGCTTTATAGACAAAAATTTTCATTCCGTTTAAAGAATTCTAACTTTCTTTCTATTTAAATTTATTGAAAAGGTCGGGATTGACGCGTTTACGGTTAACTTTGGATTATGTTCGAAATTTTTTAAAAAAGGAGTAGTTTCGTTTTACTGCGCAGTAGGTTTCCATTTGGGACTCAAAGCATTAGATCTACTGCTAAAGGAGAAGAGTGGCAGCACTGGAAGTGACCCCCTGAAGTCGATATCTTTGTTCGTTCTTGAGATTTGGTGAACGAAAAGCAAGTAAAGGAACGTGAACGAGTGATGTGGGATTGTTTAAAAAATTGTTTTGTTTTCCTTTTTGTGAACGAAAAATAAAATGGAACAAAAACGGGAAAAACTCAAATCAAAAAAGGGAATGAAAACAATTTTGGATGAAAAAAAAGTAGTCGACATGCTTAAAGTCTGCCACCGCTGCGAGTGGGCTTGTTCACGTAGCGTCGACGGATCTCCTATTTTTTCTTGTCTTTGATTTTCCTTTCCTTTTTGTTTGTACTTTCATTTTTTTCAACTATTAGGCTTAAACTGTACAATAAATTATGCCCGCATTTTTTGGGATTATACAATAGTGAGTATAGTGAGAAATTCCCAATAAAACGAATCCGCAGCTGCTCATATTCTTATAATACCTCTGGAGAGCTGTCACAACACAAAAGTGAATTTTTAGAAAGTTAAAAGCAGAAGTAAACCAAAATTATTAACAATAACTTACTTATTATTATAAGTAAGTTATATATTATAGTATAGTTAGTATATAATATATATATATAAATATACTTGAAGTAAAATATGAAATATAACTGTATATTTACATAATTGATTTCGATTTTTAGATTCGGAAATTGATTGATTGAAAGTTGCAGGGGTTTTTTGGTAGACTATGGTCAAAGTAAAAAAGTCGTCATTTAGTCTACTATTACACGTGGGCTCTTAAGTGAAATCTAATAATAATAATAATTTTGAAAAATGCGTTTACTCAAAAGTGGTCGTATAATAGTGGACTTATTACACATGGAGAAGAAGACGTTATTAGTGATAATTTTAAAATAATTGTAATAAGGACATGATTTTAGTGCTACTTTAAATGTATGTATTGTAACAGGCCAAGTATTTAAAAACACAAATAAAAGTAAGATACAAATACGAAACAGAAGATAAGACAAAAAAAAAAGGAACTACCGGTGAGCGAGAAATCATGTAAAGAGTTTCAGTTTTAATTTATACTTCAGACGAATCGGACGTGAAATCCGCGAGTATGAAAAAAGAAATAAATAATGAAAAACTATAACTAAGTGCTGATTTGTTTAATTAAAACCCCCCCGTTACAGTATGTATTTAATATCCAAAATTTGATCCATGGTTCAGAATTTTTAAAATTGTAGAGCCGATCAAAACTTTAACCATGCTGACCATCAAAACCCGAACCACGTTTGTACAAACTGATCATAAGCCAAAATTACACAAATAAGTTTAACTTATCATCACTTACGTTGAAAAACTTTTCAAACTGCATGAGTAATTTTTTTGTGATAAAAAATGCAAAGCCAAATTGGAGTGAATTTTTCAATCGGTGCTTTGTGAAATGCGTCCTGATGTTGTGGATTTCGAACTAACGTTTCATAGTTTGCAGAATATATCTTGATGGTCATCTACATAATATACTCGTAAAAATGCTTAATTTAACAATTAAACTAATTTGACAACCATGCACATATGAAAGACTCTGTTTTGACTGTAATTGCTCACTATGACATGACGATGAGCTTGTGGAAAAATTTTATCCTCACCGATTTTAACTCTAAACCATCATCATGATGAGGCCAAAAGTAACAATGTAAACACTCAACATAACCCTACTCTACGAACATAGCCATCGATAATTCGAGATACACAAAAGTATCAATCGTACCAATAACGAAACACCAACATTCTATTCAGTTAAGTTCGATACTCGAACAAACGTCAAAAGCTTATCCGTAGTAAGATTCAACTTTAATTTTTATTGGCAGTGAACCTAATGTCGATATTGTTTTTGTTATTTGTGTAAAATCCTACTATACTATAAATAGTTTTTCCAATAAAACACGGGTTGTATTTGTCATCTTTGAATTTAAGATAATTTTATGTTGTTTAATTTTAAGATTAGCTATAATGTTCGGAGGGGCACTTAAGTGGTCGGAAGAAAACAAGGAAATACACATATGACGCGACTTTAATTGTGGAGTGGAACGTCTCGTTGAGTTTCGTAAACGTTTGCTTTCGGAAATGAGGTGCTCTCTTGAGATCAAATCGATTTTTGAGGGAGAAGAAAAAGAGCTTGCAAATACAAATTATTGAAAAAAGTGTAATTTTTATTTGTACTGGATGCAATATCTATGTTACTCTTGTATTTGTGGTTCAACTGACATTTGGTGAAATAGACATGCCAAAAAGTGATAATCAGTACAATATACGATTTGATGATACGGAAACAACTTTTCGTTGGTTTTAGACATTTACTGCATTGCCATTCTGACCATTATAGTTCTAGCCGAAGAATTATTAATGGATTTAAGGTGATGACGCGATGCGATGGGATGCGTTTAACATGTAACCATGCAATTTTGCGACTCTCCACATTCAGTCCGCAATGTGCCTTCACAATGTGCATGAACAGGACATCTCCATAAAAACGATGGATTTTGATTTTTGCTAAGGAGCTCGGAACGTCTGCTTAAAATGTCTATTTGGGTATATCGACTTTCTAGCAAACTAAAATACTGACTTTTTTTTTGACCAACAAAATTTCGAGACTTTAAAATATCCACTTGACTTCCTTGAAAAAAGTCAAGAAATACATATATTGACTGAAAAAAAATGTTATCCATGTATTAACTTAAAATAGTATGTATAGGACATTTGGAAAAATTCGACAAACACGTTTGTTTTTAACACACGTCGCTTACATGTCATGCAGTTCCTCAGTCTAAGTCGCTTTGTCGATGAATCAACATTAACGCCGGTAGAATTTCTAAGTTCAATTTTTGACGAATCACTGCCGAAAAAGTTGTTGTTGAAACGGATAGTATCCCTAAATGGTAGTATTTTAGGAAGTTTGTGGTTTTGTGGGTAATCGGAAAAAGATCTTTGTTGTATTTCCTAATAGGTGTTATTACACTCTTTGAACACTGTGTACCTTTACCTATCTAGTTAGTTGAGGTTTTACTAGTCAAAATTTGGTTAATTTATGTCAGGAATTGATGAAATCAGAAGCATAAAGAGGAAAGTATGGACTTCTGGTTCTCGGATCTCATTTCAAGCTGAATGTACTGTACATCTTAAACACAACACCCCCCCCCCAAAAAAAAAGGTTTCAGGATTTGTTGTGCTAATGTTTTGTCTATGATACTGTTTTAACACAATTTTTGGAATTTTAAGTTTTTCGTCTGCAATATTCAATAATTTTTTGTTGTCTCAAAAATTGTTCATACAAATCGAACTATCACAAAAAATAAAAACGTTATACTAAGGTGCAAAAGTTTGGTTAACAAATGAATTACAAACAAATTTCGGGGGAAGGGGGTCAAACCTCTGTCATCCCCCTGGCCTCGGCCTTGATTGGGTTCAGTTAAAAATTGTATTCATTGACTTCACTTTCAGACTTCGACAAATTTTACAATCACAATTCATTTAGCATTAATTGCAAATGCAATCATTTATTTCTACAGCAATCAATTGAATGCAATCCTTTGAGAATCAAAGCATTCTTTTCAGTAGTTTGCGTCCTTTGCATTCATTAGCATTATTTTGCCTTGATTGTATTCCTTAAAACCCTTGTAGTTGTAGTTACATTATTGGACCTACCTAAATCATTATTCATTGAAAATTACGCATACAAAAGAACTTACCAAAATTATCCTACGATGAAGATGAAAACGACTGACCATAAACTATCCAAACAGCTGACATACTAAACACGAAGCCTTAACAAGGAATTATATGAAATTATGAAGTATTACTTGAGCCTTCATAAGCTGTTCATCCAATGAGCATCATATGATATCAAAATAACGACCTAGATAATGTAGTCATGGATTGGATTGGATTGTAAAAGGATCTTTTCTTTATATAAAATTGAATGGTAAATCCAATAAATTGAATGTCGAGAATGCTTAAAGGAGAGTGCTTACATAAACACTGTAATTTTGAATAATAAAACAGACTGATTTTACTGTTTGAATCGACTGTATTGCCATGTCTATTTTTATTACCTCTTAAGGCAGAAAATCGCATTAACACCTCAGTGTGGTACGCTCAGATAGCAAAAGACATAAAAGTAACATTTCGCAAAAGCACTAAACAAGCATAGATTTTTTTTAATACAAAACATGTTTGAGAGAAATATCAATTCATCGGCTCAGAGTGAAAATTGGCTAGCTCCACATTTTTTTTTTGACTATTATATAGACACCACTTCAAAAATTGCGAAGAAAATATAAAAATTTATCAAATCTTTTTAATTTCCCTGAATTTGGCTATAACGAGTGTATGTTGAAAAATACCTAATATAATTTTGTTTTTTTTTTAAGAAGGGAACACTTTTCTTAAATTTTTTTTAATGAAAAATAGGAGTTGGCTTATTTTCACTCTAAGCAGGCAAAATGGAATGGTTAACTTGACCTAAAATGGTACACTAGGGTGAAACTTTACACTCACTGTAGAAAACATATGTTTAAAGTATTTATTTTAGAATTTTGTATTGCTGGAAAGAAAACTTAAACAAACCTCACTAGCACACTGTAAACAATCATTTTTTACAATTTGCTGGTGAGGTTTGCTCAATTATTGTTACGATTTGCTATTGAGCTTTGCTTAAGTATTCTAAGACTTTATTAATAATAATTGTACGTGCCAATAATTTTTTTATAAAAATATTTTGTATTGTGGCTGTTGCTGATACGAAATATTCAAAGACTCAGTCGATATTACCTATAGGCTAGAGAGCGCTGAAGAAGATTCATTAATCATTAATCATCATAAAATATTTACCGTTTAATTTGTTTACAATTCATTAGAGCATTGGAAAAAGCCGTCAGCCAGATTGACAATTTGTATGATTTGTGGGTTTATGATATATACATAGCTTGAAAATACTGGTTTTAACTTATATATGTATATGTACATTTTTGCTATTTTAATAAATAAGCTATTGATTAGTAGCAGACAATTTCCATATACCCTTGTGGTGTTGGTGGGAAATTTTAATGATTTGTAACATAAAACAAGGTTGAATTTTTATAATTTGGCAACGAATTTCGTGTGGATTCCAAGATGATCTATAAGCAAGTGCATCAGCGACATATTTACTGAGAGTTTTCCAGTTTGACCCGTTCAATATCTGAACGACTTCTTACCTCGTCAGAAAAGATTGGTTATAAAGATACCTTCTAGTCTCCTGCAGTATTGGGCATTTCCCTAACAGATAAAAGACATCTTCCTTTCCACGTAAGTTGCAGAGGGTGCAAGGTGTAGGTAGATATTGTCTATGTGGTCTTGAATTGAATATGATACTTGTTCTATATTCATCGTGAAAATAGTTCCGTTCTACTAGGCTGTGGTTGAGTTCTTTGTACACTAAGCGACTTGATGAACTGGCAGCTTGTTCCAAAAATCCAGATTGAATTTTCTTGTCCAGTCTCTGAAGAATATTTTCCAATGATACTTTCCATGTTGTTCTATTCTCCCAGCTAAGAGACAACTCCACTTCTAACTCCTCACTAAATTCTTGCCATTTCACAAAAAACCTGTTTTTCTTCTCTGGAGATGCAAAATCACTATCTTTAGTAGTCGGTGATCTAGGAAATAAACAATTTTTGTAACATACTTGAAGTGCATTTTCAAAGTAAAAAGACATAGCAACGGTAGACCCGTTTCAGCATACAGCATGTAGGTGGGGGTATTAGTTGGTAGTCTAATGAGGTGTTTGATAAAGTATATTTGTAGCTTTTCAAATTTCATCGTGTTCTTCTTATAACTTGGCTTAAACTTGGATTTACTCGTAATATCTTTCTGACTAAGAACCTTATTCCAAGTGCAACTCGGAGCTTCTTTTGATTCCTTCAGTTTGTCTTGCAGATGCAGAGTATTGGTTAATTTTGGTGTGCCAAGATATCGATACTATTTTACTATCTCTAGAGCATCAGAGCATAAGAACCATTTCTCTTCCCTTGTGAATCGACCTGTGTTGTTACGGAATACTATTACCTTCGACTTTGTTGAATTGATACGGAAATTCGATTAGTTGCAGTACTCTCCAAAGCCGATTAATCATGAGCTGAAGCACATTTGGAGTTTACGCTAGCTAAAACAATATCGTCTGCAAACAATAAACCTTTAACCTGGGCTTCATTAAAAACTATTCCTCCAGGTAAAGACATCATCCAAAAACAAGCTGAAGAAAAGCGGACTTAGCTGACAACCCTGTTTGACTCCCGAGGATGTGCTGAACCACTCAGACATCAACAATCCGTCACGTACCGCTGTTTGGTTATTTGAATACATACTCTGGATCAAGCAAAGCATTTTTGTAGATAAACCAATGTTGCTTAGTTTCAGAAAAAGTGCTCTTCTATCCACCGAGTCAAAGGACCACTGCTAAGATAAGTTCTGCCAATATTTGTTAGTACAAAAATATTGTCTACCGTTGAATAGCCTGACCTGAAGCCCGCTTGAAATTCATTTGGCAATTAATTTGTTTCAACCCAGCTCGTTAGTCGGTCCAGAAGTATGCTTGTAAGGAGTTTTAAGGGCGTATTGAGGAATGAAATCCCTCTATAGTTTCCCGGATCATTCGGATCTCCGTTTTTGTAAATGGGAAAAATAATATTCTTTTGGAGACTTTTCAGTACAACTCCTTTCCTGAAAATATTATTGAACCCATCCGTCAGGAACTGAATGAAGCGTTCGCGTTGCGTTCTTATAAAATTCAAATATTTTCCTGTCTTCTCCCAGTGCTTTGTTGTGTTTGCTCTTATTTATAGCTTGTTAAACTTCTTCTTTTGAGATATCTCTATCCAAATAGTCTACTTGTACGTATGGAAGTGGAGAACAGTAAATAATATAAAGCAATCGGTATAGCTTCCACCAAATGTTGATATCGAACTAGGGAAGCTACACTGTATTACTGATATCAAAAAGTATCCGTTTTTAATAAAAATTCTAATTTCTAAGTGTTGGAAAAACCAAAAATAAGGCCTTTCACTTGATTTGTAACATATTCGTTCGTTTATTTAGTACCTACCGCAATAGCTTGATGAAGACATGCATCAGCTTCAGATATAACATGCCATCAGTACTGCTTAATCCAAGCATTTGTAATATTATTTCTGTTTTCTTCAGATATTTTTACCTATAGATACTTGAAAATATTAATATGTTACAGCGTGGTGTTAGTTTTAATTAAAAAAAATATTAATGAAGCTTACCACACTACTAAAGACAACAAATAATAAACAAAACTACAAAAATCTATTGCAAAGCGAACATGAATTTTAATACAAGAAAAACATACATTATTTAGGTGAGTGGTAATACCAAATAATTAAGAACGCTCATGCAACTTGCTCTTAAGTGTAAGCTTAGAGCAACTCAAGAAAAAACTATTATAGTTCTTACTGGCCCATGTTTCATACGAGTCAGTGGCTCATTGAGACCATAATTGGAGCGATGAAAGTCAAGATGACAAATGTCAGGGTTACGAGACCGGTGGCTCCTAACTATTAAATACATTTGATCCTTTAACGCATAAATTAATATGCAAAAATTTCAAAGTAATAAACTTCGAAAAAGTTAAGGAGTTCATCTACCTTGGAGTAAATATTAATCCCGCGAACGTCATCTTATTGGAGATCCGACGAATAATTATCCTAGCAAACCGTTTCTACTTGTACTTCGGTTTGGCGCAACGCTCTATAAAACCTTTATACTGCCCCAGTCCTGCTTTATGGCGCCGAGTGTTGGACGATAAGCAAAAAGCGAGAGCTTATATACTGAGCTACTTCGAAAGAAAAATTCTTCGACGTCTATTTGGAAGGTGAATGGAGGAGAAGATACAACAGCGCTTTCCATGAGCTATGAGCTATATCAAGATATGGATGTAAGTCCAGAAACTAAAAACACGACGACTACATTAGCTCGGCCACATCGAGCAAATGTTGGACAATAATGCTTTAGCCAAGAGAATCTTTGAATGCCAGCTCAACTTTCGAGAGGACGAAGAATACCGAACCTCCGGCTTGATTGACTACGCCATCGCCAATGCCAGAAAGTTTGGTCTAGTTGACTGGAAGCAACGTGTTTGAGATCGTAGAAGATGGAAGGCTGGGGTGTCTCAGGCTGCGACTTTTCATGGACAATGAGCTGGATAAGTAAGTAAGTAATTTGAGGCCTACTCGAACCTACTTAATTTATATGAAAAGGTTTCCAGATAAATACAACAATAAAGACAGAACTCATAAAAGCATCTTAAAGAACTACACATGGTGAATCATTCTAATCCTCTTTTTCTATTTCAAGAAATCGTTAATAACTTGTTAGTTTTCGTCTTCGCCTATATAATGCCACAATCAGCCATAGCCATGCTATTTTCGAAAATTTATAACTTCCTCAAGTTATAAAACGCATGATACAATTCAATTCCGTGGCTACAAATACATTATTATACCACTTAAAGGTTTTTTTGTCCCCTAATCCTAGGTTTGGCCCTACTCTCTGGGAGTGTACTTTTGTATCCTCTGAATAATATTTTCATTCCTTAGTTATAAGTGAAAAAAACGTGTTGCTTTAAAATATTATTAGTCACGAAAATCTACGGAAAAAAATAGATCTAGTGCCGAACAAACGTTAACATGGGAAAATCCCTCGTATAGTGAAGTTTATTAAAATGTGCCACAACATAATATCCAAAATCCTCCCCCCAAAAACCATCAATGATAACTGGATTCTCTTTAGGCAGGAGGTACACATTTATCAACAATTAACAGATACAAAGAAAGAAAAATAAATTTCGTTCAGGTTTTTCAAAACTGAATTAATATTGCACTAAATTTTATTTATTAACAAAATAGTTTAGGAACAGTTTCTTTCAGGCCCTTAACCTTAATCACAAGAACATCGAATATACACTACCTGATCTATTTCTATCTTTTTGAATCAATCGTTAAAGTCTTTCCAAAGACCTCGTGATTTTTGGCACCTCATTGGTACCCAAGTTCGAAGATGAAATAAATCCCCAAAAACGGATAAAATAAGTCCCCTATACCTAAAAATTAAATAAGTCCCCAAAGATTTCTTATGAATTTTTTTATTTAATGTAATAAATTTAGTTCATGAGTAAGAAAATCAGATACTCTGTACATACATAATTTATATATTTCATATTATTTTGAGAACATTTTTTAATAATTATAATATTTGGCACCAAAACTTTGCAAATAATACATAAATATGAATAAACTTATGGGGGTGGTGGCAGCACTGGGCAAAACGTGCCGGTCACCGTGTGGTGCGTCAGAGCATGTTCCACCCAGCGTGACTACCACACTCACCCACTCCTCTCCTCTCCAAAAAGCCAAGAAATAGCTATATCCCCAATTTTGGGAAGTTCTTTCATTTGAAAAAACTTCCCAGTTTCATACAAATTTTGAGGAATTATTTCATTTTCAGTTTGGGGAGTATTTTCATTGGAGAGTTATTTAACGGGATCAAATTATTAGTCTTATATTTCGTAAGGAAAAAAAAATAACAAAAACCTCTGCTCTGGCAACATAATACGTACGTATATCCTCAAAAGAAAATGGTTTTTATTTCTCTGGAGAAAGAATTATTTTTAGTGACTTCTCTCTTTTCACAAACTGTATTATTTTTTTAATCGGATTTTTGTGTTTTGACTCTTTAAATACGCACAGATAATATTTTATTGACAACCAAAATAAATAAAGTAATCAATTTGTAGGAGGATTCCATCCTTTGAGTAGTGAAAGAACTTTTAATAACTGAAATTTCATATATTTTATACTTGTTTATATTTACGAAAAGCCCCAGGTGGTGGTCATGACCCGCATGACCCCCCCTGTATCCAGAAATGGTCTGGAAACGTAATGTGAAAATACCACCGCTGTTACTAGATAGAAACGATCTCGGGAATTGAGACTATCTAATACCACTTAGTAGCAGGGTTGCCATGTCTCGAACAAGTTCGATAGCCCAAATTTAATATGTTTGCAGTCCAAAATCGGAGCCGAAAAAGTAGCCCAAATAATAGCCCAATAACAATAAAGAGATTGTTTCAATCACAATTAATTTTTATTTAAAAAAAGCACGGTAAATAAAATAAATTGTTTGGTCATAAAAAGAAACACAAAATTATGTAAATTCTGGATACAATAGAGAAATTGAATGATTTTAAAACGAAGTTAGTTGTGGTTGATTTGATATGTCAAAACCAATGAGTATATGTCCCCTATTACACGACAATTCTTTGCGACTGACTCTTCAAATCTTCATATCTAATTTCACTTTCACAGCCATTGAAAAGAGTTAGACGCAAAAAATCATGGTTTAATAGAGAACTAGGTATTCAGTGATTAAAAAGTGTTGCCAAAGTGTAAAGTGTAAGTGTTGAATGCTTAAAGAGTATGTTTAGAGGGATAATAGTGTTTATTTATGATTTATTTCAACGAATAAAAAATATCGCCCAAGATTAGATTTGAGCAATTCGTAGCCCAATTATGACTGGGCTGTCATAATGAAATTGCTGTCAGCAATTTCGGGAAAAGATAGCCCAATTTCCTATAAATAGCCCAATCTGACAAGCCAACTTAGCACCACATTTTTTCTAGAAACTAATGCAATATTAGTACTGCCACAGATCTGGATTTTGAATAGGGTTGACTAGATCCAGGTATAGACCATCACGGCAAAAGGGGCACCATCAACACAATGAAACTAGTGAACCCAAACCACTATTTAAGTTCATGCAATAGATTTAATAGAAAATCTCAATCTTTCCACTCTTCATCATTAAAACACGACAACACTACTTCCCCAATTTCAACATCTGTTTAGGCACAGATAAATGTCATTTACAACCAGGCAATGCACATAAGACATAACTCTACTTTAAGTATAAACAAATTTCGATATAAATAAGGCGTGAACTCGATTTTATCGGCCTCATTATTCTAAGAATAAATATTTTTCTTAAGCTTTGTAGGCCAAATGCTCTCTTATTATTATTTTTTTTTAACTTTTGACACTACTTTTTAAAAACAAAATATTGAGTTGTTCGTGTGCTTTCACACAGTCACATGTCACAGGATCTAATGGATTCTTCACTTCACTAAGGAGTGGAGATATTTTTCAATAAATTTGATATTTTTTGTATTATTTAATTTCAAACTCATCATTCCAGAAATGAAAAAAAAATCAAATACACTCACAAAAAAATTAGATTTCCTTATTAATATTGAGTCTTTTTTATTATATTTTAATATCATCTTTTTTATCAAAAAAATTGAATTTTTTGATCTCGTGTACGTTTTCTGCTGCCAAAAACTATATATAAATTTAGCAATTACCTTTTGGCATGTCCCACGTTGATCTTAGTAAAAAATAAAAATAATTTTTAGAAAACACTAAATATTCCATTTCTATACACATAAGTATTACAAGTTTTTCTTTGCCGTCAAAATAGCTTTAAATGTGGTACATAGATATTAGGTGTGCTTCTTAAATTCTTTGCACTATTTCGGACTAAGTGTCAAATTGTGACAGATGGGAATGATATCCTCTCAGAGAGAAGAAAAACTGTCAAAATGTCGGGAATGGTCTGGGCACTAATTTGCACTAATTTGCACCACAAAAGAAATATTTGACTAGAGCTGCCGTAGGACAATCATAAGTCAAAAAATATTTTTGGAAAATCACCGTACAAGAAATTGAATGGTTATAAAAAAGAAACGTATACGTATAAAAATAATTAAACTTAAGCAAAAAATATTCTTTATTAATATATTAAAACATGAAACTTAAATTTGTTTAAAAAACAAAAATAATTACAATAAACAAAAAGTACACAAATTGTTATAACAAAATTTTCTTCTACGCAAAAGATTTGCTTAGCGACACATACATTTAAGAAAATCCTTTGATTTATAAAAAGATACAAAAAATTAATACATCTACCAAAAACAAAACAAAAGAGCACTTGGGTAACCCTAGCTATTTGTAGTCTGTTTTGTTATTTGAATTCAAACTGAAATTTTTTTTTAAATTGACATACGAACACCTGTCATTTGACATTCAGTACGAAACAGCCACCAGAAATTTCTCGGACCAAATCTGGCAAGTAGGGGAAATTTTTTCCTCTCTCATGAGCGCTCTCTTTGGTCCGAAAAAGTACAAACTTTCACTTGTAAAACGACTTCGAACTAAAAATTACAAAATCTGGCGATTTCAAACTGTTTGAAACTCCTTCTGGAACATACCTATTACCAAAAAAGTTTCGCGTACACACTCAGTTATGTTAGCCGTCAGAGGCAAAGCCATTCCCCTCAGAATTTCGTTTTCTTATTTGGAGGCAGTTCCCGCCACGAATCGTCTTATTTTTTTTGTGAGCATCACACTCTAGCGCTATTTCCACTAATTTGCTCTTATAAATTTGTGTTTTGTCTCGCGAATGATGGCTTATAAATTTAATTGTATATACATCATCGATCAACCACCCAACAAACCGTGGGCTGTCAGGCAGACTCAAAAAATTTTGTGAGCAGCAGGTGGTGAGTATCAACCCATCATTCAGCGTGTACACATTACCAGTTCTGTTTAATATCCAACACGGTTGTTACTCAGGTTTGAGAATGTGCCACGCTTAAGACAAAACATAATAAAGAACTCCGCACTTAATGAATCCAATACATAAAATAACTACTTGATGCCATTCTGTCATTCTGGCTAAAAATTTGTTCGTTTCGTTGTCTCTTCAGTTCAGAAATCAGATCGCACAATCTTGGAGGCCACGCCACAGGCCCACCCAACTAACAATATTGCCTCGCATTTCAGACAATGATGTGTTATTTGTTTCTATAGCGCTCCATTTAGCCCTCTGACAGAAAGTACATAAATACCTCATTGGACTATTACTGAATCCTTAACTATTTTCTGGTGCAAATTATATCAGCGATGTATCAATGTTTCTTTAATCTCTCTATAATGCTCTTATGATATAACCAAAATACTATCGCTTCAATAGTCATCCCATAAAATTCCTATACAATCTTTATGTTAGTCTCTGTTTCTATATGGCTTGTATAAGTGAAAATGGCGTCGCCAAGCTATAATCGGCCATTTTTTATATTATATTCAATTTAGCATCTGAGCACATATATTTATTATTATTGTCAATGTTAAAAGTTGGTATTAATTAATCAATTAATCAATTATACCTCTATATATTTAATTAACATATGTGTTTGTTATAGCTATACCAATCTATTATTTTATATTTTTCTTGAACAAAGTTTTTTCTTATTTATGCAAGTTTCTTGTCTCAAACGAGACAATTCAAGATAAAAGTGATTCCAATTTAATGCATTGAACTGTATATCTGAGATTGGTGGAGCGGTTAGCGAGCAAGAAAAAAAAATTATAAAATCAACAAAAATACAAAAAAATTATAAAAACCGGAACATTTTTGCTGTGGCTGTTCTAGTTTGTAAGTAGCTTATAAGTAGGTTGTAATTAGTTTAAAATTAGTTGTAAGTAGTTTTAATTAGCTTTAATTTAGTTTTATGTAGTTTGTAAGTTTTATATAAAACCAAAAAATAAAGACATAGATACCGAGTTTTTTGTGAAATTCTTCTCGGTAAAAAATAAAACCGACCTGGATTTAGTATTAAGATAGTTCTTAGGCCGAAAGGCATTAGCATTAAGTTATTCTAGTTTAACTTAGAGCGCCCGACTGGGGCCAGTAAGTTAGTTTTAAGATATTGATAAGTAGGCTAGTTTTTATGAATTTTTGTCTAGCTTTAAGATAGTTCTAAGATAATTGAAAAATAAAAATGAATTTACAAAAAAAAAAAAAAAAAAAAGCGAGCAAGACAATTGGTTCAGAGGGACACGGGTTCGATTCCTGGACCTTCCAACTTTTTTAATTTAATTTAATGTGGACTTCTTTAAGACTCTCATAACTAACTCCATAAGCGTACAATAAGAGTTAAAAAAGGTCGCCTTCTCACTCTATGAAAATTATATGCATTAGTTATATGCGTAGGTTGAATGAAACCGAAAAGCATCTATAGAGGAATATGGAAGCGAAATTGTTAATTGGGCACGACGCGATACAATACGCTCACCAAAAGTTTCCTTCATTAAATTGACTGTTTTGTTGATAAATTCGCACGATTTGCAAACGTTGTTCACGTTGTTCAGGAGTAAGTCTATTCATCATGAAATGACAAACCAAACTGAGCATAAATCAAGTGACAGCTGTCAAAAAGACCAACTCCAAAAAAAGTATTGTCAGATTGAAAATTACACGTCTAAGAAAACATCCTTTAATTAACAGCCAAATCAAATAACAAATCCATTTTTTATAATTACATTATAGAAACGTAAGCACTAACTTCTCAAATTTTTTCAAAATGGATTTCCCGATTTTGATTCTACTGGTTAAACGCTATTAGATTTCATTGGACTAGAAGTGTTACGAGCATGTGTCTTGCGAATATTTTGTATGATCGAACACTCTTGTGTTATGGTTTCAAACTCACACATAAGTTTTTTCTAGAAAGATTGAAAAATTCGAATTCCACATCAATCAGAAATGGGTTACTAACGAAAAGGGAAATCGTAACTTTCACGGTCGTGAATGGATTCGACACCGAATTGTAATGCATATAATATTATTTCTTATGTTAATAGGCAATTTGTGAATATGATGTAATTTTTTCGCAAGAAAAAAGGGATTGATTTCAGCATATATGTTTGTTTATTAAGCTGTTTTCTAAAAGATCAACCCTGGAGCTATCAAAGAACTGGGGGAAGCTGTAATTTGAACGCTTGTTGAAAACCCAGAATCAAAGCAGTTAAAATACATACACTTTGTTTGAATATCTATTCAAGAGGTTTTCAATTATCAAAGCAAAAGCAAAATTGATACATACACACACACACACACACTAAATTGGTTTAAATATATTTCTATATAAATACAAGAACATTCATTTGAATTGAAAAAGCTGAAAACAAATTGGAAATAATGTCTATAAAAGAATTAAATTAAAAATGTCGACTACCAATGCGAGCAGCAACAACTTCAAACAGTTTCACTAGAAAACATCTTAAAAGAATAAAAAAAAACCAATTAGGTAGGGTATCTACCGCTACCGAGAGTCTAATTCATTTCTGTTTCGCGAGATCTGCTCTACTATTAATGAAAACCCACGAGGAAAAATAAGAGAAAGCTATTGGACTCAACACCCTGTCCTGTCAATTGCTACATGATGGTCGCACATACCTCTGTATTCTATGTGTACTGTTATATAATGTATCTAGGTAATAGGTATGTATGTAGATGATGATGTTGTGCCTCACGAAATCAAGCTTCAATGAATTCCAATTAGAATCCATTAAATCAATGCCATTTAGAAAAAGATAAGACGCCTTGAAACGAAAAGGTGCAGGAGCGGGAAAGGGAAGGAAAGAGTGACAATAACGACTACGACATCAGCAATTCAGTATTCAGCAAAGTCTCCTAATAGTGAATATGATGGCATGGTGGGGGCGGTTGGTAAGGCTGGTAACCAAGGAACCGAGACGGAAAAAGGAAATCCCATCCTAATGACTATCGGCAGTGAATATCGAACACGAAACATGCTTTTCTAAGGAATAATGCGAAACAGATAGGTGTTTGTGTGTATATGTGAATCTGTATTTGTACTAAATATCTATATGTCGAGCTCATTTTTCTCCTAATGAGGATTCGAGATCCAGCGAGCTTTCCGAATTCAAGACTATTGGCGATGCTAAAAGGCAAAAATAGTTAATGAAGCTTATAAGGAGAGATATAAGAGATATAAAAAAGATACAACATCCCGGGAAATTTCTTTCTACGTCTTTATTTTCTTCTATAGGTATAATATATAATTATGGGTGTATATAAATGTATTGGGATCGGGATTGGGACACATTAAAAGTTACTTAGAAAGAAAGACGATCTGTGTCAAATATAGTTAGGTAATAATTTGATACTTTTTTTCAGAACAGAGCAGAAGGTATACCTTGTTCGTTCATATGTTTTTTAGCAAGGAAAATATCAAAATATGCTATTTTTTCTTAATAGCATCAGCTCTTTTACGGATTGGAGATTAAAGCTTTTTGTACGATATTTAAGTCGGAATTAAATTATGTGAGGTGAAAAAAGAATTTAAAAAAATTTTTAGACAAGTTCTAAACAATTTTTATCATTGGCGTCGCCATTTTTACTTGTGATATATGTAGTACCTCGTGGATCGTGGCATAAGGGTTAGTGCGTTGGACTGTCATGCCGAAGGGTTGGCTTCGATTCCCAGCCGCTGCCAACAAAAACAGGAATGTTTTTCTGAGGTACTGCCTCTTGCGAGGAACTGACAAATCCTCCAAGAAGTATACTTGACATGAAAAGTGCTTCTCATCTAGCAATCTAGTCTCGGCAAAAAATTGTAGGTCCTCTCCATTCCTGCCAACAACACGCACACAGGAATGGTTGAGAGTTGTAACTTGTAAGTCACTAGACCTTTGTTCTTCCCGAGCTGTTGCGCCACCAAATTTATTTGTTACTTTATGTGTAGATACCTAGACCAAGTTTTAAAATTCAAGCAAAAAAATTACGATGATAGAGAACACCAAAAAAGTGGGTGGAAAAAATCTGTCTGTCTGTGTGTGCCTCGCATTGGGTTACCTCGCTATAATGATAATGTTTTTGAGTTTATTCGATAATTTTATTTGTCCCAGCTTATATGATAGGTCTTAAAAATAAAGATATAAAACAAATTTCATGGCCATGAGACATGATATACCTCGATGACATTCTTGTACATATTTAAAAAAGTATCGATTACAAACCAAAAATATAAAATTTCAATCGCAATTTAAATATTAAATTATTTATTAAAACGTTTTTTTTTTTTTTTGTTTTAATTCTGAAGAGAAAAAAGATAGAAAATTTATATTGCATGTTTGTAATGTCAGGTGTATAAAAATAAAAAAATGCATGATTGAAGGGCAAACAATAGACCTTTGACAAGTTTTGATTTAACTATGTATTTCTTTAAAATGAGTAAACTTTTGAACAGAGGGTAGACATTTCTTCAAATTGTTTATTCAGAAGACATAATCCAAAGAGATCTTAGAGGATAATAATGGCGACTTTGTTTTATTTTATTCAATAGCTGTGCTTTACTATCCAGGTGATCCCATTCAAGTAGCAATTTTTAAACTTCAACACAAAAACAACATGTAACCCATTTTCGATCTCTCTACATTTTAATAATCCAAAAATTATTTCTAAGTCTGGGGCTCAATTTTCAATCGGTGAAACTGTGAAATGAAAACAAAGTTATCATTTCAGTTCTCACAGAGTTTTATCATGTTATCACTTCAATAACACGCTGAAGGCGATTTACGTACTCTTTATGAAAAACAACTTCCAAAGAGAGTACCAAAAAGTACTAAAATGAAAAATGCCTCTCATCTCTATCAATCTCTCATGATGATTGTGACATCATAGAATGACCAAGATGGCGACTTGATTGTATCTTATGAGCATAAATTGCTTCTGTTTAGCTTATCATTTATCTTTTCACAGGTTTTCACAGGATGAATTGGTTGTGATAAAAGAATTATCATATATGAAAACATTTGTTTGCATTTTTCACACTTCCATTATCAAATTAGGCTTGAAGGCGTAATCATATTTAATACTTCACAGTTTCTTCACATATCCAGAATTGACTCCCTGGTCAGTAGTGTGGAAAATGATGAGTTGCAAATTGGCGAAGCAAAATTCGCCCATCAAAAAGTGGTAAAGTCCGAAATTTTCCCTTAACCAATCGTTAATTAGATCTGACAAGTTTTAATTCGTCGTTCAATGATCTCGTTTTTTTTTTTGCTGGTGTGCTTAGTTGATATATCGAAGCACCGTCTTAATAATGGGCTTAAAAGTATAAGGTATATTGATTGATTTCTTAATTAATAAATTGTTTTTATTAACTCGTTAATTAGTTGTAAAAAGTTTGAACTTTAAAGGGAAATATTTTCTATATTTGTTTGCTGCTTTGCTGAGTTTGTATCAGTTTAGCCAAACAGTCTCTAGAAAAGTGGTAAGAATATCTTATACTGAATGGATTATTGTTTACTAAATCAGTCGTTAATTAGTCATTAATTAGCTGTGAATAATTTAAATATGCCTGATATCGATGTCTTGTATACATTTTCTTTGTTTTCCTTACTATGGCGTATGAAATTATAGTGCAATAAACCATTCAATATTTAAGATTTTTATCTTACCCTTTTTTAATGGGGCTTCGGTATTTAAACATCAAATAAGCAAAGAACAACGAAAAACACATAGAAAACATCGCAATTGTTGTGTGTTATGGACCGCTTTAAGCGTATTTGTTAAGAATAAATGAAAACAAATTGAAAAACCAAAAAACAACACGCAAGAAAATCGATATGAGTTTGTATGAAAAGAAAAAATATTGAGAAAACGGTATTTTGCGTGTCTTAGAATAAATAATTCGGTTTTCATAAAGGAATAATTTTGTTTATGTGTTTGTTTATACATATGGCTTTCATCAAGAAATTAAGTTAAAACGAAATACAGGGTGTCCGCCGGGAAGGTATACTACTTTGTTTGTTTATAATTTTTGATTAAATGAAAGAGAATGGGTCTTAAATTGATAAATGTTTTATTTAATGTCTGCAATTATGTATGGAATACAATATCAGGTAAATGTCTGCCTCTGTTAGTCTCACAAATGCGAGCCCTTTTGAGCACATTTTTCATTACATTCTCACGCATTTCACGCGGTATTTCCTTAATTTCATCACGAATATTTTGTTTGAGTTGCTCCAGCGTTTCTGGTTTGTTGGCATAAACCTTGCTTTTTAGATATCCCACAAAATGAAATCCAGAGCAGTCAAATGAGGCAACCGACGATTGATTTTGATAAAATGTTTTAACGATTAAAACACTTGGCTTATCGAATATTTTTCCATAGTAAATTTGCCACGATTCTATTTCACGACTGCCAAATATGAACTGTCAAGACTAATGTTTACCATTATTATATTGTATTATATTATACCTTCCCGGTGGACACCTTGTACATATACTCTATTAAACATTTTGAATGAATACGTTCCAACAAAAACACGTTCCTCCTGGAAAATTAGATGCTGCCTTTGCATCAAATAATTAAAGTTGCACAAACTTAAGCTGATGCAATTTTACAGGAGGATATTTATCAAGAATAACGAAAGCATGTAAAGCAACGACATAAATCTCTTGAAGGGATTTTCTTTAATTTTTTATTAATCATCATAAATGCTGCTATTAATTTGGTTATTTTCTCGAGCTGTTTCCATCAGGCCTTAGGGTTGACAAGTCGATTATCTGTTTTTTATGAAATATCATCTTCATCTTTAATACCATCACCTGAAGTTTCGAGGTTCTGCTTAAGATGTAAGGTTTTCGAAAACATTTTTAATATTGTGTTCGAGGTTCGACGTATGATGAGTAAATTTGAATATCCAAAAGCAGGGATTTTAAGCTTGAAAAAAAAAAAAAAACACATGCAGAGAAGTGAAACAATCCTCAATCAATAAAGTGAGGATGGAGAGATTGTTGCGCTCGGGGGAAGAAAAGTTTGTTGTTTTTGGCATAGCATGAAAGTAGATGCAATAAAACAATTTTATTTCTGTTTCCATGTTAATAACGGGTCGTATTACCATTAATGCGATTTATTGGTGTTTCACTCGAAATTAATTTCATTGCGTGGTTTTAATAGGATTTTGCCAACAAAAAAATAATATTTATTTATATCTGCTTTTCTGGAGGGAAGCAAAGGGCCGGAAAGTCTGACAAAATATAAATTAAAAATCCTATGAACGACCTCAGCTGGAGATACAGAAAAGCCAAACAAAAAAACTGCTATATATATATAACAATGATGTATGTGATGGAATTTAGTGTTGTGATGTGATGGGGTATGTTCATTAATAAAACGAATAATTGCGTAGAAACAGAATGCATAACAAATCTGGATTAACAGCTAGCTGTAAGGTTTTTATATGTACTGGGATTATTATAAAACATATGAAAAGACACAGTGTAATGGGAAGTCACAAACTGACACAAAGTGATTATTATTGATATTATTTTTGTATGCACATTATAGGTACAGGGGTTTTTTAATGTGAAGTGCCTTACTTCACATATTAAACAAAAGAAACTTTACTTGGTAATGTATGAAGTTAATGAATCATTAAAAATAAATTAATTATGAGCATCAACCATATGTATTTTTATCTTCAACACTGAAATAAGTAAGGTTACTGAGATATCTCTTTAGAGTTTAGATAAGATTTATAGGTGAACTCAGCAAACTGCTATACTTTTATGTCCCCCAACAATTTTAGGTTCTTACTTAGTATTTTTTCACTTTTAACAACTTTAAATGCAAGTAGAAAACAAAATAATTTCTAGTATACCTATATGTATATTTTTAAAAATCTAATTTGTACTCCATATATCACTACCACGGTATGTCCCCACACTGAGGTCTTACCAACAATTTCGTTCGATTTCAACTTTAATTAAAAAATACAAAAACTGATTTGAGTTATATTAACATACAGCGAAAATTCCATATTTTTATCAGTTAAAGCTCATTTAAAGAATTTTAAACGTTCGTAACCTTGACAAAAAAAAAACTTTAAAAAATCGTAAAAAAAGAATCTATAGCTGACCAATAACTGAAACTAGCTGACCGTTTATATAGATCTTAAGGCCTTTCATGTGGAGTTAAGTTTTTTGCAAATTTCCCATAAATGAGGGGCCAAAAATCGCAATGACCTTGATTTTTTTTAAATTCATTAAAATTTCATTAAAAAGTATGCATGGCTGACCAATTACTGAAAATAGCTGACCTTTTATGACCATGAAGGGGCCTTTCAAATGGCATACTTAATTTCTTGGAATGACCCAAATGCGGTGCCAACATTTTCTTTTGTGACCTTGAAACAAATTTTGAAAATTCATAGAAAAAAACTATGGCTGACCAATTACTGTAAATAGTTGACCTTTTATCACGATCTAGAGATCTTTCGGATGGTATACTTTTATTTGTAAATTTCCTTTAAATGAGGTGCCAGAAATCGCGCGTGACCTTGAGTGACCTTAAGAAACCTTAAGCCTTTATTACAAGTTATCTAGGGCTGACCAATTTCTAGGACTGATTTTCTTTTCTCTTTTCTGACTAATTAGATGGCACTCTCAAATATCAAATTTCCCATATATGAGGTGCCATAGGTCCAGAGCCGTAGTATGGGAAATATCTGTAAATGCTAGCTCGTTGGAAAGATATTTGTATGCAATAAAATAGTTAGTAGAGCACCTTATTTCAAATCACTATGTGAAAAATGTTATTCGCTTCTTATTACCCACGTCAAATTATTTTTTTTTTTCTACAAAAATTCACCAAAACAGCGTAGAACTTTTTGACACTTGGATTTAAAGTATGTTGTTATATTAAATATTATTGTTCATTAAAAAACCTTTTCAACGATATCTGTCTTATCAGGATCTACGATTTTTCTGAACCGGGTCAAAATCTTGATTTTGGCGCCCCTCCAGTTCTTAAGATTATTTGAAAAAAGGCATATTTGGTTGGACTTTTAGTAACTCAATAAATGAATTTTGAATAAAACTTTTCAGATTAGATAATAAGCAATTTTTAACGAAGACAATACACACACAAGACCATACCCAGGATGCTGGTTCGATTAGGCGATAGTTTCTTCACAAGAGAAGTGGGGGGCTAGGGATGTCGTGAGGCATGAACAAAATATAAACACCGACAACATGAGACTCATTTCTTGGTGTTTCAATGTACAAAGCACTGTTGAAGTTGTTGTTGTTTCTATGTGTTATGATGCGCCTCATATGGTCAAATGTAAACTCGATGAGACTCATGAGTCCGGACTCAAATTTCCCAATCTAAACAGGCTTAAGAATTTGATCCCCCCTGCGAAAATTTGTTTAAATTCATTTGAAAATCAAGGTGTTTATAGTTAGGTACATGCGTTCAAAATTGTCTGAATTTAGTGTTAAACTGACACAAATTTTAATAGACATAGTAAGGTACCAATGATTTCTTAATTCAGCTTAAAATGAGATTCCACAACCAGAAGTCCATAATTATAAATTCTTCTTTTTTCCTTCTGAATCCCTTAGTTCCTTGGCAAGAATTCAAATCAAATAAAAAATTGTATTGTGATGATAAAAAGCTTACAGTCTGAACTCATACTGAAAAAGAAAAAAAAACCAAAAGCAACTTAATTCACAAGCTTCTTAAAAATTTGGTTCAACATGCACGCCAGAAAAAGCTTTGTCGACAACGGAACGTGTATAAACATTCCTAAGAAACTTTTCCGGTGAAGAAAAACTCAATAGCCAACTCCCAACCCTCCCGAAGTATTTCTCATGCTACTGCCGCACATTTGGCTAAAATCTTTCCAAATTTGTTAAAAGGTAGGAAAGCCTAATTTGAAAAATCTTCGAACCGAAGATAAACACTAATTAACTATACTACACGAAAATGATTAAACAAAAATTAATGTCTGTTTGAAAATACAAGCGTACATGTTGTCCTTTTAATTTGTTTTTAAATTTGCGTAAATTAGAAATTAAAAACGACAATATTTTATTTTTATGTATTTTACAAAAATCGGTATACTTCTCATAGGTCTCTCTTATACATGTTTAGTTTCGTGACTGAGTGTAGATAGTTTGATATATTTTAAATTTTAAATAGTGAAACTTGAAATAAATAGTAAGTGTCGACAATCCTCCATTTTTTGTACATACCTACATGTGGATTTGGTGCCCCTGGAGGCTGCCGCCTGGGGCACACGCCCCGGTTTGCCCCCCATATGCGGCTGCATCTTATTGGTATTTGTTAGACCAGTTTTCATTTTTTTCATACTGAAATGCACGCACACAAAACCTTGGTTAGGAAACAACTTTTTCTCACAGTGATTTAAAGTAAGCTGCCATAGTTCAAATACCTTTCCAATCACATACGTCTCGTTGTTATTACGAGTAGTTCCTTGATCACCTTCCATATGTTTTTCCCGATTGCCCCTTGCTCGGAAAATATTTTGACTATTACAGTTTTTTGACAAGTGAATTTAAGTATAAAAATGTCACTACCGTGGCAAGCAAAACCATTTCACTACCTTGTGGCATTTCATCATTTTTGCATGTAAAATCTGGTGTAAGAAAAATTGCACTTGTAATGCGACCAATTTCAGCATTAACTTTTGCTATGATAAAGAAATGGCATCAAAAAAGTTTAAGAAACCTATATCTATTTTTTTTTGTAAATTTTGCACTCACAAAAGTATCAGTTTGCGGAGAATCACCCATATTGGTATATCATTTATTATAATGGTGAATTTTTGCTTGTAATTGTAATCATCATTTTTGCATGTAAAATCTGGTGTAAGAAAAATTGCACTTGTAGTGCGACCAATTTCAGCATTAACTTTTGCTATGATAAAGAAATGGCATCAAAAAAGTTTAAGAAACCTATATCTATTTTTTTTTGTAAATTTTGCACTCACAAAAGTATCAGTTTGCGGAGAATCACCCATATTGGTATATCATTTATTATAATGGTGAATTTTTGCTTGTAATTGTAATCATCATTTTTGCATGTAAAATCTGGTGTAAGAAAAATTGCACTTGTAGTGCGACCAATTTCAGCATTAACTTTTGCTATGATAAAGAAAGGGCATCAAAAAAGTTTAAGAAACCTATATCTATTTTTTTTGTTGTAAATTTTGCACTCACAAAAGTATCAGTTTGCGGAGAATCACCCATATTGGTATATCATTTATTATAATGGTGAATTTTTGCTTGTAAAATATTTTCTTCGTGCTTAAACAGCTGTTTTAATAAATTTCCGTTTAAAGAAAAAGAAAATTGAAGACAGTCAAAAGTATGCTTTCAATAATTTTTTTTTCAGAAATCTCCATATTTTTGAATAAACATCTCAACAAATTTACTTCAATAAATTTTTTCTGGAGATAATTCATTTTGCTTTGAAAGAGATGGTATACTTGAAATTTTCAATATACCACCAAAATCACATTTTACGGCCAAAAAAACCGTTAGTATATATATAAGCATATGACTTTAACTTACAATTTAGAAGACTTTCTTGAAGACTTTTTGAAAACAGTTTTGAGTAATTTTTTGTACTACCCTTTGCAATATATTCCAATATGAAATCCTCTTGAGCGTTGCATAAGAACTCACACAAAAAATTGATGAAATCATAAAACTCACATAAATCAGTAAATTTTTGAACGATTTTAATAAAAAGAGGCTCTTTGGAAGCTAAATTTAACATATTTTTGAAATGTTCAAGGAAAAAAATTTTAATTTCGAACATTTAAGACTAGTTCTATGATATTTAAAATTTGTGTAAGAAAGATATTTTTAAAAAGGCCTATTTTTCTCCTTTCAGACAAAAAAAAAAAATAAACCGAAAATCGAATGGTAAAAATAAGTTATGACTGATTATTCACATGAAACTATACCAAAAGGAGATTTTACGCCCTCAAACGAGATTTGGGGGCATATGGGAAACTTGTTGTATACCATTTTACTAGATTCTGAGAGGGTCGATTCTCTAACTGTAAAAACTTTAAGTGAAAAAAAGTTATCATTTGAGTTTTCAAAGAATTTTATCATTTTATCACTTCACAAACACGCTCAAGGCGATTCCCGAACTCATTATAAAAAAAAACTGCCAAATAGAGTACTAAAAAGTATTAAAATCAGAAATGCATCTCTTCTCTCTCAATCTCTCATAGTAAAAGATAATTGTTATGTCATAGAGAGACCAAGATGGCGACTTTGTCACTTTATCAGTTATCTTTTCACAGTTTTTCACAGAATGAATTGATTGTGATAAAAGATTAGAAGAAATTTTTTCACACTTCACTAATCGCACTTGGCGTAAAAGTATAATCAGATTTATCACTTCACAGTTTCACAGATAGAGAATCGACCCCCAGTACCCGTCCTACAAAATTATCTAGGTCTCGGAAAAAGTGTATAAAATTTTTTTTTCGCAGTGTTATATAACCTAGTTATAAAATACACTATTTCCTTTCTTTAAGCTCAAGTTCCATCGTAGGAAATCACCTAAAAACTTATATACTATTACAGTTACGTACAGACAAACGGAGAAAATATGCAATATACATTTTCAATGTTTTCTTTTAATGGAAAAGTAGGCATACAAGATCCCGAACGCCCAGATCCCCGAATAGCAAAAATTATATCGAATGCCAAAGATCACAAATGAAAAAATTCCGAATTTTAATAGGTATATTTTTAGTACTACTTTAGTAATTTCTATGAACCCAAAAAGTTTTGTATTGGATTGACATCTGTTCATTTTGAGATTATAACATTTAAAATTAAACATGTAGTAAATGCTAACATTTTGAAAGTAAACATTAAAAAATTAAGAAGTATCACGAAAGATATAATACCAAAAGCAGTACTTTGCCATTCGAGATTTTGGCATTCAGGATTTTCATTTCTGACAGTATTCTGACGGTATTTTAACCAATCGGAAATTTATGCATTTAGAATTTTTTCCATTGGTGATTTTTTTTATTCGGGATTTCAATATCTTTATCACTTTCTGAGTTTATTATGAAGTTAGGTTTAATGATTTTTCTTCCATCCATCCATAACTCATTCTAAGGAAAATTTCTTTTTCTTTATAATAAAATGCTAAAAAAAACAAAAGAGCAGCTATGCATAAGAGCAGGAATGCATTACGTTTATCATCTACCTTTTCCATAACCCCCTCTTTTAGTTTTAAGTTAGAATAGCTGCACTAGATGGTTTTAGTTTAGGTTATCATATTATTGTTAATTATTATTCATGAACTTGAATTAAGCAAAAATAAAAAAATACACTTCCATTGGTTTAAAAACTTCACCCAAATATTTTGGGTAGTTTTAACAAATGCTTTGCGTTTTAACATGATTTCTTTTTATTTGTTTTTCTTGCAGATTTTGAAAAGAACATCATTTACTTCTGCCGTTAGCAACACAAATCTGTCTAATTGACTTCCCTTGTTGTCCAGAATTCTATGACACGACGATACATTACAGAGACAAGGAGGAGCGTCATCCATCTATATCCTATCCACTCATCATCCGACAAACACAAACACACTCACAAGGCTCTGATTGGCTTGGCTGTGTAATTATTTTCAATTATTCTTGATTTTTTGTGCTCACAAAAAAAATATATACCTAGTCGTCATCTTGAGAAGTTTTCCATTAAGCCATCACAAGCACCATCACTTGTCGTCCTTCGTTAACGCGATGTCAAAAGAAAAACACAAAAAACCAAACATCCCAATGCAACACCATCACCGTTATCATCTAAAGGATTGATTTAACTATCTACCCAAACCCTTGGCCAGGACCTGTTTCAATCATAGACAAACATACGTGGTCAGGCCTTAGATAGACTATGTAAGGACGAAAGGCAGTATACTAAATCGCATAAAAAAAAAAACAAAAAACTTAAACCCCAACACAAAACCTAAAGATAGAAAATCGACCCAAAACCAAACAGAATAGAAAGCAAAGAAAAAATGAAGAAAAAAAATACACCAGCAGCAGGAAGAGCAGATTTGAAAGAAATGGGAACTTCAATCAAATTGCGGCCAATTATATATTTTCTTCTTCATCTGACGCTATGCTTCCATCACTATGTTGACGCTTCAACGTTATCTGCCGTAAATGGTAAGTGCTTTTCTCCTTTCCAACCATTTTTTTTTTGTTGGCTGAGTATTTTTTTCTCTTCTGTTTTTTTATTTGAATGCTTTCACCGATTCTTTCAAGCAAAATGTGTGTGCATGTGAAGAGAAATTATTGCTTTTGCAACGAAGAGTGTCCTTATTGTTAGCAGTCTCCCCTAAACATTATCAAATAAAAAAAAAAAATGCTTGCATGCGTATGACATATTTGCTGAGCAAGGATTAAATCATGTTATTAAGAAAATATTTCTGTATAGACAGGAGTTCCTACGTGTATGGAAAAATTTGTTCTTATAAAAAAACCCATTTAGGTGTATTTTTGTATTTAGATAAGTAATCTCCCAAATTGGTTGTTAAATTAAATTTTAATTTGTTTATATTTGGGACTACAGTTCGGCGTGAAACGACTAGGTATCTCTGTATTAAGCCAGGATCCCTTCCACCATAGAAGATTTTCACCTCTTCAGAGTTAGTGGTGTAATTACCATATCATAATATGGTCATATCTTTTACCGGCTTACTGAGAAGTCCTGCATCGCAAGAAACAATATTTTAACATTTTATTGCTTATGTTTATTGTTTTTATGATTTTTTTCAGGCTCTGGGATCCTAGCACCCCAAATGTGAGATATCGCAAACGAGTATGCCACGTAATAGGCTAGCAATTAGTTAGTCTCGCATCTGTCAAGCCATCAATTGTCAAATTTTATTGAAGGATGGCTACGATGTCAATAGATTAAGAAACGTCTAAGAAATTAGAAATTTCTGAACTTTTTGACTGTTCCGTAAAAAGTGATTTAAGGGCGATACGGTGACATCTATACCGAAATATACTTTGAACGTTAAAACTTAGTTTTTTTCCACTTTTCAAGCCATCAACTATCAAATTCAATTAAATGATGGCTACGATGTCGATGGATTAAAAAATTACTAAAAATCAGAATTTTTTTAAGTTTATGGGTGCGCACCACACTCCGCAATTATATACATATGTAGTCGCGTTATATGCTTTCCGCTTGTTTTCTTCCAACCACTTGAGTACCTCTCCGAGCATTATTATATTGTTCTAACGTTCGCTACCAAAGAGCCATTTATTACTCTCTCGTTTATTCACAAACATCGAAATAACCATTTTGTGTGATCTGTCGCATTGAAGATGATTCCTTTTGATGAATTTTATCATTTCAAAATGTTTAAACACACAAAAATTAAAAAATACACATTAAAAATGAAAAATTCGTTTGTGTTAAAGATTAAAGACGGTCTTCTTCTATTTTCGCTTTGCGATTCTGCAGCTAAGAGTTCCCACAAACTGAAAGATGTCACTTTTGACGGTTTGAATTGTTCCCTATGCAGAGAATTATTACACGCTTAAATTCTATGGTCATGTTATTATTAAATCAGTTAGCGGAGCCAAGGTTTCACAATTGATGGGGTCTCCTTTCTTGTGGATCAAGAAAAAGGAGAATCAGGACGAAACACTCCGATAACATTAAGTTGACATATATCGGGGTTTTCAATAAGAGAGCTACAAAAGTTTTTTTTTTTTTTTTAATAAAACAAAAATTGTTTTGGATATCAATGCAATTTTTTATTTCTGTGAAAGCACGTTCGATGCCATTATGTATGGAACTCGACTTCTTTTGCATGGCCACCACGGGCACGCTTGCAGAAGTCCAGACGCTGAACCCAATTTTCGACGGCTTTCAAGCATAAATCGGCCGATACTGCTGCAATTTCACGTTCGATATTCGTACGAAGTTCATCAATCGTCGCTGGCTTGTTAGCATAGACGATAGACTTGACGTAGCCCCACAGGAAATAGTCTAACAGCGTCAAATCGCACGACCGAGGTGGCCAAGCGACTGGACCATTTCGTGAGATAACACGTTCTCCTAACTTGGTTTCCAATAAATTGATTGTGACATTCGCTGTGTGGCTTGTGGCGCCACGCCGTCCTGTTGGAACCACATGTCCTCCAAGTCCATATCATCCAATTGGGGCCAAAAATATTCGGTTATCATTGAACGGTAGCGATCCCCATTCACAGTAACGTGCCGGTCTTGATTATCACGGAAGAAGTACGGCCCAATGACGCCGCTAGCCCATAAACCTCACCAAAACGTAATTTTTTAGGGATGCAATGATGACCCATGGAGTACGTGTGCGCATAATTTGTTTATTGACGAAACCATTCAGCCAGAAATGAGCCTCACCTCTGAAGATGATTTTTCGATGAAAATCCTAATCATTTTCAAGTTGTTGCTCTGCCCAATTACCGAACATACGACGCTTCTGGTCATCAAGCGGCTTCAGTTCTTGCGTCAATTTAATCTTGTAAGGATGTAGGCTAAGATCTTTTCACAAAATTCGCCACAACGACGTCACAGAGATGCCCAACGCTTGAGAACGACGTGTGAGAGACACATTTGGGCTTTCTGCAACTGAAGCCTCAGCCGCAGCAATATTCTCGACACTACGGGCACTTCTTTGTCTGACTGGCACGGGAACATTTTGTACTGTCCCTATGGATTCAAATTTTTCCACTAGACGCTCAATTGTTGATCTGCTAGGACGATTATGACGACCATAAATTGGACGTAGCGCTCTTAACGTTGAGGCCACTGACTCCGAATTTCGGTAGTAAATTTTAAATTTCGACTCGTTGTTGGCTCGTATATCTTTCCATCATAAAATGGCAAACATTCGTGAAGAGAAATGTCAAAAGAGCGGCCAGAAATATGGCGTCGTTTGCTGTCCCTGTCACTCTACTTTTGTTGCGACCCTTTTGAAAAACCCTTTATGTGTGTTTTTTTTGTTTAATCTAAGACAATCTGTACTTAAGAATATGCCCCCCTTCGTTCTATAAAATTTATATTTTTCAATGAATGTGCTGTAAAAATTATTAAATCAAGAAAAAGTGACTGAAACTCTATTCATCTAATAAACACTACCTAATTCTAGCAATAATGATGAAATAAGAAAATATCCAAAAACTTTCGAAATAAACAAAATAATCTTACGTACAGGCATAATGTAGTGGAAGCAGGTGAGGAAAACGCAAACTCTAATTTCTTTCTTAATTCGTATAGACATCAGTGATTTACTTCATGCAATATAAGTACATAGTTATATGAAAGTTATTCTCTTGAATAAAAAAAGGAAAGTCGGGACAGAATCGAGACATTTTGCAAATCACTACAAATACCGGGACAAGGTTCAAATATCGAGATTGTCTCATCAAAATAATCGGGACGTCTGGCAGGCCTATCTCTAACTCTGCCAATTAATTTCCAGCTCCCTTAAACGCCGTCTGAACACTTACCTATAGTGCCCTTTATGTCACTATTCATGAGTGGTTCTTGCACCTTTCCTTTCTGTGCCTCGGTATGTAAACTGCGAACCCACCTCCCCTTCTGAAATGACCACATATTCGACGTGCCAAAGACCGAAAACTTTGGGTGCTTTTTGTTGTCAATTCAAGAAACGTTTCTCCACTTCTGCACTGCCTTACATTCTCCCGAAGTTTCGGCACAATCCTCTCACATCCATGGGCAGGTGCTTCTGTACAATGTATATAATAACTCCCAGAAGAAGAAAAAACAAATTGAGCCTTTTTTGTTCAAACGATGAGAAGTCCTGTAGGACACGCACGAACCGTGCATGCCGCAAATTGCGATATTTATGCGTGAGTAGGACTTTTTTCCCTAACCTGCTCTGACCTTCCCATTCAACACCGAACACAGATGTTATCCAAATAAAAGATTCCCAAAACTCAAATTCTAAACGATATGTTAGAATTGGCGGTGACGACCAACGAAATAACACCAATAGACAGATTTCTGAACCAATTTCACTTCCCTCTTGGGAGACATTAGTGAAAATATTTATTTTCCTATATACCAACTGCACAAACACGTACGTAATGTGTTTTTTCATCATTTGCTATCTTTTTTCCTGGCTTTTGTGTGCCATATTAGGGGGTAATTTGTGTTCCATCAGATCCACTTCTTATCCCAGGTAAAAAAAATCAAGGAATCCGAGAAAGGATATAAATATATGGCACAAGTTTTGGTGCTACATCAGAATGACCATGGCTCATAGTGGTTAAAATGAATGAAAGCTCAAGAGGCGATTAACAATCTAACAAAAGAAGTAGATTCCAGGTGCAACAATTAGGACAATAATTTATATACCTTCACATACATACATACCTATTATTATGAATGGTATGTGTATGAGTCTGAGTATGTGTTGAAGGAAAGTTCTTAACCAAACACGGAAATTATAATGTCCTGCATATATGGAAATCAGGATATTTCAAAAACAGGAAGTGGGAAAGAACTTCTTCATTTTGGTTTTGAGATTAAAAGGGAGAAGGATTTTGTAAAATGAAATCCGGTTGCAGAAAGTAATTTATGGAATACCTATACCTATAACCTATACTAAATTCAAAATTCTAATATATAGATCGTTATTATTGAGAAAACAATCTTAGTCCTTATACTGAATGTCCTTGCAAGAGCCAAAGACCCAAGAAGTAAGTATGTGGTATTGTTGGGTGCGCGGCAGTGGGCGCGGGTGGTTATTTGACCTAGCTTGCCTTCATTCAAAGCATCTCTCCTTGAGCAAATATCCTTGATAAAATTTTTGATGATGCGCAGAGAACAGAGACTTAACAGAGCAGAATGACGATGATGTCTTCCCGCATACGAAAACTTTCACTAGGTGAACCCAAAAAAAAGCTTAAAACAAACAAATTGCTGTACGAATAGTTTTGAATAGCAAGTGCAATGCGAAGAAATTTTCTTTTTACTTTTTTTTTTGTGAAATGGAAAACTCCAAAGAAAATATATATCCAAACATCTATACATACACACATTCCATATAGCCTTGAAAAGAACGAGGTTCTATTATGCGCTTGCATTAGGTTTTCAGTTGAAATCGTTTATTCTGGGGCATGGAAAGAAATAAGAGTCAAACAAGGATATGCCATATCCTGTGCCTTTAATTTTATAGAGAGAAAATGAAAAAAATAAAATCAGGAAGACATGGAATTTACGACTTTTCGTTTTTTTTTAGTCGAGGGTCCTTATACCTAGTATTTTCGAATTTTAAATAGGTTTGCAAATTAGGTTGGTTGCGTGAAAAATAGTGCTATATAGCCATTCGTTGTTACCAACTCGCGTATAATGTTGGTGGTGTGGAGTACCTATTTGGCAGAGTGGTTGGATACAAAATAAAATGACATAAACTCGGAAGATGATTTGCATAGAACCTCCACTGGATATTTCATGATTTTGTCACATTTATTATTTATATAATAAATGTACTGTTTTTTTTTTTTTTTATATTTGTCTTAGGGTAGGGAGAAACTGAGTTTGGTCGTCCACTTTGTCAGTTTTCAAAGATTTTAAGATTTTAGTATATAAGATGAGCAAATATTTGTTTTAGGAGAGGGTTGCAACTATGACTATTTAATTTGAGCACTGCTCATTGAAAAAGTGATGGCATAACTTTTAATGAGACAGTGTAAATGAAAATTCACAATCTAGTGCGGGTGTAACAGCTCTGCTGTAAATGGCAACTAAAATTCACAGTTTTGTTGAGTTGAACGCACGTAATCGAGGTAGATTAAATAGGAATACAAAAACAAATTCTTTTTAAATAGCTGTGTTTTTTTATTTCTGTTTATAAAATGTTGTCTGAAGTGGAAAGGCGGTTTCGGGAGGGTGGATATATCCACATTGCTATACGGAAGCTTATTGGAATAGTATTTTGGAAACACTAATATTTTCGACTTAAGTTACTTTTAGCTTACACTTAAACGCAAGTTCTTATATATTTGGTGTTACCACTCACCTAATTAATTTTTTTTTACTAAAATTTCAATTCAATGCTTGATTTGTAGATAACATTGAGAATATTTACATTTGTTCTTAATAGAGCATTGGCATTATGCGGTCAGCCGAGTATTTTCAATATTTAAAGAATAAACGAAAGATCTTAAATTTTGACGTAAATCACATTTTAAAAGTAGAAAAAGGAAAAATGATATTTAGAAAGCTTCGTTTATTATTTGTTAGTGATATTTGAGGGCTGTTTTTATGTAAGGGTAGAGGTAGTTACAGTTTTCTCAATTAAAGATTTGTAGGACATCTTCAACAAAGAGTATGGGTTTAAGAACTGGTCATCTCTCGATACAATTTTGGACATCTTGTCTCTCTCTAAGATTGCATAATGAGCATGTTGAATCTGTATCTGTTCTGTACGGCTTGTAGTTTAAATACGTTACTAGGACGTTCTTAATTTTTTCCAGAAGTTCATGCAGCTTTCTATTCCAGTCCTCATCACTACTGTCCGTAAGGCAAATATTATGGTCCCTGCCCAGTCTCGTTGATTCATTCATGAAAGGCTGTGTGTTTCTTCTTTGCAGGTGTTTGGCGATTTAGTACGTAAGACGGTGCGTTAGTTGCATCATCATTTTCTGGATGTAATCGAAATGTAGTTTTAATGTGTACATGTACAGTAAGGAAATACCAGTTTTAGTAGGTTGTATGTAATTCGGGGTGTTGTACATCTGAAGTCTGAACATTTTTCTGAGGAGTTTCTCAACTTCTTCAAACTGCCAATAACCTGAGCCGCATAACACACAATTGACCTTATTATACTACTGCAAACACTCTATATTTAACGCTAAGAACAACTTCTCTTTGGTTAAGGATTCCACTCCAGCAATTTATTCCTCGTTTTGCCTCCTTCAATTTTTCATAGAGCTGCTTCCTAAAAGAAAGCTATGCAGAAATGAGAAAGTCCAGCTATTGGTACTCTTTTACCTTCTTTATTTCTTCGTTGTGCCAGGTACACTTCTTATTTCTGGCATATCTTTTCGTACCACTTCGAAAGATCAAGATTTTTGATTTACCAATATTTATTTTAAGGTTCTACAAGATGCAATGAGTTTGGAGCTTGTTGATCATCAGCTGCATCGTATTTTGGTTGTTGGCCAGTATGATTATGTCATCCACGTACAGTAGGAGTTTAAACTTTATTCAAGCGTATGTAATATCCCTTGGAAGATAATCTTGGATGACCAAGAACAGAGAGAATAAAAGTGGGCTAAGGAGGCAGCCCTGCTTGACTCTTGTTATCGTTTTAAACCATTCCGATAAAATATTTCCATCCCAGACCGCCATACTATTAGGTTTCCACCGTAGAGTTTCTGCATCAAATATTAACACTTTTTTGTCTATCGCATCGAATGCTGCCTTAAAATCCACCATAGAGGTTTTTTTTACTATTCAGATGTGACCGGGCAATTTGGTATATTATTTCTTTGTCTTTAGCAGTGTGTTAGGCTTATTTAATATTTTTTGTACTAACAACTAACGCAGTGCTAAATGATGACTGTGACAGGTTAAAATTTTCAAGTATCTACGTCCGAAGAGAACAGAAATAAATTAGAAATTAGCGTATAAAAAATATTTATAACTAGAAGATAAGGACAAGATACTAGGGGCCTAACAGTAAGTATATAAATTTATCAAATTTAAAATAAAAATTCTATCTACAGTAAAAAATCTTCTTACCTTCTTACACAAATGCCCCCAGTGCTTAAAGCTTTCGGCTTGCTTCCATAATTTCATACAATTGTAGCTTGGAAATAGATCCTAACAAGTAAAACTCCGACACTCTCTTTTACGCCCTCTTAACTCACTCGGGACTCAGATGTACCTCAGGGAAGTAATCAGGGCCCTTTTCTATTTAATCTCGCTGTAAACAATGTGGTGTCATGTATACGTTCTAGTGCAGGATGTGGATGATATGAAAATTTTCAAGACATTCAAAGTTTATCATGACCCCATTCTCTTTGAGGTAGATATTGACAGCTTTACTCTGTGGTGTTATAAAAATTGTTTTGGTCCCGTTAAATGCCAAACATTTACTTTCCAAAGAAAACGAGTTGCCAGGCATTTTACTTGATTATTCCATTCCATTTCCCAGCACAAACTCTGCCGTCGTAGTTTTGGCCCTTAGCCACGATTATGATTATTATCTGACCCTGGGTCAGAAGAGAAGAGAAGGGTTTTGTTTCATCGCTGGTTGTTGGAGTAATATATCCAGGAATTCCATAGTGCTTAGGATCCTTGGCTCGTGGTGTCATATTATGGCAGTCACCGACTTGATTGATCAAAAATGTGCTCTTCTTCATTTTAGTAGAAAAAAAAATAATTTTTTCATGATTTTCATAGATGCAAAATCTAAAATCTAACCTTAAAATTCAATTTTAAGAAAAACATGAGAAACCTACCTATAGATATTAGATGTACTATAGGTATGTAGGACATAGGCATTTCAAACGAAGCTGTGCATAATTCATTTTCGAAAATCAAAAGCTTAATTGTATTTAGAATACCAACCTCAAATCACCACTTCCCTGATTTTCATTTACACGGCTTGCACAAAACAGGGATAAGGATTATCAGCACCTGAATTTGATTGTTTATTGTGGGTGTCAAATAAGCTTCACTTCCCAAAATGCATACCTAGCTTTGAGTGGCGTGTGGGCGTGTGATAAGTATTTAAAATCGGGAGCCAATTACAAACAGAACACCAACACTCTCGTATTGAATTTCTATACGATGAGAATAAATTAAAGTTTATATCAACTTTTCTTTTCCATTTTGTTTTCAAGCACACCAAGTTGATAATCGAATCAAAAGCAATTGCCTTCAATGCAGACAAAATTGAAAAAAATACATATACCAAAATCAAAGCAAACAATCAAGCCCCACAAACTAGACCATCGCACATCAAGGATAAAAGAAAAGGAAAAATCTTCGATACCTATTTATTGAAAAAGTTTCCTGTTTTCACTTCCAATTTTTCGATTGTCCTTCATTTTAATTATAGACTCCAAGTGGCAGGTATTGGTTTCGTGAAAAGTAATAATTTCGCAAACTTTGATCAAATCTTTATCAAAGTGGGATGGCCTAAAGATTGTGGTTTTTGTCATATCGTCGGCTTAGAGTGAAAAGCGGCTAACTCCACATTTTTTTTACCATTACAGACCACTTCAAAAATTGCTAAAAAATACAAAAGTCTATCAAATCCTTTCATTTTCACTGAATTTGGCAATAACGAGTGTTGAAAAATATTTAATGTAATTTTTGTTTTTTTTTGTTTGCAAAAAATGCAAAATTAACTCCTATTTTGCTTTACACTCTAAGCCGACGATATCTTATGGGCTTCCAGTTATCCTTAATCGATTCATAGTTTTTTTATTAAATTAGGTACAAACCATTAGTATAGGAATGCAATTTTGTATTCAAACTCATGGGTACTTATAGAGCAATTTTTTTCAAAATCTTCTTTTTTATAGCAGATAGATATAGAATACTTCATTTCAAATGTTTTTGAAAACAGGTAAAACAATTTTGATAAAATATTGAATTTATATGATTTTAAAACTGATGGGGTTTCAATTTTTGGGCATATAATGGAAATATGGTATTTGAATTTTTTTTGGTGGCATTGAATACCAAAACTCTAAAAAAAAAAATGTTAAGGAAAAAATCCAAACAGAAATCTATATACTTAGGTCCTTTTTTCTTCCTTGCTGGATATGGATAATGTACAAATGATCCAATAACTTTGAAAAATCGAAAAAGTAAGTTCATGCGACCAAGTATTGGTTTTTATTTTCCCTTGTTCTCTTTTCGTGTCTTGATGGTTTTTTGACTTCAAATGTTTTCTTTTTTTAATTTGTGTTTGTTTTATTTTTTTGTGGAGGATATCTAAAAAATAAGGAATATACGTTTATGTATTGGTCTATTCATTCATAGTATTAGGGTATGCAATCGAAACAAAGTTCGACCTCATTGGCAAACATCAAAAGTTTTTTCCAAGGTAATGTCCTTATGTATGTAGACATAAGGACATTGTATATATTCTTGATACAGAAAATAAGTTTGGTATGCTCTTCATGCATTTTATTTCAGGTGGGAGTTTCATTTTACTACTTAAAATCGTTTTAGTTGTTGATGAGATCTTAAAATAAATTACAATTTTCTTAACCGTCAAGAGGTAAAAGTAAACTAAAAAAGTTCCAAAAAATCCTAATGCAGAAAAACTATTGGCAGCCATGCTGTAGTCAAAGAAAAATCAAAATTAAATATGAAATATACAAATGTCCCTTTTCCACACACAATAATTGTCCGGTTAATTGAATGTGTGCAAAAAAAGAGTGTAGACTTCTCCAAATAATCTGCTACAATTATTATGTAACAATTTCGCTCGAATCGAACAGCATACTGTCTAACGAAAAGTAAAACCATATTTTTCGTTTATGATTTCGGTATGTTATTTTTGGATTGGGTACGATATCTCAACTCTTTTAATATCGACTCCAAAAAGTCGATTTTTATCAACAAAAAAATGTCGACTGTTTAGAAGATTGACTTATCAAAATCTAGAAGCAAATTTTACCGATTCTTAAAATGTCAATTTTTTAAAATATCGACTGTCGAAATGTCGACAGGGATCGATATGATCTGTCAATATTTTTGTCGACTTCTTTTAAGGCAGTCAACTTTTCGTCAAGTCGAAATTTCAAAATGTCGGCATTTAAATTAGTCGGTAAAAACAAAGTCGGTATTTTAATATGCATAGATATCAAGAAAAATCGATATTTTAACCAGTCGACATTTATTTGGTTGGTCATTCGTACGTAACCCGTTATTTTTGTATGAGATTTTTCGTCTTACGCATCAGCAGCGTACCAGGCTATAAATCTTTGAAAATGATTGAGAAAAAATTTCGTGCAAAGTTTACAATTAATATTTGCAGCAACATAAATGAGGGGTAGATAACATCGATACCTTCCCGTAAGAATGTATTAAGCGACATTTCAAAAATTTTAGAGGCATCGAAAAAAACCTTTTGTTCAGTTATTAAGGTGTGTATTTAAAGAAATAAAAAAGAGTTGAAACAGAGAGTTTTCAACTTAAAATCCCTTCAAAAATTTGTTTATTACTACAAAATACAGAAATATAAGTAATTTAAGAAGAGGCTTTTAAAAATTTAAATTTTTAATTTTAAAAATGTCGCTTCATACATTCTTACGAGAAGGTATCGACATGTTGGCACATATTCTCTCTAAAATATTCTTATAAATAAAATTAATGATAACAGTGCATAAAAGTTTCGCTACGATATTCCACTTCAGTGATAAACAATCTTTTTTTTACAAATAAATTACGGAAATTAAATCAAACGCATTTCAGTGCTGTTGATGTTTTCGTAAATGATAAATCGGTGCTAGGTCAAAATAAGAATGGTAGATATCCAGTTGGACCAGAATGCTGCGTTTCTGGAGTTTAGGGATGGTAGACTGCTCTGGGATGTTGTTTCGTAATTGCTCTCCTATATTGAGTCAGCTTCGGTATTATGCGTGCCAAGAGCCTAGGCTTTTAGATGCTGATTTGTTTTCAAACGAATCCTGTCGGCATTTTTTCTGAGAGTTTTCCTGTAACTTTTTTTATTTTATATGAAGTTGGTTTGAAAAGTTAATATCTCCTAATCCTTCTTTTCTTCCTTGACTAAAATCTCGATAATTTTTCATACGAAACCAATACTTGCTCCCATAGAACCTTAATCTTTTTGTGTGTCTGTTTGTCATTGCCAGGACGGGATATCCTGTGATTGTTGGGTAAAGAATTAATAATCGAAATTACGTAAATTAGATACTATTAATTATATACTTAAATGTCGAAGCCTTGTTTGTTGTTTATGGACATTCATCAATAAGATTACCGTTCGTTTATATGCCAATCATATTGTTCTCGGACATAATTAATCATTTGATTTTGACTGCAAGATAGGATGTGGAGAGTTTGCATTTTTTTTAAATGAAAACAAAAGCTTTGAAGGATAATGGACTTTATAGTAAAAATACTAAACGTTATCTTTGTGTCAAATGTAAATAAATAATCCCAAAATTACAAAGGACTTTTAACCACATCATACATAAATGACAGTAAAAGATGTATGTATGTATTTATATGTGTATAGCAAGATAGATTGAGATACTTAACTTTTGTTTGAATTGTCAGAGAGGCAAACGAAAGTAAATTCTCCAATTTGTATGTACGACTGTGGGTACGGTATTTGTGTGTGTATGTGTATTAGGAAGAATATTAGAAGATTATTTTATATCGGATCCGATTTTTTTTTTTTCAAATGGAAATTCTAATATAGGTTTCTTACCTTGGACCAAAATAAATTTGAATTTGCCAAGGGAAGTTAAAAGATTTCCAAACATAAAGCTTGAGGTTTTACAGCTTCCATAGCAATGACAATACACTATGTGTGTCCTTGACTCCTTTTTTTTATCGTCTTTCTTATTCATATAAATGAGATGGTCCCTCAAGCTTAATATATAGGATATGTTTTAATGTCTTGAGTAAATCCATCTTATAGTATAGCATGATGATTCAAGAATAAATGGAACTTTAACAGAATTGCATACGCAGGCAGAAACAGAAATATTCGTTAAGAATTCTAGGAATGAATATGTTTGTAGGTTATGCTCATATCTTAAAATCTCCGTTTACATTAATCTTATCCTTTAATTCCCAGAGCCACAAATCTTCTTCTTCTTCTTAAATCACGAAATGTATAGAAATTTTTGGAAATGCACTTTCTTTTTCTTCGTTTGAAAAATTTAAAAATCTATATCCTTTTCTCTTCCAAGTTTTCCTGATAGTTATCATAGCAATACGTACTTGTGTATCTGCTTGTTGGTACATACGTACATCCGTTTCAATTTCGTAAGACGTAAAGTCCATTAGAAATCTTAAACCATAAATCTCCCCTTTAAACGTTTTATAAGAGGCAGCATAAGTGCACTGAATATATATGTAGATATTGTTGTGTGACGTATGAATATAACTACATACGTCAAAACACAAATGCATGGTAAAAACCATCTATGACACATTCTCATTCAAACTTTAACACCACTGCGCTGCGCTATACCGCAGCACACATAACTGTGAATAAATTCGCCATATAATTTATTTTCAGCAGCTTCAGGCACATATAAAAGGTAGACAGGAAGGAGGGGGGTGTAGAAAGAAATCTTGGAGGATAATATTTAATAATACTGCGGAATTAAATGCACAAGATGAAGAGAGCAAACAAGACAAAAAGAGAGATTCAGCTTAGTATCATATTTGCCTTAAAATTTAAATACTCTCACACACAAATATTAAGTAGAAAGTATGTACCTATGTAAATATGTATAGGTATAGTGGTTCGGGTGAAGATGATAACCATCCTCATATGCGATTACATTTTTTATGGGAATATTGACAGAAAAAAAATTATTTATTCAGCCCAACAGTAGGTACACACAAATATTTAATTTTTTTGAGCGATAATACCGCTATACCGCAGTCCAAAAGAGTGGTTTTCATCATACCAACTCATTCGCGTTGATTTGTATATTTATGCATGTATTCATCGAGCTCGAAACAAATTTGCTTGAAAATTTGAATAAATTTCCCTAGGAGAGAATTTGTTTATCTCACACATAACTGGGTTAGATAACTGGCTACCAAACAGCGTCTTTTTCGAGTTTTATGGAAAACTGATCTAACGGCTTTGATTTACCTTTGTATCCCTTTTATGTGATAATTCTTAAATTGGTTTCAATAAAACTAAGTTTGGTAGGTTAATTCTCATAGCAAAAATATGACATTGAAAGTTTGTTTGTCGCTGCGAAAAACTCCTTTCGGATCTCAATGGATAATTTTCGCTTACCAGGATTTAGGTAAGGTAAGTGGGATGGAAAGCAAGAGGAGATTTGGGGAGATCAGGTTAGGAGTGCTGCCCGATGGTCCGTTTGGATAAATGGTTGAGGTCTGTTTATTCTGTTATCTATTTCTTCAATAAATTCTGCAATAATTCGGAAATGTCCATTAATTCTAAGCCATCTGAGGTCTGCAGACTCAAGGAAACTCTACTTTTTTCTTGCTGCAGTGGCATAAGTAGGTACCGAGTTATCGGTTCGGCTGGGATCACCCATGAACCATTTAGTTCCCGTATACATACGATGTTCTGGGACCCATCTGAGGGTAAGTCTGTTCATTGCGCTGAGGAATTTCAGCTTATTTCGTCAACGGCCTCCATGTTTTGAATTTACAAAGTGATTGAGAAAATCTCTTTAATTGCCACCTGGCTGTCTACATACTATTGTAAAGATATCGATATTTCTAAGTATAACTACCACACGTGAGATTAGTTGTTTTGTGACTCCGCAAGCTGAAAGAACCTACTTCCGCTTGAAATTCCTGCGATGCCGCAGTTTTGAAATTATCTCGATCTTTTATTAGGTGCGGGTCATCTACTCCCCTTTATGTTTTGGAATAGAACTTGGAGCAGTCCATAAAGACCGCCCCTCCCCCATCCATACAAAGCCTTTTTCTTCTCGACATATGTTCCATGAATATTTGATGTGTAAAGTTGAACAGTGATGTCTATCAATGGACACTACAAACTACACAAACCAATTTTTGTTTTCTTTCTTAAAAAAAAAATTAAAATGACAATATGACCAAGTGAAAAAATAATACCTAACCAAACTAGATCCCAAATAACCAAAGTGGCAACTGTGCTCATAACATCAAGCTCTGTTAAAGGAGCGGATTGTTGTCAGTCGCCAATTTTGCGCCAATATCACCAGCGTTTGCATTTTTGTTCAGTTCTGCGCGTATGACAAAAACAGTGAAAAATGGTGGATCTTGTAATTTGTTCTGTGTTCATTTGTTTCTTGTCTCAGCCTAGTACGCTGCTGATACGAAACAATATTTTAAGTTGGTCTCCAACAAGACAACGAAATGCTTTCGAAAACGAAGAGAAAAATATTCACTGAAAGTTACACCAATTCTAAAAATCCAAACAAATGAAAATGAAAAAAAGAAACTGAGACAACCTACAATGTGGCTGAAAGAATCAACAAAAAATACGAAAAAAAACACAGATAGTGTAATTTACCGCACACAATAAATGGCATGGGTAATTAATTGTGTGCGAAAAGACTGTAGAACTCTCCAAAGAATACGCAACAAGTATCAATTTCATTCATCGAATAGTGTATTGCAGAACAAAAAGTAAGACTAAATTCATTTTTCGTTTATGATTTCGTTGTGTCATTTTTGTATGGGATTTTTCGTTTCGCATCAGCAGCTTATTTATTTATTTTATTTCGTGATTGCTAAATAACAGTAAGATACAATATCTTATAAGATAGTTATAAGCTAATTTTACAGAGTTGAGCAAGAAATAAGTAAAATTAATATTAGAATTGAAGCTAATATAATTAAAAAATAATGAGAAAAAGAAATATTTTAAACAATTTTTAGAATTTCATTAAATATTTACTAAGAAATGATTTTTAAAACCTTTTTAATTCTTGTTGTGTTTTGAATTTCTTTAATATTGCGTGGTAAGGAATTCCAAAGACGGATTGAATTTACAAAAAATTGACGCTCGGATGTTAAAAACGAATAGCGAGGATGAATCAGTTGACGAGATCTATGCGAGGTAGCAAAACTAATTATGTCAAAACAGTATTGTGGTTGGCGTGTAAGTAGTATGTCAGAGAGTAAGATCAAACTCCGAAGTTCAATATAATTTTCAAACGGCATATCCAGCAGCAGAGTAGAAAAATCAGATATTCTGTCGTACCTTCGTAGGCCAAAAACATAACGAACAGTACTATTAAAGGCAACATTAAGTTTACGTTTGCTTGCGTAGTTCTTGCAGTTGCAGTATATTTTGCACCCATATGCCAAAATTGGTAATATTAAAGTCTTGGCAAGAAGTAAACGTGTTTTTACTGGCGTAAAAGACTGGGTTACCCATAATGCGCGTAGTACACCATATACTTTGCCAACAAGTCCATTTATATGATTGTTCCATGTCAAAAAGCGGTTAAAAGTCACTCCGAGATTTTTGGCAGTTTCAACATATTCGATTGGAGCATTGTTCAACAAAATCGGCGGAAAATAATCAAGATCTAGACTCTTTCTAGATATAACTACACATTTTGATTTTTTTGGGTTCAAAATAAGGCCATTTAAATGGGACCAGTTTAAAATTTTGTCAAGGTCTTCATTAACACTGGAAGCTCCATGCTCAATGAGTCCAAGGGGGCAGCTTAGGTACAGCTGAACGTCATCAGCATACATATGACAAGAACAATTGTCAACCATAGATGGAAGTTCATTGACGTAAATAGAGAACAGCAGAGGACCCAATATGGACCCCAGAGGAACACCATTAGCAATCGGCAAAAAATTAGACAAGCTGTCACCAACTTGAACTGCTTGTATTCTATTAGTCAAATAAGAATATATAAACTTCGTAGCACATGGTGAAAAATTAAACTTCTGTATAAGCTTTTTACATAAATTGACATGGTTAACTGTGTCGAAAGCCTTTGAGAAATCAAGCAAAACCAAAAAAGTAACCTCATCCTTATCCAACGCTTGCCTTATGTCTTCAGAGACCTTCAAAAGTGCTGTGATGCAGCTGTGCTTTTTACGAAAACCAGACTGTTTAGGTGTAAGCATTGAGTTCGCCGTAAAATAATTATTGATTTGTTTCTGCAAAATTTTCTCAAAGACTTTCGACAGGTAGGATAGGACTGAGATTGGCCTAAATTCAACGCCTTTTGCGTTTTTTGGGAGTGGTATGATTTTAGCTACCTTCCACAGGTCAGGATACACTCCTGACATTAAAATCGTATTGAACGCGAACGTAAGATATGGCAACACGATTGGCAAAATCATAAACAAGAATTTAGGGTGAATAGAATCCAGTCCAACGGCGTTAGACTTAACAGAAAGTAAACCTTCAACAACATCAGCGCTATCTATGGAGCAAAAACCAAAGCCAAGATTATCTGACTGTTCCGTAAATGGTAACATTTCTGATGCACTCGGCGGAGGCAACAGTGTCAATGGTAGTGAAGCAAAGGTTTGATTGAGTGTGTTAACATCTACATCCTCAGTTGCTACGTTTCTTGACTTTCCAATACCAATGTTACGTAAGTTTTTCCACAATTGCCGCCCATTCAAGGAAGTACTTAGCTGATGAGAGAAAGTTCGTGATTTGACTGAACGTATTTCAGCAACAACTCTGTTGCGAAGCAAACAATACGTACGTCGCAACTCAATCAACCGGTATCGCTTCCAATTGTTGTATGCATCATCCCGTTTTTGCATTAGGAAACGTATGTTACTCGTAAACCATGGCTTATTATTTGGTTTAAAAATTTTAGTTTTTAAGGGTACGTGAGTGTCATAAAGTAGGTTTATATTTTGAGTTAAAAGCTGCAGCTGTTCATTTGAAGATGGCATATAAAAAATACTATCCCAACTAACGGCTCTAGTACGCTCTTCTAAAAGTTGACCATTTACATTGTTAAAATCACGAAATGTGATTTTTTTGACAGAACAATCAAAGCTGAATCTTATTGTTAAAAAAATTAAATCATGCTTTGAGAAAGCAGGAGCGGAGAGCTGATCATACAAGGCTACGTCGTCTAAGTCACTAACCAAAAACAAGTCTAACAGTGAAGCATCCCCACCAAAGTAATGAGTTGGTGTGCTTGTGTTAACTGGTCTTAAATTAAACGTTCGCATGCTATCAGACAGAATACTATCGTTCAAAATATTGCAATTAAAGTCTCCACATAGCACAATATTAGGAGCATCCAACGAGATTTCTTCTAAAAGTGAAAACAGGGGTAAAAAGTCAATGTGTCGATTTGGCCTATAGATTGCCCCTAATAGTAGATTACCCTCATTTCCCACTAGATCAACGAAAAGATATTCAATATTACTACCTGCTTCAGATGATAGCTTAAGTTTGCATTTTATAGTCGCTTTAACATAAATTGCCACACCGCCCCCAACACGATCCTTTCTATTTAAGCGAAACACGCGGTAACCCTCTAAGCAACACACCTCATCACTAAATTCATCTCTCAACCATGTTTCAGTTACACAAACAACATCTACATCCGATTCGACAAAGATATCACGAAATTCATCAATTTTCGGAAGCAAACTCTGTGCATTGATGTGACAAACCCTGAGACCACATTTTTGCTTGCTCAGAACTCTGACCATCGAACGCAAAGTTCCTATCGTATTCATAACTGGTACAACAACAAGAAGAAGAAAGGCAAAAAAAAATAATTTGAATCAAAATATAAAAGAAACAAAAATTTAATTTGTAAAGAAAATTAATTTAAATCAAAAAGAAAATAAAATAAAAGTATATAGTTGAAAGAAATTTAAAAACAAAATTTGTTGTAAGGAAAATGATTTTAAAACAAAAAGTAATTAAAGAAAACAAAATTAAATTATTAATTAAAAAGAGATTCAAAAACTAAAAATTATTTAATTGGTATAATTTAATTGTTGAAAATAATATTATTATTCATATGAAACTGCTGATCTGGCAACGTCCTCAAGTCCCTCGATGCAGTCAACAAGCACAGCTGTGTCATCAGTTTGACGTTTAACATAAACTATCCCACGTGCAGTGTAGACAGTAGATAAATGTTTACTTTTTTTTCAAAGCAAGTGCACGTTGCATTATACATTTGTTATGCTGGGTTAAGCTCTCGCGAATATAGATGGTGGAGGGTGACGCGGAGGTGGATGATACATCTAAAGCAAAGTTAATGTCATTTAGGCAGAGCTGTTTATTGTTTTTTTTTTTCGGTAATTCGCGATAGAAGTCAAAACATAATTTTTATCATACGGAGAATTAAACTTTATCATTATCGCAGAGTTTGGTTTATTCGGCTGCGAGCGAGTGCGGTAAATATTGTTTAGAGTGGGTGGCTTTATGTTAATTGTGCTGCATATTAAATTAAAGATTGACCTAAGATTTTCGTTGGGCATGCACGGAATACCAAATATAAAAGCATCTCTCGCGATAATTCGATTTTCATAGGCGTTTATAGTGTTTTTTAGTTTGTTTATTTCATCGACGGTATGATCAAAGTTATTATTTGCACTAGTGATCTGAGCAGATTTTTCGGTTAATGAAGCTTTAGTGGTCTTGCATTCAGAAGTTACATTGGCAAGTGATGTTTTGAGATCGTCTATTTCAGTGTTTATTGAAACAATATTAGATTTTATATCAGTGTTCGAGGATTCTAATTGAACAACTCGATTATTTAGGTCACTAATACTGTTTTTAATGTCTTTTTAATCCTCTTACGAGGCCTTAGCAGATAAGATTGTTTCACGCTTTTTACTGTTTAATAATTTTTTCAGACTATTTTGGTAATTCAAAAAAAAAAAACAATTTTGCAACATTCCTTTCCGGTTTTTGTGGTAAATTATATATATTTTAACACAAATAAATACGGCCGGCAGACGGAATCTGAGACGGCCATGGCCATATTTAATTTATTCTGACAGGCATTAATTTTTGATTTGATTATACGAGTATATTCGATTTTATCATAGAGAACGGAGATTACTATAATTCTTTGACCATCCATAGTGGTCCCTCGTCAAATTATTACACTGGCTTAAAGCCTTGAAAAACTTTTGGGCCAACTCTATCGTAAACAGATCAAGCGGGGCTAGTCAAAGTGAAGGAAAGTCTCTTGGGTTGTTTTTGGTGTGGTTTTAATAGCACCGGTTGTACCAATGCATGTCAGTCTTGGAATTTTGATCATTATTTCAAGATTGGGTGCTTATTTTAAAGTGGCGACCAGACCTTATAATGGCTGTGTTCTTCCAGTTAAGGGTTCTGGGGCTGGTACCCAATCTTTTACCAACATTTCTACTGCATAAGTGAATAATGCTATTGGCATTTTTTTATCTCACTTTCATTACTATTTTTGTTTTTTTTTTTCAGTTTAGCTTAAAATCAAGTACAACGCCAAGATATTTAGCAGTTCCCCAAAAACTGTGGCGGAATTCAGTAAATGGCTGGTGGGTCTATGTTTGCTATATAAAGTTTATTTGTAAACAACACAATAGTTCTATCTTCAGCGGGATAACTTTTAGTTCATAACCAGGGCCGTTCTTAGCGCTTAGAACGCCTGGGGGAGGGATAAAGAAGCCGCCCTTTTCTCTACAAAAAAATAAAGAATTAATAAAAAATGAAATACTAAATCGTATTTCTTCCACCATCTTTATACCGAATCAAAACTAGTACTAAACCTATTTAAGTAAAAATATGCCCGGCAAAAAAAAGGCGACTTAACCAGTTGGAATGTCGGTTTATATCGACTTTTTTGGTTACAGATTTTTAAAATGTTTACCTTTCAGCTTAGACACAAAGTAAGCTGCCTTTAAAAAAAAGTCGAGAAAAGCATCGACTTGTATCGATTTGTCGATATCTTTTTCCATTACTTAGTACATACAAAAAAGTCAAAATAAGTCACCATTTTTATATTTCGACATTTTTTCTTTCGTTCATTCCAACGTATCTATTTATTCACAAATCCGTTAAATGCTTACGTTACATAATAATATAGTATAAACTAACATAAATACTTAACAAGAAACAAAAAAAAAAAGATACATAGATCAATGAGATATTAAGTTATAAAACAAAGCTTTGAATTTTATACTCGTACATTTAAAATTGTCATTTATAGAAAAAATGTGGAAATAAGATTTATTAAAAATGATAATTAATTGATTAGGGCTTGCACCATAGTTCCATCTACTAAATATTGGATTCAAAGGTTGCTGTCTTCTTATGCTTGCCCGACTAAAATTAAAGTTTAATTTACCCAGAACTGATAGAGATGAAATAGAACCATTTAATATTCCGGAAATAAAGCAGAATTGAAGATATTGCCTATGTTGTGAGAGCAAAGGAAGGTCTATTAACTTTAATCTCTGAGAATAAGGAGGCGCCCAGGGAAGAAACCGAAGGCAGAAATGCATAAATCTTCTCTGTACTGCTTCTAGTCTTAATATATATGAACAGTATAGTAAGGGGCCCATACAACACAACCGTACTCGAGAATTGGTCTTAAAAATGATACAAACGGAAGCTTCAGGACATAAGGATCTCGAAAGTCACGCGAGAATCGTTTTATAAATCCTAGAACCCTATTAGCTTTTTTAATAATAAAATTTAAGTGATCATTGAAGGTCAATTTAGAATTCAGGATTATTCCTAGATCTGAAAACACGGAAAGTTTATTTATAGGTAACACTTATTATTTTATGTAACACTAACTTTTTTTCGTGTAAAACTCATGGTTTAACAGTTCTCAATATTTAAAAATAGATGATTTAAATTGCACTATTAAATTGCACTATTCTCTGAACCTAACAAGATCTTCTTGCAAAAGAGAACAGTCACTGGACGAATTTATCCTCCTATAAAGCATAATGTCGTCAGCATTAATAAGGACGAATGAATTTTTAATGATCGAGACCAAATCATTTATAAATAAAACAAATAATACTAGGCCCAAATGTCTGCTCTGAGGAACACCTGAGTTAACGTAGAATTGAGCAGACTGCTCATTTCTAAAGGACACACTATAACATCTATTTTCTAAATAAGACGAAAGCCATTTTAAAAAAGTATCATTAAATCCCTGATTCCTGAGTTTCATAAGAAGTGTTTTATGACATAACTTGTCGGATGCTTTACTGAAATCAGTGAAAACGCAATCTACTTGTTCGCTATCCTCAAAAGCATCTAGACAAAAGGACGTATAGTGAAGTAAATTTGTAGTTATCGATTTTTTTTTACAAAACCATGCTGATTATCACAAATAACAGAACTACAGTTGAAAGAGAGCACATTACAAATAATTGATTCAAAGAGTTTTGGAATCACAGATAGTTTAGCAATAGGACGATAATTAGTTACTTCGTTTTTTGATCCTTTCTTATGAATTGGTGTTATAAATGCACTTTTCCAAATTTTGGGGAAGATTGAACTTTTCAGGGATTTGTTAAAAAGAACACATAATGGATATGACAGATAAGACACACATTTCTTCAAAATAAAGGATGGTAAGCCGTCAGGCCCTGGGCTAAAACACTCCTCAAGTTTCAGAATATTTTGTGAAATAGAATCTTCACTAATTGTAAAATTAATCGAATTAAGATGGGGGAAATTGATTGAGGTGGATGAGGAATAAGGTGGGTCGTTCATGTTCGAATCGTCAAAAGCATCTTTAAAAAATCTGCAAACATGTTTGCTATAGCCTTAGAGTCATGACTATTGGAGTTTAAATAAGACATAGAACTTGGGTAGCCATCAATTTTCTTTTTGCTATTTACAAAGTTCCAAACATTTTTGGGGTTAATCTTTAGTTCATTTTCCGTTTTCCGAATATAGTTTTCATATTAAATGTTAGAATAATTTGTAAACTGAAGTTTGAGATCCTATAATCTTCATCATTTCTGGTTTTGTTGAATTGCATTGATGTAGATGATGTAAACACATATCATTAACATTACAGTTAAAGAATAAATGATTCCAGTCAATTGTACTTAATAAGTTAAATAGTTCATTAAAATTACGTTTGATAAAGTTAAATTCAAGTTTTTTCGTTTCATAGTCAGTGATATCTGAGATATCTAGAGCTGGGTGATGTCGATCTTCGTCAATTAATGTTACAGCGGAGGACATAATAGTAGTATCAGAGTTAATAGTATCAGAGAAGAAGACTAAGTCCAAAACTTTTTTAAAACGGTTGGTCACTCCATTAAATTGATTAAAGCCACACGAAGACATTCCAACAATCAATGACAACTCATTAGGATTCGATATATTAACGGGTCGGTCACTCCATTAAATTGATTAAAGCCACACGAAGACATTCCAACAATCAATGACAACTCATTAGGATTCGATATATTAACGGGAACATAGTAGTTATTGCAGTCATCAGTATTTTTCCAAACTAAATTGGGAAGGTTAAATTCACCAATAACCAGGATGTCATCTTCAGGTTCTAGTAGACCATGGATGCCTTCTATACAGTCATTAAGTTTTTCATATTTATCGTTATTTGAATTTGGAGGAATATAAGTAGAGATAACGTAAAGATGACCTGTAGGCATTTTAATTTTTATGCCCATAACTTCGACGTTGCAAAGCAGAAAATCATCCACCATGTTACAAATTATTGATTTTTTAACAGCCGCTAGAATTCCACCACTTACAACGCTAGACTCATCTAGGTTGTGGCGATCACGCCTTAAAATTTGATAAGTAGAATCAAATAGTTCTGAGTCCTCGAAAGAACTATTCAACCAAGTTTCAGTTAGTATAATGACTTCATGTGGAAGATTGTTGATATTTTTGTAGACCTTCATGGTCTTTGTCCTAAGCCCATTAACATTCTGATAATATATTAAAACCTTTAGAAGCTGCTTTGTTGCATTGTCCTGGTGGGTTGAAAAGGGTTCTGATGTGTAGTGAGTTGTCTACCCAATTTATTCTCAAATTCATGTATTACGATACCTTTAGGCCAAAACGATGTTGAATTCAGCAAATAGAATATTGAATCAGGTACTCGTATTTTGAAAGATGAGTATTTAGTATAGTTGCGGTGCAGCTTTTTCTCAACTTTTAACATTTGTGGAACTCCCATTTTACTCTCTATATAGTTTTTAATATTCAGAGCATTAGTTGAGGGGTCAAGTTTAGAGATAAATATTGTTTTCTGTCCTCCAACAACTTTCAAACCCAACGCGATGGGAGATATTTCTTCATTTCTTTGATTGCGATGCACAATGTTCGGAAATGCATTTGGTGGAGAAGATATAACATTTAGAAGCGAAGACGAAGGCGTATATGATGCTGAAATTTTTGATGTGGATGCGGATTTTATAGGCTGAGGTGCTTCAATGGTAGAGGACGAAGTCGTTGAATTATAAACTAGCACTGGATCAGCTGTTCAGATCTTTGGAATTGGCTCTGATGGCAAAGGAAGAAGTGATGGAGGATTTGGTGTATTTAAGTTAAAGTTAAATGATGAAATTTGTCTATTCAGTGAGAAATCATCAAATATAGAATTAAAAGGCTTTTTCGATGTCGGATTATGTAAGGTAATATCGATGTCAAGCTCATCACTTTTACGTTTAGCTGGTATTGTATTACTTTGCTGTGGAATATCATTAGTTTTTCCCGTTTTGCTTCTTGTTGGCATGGTTTGTAAAATAGGCCGTGCGGATATGATTTCGATTTGCTTAGAAAGGGCGATTAATTGGTTGTGCATATTTTCTAAGCGCCTTGTATTATGCAATACATCACGAGCAATGTTGGTGTGTAAGAATGGGTCGCACTCATTACAGTAATAGTGCTAAATGGTGCGTCGATGCATTGTACATGATACATTTTTCGGCAGATTCCATTGCACATAATTGAGTCTACCAAGTAGTCAGCCATTTTTCCACATAAATTGCACTTAGACATAATGCAGTCCAACTTATAATTTCTTTTTTTTATTAATTTTTTTTTGTTTTGCTTCAAAATTTTTACTTGAAGATTTTCCTATGGCCTTTTTTCCTATTTTCTCGCTTGCTCGGCAACGCTGAATGACTATATTTCACAAGCTTTTTATGAGATGGTGGGTGGAATCGATAAGTGCTTTTTTTTGGTTTTAGTTTTAACTAAGTTTACATCTAATAGTTAAGTTATAATAGATAGCTAGTTGGTTTTCGTAGATAATTTTGTGTATAACATTTTTCGTTAAAAGCTTAAACAAGAGAACCAAATAATTTTGCAAGTAGTCTCAATTTGCTTAATGGCAGATCATGTACTAAAATTGAACTCACCGGTGCATGAGACAAATAGAGATGTCTAGTTCTTCTTCGTTGCAGAAGCGATCGATGTATAGAGCTCCGGCTGCTTACAATGGCTTAAACAGATCAGTCGAACGATCTCGTATTTTTGTATCCGTGGTGATGCATAAAAATTGTATAAAACAGTTGATTAAACGTTGTGTAGTTTCAATGTCTTGCTTGGCAGAGCATATGAGATAGAAGATTATGAACGGCTTCAGCAATAATGAGCAGAATGCAACAAATGCATCAGAAAACCACTCAATCACAATTTATGTTTGTTTCTTAATATTTTCTATTGATTTTTTTACTTTTAAGAACCTTGATCAGAATTTGTAAAATAAAAAACTATGAAAACACTTTCTGAGAAGAATAATAATTCACATAAAATAATTAGAAGAATTAATCAATTTGTTTTTCTTTAAGAATTTAATAATATATCGAAGAGCTAAATTAAATACAGGCGTATTTGCACTGCACTGCTTGGAATGTTGCACGGATTTAGCAAAATTCAAGTAATATATTCTGGTCTAATTTTATAAAATGAATTAAGCATTTATTTTATGCTTTCGAAAATTTTGGATTATGTTTAAAATACATTTTCTTCCGCAAAATAAGCTCACATGTTTAAAACATCATCCCCCAAACTATGGACTGATCAAAATATTGGCCGTTTTCGCAAATAGCAAGTTAATTTAATCCTCATGGCATGTAATATGTTTTTTGAATCTCATATTATGTCATGACAAGTACCTATAGTCTGTAAAAACCAGTCAAACTATTTGTAAACGCATTTGACGTTTTCAAACACATTTTCTAGCTTTTCAATATTCGTCAACTTGATTTTTGTACTCCCCAGTTGCACCGTAGATGATGAATTAAAACATGTGACTCTAGCAAACTTTATTATTGAACACAATGCTAACGCACAAAATTGATGGTATTAGGTGTCTTACACACCGAGTTGCAAACAGTTTCAGACCGCCAGATTTAGTGAAAACCTGTTTCATATAAGTGAAATTTTGTACTGGCCCACACTAAATCTGGCGGCTTGAAAGTGTTTGAAAAAAGAAAGAACAGAGGTAGCTATTATATTCCGGAGGTTGTAAAAATTGGAATTGTCGGAAGTACAAAAATGGCTGTGAACGTGAGGACAAAAACATATGTAAACACAACAACAAGTTGAAATAGTCAAAAATAAAAATGGCTGTGAACGTAAAGAAAAAATACATGAAAACACAACCACAAAAATATTGACTGAACAAAATTCAAAATTCCAATGATATAACATTATGTGTGATGCCAACGCGGTAACATTTTGGTTTTTGAAAATAAGTCTTGCAGTTTGCGTTTAAGAATATTCTGCAAACACATTTTTGGGGCAGATGACGTATTAGAAACCGCCCATGACTTTCAAAATATCGACTTTTGAAATCTCGATTCATAAAATGTCGATCACAGTAGAAATTTTTGTGAAATTCTGCCTATTTTTTCAGTCGGTCTTTAATAAACTACAAATTTTTGCTGTCGAGATTATAAAAATCGACTTTATCAATGTAACAAAATCCATTTCAGTTTTTGGCAAATATAATAGCAATAATAATTTCTCAATTTTTTCTACCTAAGCTGTCAACCTTCAAGACATTGTGACGCCTTCCATGGAACTTGGTGAGCCATTCGCAGTACGGTGCAGTGCCTTTCACAGCAAGGTGCCTGGAGCAGTTCCCCCATTGCTCCACCCCTAGACACGGCCCTGTCCATAACTGCATAGGTATTTTTTAATAAGTTTTGAAACTTGGAATGTTTAAATGAAGCAACACCAACTTCAGTGTGCTGCCACCAAGTAGCTATTTCATGACTCTCAGCTCAGCTCGATCATGATACCCCTTTAGGGTGTATGTCATGTTTAATTGTAACAAAGTTCAAATAAACTTCAAACCTGATGAATAATGCCCAGTGCATTTCAGTGTTTTCTTTCGCATAGTAAAATTATACCATATTGATGTTTTTCGCGAGAATTCCCTCATTTGTTTGTATTTTTTGTTTTTTATTTCTCAATGGCTTTTTTAAATTAAATTTTTAAGCCCTGCCACCCTGTTGAAAGCCGATGATACACAGAGCACACAAGCAACTTAATTTTAAGAAATAATGTGAGATGCAAAGTCAACTCACGTTTTCAGTGGAATTCTTGTTGTGTGTTAATATTTACTATTGATCTGGGCACTGGAATGTTTTTGTGACCAAATTCGAAAAAAAAATTCTGGATCTTTTTAATTAATACCACAGATTTTGTGTTATTGGTTGAAATTTAATCAGCAAGCGGAGTCGTATAGAAATCAACCATTATTCAAAATATTTTTACTCATAAAATGATAATAATAGAGATAAAAAATGTTCATTAAATTCAAAATGTTCACCCTCCCGCTGTCCTTATCAGTCTTTTGTTAGATTCAAATTGGTATTATTAATTTTTCCTGCTCAGTAGTTGGAGTGGAATATTAAACAGAATAAATCGTTGTACTCCGATGTATTTGTTTGACCTTCCCTATGAATAAAACAATAAATTTAATATAAAAGCCATGAACAAAAATGTTCTTTGTTTGACAAAAACAATTAAAACGAATTTTATGTCTCTCGGTAATTAAAATAATATATTTATATTTATGTATTTTATACTGAAACATTAGACATCAATAGAATAAAGTGCATTTTGTAATAACTTCGAAACATTAATGAGTTCATGATGTTGTTGGCTTGGCCTAAAAAAATGGTTAAGGTTTTTTTTTTTCTTTTAATTAACAATATTGGCATCCATGTAGATTTCAATTGACGATGGAGCTAATTCTTGCGGTTGGAAAGTGACAGAGTACTTTCAGCGATTACTCTTCTAATCTATGCCTTTAATTTACCTGTCACAACCGATGACAAGAAAGTAGACAGTTATAAAATCTAGACGCATGTTATAGCTTCACTTCATTTAATTGGAACATTCCCGTATGTAAAACAGTTATTTATGTTTAGTATATGAAGAACTTCAAACCTTATCTCTTCAAGTTTTAAGATTCAAGAATTCAGTACGAAGCAATATTTATATAAAATAAATACTTCATTGGGTTTTATTTTAAAAGGAAATAAATTCTAAGAGAATCACAAAAAAGTGACAAAGAATATATAAGAGTCGAGTTACGACAAACGTGAGGTGATCGATTAGTTCTATTGGACAACCACAGCTTACTCTTAGAATAGGCCTATAGAATATAGATAGGTAAATAATGATAAAATATTAATGAAACTTACTTTATTTATTTTACTTAACGTGATTTCGAGGCTTCGTTCAACTGAACTAACGTTCCGTCAAAAATGATCTTGTGGACATTTTTAGCCGTGGTACGACCCAATGGCTTATACAGAATTCGAAGATCTACTACAATTTTAAAATTCAGATATTTCTTTTTCAGTTTTATGATATTGCCCATTTTTTTTTTTTCTTATTTTGGCTAGGCCACAGATTCTTTGTAGTGGTAAACGTTACGAGTAAGTTCCATCTCTCATTGATAAGTTGCACTACCAATTTTATGTTTAATGTTAGGCTTAGATCTAATGATGAACCAGTCCTGGCGAGTTTATTTACTTTTTCATTTCCTAAAATTCATCATGGTCCAGGGACCCAGCAGAGTCTGATATAATGAGGGTAGTAACTTGTATTTCTGTTTATGTAATGAATAACGAAACTCATCAAATAACTTACACTTTACTGATAAATGTAAAACAAACAAGGATTTCCTGTGCTGTGTCAAGTGTTTCTTCAAATATTATTTTCTGCAAATCGATGTAATATTTCTGTCGATGCCTTAGGTGACGATAATTTTGTTCCAATCTTGCTAGTAATATCACAACCTGTAAGTATGTGGGCCTTCATTAAACTGTTGCAAATTGCAGCTCTCTCGTAGTAGTAGTACCTCGTGGCATGACGCATAGTGCATTGGACTGTCAGGGCCAAGGTCTGGGTTCAATTCCCAGCCACTGCCACCTTAAAACAGAAATGTTTGTCCCTAAGTACTGCCTGTTGAGAGGAACTGACAAATCCTCCAAGAGTATACTTGTCATGAATAAGTGTTGTCTCATCTAGCCGTTCGGACTCGGCAAAAAAATGTATGTCCCCTCCATTCCTGCCAATAATATGGGCACAGGAATTGTTGAGAGTTGTAAGTCACTAGGCCTTGGTTCTCCACAAGATGTTGCGCCACCTAATTTTTTTATTTTTAATTGCAGCTCCCAGTTGCTCGTCTCAAGTGTGTGTAGACAAATTTCAGTGACATCACTGTTCCCAGCTTATCGAAAAGAATGCTCCCAGCTTTTGACAAATAATCAAAGCTTATATTTGGCCTGTATTCAGAGGACTTCTACAAACAAAATTAGTTGACATCATTTCGCTGAAACGAAGTAAATGCCTCTCAAAAAAGTAACAGCTTCTTTCAGACCTTTGTAAGAGCTTCTCAAAGAAAGCTTTTCCCTTGCTTTTATTTCGCGTGCTTCTAAAAATGAGTTTGTAAATACTTTTGAATAACTCCTCTTCTAGGTTTCAAGTAAGCTGTTGACAAAAATGCAGCCTTAAAGATTCGAAACTTTGAAGTACAACCTCAATACAGGCTCTGTAGAGGTAATAACTTCATACAATCAAAAAATTGGAACTTTCCGTGTGTAAATTGTTAGTTAAGAAACAATGGAATCCAAAAAGCCATCACTCAGGAAGATTCATGAGATGAATCTTTGTGGGGGCGTGTCAGAGGGCTGAAATTGTATGCGATCATTCCTTATAATGTTTAGATTTTATCAAACTAAAACCGATGATTAAAAAAAAAGTCAAAAACACAAGAAAATGGGCGTGGTTGGAACTTTGTACAGCTTATATTCCTAAAAAAAAAGCTTTATAAGGTTTACTGGAGCAATATTCGAATTTTTATTAATTTTAACGAATTTATTACTTATTTAAAAACAAGGAAATAGGCAGTGCTTGTAAATTAATTGTGTTGGCTTCTCATTTTGTTACATATCTTATCTTGATAATTTCATTAAAATCGTTTTAGTGGTTTAGTTTTTATTGTAATCTCTCCGTTCTCCCATACATACTCGTATTACACTAATGTATGTGAGCAATTTTGAAAAATTTCACGCTCCCAAGCTCACCTATGATATCGTCGACTTAGAGCGAAAAACAGCAAACTCCTATTTTGCATTTTTAAGAAAAAATATTTTTAAAAATATTCGCATTACTTAAATAAAACCAAAATTACATTTATTATTTTTCTACATTCGTTATTGCTTAATTCAGTGAAATTGAAAAGATGTGATAGATTTTTGTATTTTAAATCAATTTTTGAAGTGGTCTATAATGGTCAAAACAAATGTGGATTTAACCGTTTTTCACTCTAAGCCGACGATATGACAGTTCAGTGCTCAAGTGGGTTTCATAATCAAATTGAGGGTGCAGATCATAATCTGCTCAGAGCATTGCTATAATCACTGAGCCTTGGCTCTTTAACTTCACCACAAACATTGAAAGCATTTTTGGGTTAAAAAAAAATCCCTGATCGTTGTGACCATTTTTGATAAAATGCTTTTTGATAAAGATTTCTCTTTTTAGGTTGAGTTTGGTTTTCTAATTCTGTGTAAAAATATTCTTTTCCAAAACTAAAAGCATTTTCCAAGCTTAAAAAAATTAATGACAGGTGGTCTGAGCTTCCATGAAAAACTAGACGAAGTAAGAAAGAAATCAATTAAAAGTTAAAAAATCAAAAGTTTAAAAACACTTCGAAATAAGGAAAGAGTTGGAATCATTCAAGGTAGAAAGACTGCCAATACGATGAAGAATGACAGTTTCGAATAAAGAATTAAATTCCTAGCACAAAGCTAAAGCTGTTTGAGAAAGCTAGCGGCTATCGTCTGCAATCTTGACAGTATTTTTGTCGACCTGCGAGTTCATATAGTTGTGATTTATGAATTCTTATTTTCAGATATTATTATCATTGAAAATTCGCTTAAAACCCGTTTTTCAGATGATTTCTTATCAGTTTGCGTTTTGTTTAAGGAGACGAAGAACAGCACTCATTAAACTATTTCGCATCGATTGACACGCTAAAGGCACCTAAATTATTTCTTTTTTAAAAAAGGCATGGCCCATAAAAAGGTTCGCCATCCCTGGAATAGCCAACATCGAAAAGGGCACATCTCTAAAAACTTAAAATGTTCAGGAAATAAAAAAAAATTCTCATGCGTTGTTTAAAATTAAATTACATTTAAAATAGAGTAATAATAAAAATAAATTAATAATAATTGATGATTTAAATACAAGTATAGAATTTGTGATTTTAGTCCCCAATATTATAGAATTTCTATGCTTTTTGAACAAGCGATTGATTTTCATTGTCCAGCGTTGACTTTTTTTTCTGTCGGGAACATTGTTATCATCTGAAGAAGATAGAGGAAACTTTATGGTTTATGTTGAGATCACTCAAAGTCTTATTTTTTTTATTTTTATTTTTGTCTTCACTTTTCAAATAACAACTTCTCAATATTACATTTAATTTGAGTTTAAATAGCAGTGAAAACATTTTTTTGTCAGTCATTCGCGAAAACGAAAAGATAAAGTGACATTTCGTTTGGATGCTTTTCACTGACAAACAGTGTTTGTTTGGAAGTTTCTCATACTTTGGGCTTTATTTCCCATTTGATTACACATAATTTTATTATTATTTTGGGTATCGTTTTTCATCTTATAGAAGAAAGCAATATGGGGACATATCATTCAAAATGTTCATTCTTTTGTGGGCGTTATTTCCGAAAAAATTTAGGAGTTTTTTCGATTCCCCTGTGAATTCCAATTGATGGTATTCAGATTTCCTATGATATCGCATATTTATGGCCTGGTGGGCCACTTATAAAAGCTCGACGGGCCACAGGTTGAGTATAGCTGATCTTAGGGAACAAAATAGTCTAAAGAGAAAAGCAATAATGTTTTACAAAAATATGAATGCTTGAATTAAGCGGTACTAATAGCATTTAAAAACTTGAGCCTAAGAAAATATTCATCCATCATGAGAACTAAGTTGATCTAATAAAATCCCCGTGACAGACCCCGCTCCCTTTAATGCACACATAATGTATATACAAATACATACAAGTCACAATCGAATAATCGATTCCATTGAAATGAGATTTAAAGAACATTTATCATCAGAATTTATAAAGGTCTGTTTTCGTTGTTGTATACCTTTATTTAATCCATGTCCATACACACACACACACACACATACATATTCATTTGTTGTAAAAATGATGCTTGAAGTTGTTGTCATATTTTTTTTTTACTAGAAAGCTTTTACTGCTGGACTATTATTTATGTGAGAGAATGTATGTCTTACTTGAGATATAAAGGAACTTATGGCAAATCGTGCATTCGAAAAAAAATCGAACACAAGATTTCGATCAAACTTGTTATTAAGGAAATAAGGAAGCCGAAAAAAGTGGGTTTCACAATTCTGTCCATCGGTCCATAGAGCTACAACCAAAACAATGGATCGATTTTCCTTATACTTGATACATAGAGTTTTTTGGATACACGTTTTTTGTTTTTTATCTAAATGGGTCCTGCGATTTTGATAAAAATTTTTGCGAAACTGTAAATAAGCTAAAATGAGTGCGATTGCCTAACCAATATTAAAAAATTTCATTTTCAAAGATTATTATTATCCTCACATAGAACCTATTTTTATTTTGAATATTGTCATTATCGACTAAACCAGTGATTCCCAACGTGAGGCCCACGCTTCACAGCGGGACAATTCAATTTTTCAGGAGGCAATTATACTTTCTGATGCTTCAAATCTACTTAAGATTGAAATCTTATTAAAAGAGTGCCAAGAAAAAAAATCTCACTTTCGCAGTAATTTATTTTCGAAATAAGTTCGGACTTAATCTTGGCTTGTTCAAACTTTTACTTCTGCCAAATTGTTAAAGCTTTTTCAAGGTATTCTGTAAAGAACATAATGTGGGCATGAGAGACTTTTACTGTTTTAAAATATTCTTGGAACTTTTTGATTCAATAAATAAATTAGAAACAAATATTTGCAAACGGTCGGTTATAAGGTATTTTTGTAAGTCTTAGTCGATATTTTTGAAAAAACCGGACTCAACCAGACAGAACCAACTTCAAGAAAAAAAATATAACTCTTCCGGGAGCAAAAACAAAGATCTTTGGCTTCGCTACCCTAATTGATATTTCAGACAATCATTTACAACTAACATTTTGACAGGTTTCAATGTTTTCGAAAATGTGAATTGTAGATGTGATTGTTTGCCATCTGCAATATTTATCCCTGGATCTAAAATCATAATTTTCTTTTTCTGGTAATTTCTTCCTAATTTTTAATAATTAAAGTTTTTCAGTGAACATTTCAAAATGTTTAATGTTAATAATAAACTTAATATTCGGGGGGCATAAACATTTTGGAAATGTCTCGGTGGGACATAGCACAAAAAAGGTTGGGAAACACAAGGCTAATCAGATCAAAATTATTTTTTTATAAAGAAATAAGATAAAATAGTATTTCAAAGCAAAAAATTCAAAAAAGTAATTTTTTTAATTTAAGAAAAAATTAAAAAAGGCTTGATAATTTTTTAATATTTATTATATGCACACTTAAGATTTGCATACCAAAACTTTTTCTTCAAATTTTATTTAAAAATTTTATAATGTAAAAAAAAAACTTTTTTTCATTAAAAATTAAGAATTCCTACATTATTTTAAGTAAAGCCAGGCCGAATTAAACCTTTTTGGGGTCCAGGCCTATAGAGTAAGTGGTGCCCTTGTTTTATTTCTTTGGATTATTAAATCAGATAATTAAAAGAAAAGATTTATCTTGAGATAACGATATTAGTGTTTTGAATAGTTTGGAAATAAGCTTAATCAAAATCGGGAAATCCATTTTGGAAAAATTTAGAAAGTGATTTCATTTTTACTAGCTTTAAAAATTAATTAATGATTAAATTAGATCGTTTGAGATTAACAGCCTTTTATTACATTTTTTGAAGGTTTATATTAGTTAGACAGTAGTTTCTTAAAAGTCCTTAATCGTTGGAAATATGCTTTATTATATAATATGTTTACATATGTTATATTAAATAAAATGTCAAGTTAGACAAATCTAAAACAGCGTCCACACTATTCCGACCAACATTGTTGGTTGACACTGTCGATGCTAGTGTGTACGTCTCAGTGTAGACATGTTGACTGTCTCTTGCGTTAAACTATTTTTATATTTTTATTTTCAAGATTTGTTTACGTTGTTTGGCATAAAAAGTCAATGTTAAAAGATGGCAATTGCGTAGATACCACTCGTATAGTTAAAAATTATTGTTCTGTTGAACAACTTTGTTGATTTGTATCCATTTGAATCGGGTTGCGTTCGGGTCAACAAATGTTGATTGGCATTGTCGATCAACACGTCTACACTCACTCAACACTGTTGATTAACGATGTTGATCTTCACAATGAAACATAATTCAAACGCGGCTTTAGACAACCGATGCTGCTGTCCAAGTTAGAAAGAAAACCTTAGGACCACAGTTAACCAAGTTCATATAATAGCTTTTTGGAGTTGGATGGCTGTCTAAAGTTAGACAAAGTTTATAAATATTATTGTAGTATTTTTGTAAAATATTAAGAATACATACATCCTACATAAATGTATTTTCGTCATAATAAAAATAGTTGAAAAGATAAGGTATACGAGAAAACGGGACATACAACTTTTTGATAAGAATGATTGAATGCCATGAAGTAGGTATGTATTGCATACATTTAGTGCGTATGAAAGAAAAACGTGGTATATGTACTTATAGAGAAACATAGAATATTTAGTGATCGCTTAGAATTATTTTAATAATTTTTTTTACTCAGGCCACCGTGGGACAATATAAACGGTAATAGGTTTTTAAGTGGAAAGATTTGAAAGTTTGACAGACAATTACCCAGATTACAGACTCAATTTTGACATTTGGCTCATAGTGAAAATTTAAAAATTGAATCAATGCCCTCTGCAGCTCATTTGTCGGATTTTGTAATCGGGGTAAGAAAGTCTGTTCTTGAACTCACATAAGACTGCCAATTTCTAAACAGTCCTGACAAACTAAGCCCAAAGCTGTCCATGTTCGCAAAAACTGTGTAGTTTTTGGCGTAACAGAGCACGCTCACGAGAGAGGCAAAAAATTTCCCCTTACTGACATTTTTTGCCAAATTCTCCCAAGAAATTTGTTGAAATGAAGTTGTCAGTTCTGTGTTCTGTCAGTTGAAAACAAGGCCTGAAAAACAAAATGTAAAAATTAATAAATTTGATAGTTTTTTTTTTATTTTTAAATCTTTTTATCCCTCAAACATTTGAACCCATTTGAGTATTTACTCAAAAATTCTTAATTATAGTTTGACTTGAGAAAATAATATTTAAGTATTGCCACAAAAGCACCAAGCATCTGTATTCTGTTTATCGTGAACAAAATGGCTATTGTATACTGTTAGTTTTTAGGCACTTTATTTTTGTAGAAGTAATTTTTCTTTGTGTTTGGTCTGTTCTTACAAAATAAATTACTTGAACCCCATATTTAAAAAAGAGAAAATCTAACTGGATTGTGAGTTTCTTGTTTTTGTTTCTTTTCTTTTTGTTAGTGTCCCCTCTATCGTGATGCCCTAGTTGGTCTTATGTCCTGAACTGCGTCAAGCTATTAAAAGAGAGTTCTTGAGAATTTGACTATCAAATTTCATACTTTAAACATTATTCTCTCACAATTTCATATAATTTTAAAAACTTTAAATCTTTAAAATATAAGAGCAAGTACGTGCGACCCAGACACGCGTTTTATTTTTCTTCTTTTTTCCACATCAATAGAGTAGAAGAGAGGACCAAAAAAGGAGTAGAATAAGTCAGAAAAAACTCCAGGAATGAATAACCTAAAAATTTGAAGCATGAATAATAACTCTGGCATCACCAACCAATACCGAACCAAACCAAGCCAAGCCAAACCCAAAGGACATAACACAAAAAGGCCATCATGGAAGAAGAAAAGGACAACATCAACAACAACAAAAATAAAACGGAAATAGGAAATAGAAATCTTAAAGGAAAAGTCATTAAATTTAATAAACGATAATGACGGTTATTTTGTGAGCGCAAGTGTGTCTCGTTGTTGTTGTTGTTGTTATATGGTGATGGTTGGCGTGTGGTTCTCTGGTGATATGTATCGCACATTGGTTCTTCCTTTTTTATTCTTTTTTTTAAAGAAAAGAAGATGGGTTCGTTTTGGTTCTCGTTACAAAGCCTTTTGTGTTGTTTTATTGTATGAAATTTGATGATTCCTAATGGCAGATAGAAATTTGATTTTAATTTGATTATATATGTATGTAGGTAGAGTTACGTGTATAGCTCCGAATATACTGCTACACACTCGTTGCGTTAGTTGTATAGTATGAGATAAAGATATAGGTACATATATTATATATGAAAGACGGGAATAATTGAGGGTTATAAAAGGTTTCAGCTTGATGGCACAAAAGACAAATTATAATCTCGTGTTACTTAAGAAATTAGATTAACCAACAGAATTTATATTTATCGCAAAAAACAGAAAGAAAGGACTTCTTTATTTTCCTAATTTGTTTCGGAGCTAATTAAACAGGCAATTAAATTTTAAAGATAAGTACCTATAATGGCTTTTGAAGGATTAGGTTAACTTTTTAACGTCTGATGATAAAGATTTTTCACTATCGCATTTGTATTTTCTCATAATAAAAAGCCGAGTGTAGGAATAAATAATATGAATTGGAATGAAACTTTTTGCAATATGTGTTCATAAGGTAATTCGAATAAAAAAAAACAATCACCGTAAAATAGCGGTTTCCACTTCAAACTATGTAATCTTTTTCAAATTTGTTTTTGGGTTCATAAATTTCGGTTCATAAATTTTAATTGTCAAGGTTTTACAGAACTCAAATTTTTCTAATTTCCAAATAAAAGATTTACTCTGTGAGTTCAAGTTGTGTAAAATTATGTGGAGTTCCTTTCAATCAAAAAGTTCGATTTATTTTGAAAATTTGATAATCTAAAACGGACTGATAATTTTTTTTCAAATTTTATTTTTATATACACATAAATAAATACTTACGATTTGCATACTAAAAGTTTTTTAAGAAAACGATTTAAAATTTTTGTTTGTCCAAACAATCATATTCAATAAAGAATAAAGGTCGCGTCCTTTTTTCATCTCAAGCTCTCAACGAAGTTTTTTTAGTTAATTTAAATATCGTATTTCATGCTATTAAACATTTTTCTCTTATAATTTACATATAATTTTCTTTAACCATCAGCGAAGATAAGAGCAAGTACGTGTGACCCAATCGTGCAATTTATTTTTTTAGCACGAATCCAAATATTTAGGGCCATAAAGGCCATGGCCTGGGGCGGCAATTAGCTTTGAGTGCAAAATGTAAAATTCCTTTACAAATTTGATTGGTTGATTGAAATTTGACAATTTGATTACTAGTCATTTAAGGCATTGTAGTTTTAAACGTCAAACGTTCGCAACATATTCGCAAGTGTGTACCAGTGAGAAATGTCAAAAAATCACTTTCTTCAGTAGCGATTATTCATTTCACGAGAAAGTATGTACTAGGCTTAATCAATTTAATTTTTTGTAGAACGTTAAATTGTCATACTATAAAATATATTTCTTTCTACTTTAAATTTGACTTATTAGTTTTAGAGATATCAAACTAGGAACGCACCATAGGAAATATTTTTTAAATTGCTATGAATCACCTATTCATATCAATTGGAATTGGAAACTTTTACTTTAGAGACCAATAATGAAAAAAAAGAACGTAGATTTTAGGCACAGCCCATAGTAAATATTTTTTAATACTATTATAGATTGCTTAAAAGTTACATTGTTATTTTTAAATAAAAACAAATAGGTCACTGTTCAAAGAAGGCCTTACGCTGCGTATGTTTCTGAAATATGCAGTGAAAATTTGCAATAAAGAAAGTATTTTTCATGCAGAAATTAACGCAATAGGAAAATGTGCCGAAAGAAATCTCAAAAGAAAATATAAGAACCAAAATATTGCAATCATGTCGAATGGCCAAGCCGCACTCAAAGCATTTAGCTCTATATGAGCATCAGCTCTAAACTGGTATGGGAGTGTGTAGGCAGGCAAAACGAACTGGGAAAACATAACTCTGTCACACTCTATTGGGTCCCTGGCCACGTTGGCATACAAGGCAATGAAGAGGCAGACTCCTTAACAAAAATAGGGGCAATGACACCCCTTACGGGACCAGAGCCTTATTGCGGAATAGGAGAAAACGTGATAAAACATAAAATCAAAACAGAAGGGCAGGTGAAACAAACATCTGGAACGAACTCCCTAAGCTAAGACAGGCCAAACTTCTGCTTGGGCCTCACAACCAAGAACGATTCCAGTCCTGTATGAGCTTAAACAGGAACAAACTTAGAATAATAACGGGTCTCCTCACAGGCCACTGTAAGCTAAGGAGACATCTCCACATTCTTGGCTTAGAGCCAAGGCAGATGTGATGCACTCGTGCATCAAAGACACAGGTATCTGGGAAACCACCAGATAGAGGAGAGCGAATTACCCTCCCTAAAAACACTCCAAATACTCAAATTCCTCAATGAAACAAATTTGGAGAACGTGCTGTAGTATGAGCAACCTCATCCAGCTCTAGACCGGGGCACTAACCCTAACCCTTCATTCATTCAAGTGCATGTTCTCAAAAACAGACAAATGATGAACTCTCCCGAATCCTTATTTTGGCAGAATCAAATAATTTTTATATCTAAGGGTTATAAACTAAAAAAGAATAGCGCTGATTGGAGATTCTGTGGCAAAAAGTCGGAAGCACTAACGTTTGATTGATAAATAAATATTTTGAGCATTGAAAACAACTTTCAATAGATTGATAGATTAAAAATTAGAATAAAGTTACATAGTAAGACCCCAGTTATGTTAAGAGAAAATTTTGTTCAGACTTAATTTAGCGGAAACTTTAACAATAAAAAATAACTCGAGGTTTAAATGTATGGCTTGCGCATAAAGAAGGCATTTGATTTGCTACATATTCAGATATCAAAATTATTTGTATAAGTATAATTTGGTCCTAAAAAGGTTAAAGGCCAATGTTAATTTTTTAAAATATTGACCTTAGAACTCAGCGGAAGATGTTTTACGAATGAGAGTTGTTAATTATTTACGTGACCTTTGCTTCTATTTTACAAATTTGATAAGGGCCTATGTGCTCTTATTGCTTTTTTTAACAAGATTAAAATAAACAAGATTAATTAAAATTATCAAACTGGACATTGACCCTCTTTGAACCAAAGTATAGACTTTATTTCACCGAATTTCCGTAAAAATAAAGGTCATGAATTAAGCCATCCCTAAAAATCCTTAAATCTGACTGCAGGCTGAACTCAATCGGTCAATATTAACAGTGCTATTGAAAAATGTGTCAAAAATTGTTTTTCATGAAAAATTAAGTTACAAACTCACTTAGAGTAGAAACAAGCCCATTGAATCTTTCAGCTTGAATTTGTCCAAAAAAGTACAAGATTGTAAATCAGATCCGGAACTGCTAAAACAAAAATATAGTGTTATCACAAAAAAGTAAAAGGGGAAATATCCTACAAATCAATCAACTCCCAATCGCCGCAAAATTGATTTCTCTTAATTTCTACGAATATTTCTACGAATTTTGAATACAATACAAAGTAAATGTGTACCTACCTATATTTATTTTTATCAAAGGTTTTTTCAGTTTTTTTTTTTTAAATAAATATTTCTGTATTATTTTTTCTTTCATTTTCGGGACGTTTTCAATTGTGGCTGTTTTTTATTTGAAATACTCTTTTTACTGGCTCTTTGGCAAAATCTAGAAAGGTATTCCGGGGTACCATTAATAATCATTTTATTGGAAAATAATTTTCTATCGAAAGGTAGATTTTGCTGAACGAAGTTGATTGAAATTTTGTTTAAGAAAAGTTTTGGAGCTGTTTTCGAGCAAAATAAAAATTGTAAATTTGAAGACAGAAATTGTAAGTATGGCAGGTACCATTATTTTTAGTGGTTAAAAAAATTCAAAATGAACATAATTACTGAAAACCACTGTATACCAAGTTTTAAGAAAATCGGTCCAGCCGTTTAGCTGTAGTGGAACAAACAGACAAACAAACAGACAAACAAACAGACAGTCCAGTCTCCCATACTAATGACAGGCCTGCTCAAAATCTCGAGTTCCATTTTTTTAACTCGATCTAAAGATTCTTTAAAACTTTAACTTGCTTGAAGTTTAAATTCAATTGTCAGGTGAAAATACCTATATATATTTAGGTATACTTGTCTGGATTTCCATTAATACACAAGACCCTAATTAATTTGAAAAAATATTTTCTGTTGAAAGAAACATCCTTTTTCAAGGCACACATCGTTAGTTTTCTGTGAAAACATAGTCAGTCCTTAAATGAAATTTGAATATATTTAATCTAAAAAAATAAATGAATTAAAATTTTAATGTTTTGTAACTGTTTCATGGTTCCTTTTGAATTTTTCTACCTGCTTTAAAACCTTTTACGATCTAAGAATTCCATTTTATTACGATTAAATCCGTTCTTGGGTGTTCTAAGCAATTTTTTAAATTGGACTTAAGAGGTTTTAACACAAATTCGTCTTTGATGTGCGAACATTTTGAGGGCACATAACTCTGATCATTTTCTTGTTGTGACAAAGTTCAGCGACTGTGGAATGAAAGAAATAGGAACTTCATATCTCTTAATTTATATTTTTTAATTCTTCTCATTTCTGCTCATCGTACGGCTTCCACTTTAATATCACGTCTCAAGTCAGGAACACGAGCGGTGGAGAAAGACGGGTAATCTATTTATATTTTTATACGCAAAGTCTACGTCGACTGACTTTTGTTCATTGAGCGCTATTCGCCGTGTTTTTCCATTCTTTAACATTATTGAGAGCATTTTGTAATTGAATAGTAGTTTCATTAACAGTTTTGCCTACTTCTTATATTGCAGTATCATCAGAAAACGTGGCTACGAAGATAGTGCCTTCTGTTTGAGGTATATCGCGTGTAAATAAAAGGTACAGAACTGGACACTTCCTTGGGGTACCAAGCCCAGCCCAACCACTTTTTCTTTGAAATTTGAAAAGGTCATGAAAAGGTTTAAGTAATTCTTAAAGGTTATCGGCAAATACCGCCGATTTCTCTTTGTCACTTTTAGCCCATTTGTTTTGACTTTCGGGGGCCCTGGAAGCTTTGGTTTTTTCATTGTTTTTATAGCTTTTAAAATCAAAAGTGAGTGGTGAGATTCTTTTCCCGCAGTCAAGCCATCAAGATAATTTTCAACTTCAATGTTTCTGAAATCTGACTGCCCCCTGAGTATGGGGCAACAAATGCCTACAAAACTACTCACGCGTACGACGAAGTGCTTGCTCTTCAAAACTTTAATACGGCTAGCTCTGCTTAGCATCGGGAAAAGTTGGACGATAAGAAGAGAGGGAAAACTGATACAGGAGCCTTTCGAAAAACAGCGAAGAAAGTCCTCGAATCCAAGAAGACCAAAACTCTACACGGGTCGATATCCCGTCAAGAAGTAACCTGCAAAAACAAAGCGAAAGCGATACCCATTTCTGATTGTTTTCTTAGAACATGCCCGATGACTTCTATTAGTGGTGTTTTTTAACTTGGAAACACCCCGTATTTATTTTTGTTTTAATATCACGGAAAGAATTGAAAAAATCACCAATTGAAAAATTTGCAGTCGCAATTTACGAATCAAGTTTTATCCGTAAATCAAGCCATTTTGATCCCAAATTGATACAAAAACTGGTAATTTAACATTCAAAACGTAGCAATTTGCAAAATTTGTGCTTTCGTGATTTGCAATTAAAATTCATGATTCAAGCTTGTACTTTTCATAGCAAAATACAACTTTTTTGGCGTAATTTACTCTCCAAAATAATAATTTCACAAACAGCATTTAAAAATATTGATTTGCGATAAATATCTAGTAATTTACATTGCTCAAGCACAGATTTACGTTTTTTTTTGTCGCAATTTGCAACTCAATGAGAATAACTGCAAATCACCAACAAAAAATTCTTAAATCACGACTTTCCTATCGCAATTTACTTCTCGAAGAGATAAAGCACCACAACATGGCATGTATCTAATGATTAATGTGTGACACCAACGATCTGTAATGCAAATTGGCCTAGTGGTTGCATGGTCGCTCCGCAACTCGGGGGATATGAGTTCAAATCCAAGTAGAGTCAAGCGTTAAGTATTTATTTCAAATGAATTAAATTAAATGTGTATACCTACCTGCAATGGAAGGGTAGAAGTTAAGATTGATCTTTCAAAGTCGCAATATCATGAAATAAAAGTGGTGATCACAAATATTTTTTGCAACTTTACAAATTGGCGATTGATGAATATTTGGATCAAATTGCGATTTGTTGTTTGCAATTTTTGATACTTAAGAGTGTTGATTTAAGATTTTTGAAGATCAATATCTTCATTTTGCTCAGTTTTGCAAATTGCAAACAAATAGTCGTAAATTACGAAATCTGGAGCCAAGGTGTAAATCGGGATTCATTTTTCGTAATTTGCAGCTCATTTTTCGTGATCTGATCCAAGAATTCTTTTTCCGTGAGCTACTCAAAAACTCATCCCTCTTCTATTGACAAATCTATAAAAACTACTATCTTTCCCTATGCGAACGATCTAAGTTCAATTATAATAAGTTCCTGCTAATCAGCCTTATCACAGACCCCGTCGTAGTAAATTTGTATTCCGAATGCAAAACAAAAAGCCACGAAATGAAGATTTCGTAAAAAGTGGTATCTCAAGCTCCAAAATACTCGTACGTAGCAATTTTTTGGCTAGTTCGAGGAATACGGAATTTTTTCCCGGGATTCGTAGTACGAATTTATTACGACGGGGCCTGTAATAAGGCTGAATGTGTTTCAGCTTAAAAGCAATATTTAACTGGTTTCAAAAATTATCAAAACAAAAATTGCTTTCGCTATTTATTTGTATTTTGCATGAAACGTATATACTTAACCTGTGTACATATCTCTTCTGAGGCTAATTAAACTTCCGAAAGGTACTGAAATCTTCTTTTAACATAATTTTACTTAAAAACTAGAATATTTTTCGATTTTGTAGTTTTCGTTTGAAAGTATTTTTATAAACTTTATTTTCTTGATTTTCTTTTCTTGTGCAATTATTATTGTCCCTCAGTGTTGTGTTTTAAGGATGTATACCTAGATATTCAATAGATGTTTTGTTATGGACGATAAAAACATTAAATCAAAATATATCGACAGCACTCACGAGAGATGATGTAGGAATTTCGATAAAAATAAAAAGGAAAACGAAATATACCCTTTCCACTTTCATAGATTCACTACACATTTTGAATTTTGAAAACAATATAATTCTATTTGTTCATTCATAATTCCATGCACGTCCTTAGGGAGACGGATGAGCGAAAGAGTTAGTAAGTCTTTGTGCATTGGTGCACATCACTATATTACTCGTACAATCCCAGTCCTGCATGTTTCAACGACTTTCATGCAAGGGACGCAATGACAACTATAACAACGACGATGGTGACTGTGCGAGTCGTGCCCGAATTCTCCAACAACAAATATTCAAGAAATGAGCTTTCACTCTACGATTTAACTCATGTAGCAAGTGAATTCAACAAAAAACGCTGGAATAAAATCAGAAATCATTATATATTGAACGCTGAAAGACTTTGTCACTGCTTTCGTCTTTGCCTTGGATCTAAGATAAGGATTTGGCTCCTTGGACCAAGCAGCGACCAAAGAGTTCCTAACATCAGGCAGGATGCCGTTTAAGTGATTTACATAGAACTAGATTCAATTTAAGTCGTTATGACATGTATCTACATACACTTCTGCATGCAGGACGATATGTTTTCATATAGTGTCCCTCGAGTTGGAAGAAGGGAAGCCTTGTCTATGTTGCTTGTCGTTTGTCGTCGTTGTCGCTGATGGTTCTTGCGCGCACTTTTATGGGTGTGTTTTTTATTTTTGGATATTGAGGAAATCTGTGATTTCTGGTAGTCGGCCATAAACGATCCATCTGCTTGAATTGTTCACATGAATTTAAATGAAAATCCTTCTGATTATGCGGCATCGACACTTTTGTAATTTTTGTTTTCTGTTAAAGGGGGTAAAATCTAGTTTTTTTTAATTTTTCAAAAACTATAAGTTTTTTTTGACAAAATATGAAGGTACAAATTGCAGCTTATGTCATTCTACACAAAAAAGATTAACATACTTTTTTCATACAAGCAATAGATTCTGAGAAAATCATGCAAGAACTTCACGGTGGAGTAAATTTTGTCAAAAAGCTTATAAAAATTTCATTAATCGATGGGTTAAAATTTTTGTATGATTTGAATTTGGCCACAACTCCTCTTAATAAAACCCAAGATTTTGGGGTGGCCGGGGTAAGGGGAAGACCGCCATCTTGAAGAGGAAAGTAATTTGGTTTTTGTACAGCAACTTGATGAAATTTCCTTTTACAACAAAATCTTAAAAAATAAATTTGGACAATAAAATTATCTAAAAAATGAGCTATTAAAGAACTCTGTAGGTTTATTGATCTTGAAGTTATAGCGTATCAAAGTAGCACTTTTTATTTTGTACTGTAAATGCAAAAATAACGGTTTTTTGTTTTTTCAAAAAACTAGTGAGTTAATATTAATGCCTATAAAATTTTAATCAAAAATGATCATGACACCTTTTTTCGTAGGTAGAATAGATTTTGAGAAAAACGTGCACGTGAAGTTCTTGCATGATTTTCTCAGAATCTATTGCTTTTATGAAAAAAGTATACGATCTGTGTAGAATGACATAAGCTACAATTTGTACCTTCACATTTTTTTCAAAAAAAACTTATAGTTTTTGAGAAATTAAGAAAAAACTAAATTCTACCCGCTTTAACACCCCCTACAAAATTAAGCCCAAATTTACGGAACTTTTCAGGAAATGCTAATGCTCTACCAAAATTCAGCTTTGTCGGAATTTTTTCGTAGTTTTACCATTTTTTTGTCTAATTTTTCTGGGCTACATACATATTTTTTAATGAATTTTTGATGGATTAAAAAAAAGATTCAAGGTCATTACGACTTTTGGCAATTACAATTTTCCATAAATGAGTTGCCAAAAATTGCAATGATCTTGAATTTTTTTTTAAATTCATTAGAAATTCATTAAAAATGTGTATGGTTGACCAATCACTGAAAATAGCTGACCTTTTATGACCATGAAGTGGCCTGTCAAATGGCATACTTATTTTTTTGGAATGACCCAAATGAGATGCCAAACGTTTTATTTGTGACCTTGAAATGAATTTTTGAAAATTCATAAGAAAAAACTAAGACTGACCAATTACTGTAAATAGTTGGCCTTTTATCACGATCTAGAGATCTTTCGGATGGTATACTTCTTTTTTGTAAATTTCTCTTAAATGAGGTGCCAGAAATCTCGCGTGACCTTGAGTGACCTTGAGGAACTTTAAGCCTTTATAACAAGTTATCTACATTGAGAAAACTGAAATATGACTTATTTAAACAGAAGCATTTTAAACTTCATGCTTAAATTAGTTTAATTTTGAATTCGATTTAAATCTAAATCTTATATATTCAGATTCAAAAATACTATTATTTTGGGTTGAATCTGTTTAAATCAAATGCATTCATGTTTAATTATTACATTGGAAGCTACACGCAATTTATTACGTGAATTCAAGCCCATTTGAGTTTGAGTTTTCGAAAGACCTGTTAATTTATTTTACTCACTTACAAATTTTTAACATAAAATCTGCACAAGTTTGTTTCAAATACGAATGCACTTAAAATATTAAGAAAAGAAAGAGATTGAACAGAAATGTTAAATTTAAACTCAAATCAATTTGAATTGAACTCATAGTAATAAAGGCGTTAAGTGTCTAAGAAATTTGCAAATAAGTCCGTCTCTTCCATCGGTCTGAAAAGATATTCAAATAGTTCTAAAACTAGTGCCACCGTAATACCAGGTAGCGTCGGTCCAAAAGTAAAAAAGGGTGGAAAAAAATGTTCAAGCAAATGAGAATGAAATTTTTTTTAAGTCGAAAAAGTATCATTTTTCCCGGTTTTATAAAACAATAAAAGGTATGCACGGGAAACTTAATTTAAAAAGTTAAGAAAAAAGTAACTTTTCAGTGGCAACAAAATATATTTCAATCTGATTTCCTTTTAAAGCCTTGTACTCAGTTCTAGCGAAAATGAAATTCCCATACAAAACACCTGAATTAACATTATGAATATATCATCAGTTTGGAAATTTTTAAATACTCACTTTCAGTGGAAAAAATAAATTGATTTTTATGAAAGTTATTTGAATAAATCTTGAAATATATTTCTTTTTAAATATATATATTTATTTCGTATTTTCGTGTCTTGTGTTAGTTTTGTACTGTCGGAAGCAATAAAAGTAAATTAAATGACAAATGTGAGACTTTTCCACATCTCCTTATTTTTTCCTAGTGGTTGTACATTTGGAAATGAAAATCTTTTCGTGAAATATATATCGAACCGGTTCATATTTCATTCTTGAATTTGGGTACTCACCTCTCGTTGCGAATTCTATCGCTGTGAATTAACCGGAATTTTTGTATGGAAATTTCATTTTCACTTTATTACTGTACTAGGCTTAAGTGAGTTTTAACTGTGAACCGACGATATGTATGTTGCATGTATTATAGGTAACGTTACCATCATTACAAATAGAAAGCATTTGTATTCAGTTAAAAGGAGCAAGCATCTATTTTGAAGAACTTACATTGAAATCATTTGATTTAAACAGAAAACATCTTTAACCCAAACACGAAAATATTTAAAAAGATTAACATGATTCTGTTTGAAACAACATCAAATGAAGTTAATAAAAACAAACAAAAATATCTTAATGTTAAATAGAAAGCATGTCGAATTTGAACAAATCATGTTCAAACCGTTTCAACGATGAATTAAAACGATTCTATTAAAATTGAATAGAAATCAATTCCATGCCAAATCGTATGTGTTTGAGTTTGATTTAAATATGAATGAATTCAATTTTTTTCTCAGGACTAGTTGACTTTTCTGACCAATGACTGTCCAATTAGATGGCATTCTCAAATATCAAATTTTCCATATATGAGGTGCCAAAGGTCCAGAGCCAAAAGAGAAGGGAATAGTATTATACTCCTGTCACTATGATTCTGTCTGTTTTATTTACTAGTTTCAGGATGAGATCATGAGGATAATAAAATACAGCTATTTTGTGGGAAAAGTGATGGTATCATTGTGTCATGCGACTTGTTTTTGGTCACTGCACTACCCCTCGCTCCCCTTGTAATAGGTGCAGTACTTTGGCTACCTTATTAGTTATCTTTAGTGGGTAAATGCGAGTTACAGTGTATAGAGTGGATCGATAAAGTGTGATTCTACGACTTATGATGAGCCTCTGATTGTAGGTTTGCAGCTTGCTCTAAGCTCACTACAACAAAGAATCTGAAGTGTAAAAAAAAAAATGTACATGGAATATCAGCGAGATATTTGCTAAGAGAGATAAGGACTACACAACACTAGGGTTTTTTTCTGGTGGAGTTGCGAGTTTGGTTAATTTTGAGGGTCCTGAGTGTATCCCTTGTCGAGGGTATTACACAGAAAGAATTCTTGAATTAGATCTGCAAATAACGAAAAATGAATCCTGATTTATACCCTTCCTCAGGATTCCGTAATTAACTACTATTTGTTTCTATTTGCAAAACTGAGCAAAATGAAGATATTGATACTAAAAATTGGAAATCAACACTCTTAAGTATCAATTATTCTTTCGAGAGAAAACAAAAATTGCCAACAACGCAATTTGATCCATATATTCCTTCCTTAATTTGCACAGTTCGTAAATTTACAAAAAAATTGTGGTCACCACTTTTTATTTCGTGATATTGCCAATTGAAAGATCAATCTTGCTCTACCCTTCATTTTGCATTATACGCATTTTATTTTATTTATTTGTATTTTGCTATGAAAAGTACAAGCTTGAATCATGGAATTTAATTGCAAATCGCGAAGAAATAAAAATAGCTACGCATTGAATGTTAAATTACCAGCTTATACAATTATTTGGGATCAGAATGCCTTGATTTACGAATAAATATGATTCGTAAATTGCGACAGCAAATTTTTCATTTGGTGAACTTTTAGGAACCCAATATAATTACTGGTAAATTCCTCGCCTTTATGGATTGCACTGCTGGCCTGCAAAAATTAACTATATTTCACCTTGAAATAAATTTTTTTGAAATTTTGACAGATTTTACTTTTATAAAATTCTAGGATGCACAATTTTTTACAATTAATTTTTGAAGAATATGAATGATTTGAAGAATAAAGTCCTTTAAGGTTGGGTTGACCTGGTAAAAAAAAACTAAACTATTGAGCCAATTCCGCTCAAATTTCGAGTTCTTATTCCACAATATATATATATTTGCACATGAAAATAGATTTATTTTATTTATTAAAATCTACTCACATTTAAAGCCGTTGTTTAAAAAAAAAAAACTGCAGTTATTTCAAAATAACTAATGGCCTTTTCGATTGGCAATTCATAAGAACTCTCCGATCCGGAACACTAATAAAACAAATGGACACATTCATTCATTGATTTTAAAGCTTTCGTATCAATATACTTCCGCAACTTCACATGCAGATGCCGAAATAAGTCTTCACATTTGGAAATTTGGCGGACACGAATATGGACAAGTTTGATAATTTTCAAAAAATAAAATGGAAAAATTTTATGCTAAACGGAAAATAATTGTTCTTGGAAGCAGTAAACTGTGTGAAATTTACTTATTTTTAACTAAAAATTTACTTTTTGTAATATCTGACAACACTTTGACAACTACATATGAGTAGTTCTGGTTTTGATTCTAAAATAAATTCCAGAATCGTTTTCTGTTCTTTTCAGGAGAATAACTGTCATTCTGAATGCCAATTGATCATTTTCAGAAGGATCTACACGCATTCCAAGCGCTTTTGGATTGCCAATCGAAAAGGCCATTGGTTTATATGATTAACACTGTAAGAACTAAGAAAAATCCATCTGATTAAGGAAACAGTGGAATTTCTCCTCAAAATTCATTAAGTAAAGTATATAAAGAGGATTTTAATCAAAGGATGTATAAAAGAATCATATTCATGTGTATTAAAATCTAAAAAAGTTGTTTCCATTACTGTATTTTACTGAAAGTACAGTAAAACCATACCTAATTGTCTGAGAGAAAAAGTTTTTAAGCAAGAAACGTTCAGCTTACAATTTTGAACAATTGTTGTTATGGGGCCGACTCACTGTAGTTTGTCACTAAAAGATAGAAAGCAGCAAAGTCTCCAAAAACAAATTTTAATATTTTGGTAACCAAGTTTTTTTGGAAACCATGTTGTTTTGAGAAAAAAAATTCGTCAAAAATTGAAATGATTTAAAAAAATTAAATACATATATCCTATTAGTAGTTTTGAAAAAAATATATTTTGTGGTGAAGTAATTCAACGTCAAATGTACTCAAAAACGGGTTTTTGACAGGCAGTTTTAATTGTAGACCAGTGTTTGTGTTATCAATCAGAATCTCCTAGGTTCTTTACTGCTGAGTGCCGCGAAAGTCTGATATTACATGCTTTACTCGTGTGCGGATAACGCTCATAAATCTAACTGCAGCTCGTGCTGGCTTGCCAGTAAAAAACAAATTAACTTTTTTAGTTCTTACGTTTTTCTTTGCATTTTGATATTCGTTCATAGAAATGCCGAAAATTGTGTAAAATGTTAATTAAAATATACCTTAAATGTAATTCAATACTACTTCTTATCCAGGCTATGGTATTGTGAGACTTTATTGGCAAGACTTTTCTGCACTTAGCCAGATTTCAAGCGAAATAAGATCTTTCGGAAAGTACCTATATTTGCTTTCTTTGCATAAAATGTCTGCCTACACACATTTGCCCCATATTTGACGGAGGTTACACATCTGATGGTTGATGGAACTCCTAATGATGAAGTCTTTTTTTAGATTTTACAGGGCGACGTTTAGCAGTCAACATGCGAACTACCTACTTATGTATTCTTGTTTGTTTTATTCGCACTAGATTTTTAATTTTTTGTACATAAGTGAGGGTGAGTAAGTGAGGGTTCCCTACATCCTTTTTCGGAGGGACATACCTAAGTTCTATATCCATTTTGGCACTTATGCAGCACCTCATAATGGATACAAGGTGGAAATCAACAGAAATTTGGGGCTTGTGAGTATATCTCACCAAGAAATTTCACATTTATGAAGACTTATGCCTTATGCCACGTCGTCGTAAGAAGACTTTTAAATTACATTATATGTATATGTATATATTTTCATGAGTTATAGGTTTAATGGATGCAATAAATGAACTTTAAAATCTATCGATTTCTATCCTGCAACGCCAATGCTGGTCATTGCCTACAACCACACACTCAGGCACTTCTCTGGGCTAAGTTTAAGAGGTAATGTCTATCAAAAACAAAACTTCAATCTATATCATCATTATATACCCTATCAGGCAAGAGGCATCCAAGAAAATCCAGCACACCTCATCATCAACAATCAATCCATGACTTGCGGGCGCATAAAGCTAAATTCTCAAATATGAAATCCAAAAGTATGTACTTGTACATATAACTTATATGATGTATGTATGTATGTATATGCATGTGGTAGTGCATCTGGCTGTAAGGAGCACTGAACACAACGACGTGTCCACATTGTGCATTTAAGTCAAAAAGCATTCATATTCATATGCATCTCAGAGATGTATTGTTAACTATATCGCACTATTATAAATGTACACAACTCTTCGGGTAAAATAACTTATTCAGTATTACAAGGAATTAGTGTAAGGATACGGATACTTGCATGTACATATACTCCCAAATATTCATATCATATGTCTATATAAGTACATATGCTAAAGTGAGCTATGAATATGTGAAGAAGCTAAAATACACTTCGTGTCACTTGATGGGGGCTTATTGAATTAAAAAAAAAAATATACTTTTTCGACCTTACTAAACAAATGTTGAATGTAATGGGAAGTACCTAGCTCAATTTTGCTTTGTCATTCAGAAAAACAAAACCAATTGAAATCCTAAGCTAATTAAATTGAGGGCCTTTTCCGCTGTAGCACCATCTTTGTTGAAACTATTAACAGAACTAAATTGCCATTGCACCTAATGAAACCTATTTCGAAAAGTACTTTATTCAGTTTCTTATTCCATTCCCTTTTAGCATATTTAGTCCGTAAAGTTTCTGCTCCAATTTGCATACTTTTTCAGGGTTCTTAGAATCACTTAGTTCACCATTTAGATACGTTGACTTTACGTCAAGCAGATGCACAAATCTGTCATGCTCCACTGCCATTCTATTACCAATATCAAGCGCAGATTTATCGGACCACTGCACTGGTTAAAAATAATTGACCATCTACCTCTGATCAGATTCTTTAACGACAAGTCTGCACCTTTATCACGATTTTGAATTTTTCTTAAGGGCAAATAACAATCACCTCAACTAACATAAGGCTTCTATACAGCTTTAATCAAAAATAAATTTCTTATAGAAGTCATGATTTCAATAACTGCTTCTTTAAAATTGTTTGAAAGCTAGATATAAAAAATTAAATGAGGCTAGCATCTATTTGCGGATAGACCTCTGTAAATGAATTTAAAGAAGGAACATCGAGCTATGACTCTATAAAGATTCTATAAAGTTATTTAATTGCAGTTGCTGTCAGTCAGTCTTCAAAAAGTTTCTGATACAGTTTCCACGAAGTTTTATTCTTTGACAAGTGAAATTTTAGACACAAACCATAAAAGAAAATGTCGGATTTATATAACTGAGGCTCAAACTTGTAAAAGTCATTTTAAAGAAGCTTTTTAAAAACAATTATTATATATTGCGTAGATTATTATCCAGTTACGTTAATGGGTGATATGCATAAAACAGAAAGAAATACTTACTAGAAGTAAAAGGTTAAAGTTATTACTATAACTTCTAGTAGAAGGTAAAATTTGAAGTATTTACTACATTTCGTATGCATAAAAATTAGTTTATACTAGCTGGCAAATACTTTCAAAAGATAATAGATTCATTCAAGTAAATACTTAAATTCATCCGAAATTAATAGTAAATACTTATTTTTCATTGAAATTATCGTGCAAAATAGCTGATTGTTACATTTCGGTCTGGGGGGGAGGGGCAAACAATTTTCTTAGCGGCCAAATTGTTGGGAGTTTTTCATTTTTTCCCAACATTATGCTTTTGGGGTGAGTCCGAATCTGAGGTTGGCGAATAAAATTTCGTGAATGAACATAGAAAAAGATGCAAAACTGAATTTTTTGGAAGTTTTCCACTTTGTCGCTCGAAAAGAATCAATATGAATTCAGGCTCGAGTTGAGAATTGACGTATTTTTACTGTTTCCAAAAATCCACTCGTAGACACTTATTAATTGCACTGTGAGACAAAATTTGAATTTTTGTCTCGCCAAAATGTTCTTTTTGATGGCTTTTGATGCGCTGAATTCGAACTTGGCATAGGAATATTGGAATCTAAATTTTTTTTGGAAATTTTGTATTTTTATAATTAATCCAATTCCTTCGCAACTTTTTTCCAATCTTTTAAATACCTTCATTCTTAGTCTGTAACTACCTAATGGGGTTTTGCGGAAACAGCAAAAATATGCAAAATTTTTTTCGGGAAGATAATCGATAATCTATCTGACATTTACTAAGCTTTATATCAGTCACACTGATCATGGCTGAAGCGGTTGTGCAGTGTTTGTGTTGTGTGTGTACAATAACAGATAGATCGAAAACAACCACGTTCAATCACGGTAACAATCGGACTCACCGAGTTCCCAAAGACCTACCTGGAACTTACTTGCAATTACTTCCAACATGCATTACTAAGCTTTGACCTACTGAGATGCATTCTGGAAGTAGGCTTTTTTACTGTGTCCCACTGAATCATTGCGTCACATTAAGTGTAACGTGAAACTGCTGTCGATGATGAATACCAATTTCATAGGTTGAGGTATCTCGACAACAGTTGTGAGTTGTGACTCAGTGGGTCATGCCTTTTGTTTGTATGGTCTGGGGGGGCAAATGCTCTCTTTGCTCCCTCGTAGTTACGCCACTGTGGGCTTTATGAGTGTCCGTTTTCTTTGACGATACGCGAAAGTCATTTTCACTAGCCAAAGTGAGCCTCCGAATATTAATTCAACCTTAAGCATTGAGACTATGTATTTATGAGTAAGTAAAAACTTAGGCTTTAGTTTAACTTAATGAGGATCAAGATAGAAAGTGAAAGAAACCTCAGAGGTAGTTTTGCTTTTGAGCCATGTATCAAATGAGTTAATATTTCTTTTAAATTTGACCTCAAGTCTAAATTTAAATATTTCTAGTATGACTTGATACCAAATAATGCGATTTCGATCCTAGTGACACACGGCCCTAGAACAATAAGTTGTTTAAAATAAGACTCTGAAAACGATCTTCTGCCTTTATAGCCTCTTTGAGAATTAATGTGCACAAATTTCAGCGTTTCAGTTTTATTTAACACAAATCCAATTTAAACCAAAATCCTGTTTAAAAAAAAAGTTAATACTATCGCTTGAAGTAAATACTTGAATTAAGGCTTTTACTGCACTTTTATGCATATCAAAAATAGTATATTCTTTGAAATTCTTTAGTAAAAGCATTTATTATCTTTTATGCATATCACCCAATGTCTTGTTCTATTTAAAATCTCTTGTTATAAGACATACATTAACGCACTAACACCAATCGTATTTCCATACGGAGTAAAAAAAAACAGATTTTACACCAGTTTAAATACAATCAAGTATAAAAATATCGATCTCATATAAAAAGAAACATTTTTGGTGAGAAAAGTATGTTTTAGCTCTGAGAAACTTGAACTAAATTGCTTTGGTCAAATTCTACTTGTATTTGGTATGTATTTTTGTGTGAGCGTTCAACAAATCCACTGTTAAAGAAGATAAAAAATTATTTTATATTATTTCTTCCCCCAACCGAAAGAAGCCTAACAGCGAATTAAAGAAGTCGTCAACAAATCTACAGCTTGTTTCCCCATATGAACGCCTATTTAGGGTTAGTTTTAATACATATTTTGAAATTCTATAAGGAAAAAGGCTAATTAAGTTTTGACATCTTCCGAATCATATCTGAGATGGCCGAGTGGGTAGAGTGCTGGACTAGTTTAAAATTAGTTGTAAGTACTTTTAAGTAGTTTTAATTAGCTTTAATTTAGTTTTATGTAGTTTGTAAGTTTTATATAAAACCAAAAAATAAAGACATAGATACCGAGTTTTTTGTGAAATTCTTCTCGGTAAAAAATAAAACCGACCTGGATTTAGTATTAAGATAGTTATTAGGCCGAAAAGCATTAGCATTAAGTTATTATAGTTTAACTTAGAGCGCCCGACTGGGGCCAGTAAGTTAGTTTTAAGATTTTGTCTAGCTTTAAGATAGGTCTAAGATAATTAAAAAATAAAAATGAATTTACAAAAAAAAAAAAAAAAAAAAGAGTGCTGGACTGTCACATAAGAGCTCTGGGTTCGATCCCTAAAATCGTTGGAAAAGCAATACATTTACTGACAAATAATCGTATCTGAAACACAGTTTCCAGGTTACAAATGGTGTAAATAGTAAAAACCACTTCAAAGAAATTAAAAATAAGTTTAACTTTTTTCCTTTTTTTTCACCATCCGTAAGAGTTGTATCATCCACTTCTAGTGGATTTTTAACAACCCATCCATAAAAGCTCATAACTCTATTAAATTTGTGCTTTTTTCTTTAAAAAAACCTTTCCGAAGCTATCTTAGCTACCTAAGCTTCATTAATTTTTCGAATAGCGCTCGTTGTAACCTCTTTAAGACCGTCAAGAACTTACTTTAAAACTTCGATAATGTTCTCTTTTTTATGTTTAAAGAAACTTTATAGACGTCTTACCGAAATAAGAATGCCTATCTAGTTAGGCTGAAACGAAGCGAAACGAAATTCACAATAAAATGAAAAAAATATGTAATATGGTATTTCCCAGAGCCAGATTGAATTCTCACCGGCCCATAAACGTCTGTATGCACTAGGTCAAATAATCCCTTAATCTCGACGGCGATTGCTTTGGAAAAGGTTAGACTGTCATCTTTCCTTTTGCACAAATTTCAGTTCCGGATACCACTCGATGATTTGATTATATATCAAGTCAAGCGTGTTTTCTTGTTTAAATTGCAAGCTATCCATATATTTAAGTGTCAGTTACGTCTTTGCTATACTTCTATAGGACTCGTATTTTAATTCGAACAAAAAAGAAAGTGCTTCCGGTCAAATCCACGCATTATACAAATTATTTCTCTGGTGAGCTCTGAGAATGAACAATGAACGGTGAACTTGTCCTGTCTTATTTTGCTGACTGACAAGAAGTCACCACATAACTCAACAACGAACTAAATTTTGTCTGAACCTACTTTTAGCCAACAGATCCAATCCAAAATTATCATTGGCTAATTGCACCACCTCCTCTTTTGTTTTTGAGAATCTACAAACATAGCACAAATGTAACGTAGCACCATTAGAGCTAGACATTACCCATGACGCCGAAGTTCCCTCTCGTCAGCAGAAAAAAAAATGCAAAAAAATGGACTTGATCAGAACGTCTAGAACGTCGATAGTCCACTGGAAATTACTCGCATTTTCCATAGAAAAAACATTTTCCTCATGTTTTTCAAGTAGTCTTGCTAAAATCCGTCGTCTTCTGCTTAGATTTTTCTTTGAACTTTGAACGTTGAACTTTATTCAACTTCTCGGCTATTTTGCTAAATTAATGACTTGACTTGCAATGGACTGACCATCGAACATCCAGTCAGTAATAATTTTTTAAAAAGACTCACCATCTGAGCTGCTTCTTTGGATTTCTCACTCTCCTTCACATGGATAAGCTCCGTAGTTTTTACGCAAGCTCCTTTCCTCTGGTTTCAGTCTCTACGTTAAAACATTTGATTCATCAACTTAGGATCATAAATTAGCATGCATTAACACACTTCCTATTTGTATGGTCCAATTACTGTAATTCTCTCCATCCAGTTTCTATTTTTGGTATAAAGAACCCATCGCTAAATAAGTCGACAAACGATAAATGGAAATTTAAAGAGCATTAAATGACTGGAACTTATTGCCTTAGTTATTACCTGGGCCCATAACCTGTAGTAATAGAATGGGAAAAACTGATGAAAATGATTTAATACAATTTAATATTAACAATTTGATTTATAAATGCCAAATGAAACATATCAAAGTAATTATCATTTTATGTATGTAGGTACATTTGAGTTAATTAAGATTTGCATTGGTATTAAATTATATTTACATTAATTAAATAGAATCAAAATATAGTCTCCATAGGAACAGAACATAGCTTTGTCGAAAATTATTATGTGAAAATTCCATAATGGATGAAATCTAATGACCCAGAATCTAAAGTCTCTAGAACAGATTGAATAGGTAATGAGTGATGAGAATAAGAAGAGTTTTGACGAGTTTAATAGAAAGGAACTTATAAGTAGAATGTTTGATTGGAATTTGCTGAACAAAAATAAAATAATATTTTCCAGAGGAAGTAAATTACGAAGTATTCCGAGAACGCGCATGAAGTATGTGAAACTTACTAAACCATTTTTTTTTTAAATTTTCTTTCGAGGTTAAAATCAAATTTTTAAAATTATATAGTGCAAAAGTTACGCGAAGTAGTTTTTTCACTACGCATTTTGCTTAGTGGGTCTATTTATATGTGCAAGTCATCTTTAGCCTGAGTGAGTTGTTGGTATGAAATATTATAAATAAAAAAATATAGTCTCTTAACTAATGGGGGATTTTACGCAAAATGGAAGAACAATTTTGGAAACTAACTTTAGTTGAGCACGTCCTTTCACATAGTTGAAAGCTGCCAGTCAAAGAAATTAAGAAAACAGCAGTTTTATTGTAATTTCTTTGAAAAATGAACAACAAATTTTCAAGTCTTTTTTCTCAATTTTAAATCATTTTTTTCTTTAATCGTATAGCCTTTGCCTTAAGAAGGATGAACAACCCACCAACCCAATTATTTTCTCGTTTCTAGTGTCACTAATCCAACAATTCGTTTAGTTCAAATTCGTTTAGTAAAATGCAGACTTCACTAATTCACAAAAATTCTATCAAGTACAGTATTTTTTAATTAATTTTTTGGAGAATATGATTGATTTGGAGAATAGAACCCTATTAAATTAGGTTGACTTGGTAAAATAAACCGAACTGTTGTGCCTAATTAGCTCAAATTTGGAGGACTTATTCCACATAATATTTACTTTCACATGAAATTAGATTTATTAACTCACATTTTAAACCGTTAATTAAAAAAAAAACTGCAGACATTTCAAAATCCGGTGATGGTAATGATTTACACTGTAGAAAAATATCTGATACTGAAGATAGTGAAATTTCTCTTCAATATTCATAAATTCAAGTGTGTAAAGAAGGTTATGATCAGAGGGTTTAAAAAAATAAATATTTAAGCATATACTTTATTACACTGATAGTACAGTCAAATCAGGTTTTGTAATAATAGAAATTAGTTACTGGTTGGTCTTTTTATTTTATTGTTCCTCAAAGTCATAATAAAAAAATTGGCGTATTCCCCCTCCCAGCGTTTCCCACCCTATTAAGACACCTCTATTTTGAAAATCAATTCATTTAAATACCTTTTGGTTTGAATAGATTGTCCATTTAAAGTAACATATTTGCATTTTTTTGAGAAGAAAATGAATTTCATGAATTGTATATGTTTCCCAAAAAACTGGGAGTTTGCTCGATATTAAGGAAAATATTTTATTTTTACGCTACGTCAAAGGCTTAATTTGGAAATAATATTTTTTTTTAAATAACTTTAACTTTATTTCTACTGGGCATTACTTATGTAACTTTTAACATGAAATATAACAGTTTTTCTAATTCCATTAAAAATGTTGTAAAACATCAATCTATGTCGCGTTAAAAAAGCTATTTCCAAAAACAAAAAATCGCACTCAGAATATCAAAAATTCAAAATTCTCAAAAAATCTCTAAATCAAACACATTTTGTAACTCTCAATATAAATTTTCATTAAATTTATTATGCCCTTAGTACTTTGATATTTAGGGTGAGTAGTATCTGTCTCAGCTAGCCCCCTTTCTCTTTCAACCATCGATAACTACCACCCTCTCCTTCTTCTCTCATTTTGTCACGACTCCCAATTACAATCCACTCCCACTACCGATCTTTATTCTCATGACTTCCATAAAGCAAACATTCGTCTAATAAACGAATACCTTAAAAAAATCTCTTTTAATTTTAATAACTTAACTGCAAATGATGCCACTACTTTATTGTACACTGAAATATTTAATTCTATTGCCCTTTATGTTCCTTTTTCTCGCCCCAAAACTTTGTCTTCTTCTCCACCTTGGTATAATCGTAAATTTCGTTGTCTGCGAAATAAGAGAAATAAGTTGTGGGAAATTTTCCTCCGCTCTCGTTCTCCTACTAACTATTCTAACTATCTTGGTTCTTATCTACATTTTAACGAGCTATACAACTCCCTTTACCAACGCTATCTAATTACCACGCAATCCAACCTAATCAATGATCCTAAGTCATTTTTTCAGTTCGTCAACTATAAACGAAAATCCGATGGCTACCATAACACTCTCTTTCAATCACGAAACCTCAAATGATCTTAGGACTATCGGCAACCTTTTTGCAAAATTTTTTAAACAATCTTTTGCAGATGACTCCTTTGCACCTGATTCTGCATATTTCAATTATCTACAAAACTTTTCTCTTGGACCGCTTCTCCCTAGCACTGTGGATCCGTATCTCATCGAAACTAAATTAAATCAACTAAACGATGAATTTAATCCCGGTCCCGATGGTCTCCCTGCCATACTTCTAAAAAAATGTTCTTTCTCTTCCTCTCTCAAAACTTTTTAGCCTTTCCCTAAATCTTGGTGAATTTCCTCAGATATGGAAATCATTTTTCATTATCCCAATACACAAAAAAGGTTCGAAGGGTGATGTTAACAATTATCGTCCAATTGCCAAGCTTTCTCACATACCCAAACTCTTTGAAAGTATTTTGTATGAAACGCTTAGCTTCCACTGCAAATCTCTCATCTCCCCCAGACAACATGGCTTTCTCAAATGCAGATCTACAACCACTAACCTTGTTGAATTTGTGTCTTTCACGCTATCAGCCATGGAAAAAGGTTACGAAATCGATGTTATATCAACCGATTTTAGTAAGGCCTTTGAAAAAATCTCCCATAAGCTAATACTTTTCAAATTGTCCTCTCTCGGCTTCGAATCTTCTTTGTTAAAATGGATCTCCTCTTACCTAGATAATTGTTATTATAGTGTTCGTTTTAGAACCGCCACCTCCTGCTCTTTCCTAGCTACCTCCGGTGTTCCCCAAGGCAGTCACCTAGGCCCTCTTTTGTTCATTCTTGCTATTAACGATATTGAAAAGGTCATCAAACACTCTTGTATTTCACTGTACGCTGATGATACGAAGTTTTTCAAGATTATTTCGTCGACACATGACTCTTCCCTTATTCAACAGGACCTTGACAGTTTTTCAATTTGGTTTCTTAAAATTGCTTGGAGCTCAACGTTGCCAAATGCCAATCAATCATTTTTACGCGTAAGCGTATTAAATCTCCTCCCCGTCTTTACCTCGTTCATGATCAACCCATACCCACCGTTGAATTTATTCGTGATCTTGGCATAATATTTGACCCGGAACTTAATTTTCTCTCCCATGTAGATGATATCATATTCAAGGCAAATTCAGCCCTCGGCTTCGTGAAAAGATGGTCAAAGGAATTCTCTAACCCTTATGTGACTCGATCCCTATACATATCTTTTGTTCGCCCACTCTTCGAATACGCTTCTCAAGTTTGCTCCCCTTTTCAACTTATACACATTTCCAGAATCGAGAGCGTCCAGCGTCGCTTCCTTCGCTTTGCTCTTCGAGGCCTTGAATGGACCAATCCCCTGATCCTGCCTCCCTATCTAGACCGCCTTAAACTAATCAACTTGAATTCTTTGAAAGAACGTAGAGAAATATCAGACATTCTCTCCATTCATCGATTATTTTCTGGTTCCGTTGACTGCATTGCACTCTACAACTCTATCTCCTTTAACATTAACCCTCGTTCTCGAAATCCTCGTCTTTTTATCTTCCAATTCACAGGACCTCCTATGGCTCAAACGAACCTATCTCTCGAATGCTGCGAAATGTTAATCTGAACATGAACTCCTTTGACTTTCACCTTAGTACTCCATCCCTGAAACTCCGTCTTTTGAATCGCCCTCCCCCTCACTAACGTTAGCTTAAGTTCTTAGTTTTAAGTTAGATTAAGAATTAGCTTGTATTAAGCCGAATAAATGGGGGTTTTGCCCCCACCAAAATTATATATTTGGTAGTATATATATATATACATATTTGGTATATATATTTGGTCTTAGGAGTCTGCATGTCAGTCTGTGGATTCAGAAGAGGTAGATGGCATAGGCAGAGAAGTAGCATGCAATTTAATTTTTTTCCCACTTTTAATACAAAAAGAAACCAAAATCTACTCTACTTTGCTTGGCTTGTTGAACAATTCAAACTATTATTTTTTTTAAATAAATAGTACGAGAAAAAAGTAACATCTGAATTAAACAAAAAAGGTCCCCCAGAAATTATATTTCATTCTAATTTTCACAAACAAAAAGTATAGTAAAAAGTACGTATACGCCTGAGTGTATCACTATTTTATTTGGTTGAATTTCTTCTCATTCTATATTCTCTAATATTCATTCTTATTTGAAATGTAAATTTAATTATTTTTTTTATATTGTATGCTTGTTGTTGTTTATTTGACTTTAACTTTATATGTATGGGCATTGACAATTTCTCCTTCGCCTTTTTAATAGAATTTTTTTGGAAATCTTTCACAAAAAATGATACACACAAATCTTTAACCAAGAACTATATTTCTGTTAACGTTTTGTCTTTTAATATCTGTGTTTTTTTTATTCTAAGGGCATGAAATGTAAGCATATGTATGATGCACAATTTTGGTCACTCCAAATAACGTCATCTAAGAGAAATTGTTGAATTTGCCTATATGCTGCTAGAAACAAATTTAACAACTGTTTAGTAGCTTATTTCAGCAAATGGAAAATTTTAAATGAGTTTATTGAAAAATTTAGGGTTCCGGCAGAAGTTGTAGATTATTAAATATATTACTGTTGAAAGTCTCTACCACAGTTTTCATTCGCCTTCTTAGAAAAGCACAGGTGTATAAGGTGTACGAACATTTAAATAGTCGTGTATTGGTTTGGAATCAGATCTCAATACACCCAGTTATAGGTTAGATACAAGATGTGTCTTAAAATGTCCAAAGAAAAAAAAAACATTTTTTGGCCTCGAAAATAAGACAAATTTCACTCCATTCATTGAAAATGCGACTTCTTTTACGATTACACACCAACACAGTGTCATGGAAATCCAGTTTTAAACCAATGCTTGTTGTTTTTGAAGTTGTGGTAGTGATACTTTTCACAATGCTGTGGGTTCGTTATTATCGAATTCATGTCACCAATTTTAGTTTTCGAGTGAAAATTTAAATTATTTTTGTTCAATTTGTCCTATAACCCCGAGGCCACACGGGCAAGTACTATGGCAAGCAAGTTGCAATACAAGCACTTTTTATTATTAACACATACAAACCCAAGCAACTTGCATGGAATTTTTGAAGCCAGTAGTGAAGCAAGTTGAGTAGCAAAATACAAACTCAAATTACGAGTTTGACAGGCAGTAGACAGTGTATGTAGCCAACTTGCTTGCCAGTATGTCACACTGAAGTTTCATTTCAGTCTACGCTACAAAAAGTCAATGCGTATAGATAGGAAAAAAGCTTGCAATTACGATCAACTTGATCTTGTTGGAGTAAAACTTCAGGTTTTTTTTTTTTGAAAATACGACTCAAAAATTATTTGAAGACCAAAGATTGCTAGTATCTTGTGGCATGATGGTTAGTGCGTTGGACTTTCATGCCGAAGGTCTGGGTTCAATTCCCAGCCGCTGCCACCTTTTCCCGAGGTAATGCATCTTACGAGGGGCTGACAAATCCTCCAAGAGTATACTTGTCATGAATAAGTGCTTCTCATCTAGCCGTTCGGACTCGGCAAAAAATTGTAGGTCCATTCAATTTCTGCCGAAAACACGTACACAGGAATGGTTGAGAGTTGTAAGTCACTAGGCTCTGGTTCTCCACGAGGTGTTGCAAATTAATTTTTCTTTTTAAGATTGCTATCACAAATTACTATCATTTTTTACAATGAAACAAAGGGACGTCGCGAATGCGCTTACATGAAACCCGAAATCAGGATTCATATTAATTTATTTTTGATAAAATAATAGGAAGTGTCATTGACAGTATCCTCGGTGGGTTGCTATTTGCCAAACTTTTTCCAGTCCCTGCTGTCCGTTTCAGAAGACCAGCCCAACACAATGCTGGGTGGACATTTTACTAACTCACTTTCCGGCTGTTACCCCTATAAAATCAAATGTTTCTCATTTTCTTAAGGCGGGCTGACCAAACGAACCTCAAACTATAACTACTATACACACAAGAGCAGTTGAGTATTTAAAAACAATACAAAAACCTTCTACCAAGTTCCAAGTTCAATTTTCGTTCTCTCCATAATGTTTGCAGTTACAGTTTCTTTTACCGTGGTCGTCGTTGGTCCTTGGTCATTGGTCCACTTCTATTCGTGTTTTATATTTTTTTTCGAGGAAACAAAAGTAAAAATCCCTTTAACCAAGAAACAGAAAGAAAATAAAAACAAAAACCCGAAAAGACCGCCCCTAGGGAACATAAATTTCAATGAGTTTTCATGAAAAACACAATATATTTCAGTCTATTTTAAGCAGCAAATTTGATATGGGTGATGAGGTTGGGTTACAAAATATATATAAAGCCAGTCACCAGTGGTGGCGCGCGGAGCAGTGGTGGTGGCAATGGGTTGAGGTTTCACTTCTTTATACTTTTAGCTTCTTCCTTTGGTTTTTGCTTCGTCTAATTAGATTTTTCTGTGTTGCCTCTTAATATACGTAGCCATACATATAAACGTTCATACCTACCTATTTATATTCTAAACAGTAAATTTGCGTATTCCTACGAGTAGGTACAACCGACGCTATTGAGCAACGAATAACATTTGAAAAACTCTTGTGGTTAACGCGATTGAATGCGATTACACGTCAAGGTTCAAAAAAAAAACTTTAGACGATACATTTCTTCCTCTCAGCCAAGGGATATACGAGTAAGTACGTTTATACCTCAAAACAACATCCTTATACTTTGCATATGTATACAAAATATGTATACATGTTAGTATTTTCTATGGTTAATTTTACTTATGGAAATCAAAAGAGCAGATATAAGCTATGGCCATCATATCGTGAAACGAGAAGGAGCCAGAGTGGGAGCAGAGGCAGGTCTTAAGACTTGAAAGTGAAAGATACAAAGTTCCATACGCATATTAACAACGCTATGAAGCGCAAAGACGAATGTTTCTGTTTATAACATAATAAAACATACACACAGCCACACATCTCTTTATTTAATCTTCTGGGATCTTAGATCAGTTCTGATTTGAGTAGCAATTTCAACGTTACATTCAGAATTCACATCTCTTAGCGCTATATGATAGCTTGAAGGAAAAAAACATTCTTGAACAGAGTTCCTGCTCAGGTAAAAGATGTATGTTATATGTCTAGTCTCCTGAAGTATCTATTCAGGTTTTTACCTTAGAGCAATTGAGACATACGAGAATACGCTTGGCAAAGGGAATGAAACTGCGTATCCTTCCCGCACTAAAAAAAATAAGTAAAATGCATCAGGGTGCACTCTGCATGAAAAGTAATATTGTAGTACTTTCGTATTGTACTCATCATCAGCAGCATAACTGCTGTGATGCAACCTAATCCTTATATACCGATTTTTATTCGGCCTATGAGACAAGTATTAGTTTCGTGATGTGATCAAATCAACATTACGATGACAGAGAAGTGATTTTCGTCATACCGTCTGTCAGATTGTTCACGTATATATACGTGCATTAGTTGTGCATTGAGCTGGAACCTAAACGGAAAAAGATTTAGGAGTCTTTCTTTTAGTCCATCTTGAAAATTCTGGAGTACTTATTTATATTTTCTAAGTTGCATTTTAAAGGCGTTGGATCTTTTTTTTTTTTTACTGTGTTGGATCAAATTTTACTATACATATTATTGTTATTATATAATTACTTATTTATAAAATAAAAGATAATATAATATTACAAGAAGAGTATAAAAGAAAATAGAACAATGGCATAAAATGCCGTCTGTCGAAATAATTGACGTTTATTCTTACATTAAAAAATAAGAATTAAAAAGTATTTGGTTTAATTGCAGATATAAAATTACTCAATTTAAACTTAAACATACAAAGAATCAATTAAAAAAAAATAATATTTGTTTGTTTGATTTGAGTTATATTGTTTTAAAATGCATTGAATATTATTTTATATGAAGCAAAATAATGAATTCATTTGTTCATATTAAAAAACTATTCCTATATGTAATGGCATGATCGCAGTAGCTTAAAAGAATTTTCCATCCACATCTACCATTCAAAATATCTTTAGCTTCATTACGAGACAAAAAACTCTCGGAGAAGTACAGTCTTTGCAATTCTTGCAAGACTAAAAAGTGGTATAAATATCTTCATTTTCGTTTCGTAATCTGCGTTGGGCTTCAGGTTTTTTTTTTTAAATATATTTGTGGGGCTCCTGATTCCACATGCAAAGCATAAGTAGATGTTGTCATTGGCAGCCTAAAAATTCGTTTGAAAAAGAAACGAAAACTTGATTGGCATCTCAAAAGCAGGTTTAGTGTAGCATTTTTACAGGAGGTGTCAATTTGTTGATTGGTGCAAAAGCTGCTCCATATGATATTGATAGCTGTTTTAGCGACTGAGCATTTTTCTCTAATGTGAGGACGTATGTCTAGAGTATCTGATATTAAAAAAACCAAGATATTTATAATTTTTAACTATTTCAATGGTCTCTGACCATTAAAATAGCAAAATTTTCTGAAATTTTGAAAGTTTAACTTTCTGAATGCAGCCTTCTCCTATTAATGGTCTCAAAAACCATTAATTTGGACTTAGAAGCATTTATTTTTAGATCTCATAAGATACAATACTCATTAAAGCGATTAATCCGAGTTGAAGTGTTGAGGAGTTATCTTTTGGTAGAACAAGATCATCGGCGTACAATAAAACGCTTGCATTCAAGTCTCCTATCCTAACGCTATCAAGCAATATTTTAGAAATATCATCGATAAAATAGCAAACAAGATTAGGCTCAGAACACACCCTTGTGGCACCCCCGCTTCGGTGTTGAAAACTCAGACTTGATTGTGCCGTTCCACACAGAAGAACATGTGTTGGTTATACAAGCTGTTTGTATAACCTAAGAAATTTAGATGATAAACCAAGCGCTGATAGTTTATATATTTAAGCATTGCTGTTAATGGTGTCAAACGCGGCCTTAAAATCAACAAAAAATTCAAAAAGTTTTTTGTCAATGTACCGCTTAGCAATGTTGCTGAGGGCAAAGTATTTATTCGTATCTACCCATTGCATTAATCTATGGTATAGTTTATTCGTAAAAATTTTTCTTAAAACAGGCTGTATGGAAATTCCTCATAATTTTTTGGGAACTTGCAGTCACCTGTTTTGTAATTGGTACAGATTAATGACTTCAAAAAGGATTGAAAAAATATCTCCTCATTCAGTATTTTGTTTAAAAAATCAAAAGGACGTTTAAAAACTCTGGAGTATTCGAAAAAATTTAATTGGAACTCCAACGACTCCAAAAGAGGCTGCCAAAGAATCAACGTTCATAAATGGTGACGAGCGACTTTTGCAGCCCCCAACATTCTGACTTTGGACCAGAATGACGCAAATTTGACCTTACACTCGCTTCGTTTTGGCCTAGTCCTGCCTCTGCTTTTATTAAATGCTTGAGACTTAATACCGAATCTCCCCACAAAATTCAGTTTTGTCAGAATTTGGAATCATAGTTAGGAAAACTATCGAAACATGCAACAAAAAAGGAAATTTTAAATATGGAATTGATTTTGTATGTCGTATTGATCTCAATGAAAAATTTTTTCATAAACATAGTCTTCTGCATCTTGGGGGCCCCTTTATCTCAAAGGCCCCGTTACTGATGAAAACCAAACTATATATTGATTTTATTTTCTACCTAGATTAATTAAAAAAATACTTGGTATCATTAACATTTTTAATTTTTATATACGACTAACAAACATAAAACTACACTTAAGACCTGCTTAAGTATCTTAAAACTATATTTACAAACGAGACAGCCACAGCAAATATTTTTCGGTTTTATAAATGTTGCTTGTGTTTTTTCTTTTAAATATTTTTTGTTTATATTTTTTGTTTCTTTTAATTATGTCATTGTATTAATGAACACTTACCTATTCTTAAATCACAGATAATAAACTATAGTTTATTATCTGTGATCAAATCTTAAATAATTACCCACTTTATAACCTTGGTAATGCCCTTTCCTCTGATTCATGAGTATCCTTTTCTGCGTTTTGTGCTTTTTATTTGTGTTTTATGTTTAAATGAAGTTAGAACCAGAAACGGATAAATGTATATGTATACAGTTATTAGAGGAGTGAATAGAGGACATGGTGCAAAATATGTGTGTTGATTGTGTTGCGATGATGCTGGTGGTGTTTTTTGCTGGAATTTATGTATCTGTATCCATTTTCGTATTCTCAAACTATTTCTTTTAATTGAATTTTTTGTCGTAAAATAGCCAAGCAAGATGTTTATTTATCTTCATACATAAATACTTACATGAGTCAGTAAATAGCCGAGTCCACAAAACATTAATTTAATAAAAAAAAAAAAACACAGAACGCAAATTATTGATTGTAGTTTCTTTGACAATTTTATTGTCCGACGACTTGTTAACGACTAACTTCCTTTTAATCGGCTTCATTCAAAAAAGATAAAAGAATGTATAAAATGAAAAGGACAGATAGAGGATAAACTGGGTGAGATAGTTAGCGTTGGGAGGTAGGAAACACAAAAATGCAGGGATGACAGCTCGGTCCTTCCTGACTTAATTTTCCCGAGTTCTTCTGGACTAATGACGGTATCTTCTTCATCAGATTCATACTCATCAATTTCCGGATACAATGCACACCATGTCTTCAAGTTATCACTACTTGCTATCGTACTAAATCTTCGCTGATTCAATCTCGTACCATCGATATCTTCAACAACATATCGGTCGATTCGAAGGACTTTGGCTATCATGTATGGCCCTTTGTATTTATTTTCGAGTTTTCGTGATTCGCCTGTACTCGGAATCGCACTTTCGATCAATACCAGATGACCTTCTTCATATGCATGTCGCTTCTTATATTTAGCATTAAAACAAAGCTTCCATTTTTCTCGTGCTTTCTCGATATTGTCGATAGCTTCTTCTCGTCTAACGGCGATTGGAGGTTTTTCGAGGTTAATGTCATCATCATATAGTGCTGCCAATAACTTATTACCACCAATATCTCGTAAGGGAAAATTGTAAACAAGTTCAAGGGGTAAATACTTTGTTGTCGTATTGATTCTAGTATTAATAGTCCATTGAAGTCCACGCTCGGAGTCCCAATTCCTCGATCACTTTATGATGTCCTGAGGTACGCTAAAATACTCTGGTTTACTCGTTCGGTGGGACCATTTTCTCTCGGAGTTCTCACGGCTACTTTAATGTGTTTAATAATGTTCTCGTCACAAGATTCCTCGAACACAGCTGAGTTGAAGGCCGTTCCTCGATCGGTCACTTCAGTTTTGGGTGCACCAAAGTTCAATGTCAGTTCGTTCATAGCTTCAATCACGGGCTTGCTCTTGGTTAACTTTACTGCAACAAGGATAGAGTATCTTGTTAACGCATCTACTACAGCAAGAATATGTTCGTTACCTCGACGGCTTCTAATAAACGGTCCCAAATGATCCAGATTTAATATTTCAAAAAACGTTCTCGGAATGTCCATTCCATACAATTGACATTCTTTTTGCTTCGGTTCACGGCTGAAATAGCATTCGATGCATGACTTGTGAAATCCCTTTACGAAGTTTCGAACTCTGGGAAACCAAAAATGTTGAGTTATTGTTCCATTAACACCAGAGTGTCCAATGTCGTCATGGCAAAGTTTGACGACTCGCCATCTCACACCACTAGGAATGACCAGCAAAAGTTTTTTCCATCATTATTCTTAAAAAGTCGATTGGACTTCATTTCATATTCGGAAACGTATTTTGCCTTTTGACTCAAAACTATATTTCCTTTCATTATTTGCAGTAATTTCGGGTCTTGCCTCTGCATCGTTCATAAACAATCATCTGCGGAAGCTTGAATGGTCTTGATGCAAGCACCAATATCTTCAGGTTTTTGAAAAGCTTCTGCTGGAGCACGGCTCATCGCATCAACATGCTTCATAGATTCTCTGACGTGCAATCAATTCATTCTTGCTACCCGTCGTCTTTTCGTTTAACGGTCTCAAAATTTCTTTTAACTCTTTCACAGTCAATTCTCTAAGCGTCGTCAGATTCATTTTTCTTTTTGCTACCGATTTATAAGTTCTCTAAAAATTTATCTGATTTTTTTTAGTTTTATCTTGATTCCACTTCTGAAATTTGTCAGTAAATACAGTAAATAGCCGAGTCCACAAAACATTAATTTAATACAAAAAAATACAAAAAAAAACACAGAACACAAATTATTGATTGTAGTTTCTTTGTCAATTTTACTGTCCGACGACTTGTTAACGACTAACTTCCTTCTTAATCGGCTTCATTAAAAAAAAGACAAAAGAATGCATTAAATGAAAAGGACAGATATAGGATAAACTGGGTGAGATAGTAAGCGTTGGGAGGCAGGAAACACAAAAATGCAGGGATGACACATATATGTAGGTATATGCATATGCTTTAGGAATGTGTACATTTTTTTGGTAGATTGGTAGCCTAATAAATACTATTCAGCCACTATACCCAGGGCCAGATTTAATTTTTTAGGGCCCTAGGCCTATGGAGTAAATGGTGCCCGAGTTTTTATTTCTTTGGGTTTAAGATAAATCAAATCAGAAAAATAAAAGGAAAGGTTCATATTGATCTTGATTTAACGACACGAGTGTTCTGAATAGTATAAAAATTTAAAAAAAAAAAAACAAAAAACAAAAGATTAATTTGTGCGTATAAATTTTTTAAAAAAAATTTAAGTCCTTCTTTTTATTTATAAGTATCTAATAGGTTTCTATTTTTAATTAATTTCTTTATATATAGGTCTGAAGAAGAGTGTAACCACGCCCGAAACGTTACAATTAAAAAAAAAATTTAAATAAACTTAAAAAAGACCTAAAGCCTACGATAGGAACTTAATTTAAATATTAATTAAATCAAAATCGGGAAATCCATTTTTGAAGTTACAGTAGTCCTTCGACTTACTAAAACAAGGCGTTTTCGGATTTTAGACGTATTAACATTACTGAAACTTTTTTTCAATTCTCATCAAACTGAATCGAATAATATAGAGTCCGAAAAAATTGGAAGTTCAAATTATAGGTAGAGATGACAGTGACAATTTTTGGCGATTCACATTTTAGGGAAATTCGCATTATCGGTTGTTCTCATAATCGGGAGACTACTGTATTTAAAAAGTCATGACATTTGTTACTACTAGTTAAATGGCTTTATGATTTGATTTGATTGTTTGACATTAATATTTTTGTAATATCTATATTTAAAATACATACAGTACACATCTTACATAAATGTATTTTCATCACTGTGGAAATTGTTGAAAAGGCAAAAAGGACAAAAGCTTTCTAAGTACAAAAATTTCCAAAAAATTATTTAGAAAATATGTGTCTAAATTGTAAATTTCTTGTTATTGTTAATTGGCTTTTTGTTGGTGCCCCCTCTGTCGTGATACCTGGGCCTAGTCGGCCTTATGTTTATCTTCATAACATTCAGAAAGTCTTAATCTATTGCGAAAGGGGCATGATAGGTGATGAGTCCATTGGACTTCAACCCGAGTATAGAATAATACGAAGAAAACTTGAAACGACAGAGATATGACACAACACCCAATATTAACTAATCTTACAAGGCCAATGCAGTAATTTCTCTTTTACATTTTCAACACATTAAAATAATTCTGTATTTATAATAATCTTATTAAAACATTAAAGAATTAATAAACCTCAATGAAGTTTTCTTGTTTTCACCCATTAAAAACCTTAAATGAATCTATCCAACTAATTTCATGATGTTTGCATCTAAGAAAATTTTTAATTATTTAAAAAATAGAACAACACAAATTTATACAGTCATTCGTAGATGAATGTCCGAAGCTTTCAAAACCATATTCTTTTCAGTTTTTAAGAAGTTTTTTTTTTAAGTTACAAAAAAACTTTTTAAATTATCAAAATAAATTAACACTTAATTTTATTTTCTTTTTCATTTTTTCTTCTTTGCCACAAACAAATAAGCAAATCTATTTTAATTTGTCTTGCTGCTGCTCTTGACTCGACGAATTTCTGTAGGAGAGAAGAAAACAATTTAATTTAAAAGTTACATTTAGGGAAGTTTACAATTAAATTAAGTGTTGCACTTAGTCAAAATATCATACCAGCCCACAACAAAAACGAAATTCAATGAAAGAAGACTACACAACGTGAATATGTTTTTTTCTTATACAAAAATTCTGCACAAGAATTATTACAATTCTGACACTCGTGGATGAGAAAATAAATGAAAAGGATATTTAAAATAGATGATAAAAGTATTAAATAGACGATGTTTATACCCACTACCATTTTCTTACATTAAATAAATAATAAGATAGACGAATTGGTCGCGTCGCATGTTTTTGCTCAAGTTGCTTAGAACTTCTAAAATTTTTAAAACCTTAACTCCTTTGCTTGAAAACTGAAGGTTGAGGAGCTCATTAACAAGAATTTCTTAAGCCATTTTTCTTGTGTCTTCTTTAATGGGAATATCAGGTTTGATTAGAATCCTTAAAACTGATATTTTTTCACGAATATATATAGTACCTACCCTATATATATATGTTTATCTCAAGTAAAAAGAAAGAAGCGTTGCAACAAAAAAAAAAAAAAAACTATATATATATATTCGGCTCATTTTGGGTATGTGCGTAGTAAGAAAATTACATTTTACAAAACCCTACTCTCGTAAGGATACAGGGGCTATCAGGTAACCTGCTAATTTATCATCTAATTAATTTGATTAATTGGTGAACTGGTTGGCTGCTAAGTAGATATTTAGGTTGCATTATAACTCGTTATGTGTTGCTAAGTGGAGTTATGGCATAACGAAGCAATTAAGACATTTATTTTAATAGGATGAAAGGAAATACAAAAAAACACCTAAGGAATTGTTGGTTCATAATTATATTCTTTTGAATTACCTATTTTTAGAATATTTGAATTTTTGTAAATCTCAACTTGGAAAAATATCGTTTTTTACAAAATTTGCCATTTTTAAAAATTTGTACTTCTCTAAAGGTCTATGAATTATGATTAATAAAAGCTTAATTTTAAGACAAGCTCCGTCCTCCGTGAAATAAGAACCCCGTAACAAAGATACCAAAAAAAAATAAGTAAAGAAAGGAAAAAAGGCAAGAAATTTGGGAAATTTTTCAAATAAAACTATGCTTCAATGAAATAAGGAAAATACCGACACAAAAACAAACCTAAATTTATGTAACTTGTTTTTTTTTATTACAAAAGTTAAGTAATACCCTGATTTCTTTTAACAATACAAAATTTATTTTCAAAAGCACAATAATACCATAAACAAATCAAACAGATCAGTGTTTTGTATTAACTACACTTATTTATTAATTTTGTACAAGAGCACTCTTGTATTTCGCAAATGTGTTCTCGATGATGGTTTTCAATACGATCCTTACCTTAAAAAGCATCAGGGTTTCGTTTTCATTAATTTTACTTATAAAAGCATCGCATAATACTTCATAGAGTGAAAAGGCGACCTTTATTTCACTCGTATTGTACACTTATGGAATTAATTATAGGTGTTTAAAAGGAGTTCACATACAATTAAAAAAATTATAAGAAGGTATGACTAGGAATTGAATTGGGTCCCTTTGCATCAATTGCTTTGCCCATTTACCACTAGGCCAATCATAGAAACAAAATATACCGCATTAAATTGAAATCTGCTTTATCTTATAAAGAGTTTTTCAACAGGGACGCTACAAAAGTAGAGTGACAGGGACAGCAAACGACGCCATATTTCTCGCCGCTCTTTTGACATTTCTCTTCAGTAAGGTTTGCCATTTCATGATGGAAAGATTTACGAGCCAACAACGAGTCGAAATTATTACTACCGAAATTTGGAGTCAGTGGCCTCAACGTTAAGAGCGCTACGTGTAATTTATGGTCGTCATAATCTTCCTAGCAGATCAACAATTGAGCGTCTAGTGGAAAAATTTTAATCCACAGGCACAGTACAAAATGTCCCCGCGCCAGTGAGACAAAGAAGTGCCCGTAGTGTAGAGAATATTGCTGCCGCTGAGGCTTCAGTTGCAGAAAGCCCAAATGTGTCTCTCACACGTCGTTCTCAAGCGTGGGCATCTCTGTGACGTCGTTGTCGCGAATTTTCGAAAAGATCTTGGCCTACACCTTACAAGATTAAATTGACGCAAGAACTGAAGCCGCTTAACCACCAGAAGCGTCGTATGTTTGTGAATTGGGCTGAGCAACAACTTGAAAATGATTCGGATTTTCATCGAAAAATCATCTTCAGCGATGAGACTCATTTCTGGCTGAATGGCTTCGTAACAAAATATGCGATATTGGTCAGGCAGCAATCTACACGTACTTCATGAGTCATCATTGCATCCCGAAAAAATTACGCTTTGGTGTGGTTTATGGGCCGGCGGCGTCATTGGGCCGTACTTCTTCCGTCATGATCAAGACCGGCACGTTACTGTGAATGGGGATCGCTACCGTTCCATGATAACCGAATATTTTTGGCCCCAATTGGATGATATGGACTTGGAGGACATGTGGTTCGAACAGGACGGCACCACAAGCCACACAGCGAATGTCACAATGAATTTATTGGAAACTAAGTTTGGAGAACTTGTTATCTCACGAATTGGTCGAGTGGCTTGGCCGCCTCGGTCGTGCGATTTCACGCCGTTAGACTATTTTCTGTGGGGCTACGTCAAGTCTTTGGTCTATGCCAACAAGCCAGCGACGATTGATGAACTTCGTACGAATATCAAACTTGAAATTGCAGCAGTATGCTTGAAAACCGTCGAAAATTGGGTTCAGCGTCTGGATTTCTGCAAGTGCGCCCGTGGTGGCCATGCAAAAGAAATCGAGTTCCATACATAATGGCATCAAACGTACTTTCACGATCAATTTCATTGATATCCAAAACCGTTTTTGTTTTATTTAAAAAAACTTTTGCAGCGCTCTTATTGAAAACCCCGATATTTTATCGTATATGAACCAAACAACTAGGCATTTATAAGAAGACCAACATTTTTTCGGCTTTTTTAAACCCATATAGTTAAAGAAATGAAAAAGGTCTTTATTTTAGACATGTAGTTTTCAAGAAGAAATAAAACGCATATAATTTAATTTTATGTCCAAGAATTTTGCTCTATTATAAAGATAAGGATTTAACATTATGATTTAGAAATGACCTCAGACAAGGAGCTGCCATGGCTGGCTCGAATAAATTCCAGCCGAGACACACAATTTTTGAGCACTTTTTGCAGCAATAGGGGCTGTATGTAAGCAATAACGTACTGAATATTCTCTTCCAAGGCGTCAATCTTCTCGGGCATATCTGCGTAGAAGCGACTTCACATCACCCCACAAAAAATAGTCCAGCGGTGTTAAATTGCATGATGCAAACCAAATTGAGTATAAATCACTGTCAAAAAGACGTTCTTCGAAAAAAGATTGAAAACCGTCTAAAAACACCCTTCATAATTGATAAATTAATAGATACAAACCGAAAAACTTTGCTGACAATACAAGAAATTTGTGCTAAGATGCACAACTGATTATAAATTATAAAATGATCGACTATATCTCATAGCCTCATCATATTCACTAATAAATACAAGTAATATAGAAACGAAGTGACTGAAACTTATATAAATTTTTTTTAATAAGTTTACAGGACGACTACTGAAGCGTCAATATATATAAATTGATGTTCTCTTCCCTGCACTGCATCCTGACCTGAACCTGAAATATCTAACTTTTTTTTAGACACCAACAACATAACGGTATTCCTCTACTATCGTCAGCTAATAATAGATTTAAAATATTTGCTCAAATTAAGTTTTTTTTTAAAGTTCTTAAGCCGTTAAATATTAATTTGAAGAAATGTTCATTTACATTATTTTCGGTTTAAATCTTACCTTCAAATTAGTGCTGCCATGTTTATTTATTTAAAAATATAAAATCAAATTTCAGTGTTGTGAAATAAGGTACCGCTAGAAATAAATATTTTAATATCTGTCCAAATTAATGTTTTTTGTAGTTTTAACTCTAAAAATATAAATTTCAAATGAGTATCATCATTCATTCGCGTAGATGGAAAGATAAAAAACAATTGTATTTTGTTAAAACTTATTTTGTTTAAACTTAATTACCTAAGACTTGACTCATTAAAGTTGTCTTTCACGAGTTGGGGTCGAGATTCTGTTGGGTCATAATTCTGCTTTCAAAATTCTGCATGTCAGAATTCTGTTCTTCAAAATTCTGGTTGAACAAAATTCTACATGACCAAAATTCTGTTTTTCATAATTCTGTATTTCAAAATTCTATACTTCAATATTCTGTTTTCAAAATTCTGTACTTCACACCCTAATTTTCAAAATTCTGTATTTAAAAATTCTGTAAATATGTTGTAAAAGAGAAATTGTTTTGATAATGTAAGTATGTATGTATACAGAATTTTGGAAAACAGTTTTCTTGTAATGGAACTAAATTAAACTTGGTCAAAACATGCATACATAATTGAAACGATTTTAGTTTGACTAAAAACTAACTATCTTAAGGCAGAGTTCTGGTCTGTTTTTGATAATGAAAAGCCAAATACGGAAATTTTTCCAAGAACATAAAACAATTCCGCAAAAGAGCAGGTGACTAGAGTTAAAATTGGGGAGTACATACAAAATGAAAAGATTTCTAAAAAATAAGTAAATAGGGCTAGTCATAAAAAAATGTCTTGAAAGCTATATTGGTGATTTAAAAACCAAGAAATTAAGTTTTATTAAAGGTATTACAGCGTAAAGTCGTAGTTAGTAAAAGGCCATTTTCGAAAGCTTCATCTGCGTCAAAAAAGGAAATTGCAGAATGTTCTTAAACGCAAACTGCAAAAGTCTTCTGTTAGAAAACGATAAAACAAAATTTCCTGCATTAGCAATGTGTTTGAAAATGCAACTTGCTGAAGTCATATGTTGAAAAATCGTGTTGACGAACAAAATATTGAAAACTTCGTTAATATTTCACAATTTTTAGTTATAGCCAAAAAAGGAAGTATATGTAGGTAGGCGTCGAAAGTTTCAGTGAAGCAAGATTATTCCCAAAAGCCAAAGTCTTGCAGTCCTTTACTGGCCATGGACTCCAAGACATTGATTTTTGGAATAGCTTTTACTTATGTTTTTGACGCATTTACTTCTTTTTTTTGCTATCACTTAAATCCAAAATTTTCTGTGGGCTCTGGGTTTATAGAATCATAAAAAAATTGTGTATCTAAATGACAGTCTTTTTGAAACAAAATTTTGAAATACAGAATTTTGCATTTACAGAATTTTGACCAAACAGAATTTCGACCAGACAGAATTTCCAAAAAAATCTGAATTTTCACCAAACCGAATTTTGAAAACCAGAATTTCGACCCGCTCCCGTCTGTCACATTTACAAATTTATTTTATTTTTGTTTTTAATTCTAAAAATATTAGTTTCCAGCAATAACTACGAGTATCATTTTCACAAATCGAAAATCGATCTTGTATGCGTAAAAAAATACAACTTTTTACGAAATTCAGTGCTGTCAAATATTGAAATTATTTATTTGTTTTGCAAAAATTTTCTTTTTCTTTAAAATTAAGTTAACATTTCATTTTTGATTTATACATATTATTCATAGACTAAGTAAATGTTATTATTATTTATTGCAGGTAAGCGAGATTTTCCACACAAAAATTGGACACCAGAAAGCATACGTAAGTTTTATTCAAAAAGAAAAATGTTTCTCTGGGTAATCCTCTACTCTCTCTACCTTAAACTCTGGTATTTTTACAATTGAGAAGCTGATAACCAAAACTTGTCATATCCAAAATTTTCAATTTGATAGTTGTTAGAAAAGAATTAAGTTTGTACAATAAAAGATTTTGAGATCTATGTTATGATGATTAAGAGCTTAAATATATTAAAAGTTTCTATAAAAAGATGTTTAACAATTAAATTTGGATATGAAAGTTTTGCTGCAAATGTTTGGATATGGCCTGTTTCCACAACATCTCCCCTTCCCCGATTTCACCATCTAATATAATACCACTCCACTACTTCTCCACCCTCAATGACCTATTTAAAGATTTTTACAATAAGAACCCATGAACATTTTAGTTCCACCTTATATGACATTTTCAATAAGATGTGATAGTTGAAACTTAATTAAAATGGACTTATGACTCACTTGTTTCCAAACTGTCACTTTGATTTCAAAGGGAAGGCTGAATATTTGTATTTTTTTGACCTTGTCGCGCAAGTTTCAAAGTTTTTTTTATACCATTCTAATTAATTAAAGTTGATAGAGTTCTCCAGGTGTTTTTTTTTTATAAGAATTAGAATGCAACCTATCCTAGAATAATTTGCAACTGATTTGAGCAACCGAAAGAGTTATTTCAGAAGGAACTTAGAAGGTGCTGGTTTCGCAGGGGGGCTGTTTCGAATACAGATAAATCATTATATTGTAATACGATTTGCGAGCATAGACTTTATTATGTAAAGCTGGCCATACACGACAGGACCATAGAGCCAAATGGCCCGTGCAGATCCAAAATCGTTGATTTTTTGGTTTCCTTGGCCGCCAATTCTTGGAATTATAATTTTCCATTTAAATTTGTTTATGAACAAATAATATTTGAACAAAAAAAAAAACAAATTAAATTTCCGAGCGCTCAGAGATTTTTTTAGTGGGACCAAAAATTTCACCTGAGAAACTAAATTTTATTCGGACACATTTTTGTTTTATTCGATGGAAATCTTCAGAAAGACACTCGGTTAAAATCGGTACCGAGAAGTGAAAGACTCCTACCGCACTTAAACCATCGGTGAATTAGGACCAATCTATGTAAGATCAACAAATGATTTTTCTTTCTTAATTTATAAATCTCTCTGCACATTGTCTCGTACATTTAACACAGCCTCTATTTTGGAGTTGGTATCATTTTTGCAGTCGCTGATTGTGTGATAAAAGGAGTTTTTTTTACCACTTCTGTAATCATTTCAATTAGTAGGTCACGATGTAGATCGCTATTTCTTATATACCAAGGAGCATTCATTATTCCACGAAGGACTTTGCTTTTAAATTTTTGGATGAGTTCATCATTGCACAGCCCCATAGCATTAACTTTATCATAGAGTCGGTTCGTTACGTAGGATTTCAGTATTTCGCAGTTTGTACTCAAGTCCCAAGTGCCAAACTTTGTCAAAGGCTTGAGCAACATCTTAAAATATAGCCGAGCATACTTGTTTTTCCTCAATTGCTTTGTCCACAACATCCGTAATCCGATGCACTTGGTCTATTTTGGATTGTTTATTTCTTAATTCAAACTGATGGCTCGGAATTAGTCTTCTTTCTTCTATTATTTTGCTTAGCAGTTTTTCGAAAACTTTTGCCATGATTGGTATAAGCGATATAGGTCTGTAAGATGTTACTTCTGTTGGTAGCTTACCTTGTTTAGGTATAATAATGACTTCTGCAATTTTCCGATGATGTGGCACATATCTTAGTTTAAGGCATGCATTTATTATAAATCGGAATTTTTTGAAGGCCAATTGAAGGCATTTGTCTCAAAACCTGAGTGGTCATTAGATCATACCCTGGTGATTTTTTGTTAGACAACTTATGTTGACACATGCTTCTTACTTATTTTTCACATTCGTCGCTTCTATCACCAAACTGTAAGGGATCTGTAGCTGTGCTTGCTGGAAATGGCTCACAAATATTTGCGAGATGTTCAGCGAAGAGATCAGCCTTTTGTTTCGGGTTTCCGATCCATTAACCACCTTGAGATTTTGTGTTTTTGGTCTTTTTAGCCGCTTATCTGCTTTCCATAAGCAGTATTCCGTAGAAGCATCCGCCGTCAGACTATTCAGGAATCTACTAAGTGAATCACTTTTAAATTCACAGATTCTTTTTTTATTTCGTTGTTGAGATGGTTAAACACTTCCTTATCACCTGGAAATCTCTTAGCTTGCCATTTTCTTCGAGCTCTTCTTTTCGCCAAGATCAGCTCCTTTATTTTGATTGGATATACTTCTTTTTCTCTTGGGTTTTGAATAGTTGGAGTACCTACTTTTTCAGCAGCCTGTTTCATATCACCAATAAATTGTTCTACTTCAGGATTTTTTTCAATTTTTTACAAAGGGGATCTTAGGTTTATAAAACTTTCAAGTTTATCTCTGAATTCGTCCGAGTTTGTTCTTTTAGTCACAAGAAAAAAGTAATCCTAAACTTTTTTCTATTATTTCTGCTTCGCTCAGTGATAATATTACTTCAGTATGATCCGACGATAAATCATTATTACTTTCGACACTAATATGATTTCTTTTAACACGTTTACATGTGAAAAAGTCTATAACGTCTAGTGTTTTCTTAGTATCAGATGGCCAGTATGTTGGCGAACCAGAAGAATAACATTTGCAGTTGTATTTGCGGACTGCTTGGTAAAGCCGTTTACCTTTCGTTGTTATGAGTCTAGGTTGGTGCGTTTCTGGACCTTTGGCACCTCATATATTGGAAATTTTATGCTTTAAGTTGCCATCAAATTGCTAAGTAATTGCTCAGAATTGCTTACCATCTGAAGGATCTCTTGATCTATATAAAAGGTCAGCTATTTTTATTAATTGGTCAGCTATAGATTTTTTTCTTGATTTCTTAAAGTTTTTTCTTTTCAAGGTCACGAACCATGTTTGGCAAAGGGATACAAATTCATAACAAAAAATCTATGCTGACCAATTACTGAAACTAACTAATCTTTTCTATAGATCTAGAGATTCTTCAGATGTTAAGCAATTTTTGTAAATTTCCCATAAATGAGATGCCAAAAATTGCTATGCCCTTGAATTTTTTTCTTAATTCATTGAAAATTTATAAAATAATATGCTGACCGACTAATATTTATGACCGTGTAGTGGCCTTTCAAATGACATACATAGTTTTTTGGAATGGCCAAAAATTTTGTATGTGACCTTGAAATGAATTTTGAAAATTCATAGAAAAAAACAATGGCTGACCAATTACTGAAAATAGTTGAACTTTTATCACGATCTAGACATCTTTCAGTTGATATATTTTTTTTTTTCAAATTTCTTATAAATGAGGTGCCAAAAATCGCGCGTGATCTTGACAAACTTTAAGCCTTTATGCTAGTTATCTAGATCTGACCAATTTCTAGAACTAGTTGACCTTTATTGACCAGTTAAATGGCGTTCTCAAATATCAAATTTTCCATATATGAGGTGCCAAAGGTCCACAACCCGAAAACTGGTTGTGAAAAAATATAATTTTGTAATATAAGCTTTCATATTGATTTCAATCGTACAAGTAAAACTAAAATTAAATGAAGCAAAATATAGAAGGTATACTGGTAGTTCATTTATATAAAATAAAGTGAAATATAATAAACAAAAAAGGGATCCGAGAAAACAGAAGAAAACAAAAACGTTAAAGTTTATATTTCCCTACAGGGATAGTATAAATTGTTGTAAGGATGGGTCCGTAACCACAAACGCTTTATTATCTGGGCCTTATCATAATCCTTTGTCATCGCTTACAAAGATTAATACATTTATATATTCTCATTTACGCTTGCCTTGTTTTACGTACCCATCCCATCATCGTCATTATCTATCTAAAAAAAAGAGTGATCGGGTATATGGGACGGAATAGGAGAGGGAAAGCCGCCTGGACGTATTCATCATTTGTCTAAAAATTTAATTAAAAATGTTCAGCGGTGAAAAAGTATATCCTTACACAGACAAAAAAAAACAGAGAAGGGTGGCATAATAATCAAAAAGATGACTGTTGTGTGACCACATAGCCCCACAATAACATTATTCTAGAAACCCTCCTATTTTTGTGCTATAACTACATCCCTCTCCTCTCGTCGAGCAGTCCGTTCGTTACGAGTTCCTTTGTTTATATGGGTCTCCTCAATATTGTCCCTTTGCTGAATTTCACTCCATCAGTCAACCCACTATACCCACATTTATTCAAAAAATGTCTTTTCCTTCTCCATCACTAAAGAGCAGAAAGACACAAACAGGGCAGTATGAAAGGGGCGTATTGGTCAAAGAATGACTTTTATTTGTGTCGTTTTGGTTTAAAGAATTCATTCATTAAACGTTTCTCTAAAAACAAAAAAATACGAACAAAAGTCGCTGCGTGGCATTCAGAGCGAAATGATATGAAATAAAAGCATAGTTTGACAGAGGTTTGTCAGCTCGATTTTTAAAGGGGTTTTCTTTTCTTTTATTTTTTTAATTCAATAGCATTGTGTTATTTCTTCGTCATCTAGAGATTATAAGTTAATCATCTGAGGAGCAAGAAGGCACTGCATACTTGAATATCGATTGTCTGGTTGTGATTTTATAAGACATTAAGTAAGCGCCAACCATATACATATGTATATATCGGGTTTTTCAATAAGAGCGCTGCAAAAGTTTTTTTTAAATAAAACAAAACGGTTTTGGATATCAATGAAATTCTTTATTCCTGTGAAAGTACGTTCGATGCCATTATGTATGGAACTCGATTTCTTTTGCATGGCCACCACGGGCGCACTTGCAGAAATCCAGACGCTGAACCCAATTTTCGACGGTTTTCAAGCTTAAATCGGCCGATACTGCTGCAATTTCACGTTCGATATTCGTACGAAGCTCATCAATCGTCGCTGGCTTGTTGGCATAGACCAAAGACTTGACGTAGCCCCACAGAAAATAGTCTAACGGCGTGAAATCGCACGACCGAGGCGGCCAAGCCACTCGACCATTTCGTGAGATAACAAGTTCTCCAAACTTATTTTCCAATAAATTGAATGTGACATTCGCTGTGTGGCTTGTGGTGCCGTCCTGTTCGAACCACATGTCCTCCAAGTCCATATCATCCAATTGGGGCCAAAAATATTCGGTTATCATGGAACGGTAGCGATCCCCATTCACAGTAACGTGCCGGTCTTGATCATCACGGAAGAAGTACGGCCCAATGACGCCGCCGGCCCATAAACTACACCAAACCGTATTTTTTTCGGGATGCAATGATGACTCATGGAGTACGTGTGAATTGCTGCCTGACCAATATCGCATATTTTGTTTATTGAAGCAGCCATTCAGCCAGAAATGAGCCTCATCGCTGAAGATGATTTTTCGATGGAAATCCGAATAATTTTCAGGCCAAGATCTTTTCGAAAATTCGCGACAACGACGTCACAGAGATGTACACGCTTGAGAACGACGTGTGAGAGACACATTTGGGCTTTCTGCAACTGAAGCCTCAGCGGCAGCAATATTCTCTACACTACGGGCACTTCTTTGTCTCACTGGCACGTGGACATTTTGTACTGTGCCTGTGGATTCAAATTTTTCCACTAGACGCTCAATTGTTGATCTGCTAGGAAGATTATGACAACCATAAATTACACGTAGCGCTCTTAACGTTGAGGCCACTGACTCCAAATTTCGGTAGTAATAATTTCGACTCGTTGTTGGCTCGTAAATCTTTCCATCATGAAATGGCAAACCTTACTGAAGAGAAATGTCAAAAAAGCAGCGAGAAATATGGCGTCGTTTGCTGTCCCTGTCGCTCTACTTTTGTAGCGCCCTGTTGAAAAACCCCTTATATCTGGTTTTAGGAAACGGCTCTAACGATTTGGATGATATTTTCACAGTTTGTTCTTTTAAAAGAGAAAATTATATAAAAATAAGTTTTTGTATGATATACTAACAGCAACGCCCTCTTTTTTTTTTAATTCTTGGTTTCTAAAAAAAGGCTTTATTTGATCTATTTCTCGAAACCGGCTAGAATGATTTGAATAATATTTTTGGAGCTTGTTACCATAAGAACGAAAAATTAAAAAAATGATTTTAAGAATATCCACCTACTGCCTTGTAAATTCAGCCCACTGACACGCCCACTTTTTGTAATAAATAGGAATTGTATATAATTATTTGAAAGAAATTTTCAAAGTTTGATTTAATGAACGAGAGAAAATTGGGGAATGAAGTTTTGTAAATTCCGCCCACTGACACGCCCCATTTTTATATCTAGAATACGGATACAATGATTTGGGGAAAATTTTGAAAGACTGTTTTAACGAAAGAGAAAAAAAATATAAAAACTATGTTTTGTAAAACTCGCCCACTGGAACGCCCACTTTTTAATATCTAACAAACGGATATAATTATTTGAACGAAATGTTAAGAGTTTGTTTTGTTAAGTCCACCCACTGACAATTTTGTTAGTTCAATTCATTAATACATACATATATGTGTACGACAAATTTGTATAAACAAAAGTACAAAGAAACGGCGAAGAAAATATTTAACGCAACTAAAATAAAAATTATCTTAAAAAAGTACGCCCCACAGTGTATTATTGTCTCACATTATTTGGAGTTATTTAAATATTTTACGATACAGATTTAAAATGCGATTAATTAAACGGATTCAAACGATTAAACTTAAACTTCAAAGTAATACAAACATTACATGAAAACTTAGATTTCATCGTTGTTATTATCGCGGGTTGAATAGTGTATTGCAGCTCCAATGTGAACGTAGTTTGAACAAAAAAAAAACTTTTAGTACAATATGTAATGCACTTATATTACAGGTGAAATAGTACAGAAAGGCCTTCGAATAAAAAAAAAAATTGGTACCAGCACAAAACTTTGTGAAAAAGTTTCATGTACCATGAGAATGAAGAATCAAAAGAGTCTTTAAAAATATTTCACATGGAATGGTGTTTTTTTTGGGGGGGGGGTGGATGGGGTTGTAGTGGGATTATAACCATAAAACCCATACAAAAATAGTACCATCATTAAAACAAAAGAGTCTATAAAAATATTTTGCATGGAAGGGCGTTTTTTTAGGAAATTGGGAAGTGTGGTGTTATTTTCCAAAATTCTTTGAAAAGGATGCTATTCTCAAGAAACGTGTTAAATATGTTTCATTTGCTTCAAAAATAAACAATTAATGAAATTTACAAAAATATAAAGGCAGAAAGGATATTTTTGGGGGCTTAAGTAGAGGGTATTACTTGTTTTTGGAAACAATATTTATTTTTGAAAAAAGTATTATACTTTCCTGCACTCATAAGAAACCTCCCTTTTATTATAGATATTCTTATACACTCTTTTGATTCTTCATTTTGATAGTTCAAAACACATTCCTACCATGTTTTATGGTAGTACCATTTTTTTAAAGATCTTATGGTACTAAAACTTTGGATTTGGAATGCCCATTCCATGCTCAACAAGTTAAATGTTTAATACACAATCCGAATAAAAATTATTCACTATGTTGAACGGCGTGTGATCCATGAATAATTATTATAAAAAAAAATTAACACTTTAAGAAATTGATCACACAATGAGTTGGTTTCAATTAATTAATTTTAATTTAAGAAAATTACACAACACAAATCAAAATTTAAAAAAAAGACGACCAGCGTCACACCATCAGCATTCACGACTGCAGTGAGTAGTCAGCTTTTTGTGTTACGTCATAACAGATTTGGCAACAAATAAACGTGCATACATAAATAACAAGAGCGTAAACTTCTAATGAATGCGGTTAAGTGAATTAGGATTAATGTTGCCTCGTCTAAATATAAATTGTACTGAAATACCGTAAGTCTGCCGGCCAATGGCTCTTAATGTAGGGTGTCCATAACGCGTTTGATAAAAAGAGGACATTTTCGAAAATCCAAATGTCCAGAAAACCTATCATGTACTGCTAGTTTTTATTATTTTTTTCTTTTCAACAACGATAATGAATTTCTTCTGCCTAATTGATATTGATATTGATATTAAGCGTATTCATGCAACTTCGTAAGTTAACAAATTGTGTAAAATGATAAGTTTACGCAAAGTTTGCATGAACGACCTTTTTCATAAATTTGATTAAATGCTAGGTAATTCAATCAGAGTAAGAGTCACAATGACGTTTGGATAAGTTGTACCAGTTTGGTTAATTTTACGCAGCAAAATCCTTTGATAAATTTAACCAAATTGTGTAAATCATTTCCCATACAAAATTTGACAGTTCATTAACCAAAAGATAAACTAAACCTATTTGTAAACAACTTATCTACGGTTTTACGAAATTGCATGAATACCTTTATTGATTTGGTCTGTTCGTGTTCACGCATTTACATTCATGAAATGTAGGTTTTAACTTTAGAGTGTTACTGCTTTATTTTAGGGGACAATACAAAAGTACCTACATTAATGAAAAGTGAGTAATACTATGCTCCCACCAAAGTGAAATCCGAAATTTCAGCTTAAAACTTTTGAGATTTCAAATTGGTGTTCACACTGCAAAAACCAAGATTTCGTCTCATACAAACACAAACAACTACCATTGTGTGCTTATGTGTTTGTGTTTCTCTCCACTCAAATGTCAAATACAATATCATATTATCTCTTTTTTGCCTTTGGATTGAATGATCGTAGTTTTTATCAAAAAGCTGAATATGGGTCTCTTCATATAGAAGAGTTCGCATCGTTACAAGATTTCATAGAAATCTTGCATTTCGAAATCTCAAAACTGTATGTGAAAATGAGAAAATTTGGACTGAAATTCGAGATTTCGCTCTGGTGGGAAGGGAGACAAATAAGAATACATGAATAAAAAAGAGAACAAAAAAAGAATTTCATAAAAAAAATAAATAATATGAAAGATCGAAGTCAAAAAAGAGAACATGTTCTCTTTAAAAGAGATGTTCTGGAAACCCTATCTTAATGGTAACTCCTATCTAATTTTTACGTGAACTTTTTTTTAGAACATTCAATCTTACATTCAAAAATATCACTGAATTTTTTCCAGGTTCAATGGATAGGAAGTTATAAAATTTTAAAGCCTTTTCCAACATTTTTCCATACAATTTATATGGAAAAAGCAAAATGGCGATGAGGGACCGCTTAACGTTAAAACTTTTATCAAATTTTCTTAGAGAAGTTTTTTTTGAGTCCCAAGCCACTTATTTCTTAGAGAATTTTTTTTTTGAGTCCCAAGTCACCAATTTTTTATGGTATCAAGAAAATCAAAGCCAGTTCGTTAAATTTGACCCACCGTAATGTAAATATATGTTATATATTTATAAAACTTGTAACTATTGGACTTTTCTTTTGTACCTTTAACATTTTGAATGTATTTTAGTTTCTATTTTTTATATTTATTTTATTTAAATTCTAATTGTCATTTCAATAACCACATTTTTTTTCAAATATATTTCTTGCTGCAAACGCTTCCTTAAAGGTAGATGCGTATTCTGGTTATAAACTACGTTTGTCAATACCTTTCTTCCTCTTTAAATTGTAACGTTCGGTGCAAAAAAATGACTCAAGTGGTTTTTGCATGCATTGCTAGATGGTGGAAGTAATTTTATCTTAATTTTTAAATTAAAATTTTAAAAATTAAAACTTGTGACATGTTAATAAGCTTATGTTAAGTATGCGTTTCAATAATAAACTGTTAAAAAAAAATTATTAATATAATTATTTTGTAAAAATTATATACCATCAACCCTGTTTCTTGCTAAAACAACATAAGTCAAGAATTTTTCATGCTTTTTTCACTATTAATTTGATAAATTTAAATTTTTTTCGACATTTCAATCTTTTAAAAGTCAAATGCAATATTGAGCCCAAAAAAGTCATTGAAAATTTGTCTATTTTAAAAAAAAACAGTTTTTATCGATTCTTGAAAAATTGAATTTTTGTGAATTATGAGGTTTTTGCAATGACTGATTCAATTGTAATCTTAATAAAATTGCTTTGTTTTAAAAAAAGTTAAATTATGTGATTTTGTTGTCCCAGTTTTGTACTCTTATTTGTTATCTTCATTTATCCAGGAAAGGCTGGGATTTTTAATCTCGATTTTAAGTTTCTGTCAAAACATATCTAGCAACCTAAGGTGTTACACCCATGTATGTAGGTACTTCTTAAGTCTTTTGACCCGTTGTGTCCTTGAGTTTACGCTCTCTATATAGGGTACATTGCACTACACATTAGGTACACATGTAAGTATTACTTGCCACTCATAAAATCTTACAGAATCAACTTACCAGAAGGTTTACTTTTAAATTGAAAGTAAGGAGTGCCGGTTTGATTAATCTATAAGAATTCCGTAAATTGTAAAAAATGCAATTATACTTGTAAGCAATTCTCTCAACTTACAGCTAACATAAGTTAATAAATATATGGTTGGTCACTTACAAGCTATTAACAATAGAAATTTCATCAAAATATGTGTAAATCTTGGACAAACTCTGCCTCTCTAACGTGGTACGAAATCATTTCAACCTTGTCAAACTTATAGAACCAAGAAAGTTCGAGACCTTCACCAAATATCAACAAATCTCTTGTCTATCTACTAGTTCCAAATACCAGAATTCAGAACATAGAAGACCGATAAACTGGATATTATATAATAAAAACAGTAGTTTCACTATACAAAGAACAACAGGAAACAATTGTTTCCGTGATCGTGTTCTTACAATTGTTTCACTTTCAAAACATTAAGAAATTATTTTTTCAACATTTTCTGTATTCTTCCGTTTCTTACAAGTTGTTTTGCATAAAAAACAAAAAACAAATCAAAAAAACAAATAAACAAATAAACAAATAAAATTCTGCCAAATTCTAAACTAATTGGAACATTCTTCGGACTAACTTTAGCTGATTTCTATTTCTTCTCCAATTTACTCATACTGTACTGTTCTATTGAAATTAAAGGAAGCCTTGAGCCAATACAAATAGTAGAGCACAAATCCCATTATCCCATTATACACCGTTGAAGAAATTAACTTTTCCTTCAATTTATGCCTACCGAAAAAATGGGAGTGAATAGTCAGAGTGAGTGGCAAATACCATAAGTCAATTACTTATTCAACTCCTGCCGGTTGACTTCATGGTATTAACACACACACAAAAACATACTTCTGTACACTATACACAATCAAAGCAGTTAAATTGACTTTTTTTCGCATTCAAAACAACGTGAATCATCCTTTTCCGTCTTCCGTCCCCCATAAAAAAAAAGAAAAAAATCATATACACAAACAAACGCAAATCAGCATCATGTGCGTAATAGTTACGTAGTTTTCGTTGTATTGTTGTTACTGCTATACGTGTTGAATAAATTGTGTCTTGGGTGTCTCCATCTTATTTGTATCGTGTGGAGAGCAAGTCACCATGAACCGGATGGTAGAGGGCCGGCCGGGCCGGCGCGCGGTGGGTGGCAGAAGAAGGATTCAGCAAAATTCTCACTGTGGACTAAATTTTGGATTACGATTTACTGTCATATAAATATTATCGAAATGGTGGTTTTATACAGGGCCAAGGTACTAACATTTTCTGCAAAGGCCTTTTTATAACAATGATAATAATTTTAGGCTTATAAGCGAAAAACGAAAAACAGTACGAACAAATCACGACGGGGTCCTGGGCAGACAAAATAATAACGAGAAACATCGGAATGTGCTCTTAAGTTAGGATGTATTTTTTTTTTGTTGAGGAAGTTTTTATCTTGGGCTTGGCTGCTTTTTCATAGAGAGAACAAAAAGTATATAATTTTTATATTATGTATGTATTTTTTTCTTTCTGTGTGGTTTTATTGATAAAATAACACAATTAGATTATGTTGACAAAAAATCATTTTCGGTAAACACCATCAGGTCGATTTTGTTATTTGTTCGCTATCTTTCGAATAAAATACTTATATAGCAAACAATAACATTATTTATTTATCCTCAGGGAGAATAAAGGAAATGTGTATATGTGTATCGTTTGCATTTGAATCCGATCGCTAGGCAATGAATTCTGAATTCCATTATTATCATCCTTGGCGTTGCTATGAATGCTCCTGGCCATCACAAATTGTCAATTATCGCACTCAAAATTCTTCAAAATTGATTTGATAAAAACTTGATTTATCTTGATACCTACTTAAAATAAGATGAAGATTTAATTAACTCTTTAAGTCAATGATTTTCCCCTAAAGGTGCTTAGATTATCCGAATCACGTATTTTATTGTGAAAGTTTTGTGAAGATAACTCTATAAGTTGTAGGATTATATTTTAGTTGGAAATACAAATCTTTTTTGATTTATTTTTTGAAATCCATTCATATCCACTTAAAGGATTTGTTTTGTAAAATGTTTTTTGAAGACATTTACAAAGTATTCAAAAACAAACAAAATTGAAAAATCAAAAATTTTGAAAAGGTTAATGATATTACTTGACATGTTATTTTGCACACTTAAATTTGAAAGTTCTTAAAAAAGGATGAACATCACACCTTAGAAAAATCATTATTATAATTGAAACGGCAAAACTGAAGTATAGTTTGTTGTTTGTTCTGTAATGTGTAGTACGGGAACCATATCAATTTTATTCGAAAGAGTATTTTTCCGAAGTCATCAACACCGAAAGACAACCTTTAATCAAGACTTGGATTTTAATTTGGACGAGCATTTAATAATAATAGTAACTCACACTCTATGACTTTCGGAAAGCCAATTTGCAGCTGCTTTCTGAGCATTTAAGTGCATCTGGTATCGAAAATACAGCACTTTCAGGTAACATTGACGTTGCAGTTTCATACTTTTATCAAGTATTGCATAATTGTATAAATAGTTCCACAAAAAATACCCAAATACTCTAGTTCCTGCCATCCATATTACTCGAAAGAACTTAAAATTTTTTGTAATAAAAGAAACAGAGCTTGGAAGAACTTCATAAAAAGTATGTCCCTTGAGGACCGTTGTTTGAATGCTTCTCCAAAAAACACTAAATATCTTATAACTTTGAAAAGTTCCCTTATGCTTGACCCCAAAAGTCTTTTGAATTTCGTTAAGTTGAAAAGAAAATCTCATGTCTAACCAGTCAATTTTATTTATAACAATTCTATTTTAAATAGTCTTTTGGATATTTATGATGAGAACTTTTTTTCTGCTTAAAAGACTGTCCACAAACTACCTTAACTACAAATTTTACATTGTCCCTACTTCAAGATGATTACTCATGTGGATCCAGATGGTACCTATCCCTGCAATAGTCCTTAAAAAATAGAAATCAATTGAATTAATTTGTTGAAAGTTATCACTTAGTTCAGGTAAATTTCCAAGTACTTTAAATTTTTGAAAAAAGCATATATTACACAAGTTTTTAAAAAGGATAATGTCAGCTTGGAGTGAAATGTAACTACCTCTTATTTTGCATTTTTACAAACAAAATTTTTAAAAAGTGTTCGCATTACTTGAATAAAACCATAATTGAAGCATACGGTGCAAAAACCAGATAACTCCATAGGTATATTTTTTAACGTTGAGAAAATACAAAAAAAAAACTGTTTTAAAAATCAAAAAACCAAATATTCTGAGAACACTAATTTTTCTTTGAAATAAAATTTCTTTTAATAAAATTGAAATAGTAAATTTTTAATTAAAAAATAAATAAATTTGTTTTTGCAGTTGTCTGGTTCTTGCTCCGTTTTTTTTTGGCAAAAGTATATAGAAGCTTCGTTTTCTTCATCATTCACCTACAAACCATGGCACTAACTGTTGTTTTTCAATTTATTATAATATCTGGTAAGCTGAAGCATGAGACTCAAATCTCAAAATATTCGGTACCTCAAAAATATTTGCATTTTTGAAGTTTTACACGTGATGTAAAAACCAGATAATTGCAGTACAGAATTGCCGTTTTCTGATTTGGAGTCAGAGTAGATGTGTTTTGGCAATACCAAAATGTACGGGACTTTTTGTGTGTTATTTCTGCACAAAAAAACATATTTCGTTAAAAAGTGGAATTATCTGGTTTTTGAACTGGATGCTTCAATTACTTATTCCAAGTATTTTTCTACGCACATTATTGCTAAATTCAACAACATGGTTCAACATGGCAATGGCCTTCTGGCCTGTTTTCGGGAGTGCTTTAATCTCCAGAACCTTCCAATTGCCTCTAGGGAAGTTCGTGTTTTGACCCCGGAGAAGGTTCTCCAGGAGTTTCTTAATAATGAGTGGGCCCGGCATATGTATATGGACTCTAGGTCTGGTGGGGAAATTGTTTTAAGAGGACTTTCAAGGTTGTACCCCTTCAAGTAAATCCTTCATTTGACCTTTTTTCATGTTAGAGACATTTTGAACATTTTCTTCAAAATTTTTAACCCCTTGATGGTCGACACTGGCCTTTTATTTTGGCACGTATCCCTACCTGTGCCCGCTGCTCATTGGTTCAATGCATTTTGGAACTACCCTCATTTACATACAATGTGTGTCACATATATTTATGTGCCATGAAATGGGCAACAGGTGACAAACAACCCTGGTAACGATGGTGTTGTCAATAGAGTTCTCTTAGTTAAAAATTCTATTTTATTACAAAAATGCGACAAAAATACTCGCCCCTTCCCCTGTTTTAGAAAACTTGGCTTAACTATGAGGTTATCAACACCTACTTGATTCTCTTTCAATGTTCGCTGATTGGTGGTTTTTTTCAACCGAAATGTTTGGACAATATTCGTAATGGGATATATGGTGGGAAAATATTTCAATAGTCTTTTTTGGGGGAAAAAACTATTATTACCATAAATAACCGCCTAATTTATTACACCTGTTTTTCTTAAAATTTTATAATTATGATTTCGCACAAAAATCATTCCTGCCCTTGAAAAAGGTTAGGTTAGGCAGGAGGGCTGACAGTTGATCTTATGACCGTCACACTTAGATCTATGTAGATTCGTTGTAATACTCTAGGAATTTGTATTCCACTTAATGTATAAATCTTTGTGTTTTGTTAGCAGTCAAGCCATTTAGAGGCTTTGATAAAGTTCAGAAAGCTTTTAGCCGAAGTTCAAGAAAGTTCCTCTAAGTCGCCATAAAAATAATTTCCTAGGTGTTTCTAGGGCTGGCCACGATACCAGAAAAGTATCGGCATCGCTTGGTGTCGGTATCGGAAACCCAAACGATACCGTATTTCTTGGACCGAAATTCACCGATACTCTCGGAAGTATCGTTTGGTATCGGCAGAAAATATAGATTTTTGAATAATATTTTCAATTTATTAGAAACAAATTATGTTTGTATTTGGTTTCTCGGAAAAGACTCTGATGATTTAGATGACATTTTCAGAGCTTTTCTCTTTAGCAGGGAGAAGGTTAAGGCAATAATTTTAATAACAACTGCCTACTACCACGCCCATTTGAATTATGCTGGCTTTCTCAGAAACGAACAATTTGGATGAAATTTTCAGACTTGGTTCTCTTTAGTGTCGAATTCTTTATCGGAACTTTATAAGCTTTTAAAAATTGTTAAGTTCGCAAAAAAACTTCAGTTAACAAAATTTATCTTTTTTAACAACGATTTTTGTCTTGAATCTTAAAAATACGAAGCGAGTTCAACTACTACATCAAGAACATGTAACCAAGTCGTACATTTTATTCTGGTTTGCGACTCAGACCAGTCCGGAACCAAACGAGACCGATACCGAGACGAGACTTTGTTATACGAGTCCAAACGAGACTTAGTTACATATATGAGACCGAGACGACACTGAAATTTTTCGATTTCGACGACACCGAGACGATACTTACCAAAGTATCGTTTTGTTTGGTATCGTGGCCAGCCTTTGGTGTTTCTTTCTTAAATGACAGAGTGCTGGGCAGTGGCCAAGCGAAATGTTAGGTATCCTCATGTGCTTCTTCTTCGCTGCACCCTCTGTAAAGGTCGTCAGTACTAGGCCTCATTTTCTTTTTTTGGTATCTCAGTAGATTGTAACCGGTGGTTATGCTGACAAGGGAACGGAGGTGTTTCTTGTTCATTTGCATAATTTTGTCTGTTCTATGCTTATTGAAATTTGGCCATAACTTTTCTAGTTGTGTCACATGTTTCAAGCAGATTCCATCTTTCATTGTTTTTTTCTAATATTTTGTTACCAATATATTGTTTACCAATATATTTTTATTGGTTGGTACTTTAATGTATTGTTCGACTTGACTTTGAATCAAGCGACAAACCCGTTCTCGCCAGCTCTCTCGTTTCCCTGTTCAACACTGTGACCAGGAACCCAGCAGAGTCTAATGTTATGCTGCATGCCAAGAACGCTAAGTTCTCGCGACAGCAAGTTACAGGCTTTGAATGTATCTCGGTGACAGAAATTGCTTTTATTGCTGCTTGGCTATCAATAAAGAGGGTGATATCAGCACGAAGTATCTCATTGATATTTACGTCGCTGCTTTTGTCACTGCCATTACCTCAGCTTGAAAGACGCTGCAAAAGTACGGAAGTCTAAAAGAGCTAGCTAGTCCCAGAGTTTCCGAGAAAGTTCATGCACCAACTCTGGTGTCCATCTTAGAACTATCAGTGAAGACAGTTATAGTAAATTCTTTAATTAAAGGTTGGTTGTTCTCCCACTTCTCTCTAATAGGAAAAAAGGTAGTGAAGGGTCTGTTATTATTTCCGACATATCTCTGCAGAATCTGAGTATAGACCGTTGTGCTTTGTTTCCAGCATTTAGTCTGGGTTAGCCGCAAGGCACTGTTTGCTGCAGATTCTTGCACGAATAGATCTAGGGGTCTAAAGTTGAGTATCGCTTCAAGTCCCACTGTGGGGGTGGTTTTCAACGTAATACCTACCCATACTAATCTTTGAACTTTTGCCAAGGTTTTCAGGTTTGTTGCTTTCTCAGTCGTGTTCCACCAGAAAAAACAAAAACTTTAAAAAATAATTTTAAAAAAGATTTTTACTTTAAAGATTTTAGCTTTTTATAAATTTCGGAACACATAGCAGTATATTGAGCAAGTGGAAGTGTTGCAGAAAACATTATTTTTCATTTTGTAGGGACATTACAATGTATGTACACACAATTATCATAAATATTTTGATTTTATCAAAATATAAACTCGGACAAAGTCCCGGGAATCAACTAGTTTTGTAGGTATATTTTTGATTTATGATGATTTTTATTTTTGACTTTGCCGACATTCTGAAAAAAAAAATAAGGATTAAGAGAAATTTATTCATTCACAAAATTTCGAATATGAAACAAAAAAAGTACTTACGAAAATGTTTCGTAGCGACTTTGAAAAATAAAATCAATTAAGCGGCGCAAAAGCTTATGGACAACCAGGGCCTAGTGACTAACAACTCTCAACCATTCCTGTGTGCGTGTTGTTGGCAGGAATGGAGAGGACCTACAATTTTTTGCCGAGTCCGAACGGCTAGATGGGAAACACTTATTCCTGAGAAGTATACTCTTGGAGAATTTGTCAGTCCCTCACAAGAGACAGTACCTCGGAAAAAAACATTTCTGTTTTTAGGTGGCAGTGGCCGGGAATCGAACTCAGACCTTTGGTATGACAGTTCTACGCACTAACAATTATGCCATGAGGTACTTCCATAGCGTCTTTAACAGAATTTTTATTTGGTACACGCATATTTCTTATTCCTTATTAAACTTTGGTTTCTGACTTTCAAGTATTAGATTCACTATTTGGTGAAATTTCGAGGTTTGAGAACTTTGTATCCCCAATATGAATTTTGCTTGCTATGCCTGTTACTGTATCCTTACAATTATTGAAGACGTAGTTTGTCATCCTTCAGAAAAGGGTAGAAAGTCAAAAAACTTACCTCAAAGTTGCGTAAATTATTAGTTTAAAAAAGATAACTACATTTTAAAATTTATATTTTTTATAAAGACCAAAAGAAGATTCAAAAATTTAAACCAGTAGTTTGAAAATCTTTCTATCTCTGCATTTATTTTTGTTGTTGTTAAAAAAATGAAAAAGATAAGATATATTTATATTCCAAAGCAGATTATATATATGTATTAGCAAATTGTGAGCCAAAGTAAAAGCTTTTAACATAGTGATGCCATGAAAAGGCCGGAAACACGAATTTAAAAAATTCTAAAATGTTGTCTCAATTTCAAATCATAAAATATACGTTTAGAATTTTTCATTTATTTATTTTAGTATCTTTCTCGACAGCAACCCCATACTATAAGCTTTCTACACCAAAGCAAATAAGTGTAGGTATAAAAATTTGAAAACAATATCATTGTCAGGAGAAAAATATAAAATTATTTTCATTCAGAAATTCAATAGAAGCAAGAATAACACAAAATAAATAGAAATTTAATTTTCTATTTACGATTTATCAGCCTTAAGCTTTTTAAAGGAAATTGATATATTTTCAAACAACTGAACTACGAGTATTTGAGAAGCCAGAACCAAAATCAGCGTGATATTCAATCTTATTCATCAAATAAGAGAGAAAAGAACTTAAAACCCAAGAGTTTTATAATTGATTCATTATAAATTTTGCTAAATATATCTAGTACCTGCCTTAAGTAATGTGATGGTAATAAATATGATGATGACGGCGATGATAATGAAAAACCATCGATAATATAATAATTTATTGCAAGAAGAAAGGAAATTAATTTGCAAATAAGAAACAAAATACTTTCACATAAATTTGCAATTAGAAATTTAATAATTTTTCGGGTGCTTTAATAATAGATGTGTATATATAAAAACTCTGCCACGCACATTGAAGGAACAATAACGCAAAAGCCAAGAAAGCGAAATTTTATGGATTCATATTCAGGATCACGTTCACTTCAAACAAATATGTATTCGATTGATGTATCTTTTTAACTTTTGCCTGAGTTTTTTTCCATCTTTTTTATTGGCTTTATATCCCTAAAACCCGCTCTCTTTACCACAATTCTATCTCCTCCTCCTCTTCAAAAATGTTTTCATTCGTTTAATGTCTATTATGCGATTTTCTTAAAACCATCCCATTTCGTCCTTTTTATTAAAGATACACACAACTGGGACTTGTTATACCAAAGATCCCACGGCTACTGTTTGGGAGCTCATCTTTCTTTTCTCTTCTTTCATATTCATCACGAAGTTATTCTTTGCAACAAGTATATTATTTTTTTTTCTTTTACTTTTAACGCTATTTGTTTCTTATATAAGGTACTCTTTTTTCTTGTTAATACAAACTTCTTTCAAAAGTAAATTATAAACAAGAAGGATATACAAGCATCTATATCTATCTATCTATCTATCTCTATAAAACGAGGCAAACAAAAATAAAAATGAGGAAAATAAAATAATAAATAATAAAAGAAAATCTTTGAATATACAAAAATTGATAAACCGTAATAAAATACCATCGTGCGTCGTTGGCGTGCTGCGTCGTCCTTGATGTTTCTGTGTTTTTTTTTTTAATTTTAAATATGACAAAAAGAACATCAACAAAATCTGAAGGAAAAAAAAACAAAGGTCGTCTATTTTTAATGAGAAGAATTCTTTAAATAAAAATTCAGTTTGAAGAATAAGAAACTAGCACTTTCAATTTCAAATTATTTGAAAAGTAATTAATTTGATTCAAAATTTGGTTGGTATAAAAAAACCGAAAGGAGAAAACTGTCGAATGAAAGAATGAAACACAAAAATATCACGTACACGCCACAGTGACTCTAAATGTTTCAATGATTTTTATTTGATAAACAATACTAGAAAATTGCTGACTTTGCGACAATTGTAATTTGCAACAATTGTAAGAAAAATATCAACTATTCCCACCTCTGGTGCTAAAAGGTTCAAAAACATAGTTTCTTTGCGATGGAATAAAGTTGCATTTAAAATAACTCTATTTCTGTATTTCTGTTCGATACCAAACCAAACAATACTTTTGTAAGTATCATCTCGATATCGTCAAAATCGAAAAATGTCAGTATCGTCTCGATATCGGTTTCGGTCTCGTAGAACTTAGTCTCGTTTGGTCTCGTATAACAAAGTCTCGTCTTGGTACCCATATCGGTCTCGTCAGGTTTCGGTCTGGTCTCAATCACAAACGTTAGGTTAGGTTAGGATAATGGGCTTGATCTTGTTACCGTCACACTTAGATCAATGTAGATCCATTCCATTGTGATACCCAGGGATTGTGACCCCCATGAAAAGAAACATATGATAAAGTTTCAGCAGGCTATAGCCAGAAAGGTTGGTGGATATTTCTAAGCCATTAAAGAAATATCTGTCGCTTCACAATCACCTGGTTGAAGAGAGGACGACGCCTTTAAACCCACTTGTCAAATTATCCCTCAACTAGGCCGTAGCACAAATGGGCTTACGCTTCTTAAAATCTGTTACTTTTTTGTTTCTTGGAATAAGTAAGTCAAATTTGAAATATATCATCTTTGATATCAACGCTATCACTTGAATAACTTTTTTTTTTAAAACCAGGTTTGTCTTAAGTACTAAAATTTGTTCCAAAGTTAGGAAAAAACACGTTTTTGGCATGATTTGCACATTTAAAACTTCTGTAACTTTTTCGTTTATTTGAATAATTAAGTGAAATTTGGAATATATCATCTCTGATATTCATTTAAACATTAAAACTTCTTTTTCTTTTAATAATAAGTTTTTAGTACTAAAATTTTACTTTAGTTAAGAAATTTGAGATTTTTGCATTAATTAAATGTTCAAAAATTCTGTAAATATCTTGTTCTATTTTTTTTTTTTTATTTTTCAACTTATATCTTTAAATTCATACTCAAAACTCATCATTAATTCAGTTTTTTATTTTTAATATAACAATTAATAATCAATAGTTTACTAAACTAAGATTTTTTTAAATCTTAAGCAACAGCAAAGCTTCTTCAGAAAGGTCTTTGGATTCCACTTTCTCTTTCCTTTTACTTGATAACAGTATATCTGATGTCAATAAAAGGCGGTGAAAAATGTCTTCATTTGCCGCTGTTCTTGAACATTTTCTTGCATATGACAGCCTTATTTTTTATAATCTTTATTGCGAGCTTCTTGTGCATCTTCAGATAGTTGACCTATTGGTAAAATCCCAAAATGTTGAATTATAGCTTCACCATGCATAAGTCACTTATGCACCGAAGATGGCATGTAATACCATTTATATTTATCAACATATAAACGTGCATACTCACCAAACTTCTTATGATCAACGGTCAAACCAGATGACAGTGTTTGTAAAATTATATAAAACCTCTTTATAAGATCTAAATCTACTCAAGTGAAAATGGCTGTATCTTGGAAATTTTGAAAAAATCTCCGTGCAGTGTTACCATCGTTGCTGTTACCAGAACCTTGCCGAGGTTTATCAATGAGTAAACTTAATTCAGGTCGAAAACGGTTTTAAACGTATTTTTTCTATTCCTCCTTGTTTTTTTTTATTTTCAGGAGTATTTGCAGACCACTTATAAAAAGAAAGATTGTAAGATATGTGAAGTATCAACTCCATACAACGGATCTAAGCCTACTCATTCTCTCAAATCGGAACTGCATTCGGTTTGCCTTAATCCAGCGATCTTTAAATTTCGAAAAAAAGTTTTGATTTATTTTTCTCACAACCATTTCAAGTTTGGATCCTGTTGAAAAACATATTTTTTGTTATTTTTCATCATATCCTTTTCTCTATCATTTCTTTCACTGCAAATTTTATTTCCCAGGTTACCTATACAATTTGATATCATACCTATTAACTGGAAGTTGTTTTCTAAATAGCTGATAAGTTCTGATCTATCGGTCCCATTGCTTATAAAATAATCACTCAACATTAATTTTGAAATTTTAAATTTGCTCATATTTTAATTTTGTTTGCTTTTTTCACAGAATTAAGAACTTGACTTAACAAAACACTTTGTTTTTTTGTTATTACATAAAGTTCTGTTTTTTTGTGAAAGCATTGGTGAAACTGATGGCTCGGAATTAGTCTTCTTTCTTCTATTATTTTGCTTAGTCTTTTCAGAAGCAGTTTTTCGAAAACTTTTGCCATGATTGGTATAAGCAAAATAGGTCTGTAAGATGTTACTTCTGTTGGTGGCTTACCTTGCTTAGGTATAACAATGACTTCTGCAATTTTCCAATGATGTGGCACATATCTTTGTTTAAGGCATTCATTTATTATAAATTGGAGTTTTTTGAAGGCTATAGAAGGCATTTCTTTCAAAACCTGAGCAGTTATTAAATCGTACCCTGGTGATTTTTTGTTAGACAACTTATGTTGACACATACTTCTTACTTCTTTGAGCGTGACAAAAGGAATTTCACATTCGTCGTTTCTATCAACAAACTGTAAGGGATCTGTAGCTGTGCTTGCTGGAAATGGCTTAAAAACATTCGCGAGATGTTCAGCGAAGAGATCAACCTTTTGTTTTGGGTTTCCGATCCATTTACCATCTTGAGATTTAAAAAAAAAAAAAAACAATTATATAATCGGCCTCAATTTCGCAAATTTCTTAAGATTAAGCCTTGCGTGCACTTCAGGTGGCCATATAACAAATCGTGCCAATGTTTTTTTATAAAATTTTTGTTGTTTAACAAAATTTGACGTTTTCTTAAAAAATACTTCAAAGAAATACAGGCTGGAAAAGTACTTTCGAAAAAACCATTTATGAGACGCAAAAGGCATTTTGGGTCCTCTGTGGAGCAGTGGCTGAATGCAACGTCTGGTGGATAAGTATGATAGGTCAGTGGTTGGTGTATGTGTCCGTTTCTTGTGGTTGGAGAGGTTTTTCAAGCCATTTGGAAGCGTTAATGAATTTCAACAGATTTTTACTTGAAATGTCAGAAAATTCTTCCAAGTCGCTGAAGAAATGTCTCCCTTGGAGCCTATTTTTCAGCTATTTTTATGACGGTATATCGCAGATCTGAACACAGGTTGGTCTGGAATTTGGACAGAGATGGTTTTTTTTTTTGAAAAATTGAAAAAAACTGTTCCAAAATTTTAATTAAAAAAAATAACATGTTTTTCACTCAACTAAGCGTCCTAGAGGAACCAAACTTTAAATCTTTAAACATGATTTGCGGCTAAACTGAACGTCTTAGCGACTTAAAAATCCAGATTACTTAAATGCAAAAGAAACTTTACAAACCACAAATCCTACAGTGAGCCCAAGCAGGGAGGTTGCAGGGGGGCAGCATGCCCCCCCTCATACATGCCTCACTGTTTATTCGCGTTTATTCTCCACCCAAGGTTCTTTTGCTAAAGTAAACTTGACTTGAAAACTAAAAAAAAACATTTTTTATCTCTTAATGAGATCTTACCTCTATACCGAGTTCTATGAAGAACTGAAATTATATTTGCAAACACTACTTCTGATATACTTTTGAAAAGGGGGAGTGGCTTCGAAGCAGTGAAGTCCTCTCCATATTTTGATAACAGCACTATAATAGGAATGTTATGCATTGGTGTAACAAATTGCATAGGAATACAAAATATTAATGCGCTGTCGCATTGTAGTAGAAACGGCGGGATTTTGATAAACGGGATTTCGATTTCCAGGATTTTGATAAACGGGATTTTAATACGCGGGATTTCGATGTGCGGGATTTTGATTCACGGGATTCCGACCCCAACCCGAAAATAAGAACAACGGGATTGGCTTAATTTACACCTTTCTCTGAGCTCATGCACTGAATTACATATAACTATTGCTATTTCCTGCCTTTGGATATTGCTCATAAATATAAACTGAAGATTAAAAAAAGTGTAGTACAAGAAGTTCTATACGAAAACAAATTACATGAAGTCACAAAAAACACACTTTTCGCATTGAATAAATAGTCACTGATGTCAAACATGTATTTTTCGACCAGATGCTGATGGAAAACTTAATTGTTGACAGTCGTGACTTTTTTCAAAACACACAAGTTGTATATTGGATGCAGAAATTGTAAAATTCAAAAAATTGGGAAATGCATTCTATTTAATTCAATTTATTTCAAAACGATGTACTAGTAAGACTAGTCTTTTAGAGCATGTGTCTTAGAATAGCTTTGTTAGTAAAAAGGCAAAATAAGATAGGACCCAAAATAGAGCCTTGTGGAACCCCCATCCGCAGATTCATATATTCGGAAATCATTTGAATACCTTAACCCTCTGGCATTTATTAGTGAAATAATTTTAAATAAGATTCACTGCTCTATCATGAAAACCAATGTAAGGCCTAAATTTCATGTAGAGTATTTAATAATATGTCAAAGGCTTTTGAAAAATCCAGCAAACAGAGAATGGTCACAGTGCCCAGGGGTTAAATTATTATTAATTCGTATTATCATCAACCACCTTGACCATTTCAATCTTGCAGCTGTGATGTGCACAGAATCTAGATAAAAGAGGGTTCAATAAAATAAAACACATCAAGATGATTTAAAAAATTTAAAGAAACAGCATGATTGGAAAAAGGAAAAACTATTATATATTTTGAATCAAAGAAACAGTGTCATTCTTTAATCAAGCTACTCATTTTTCACTATACATATATTTGCTGTTGATAATTTTTAAAACTATTTTTCTGTATTTTTTAAGGCTTCCTCGACTCAGAGCGTCCCTATTTTGATGATATTAGTCCGAGAAATGTCTCAACAGTTGTTGATGAGACGGCAATTCTAAAATGTCGAGTTAAAAACAAAGGAAACCGAACTGTAAGTTGTTCATAAAAAAAATTAATACTTTTTTGTTTAGAATCTAAAAGAATTTTTGTTGTTTTTTTCGATTTAGGTGTCGTGGATGCGTAAACGAGATCTTCACATTTTAACAACAAATATTTATACATACACTGGTGATCAACGATTTTCTGTTGTACACACACCTGGAACAGATGATTGGGATTTAAAGATTGAATATGCTCAGCAACGAGACAGTGGCATTTACGAGTGCCAAGTCAACACAGAGCCAAAAATAAATTTGGCCAAATTATTGGAAGTAACAGGTGAGTTTTTGAAGAAAAAAATTGCTAAACATTTAGGTATGTCATTCAAACATTATTAAGTTTTATTCAGAAAAGTAAAAAACAACCGCGTAGCAAAATAAAATAAACTCTATAGGCTATGAACTACCTTAACTCTATTCCCTCTCTGCGTAAATTATATTTATTGAATTCAATTTACTTTTAATAGAGAGAAAATGCAAGAAATGCAGTACTGCAGGAATCGAATGAAGTTTCACTTCAAAAATAAAAAAAGTCAAATGAAGAATCTATTTATCCCTTTGGCTAAAGAAAACGTGTATGAGTGAAATATCTGTGAAAACATATGTAGGTGCATAAATATCTAACAAGAAACCTACTGCAGCCTATTTGATGTGCTGTGTACACATAATATGTATGTTCTATTATTTAAATGAGGTCCCTTATTACCTACAAGATGTTGACATTACAAATGTAGTATTTTTGCCTCATCAGCAATATATGGCGCTCAATAAAAAAACCAAAGCAGTTCATTAAAGAACACCATCAAGTCACCAACGAGATGTTGTATCTGGTGTTTGCACTTAACCCGACTCGATTCACGTGTTTCTCACTCTTAAACGTCTCTCTTTCTCTCTCTGTCCTCCTACAAGAAATTCCCATAGCCATTGCCGATTATGCCATTCATACTTCAAGTCTTTCTCCAACTTAACTCTTAACTCCAATTTGTATATTTTCTCTCATTAATCTTTCATATTATGTACATAACTTGTGCCTGGGGATCCATTGTAATATTTGCTTCAAACATTACGTTGACACGATGCGACAGCAGCACTTCAAAGACAATCAAACAGCAACACACATAACCCCTCTATATGTGCACTGCACACAAATACACACACACCCTAATTTGCGTCCTTGTCCTGCTTCCACCCGTTCTCCTGTTAATCATGGATGAAAGTTTGGTCCTTATAACTTCAGCGATCTGCACATATAGATTGATATCAGTGAAAATGAATTGAATAAGGACAAAATGGTTGCAGGAAAACGGGAGATTTGAGGCACTTAACTCTGCTAATGCCAGCCACATTCATTTGTTTTAAGATTTGCTTTATTGAATTGAAAAACATGCAACAAAATTTATACCAAGAGCACATTGTTCGAAAATACATTTTCGAATCAAATCTCCCACTCCCCATGGGTCATGGGGAACTTGAAAATCCCTTAGAAAAAACATATCCAAAGTCCATAATGAGAAAATAAAGCAAATCATGTTTCAATTTCAGATAGCCTAAGAAAATTAGACTTTTACTTCGAAAAAATTCCGACAAAGCTGATTTTTGGTGGGGGACTGAGTTTTTTCTTAATATCTCGAAAGCTATACAAAAAAGATTTACAAAGTTTTTTCACACAAGCAATAGATTCTGAAGAAAATCATGCAAAAACTTCACGGTGGAGTAAATTTTGTCCAAGAAATTTCATTAATCGATGGGCTAAAGTTCTTGTACGATTTGAGTTTGGCTACATCTCCTCTTTATAAAATCAAGATTTTGGGATGGGGAACACCGCCATCTTGAAAAACAAAGTGATTTGGTTTTTGTTCAACAACTCGATAAAATTTCCTTTTACAACAAAATCATGATTAATTGCTCTAGAAAAGAACAATTTTCGTCACATTTTTAACAAAACACTTTTTGAATGTCAAATTAGAATCTGCTTTCTATTTGTTAGACATTAAGGAGGAGTTCTATCAAATGATGCCGATGAATTAATAAACTTCAGTCTAACATAAAAATAAAACAATGTTATTCCAAATTTTCAATCCAACGCAAATGGGTTATTCTACAAAAAATGGAATAAAATGATGATTATTTCGATATAACACTTTTGGAAGCAAAAAGTCGTAAAACCTAACTATATATGAACTTTAGAACGTCCTTTCACATAATTGAAAACTGCCAGTCAAAAAAATTAAAAACAACGATTTTGTAGCCTTTTTTGAAAACAGGTGTTCCAAAGAACTGAGCATTTTTTTAACTTTTTATTATTTTAAGTCAATTTTTTAAGAAAATCACACCCCTCACCTTAATGGGAGAAATGTACCCCCTCCAACACAATTTTTTTCTTGTTTCGACCGAACCTCTGTGCCCTCTAGCACTTTTATACAATTTATGCAAAACACCCTGTGTAAATTATCTTTAAATTTCTTAACCACTTGAAAATAAGAGTAAGTTCATGCGATCGAGTCCTGCTATTTTTTACATGTGTTTAAGAAGAAAATCTGGATTTTGTGAGCATTTTTGGGACCTCAAGAGATAAAATCAGTAATTTAAGGTCGCGGACTGAGGCCAGGGGACTGAGTATTTTCATAGTTTTTGCCTTTAAAACATTTTAGTATGAAAGAAATAAAAAAAAAAATAACATAATTAAAGTTTTACTAAGCCTATATTAAAATGCTAAAATATATACCTGCTTACATAGAAATATTTTTTGTAAACACTCATCAGGGGACTGAGAAACTGAACGGACAATCCATGATCTCTAGCAAATGAAATAGCAAACGGGCGTAAGATACGAAAATAATTTTAATGTCATCCGACTTAATGCTTCATGCTGCTAGATCCGAAACTTGGATAGTTTTCAAAGTTGAGGATATTTTTGACTGATTTAATCGGTCAGGGGACTGATTAAAAATCCGAGGGACAAAGTTCAATGATTTTTTTTTAATATAATGTAATGGTACTAAATATTCATTTTTATCATGAAAAGATATATTATCTAACGTCAATATTTGAAAGTTTATTTTAGTTTTGGAACTTATATAAGAGAACTGTAAGAATTTTTTCCTTCGAAAACGAGCAGGGGACACGCCAGGGGACTGAGAATTAAACCCTTTGACGAATTTTTTGAGTAATGAAAATATGTCAGATCTTAATAATTTTATCTGGCCATGGAGAAATCAATTAGATTTGTAACTTTAAAAAAAAAATCAGATAGAATACTTGAACAGTTATTAAAATATTAACGGAGCCGTCAAAATTCCATCATTTGAAGAATAACCCATATAGCAAATACGGTAGGGTAAAAACCCAAAACTTACACCAGCAACGTCAATATTTGTGAAATTAATTAAAATATCAACCAATAATACCTGACTAACAAGAACAACATGAATAAGTAATACTAATCATCAGTCGTACTATCGATTAAAAATTTGAATGAAAAGCCAATGAATGATTCCAAAATCCAAACTACTGGTAGTAAAAGAAGTGTATACAAATCGTTCAAAGTAAATACCGAGTGAAAAAGCGATTGAACCAAAATTGCATTTCTAAATGAATTTATATGACCATGTTCTATCGAACAAATGAATATTTGGATATAGTCAATAACTCGAAAGTTCCCATCAAGACCATGGGGTTCATGACCTCCCCAGAGGTCCCAGAGAAACACAGACAATCTTTACTTATTATTACAAAATTAGAGGATAGAGGGAAGAAACCTTTTGGGGGATTTCATATTTAATAGTTATCTATTTTTATACAAAAACCATGATAGTGAGCTTCTATCTTTTAACAAAGTCAGACATCGTAATGATAAATGAACAGGAAAGACATATTGACAAAAAAATTACTTCTAAAATTATAAGCCCCGAAGGCCACACTAAACTGTTTTCTGCTCACTTTCTTTGACTTCTACAACCTAATGTAAAGACAAAAGACTCAATTTAACATTGAGAAATTGAAAAAATCAAAACACAAATCTGAAGTCTTGCCAGGCCATCCCCTTCAGAATACAGGGACGGCAAAGAAAATTGGTCACAATTAATTTTGTTTATCCAAAAATTACCAAAGACCAACAAAAAAAAAAACAAAAAAAATATTTTTCTTAAAATGGGTATAACTTTTTTGGAGCAAGGATGCAAGGAGTTATATATACTTTAACAAAAAAGGAGAGGCTAAGATCCATTATATGACATGTTCAAAAAGGAGCTTTTATTTAAAATTGACAGAGATATAGACATTCAAACTTAGCCTATTCTTATATTTTGTAGTCATTCCAGTAGTTCAGTTTGTAGGTCTGAAAGCATTTAAAAACAGCCGTAAGACAAAATTTAGAACTTACTTTCTTTTTAAATACTCTCAATAATCATAATGTTTCATCAAAATTTTGAGTTCTAGTATTTGAACGAGTGTGAAATTTGGCATGTAGTAGCAAAAAAGAGGGTTTCGGGCCAGTTCTGCTAAAAATTAGAACAAGTTTGTTTAGTAAAGTTTGAATGGGTATATTAGACTATTTTAAAAAAAAATTTGTCTTTGATTTTCTTGCAAACAGGCTCAAAAGTTTCAGTTAAGCAAAAAAAGACGTGTGTGAAAAACTCAGCCCTTAACATTCATGTGTAGACATGCCTCATCGCAGATTTCGGTTTTCCATACCATTTGTATCCGAAAAAACACCTGTTTGTATTTGGAATTTCTTAACTTAATAATTACAAGTATTTAAACTAACTACATACGTTTTCTTTGTAGTAAATTGAACGTTCTACAAAAAAGAAATTGACATGTTTTATCGTTAATCCAGCCGTTTTAAAGTTACAGTAAGTCAAACTTATCTGATAAAATTACCATACATTTCTTAAACATAAAATTTGCAATTTTTTAATAATTGAAGATATTATGGTAATTAATATCACTTTTATCGAAAAATTACTTAAGACCTTTTTTGTAGAGAACCTATTTTCCTTTCAAATGGTGTATAACAATACTACTTCACTTTGATTAATACAATTACACTACAGTTATTAGTCGCTTCGAATTGGATTTTCAAGTGGAAAATTACTTACAAACTGCCGAATTATTTGAAAACAAAATATTCGGCAGTTTTTAAGTAATTTTCCACTTTAAAATCCACTTTGAAGCGACTAATTACTGTAATGTAATTGTATTAATTAAAGTGAAGTAGTATTGTTATACACCATTTGAAAGAAAAATTGGTTCTCTACAAAAAAGATCTTAAGCCATTTTTAAAAAAAGAGATATTAATTACCATAATATCTTCAATTACTAAAAAAATGCAAATTTTATGTTTAAGAAATGTATGGTAATTTTATCGGATAAGTTTGACTTACTGTAACTTTAAAATGGCTGGATTAACGATAAAACTTATCAATTTCTTTTTTGTAGAACGTTCAATTTATTACAAAAAAAAAATGTTTGTAGTAAGTTTGAATACTTTGTTATTATTAAGTTAAAAATTCCAAACACGAACAGGTGTTTTTCGGATACAAATCATATGGAAAACCGAAATCGATGAGGCATGTCTAAACATGAATATTAAGAGCTGAATTTTTCACAAACGTCTTTTTTTTGCTTAACTAAAACTTTTGAGCCTGTTTGCAAAAACTTTTTTTTTGAAACAGTCTAGGGTATATAGCTATCTCTCAATTTTTACTTTATTGTTCCTAGCATGTTTGGAGCCTATTCTTGTTAAAAAAGTTATAAGCATTATATTAAAAAAAATATTTTTTTCGATTTTTGTAGTTGGGCCTAGTTCATATTTCCTGCTTTAATTTGTTTATAAATTTTTTAAAACCATCTATAGTAAATTTAGATTTCAACAAAATATTTTAAGAATTTAAGTGTCAAATTCAGCTTAGTTTCCAAGCTATATCATACAAATATATTCAATAGTAAGAACCCTTGCAGGCAATTTTTACTTTATTCCGCTCATTGCCCTGTTTATTCAATAGCCTAAAAGGTTAAAGCCAGTTAAAGAAAACGAAACCCTAAACCATGAGGAATCATTGCAACTAAAATAACAAAACAAGCGAAAATAAAACAACATTTTTAGATTTTCGAAATAAAATTAACCCAGAAACCCATTTTTTTCATATGCGGTGGTTACAATGAAAAATACGTTGATAAATACATTTTCTGAGTTTGAGTCCAATACAGCCTTAAATTTCTTTCTGATCATGCCTTCGACTGGAAAGCCATTATAAAGCTGAACTTTTGCTAAACACAAGATGTGCAGAAAATTCAAGCCTTACTATATTTTTCAAGAGTTTTCAGTTCTAATTGATGTTTTAATTTCATGACCCCTCTCCCCAAACTGTATTCCTAGATCCGCACTTGTTCCCGTTACTACACAATCCGAATAAAGATTATTCATTATGTTGAATGGCGTGTGATCTATGAATAACTATTACAAAATAGAAACAAAACACTTTAAAAATTGATCACATAATGAGTCAGTTTCAATTAATTAATAAGAATTAATGTTGACGTTGTCTTAATTCGAAATGCATCCAAGCAAGCTTTCAATCTTTTAATTTTGATTTGTGTTGTGTTATTTTTTAAGTTAAAATTAATTAATTGAAACCGACTCATTGTGTGATCAATTTTTAACTGGTGTTTGGAAAATTTTTCTATCTCATGGATTATAAGTAAATTATATTATCTCATTGGAAAATTCCTTACTCCGAAAAACCTAGCCAAACTTTAAACTTTGGGTGTACTTCTGATTTTAGAAGGTATAAAATAAAAGCTCCACCTTCCTAGAGTATGTTTCAGTTCTTTTCACGTAGTGTTGCTATTGCTAGTAATGAAGTTTTAAGCTAAGAAATAACATTATTCTCGTTTACTTATTAAATATAGACTTTTTTCCACAAAATTCGTCACAGTAATTTTGTGAATAATTCCAACCCTCTTTTTCTTCTTCGAGAAATCGTTATTTGCTTTTTAGTTTTCACCTGACTATATTTGATACAAAATATCCCACTATTATAAAAATTCAAAACTTTCCTTTAACGGAAGGTACCTATCATTAGATTCAGCGGGTGAATATACACAGAAAATGATATTGCTTAGAGTTTTTTCCTTGAATCAAAGGTTTGAACCCACTGTGGGATGTCCAGACCAACGAACATAATCTTGAAACGCACTTTATTTGACTTCTGCATCATTGTAATGTTAGACTTGATTGAAACTTATAACTTTTTTAAGAGAACAAGTGGAGATTATTGAAAAATTCGCAAACATTTTTGTTTCCTTTTTTTGCCACTTAAGATACCTTAATTGTGAATTCATCAAGGAAATAATATTAAATATTGACTTTGAACTATTTTTGTAAGCAGAATCAATTCCCTTTACCTATTTTTTTGTTTGAGGTATTTATATATTGCTGCTTTTTTTTGGTCACTAATTGCCACAACAAAGCAAGGCAAAGTACCTGCAAAATAAATTTAACTCTTAGTTTCAAGTAAGAGAGATTTCTGACCTAGAAATCTTAGGCCTATATATGACATGCCAGACTAAAGTATATTTATGAGTTTTGTGTTTTATTCCATTCTGTCAATGTCATCATCATCATCATTACCATCATCGTCCTTATTCATTGATTTAAAACAAAATGCCAAAAATATTCTCCTATGCTTTGCAATATCTAGCCTTCGTCTTCGTTATCGTCTATCAACCAATTGAAGCTTGACTTTATTTGATAATTTGGCACTTGATTGACAAAATATTCCCAGAGGGAAACACAACAAATTCAGTATAGACTCCGATAATATAGGTTGGTGGTGTTGGCACCTTGTTCGTATAGCAACCTCATTCTCTTCATTTCAACTTCATTCTCTCTTTTTTTGTTTATAATGAAAGCATATGTGTGAAAAAGCCTTTTCAAGGATCTTCTCATTCGAATGAGCGATTCCATTTTTTTTTTGCTTGTTTGAGTTCATGGAAATGAGTGGCTGGTGGGTGGCTCTTTTGCTTTATATGGCTAGTGATGTATTATGTGTACAGTTTTATTTTATATTTTTTGGATTTCCCATCCCCCTATGTACATTGATGAATTAAACTTAGTCCAAGAATTGAAAATTTTACGCTCGTCACAAAAGCCGTGGCAGTGAGTGGATCTTGCAAAAAGTGCTTTTTCGTTGTAAAGCTAATACAGTGATTGCCCATTTAGCTGAGAAATAAAATTAGTTCTTTACCCTATGAAAAAAAGAACCTAAGGTTTTGAAGCCTGAGTTAGGCTTTAATTTTTATTTGAAATCGTTTTACGCTAGGACAGTTCCAAGAAACGAATTTACCAAAACCTATTTGGCAATTTTTTTCTCAAACAAATTCTGAAAATTTCATGAAAATCAATGGAGCTGTTCCAGGAATAAAGAAGTGGGCGTGGCAGTGGGTTGATTTTACTTTAACCAATTTGCCAATATTTTTCTCGTCCATAAGAACTAACGTCACTGATGAGTCCAAGTAAGTAATGCAAAAGGCTACAACCTGAAATGAGGCCACCCTAAGCGAAGCAAGAAGGTGTGAATGAGATAAATGACCTGAGAGCGAGATAGATCGCTGTTAACATCGAAGCTGGCCCAAAGGTACTCTTGTCCAATGTCCAAGGAAATTAATAACATTGGCACTCTAGGCTGTTATATTATATTTACTACATACTACATCTGTTCCTGGTCATTTAGAGTCATAACCCGAGTTTCGTACTTTGATCGTTTCTGAAATAATGAATAGCATGAAGTTGATTTAGTATCAATTCCACTTTTCGGGACCCCATATATGTATTGTATATGTTAATCAAAGTAAAGGTAAAACACATCATTAAACATTTTTTATTTCATTGAATAAGGAGGACCACAATTTCCAAAAATGCTTTGATACTAGATATTATTATTTGAACTGGCCGGGCCCAAAGAAAAGATGTGCAAGTAGTGACTTGTGAATCAAGCAATAAAATCGCGAGCGCCATTTAGGATTTTCTCTTGGGGATTTTGTTTTCAAAAGATTTTGTCACTTACCCCAATTTCAGCTTTTTTTTTACAGCAAACAAAAACCGAGTGGCACTTATTTAAGAGGTAAAGAGAAGCAACTGCATGTAGCATCTAAGGAGGCATAATCCAACAGAAAAGTTATGAAACACGTCTCCACAAGGATTATATTTTGTGTGTCCAGAAATACTTTTAGTTAATTTCTTAATTCAACATCTGGCTTTTGGTTGAAAAATATGCTGATAAATCAACGAAACAATTGATTTTACAACCCACAAATCTTTAAACTTTCATTACAACGCAAATATGAAAACTCTACCTACATGCAGGGGCGGAGTAAGAGGCATTGGCACCCGGGCGGTAAAGAAATGAAAACACGAACAATAATTTTATTTAAAGGTGTTTTCGAGTCTTATTGTAATGAATGTTTGATTAAATCAAAAAAATCTATATTTTTTATGTGCTCCTTTTCGATTGAAAGTAAAGGTATAGCCGCGAGATTAGTTAATTTATTTTGGCTCATTGTTAATCCTAGCTAAGTCTTAGTTAATTTTAATTTTTAAAAGCTTCGTTCACACGATGCCACTCAGACAGACAACAACGAGTCTGCAAAGTCCTACTTAACACTGAAGCTTAAAAATTCAAAGGCTGTCCAAAATGTCTGCATCTTTGAAATCTATATTTTTCAGCTACTGTTGTCTGTTAGTTCTGTTAATATCGAGGTAAGCATTAGAACAATAGCGCGCAGTTCTTCTGCCATTCAATACATCAATATTTTCGGAGCTAAGAAAGCTGACGAAATGTCTGAGATGGCCTGGACAGATAAATCAGTTCAGTGTAAAATGTATCCTATCCTAACATCTCTTCCAACGTCAAACTGGGGGCCAAATTGCCACGTCAGTGACCAAGTGAGTGAGTGCCATCAGTGTTCAAATGAACGAGTGACCACTACAAACTTGGGTATACTAGATTGATCGAAACGTGAGCGGTTACACATAAACTCACATAATTAAGTCACGTATTGCTCGATAATTGATGCGGTTGTTTGGCCCCAGCATCTTTTTGTTCTTCCCCGCCTTTCAATTGGAATTTCTAGCTCAGTACATTATTCCCTTGCTAATATTATCGCCCTTTTTAAAGTGTCATCACGATGTTCATGAAGATACTCGCTAGTGCCTTATGTTTCATTACACTTTTTTCTAGAGTGAGTCCGGATTTTGGTAAGTATTTCTGTGCTGCATAAATTTTATCCAAAATATAGCACCAGAATCAAATATAACACAAAAACTAAAGTCGCATACAGCAGATAAGAATATGGTTGCAGGTTACAGCACCTCTTGTATCAAAATTTTAAAACTACGAGTATTATCATTAAATTTTCCTTCAATGGCTTAACAGCCTCGTGATGAACGTTTCATCCAGTGTTAACAAGTCCCTTGACTGACACACCTACATTTTTAATGAGAATATTTCAATGATGTGTAGATGCTGAGCAAAATGTGTTAAGTCTTCCTACTGTCCGAAAAACGTTGTTCTTTAAGGAGTTCTTTGCAAAGAGGGAATTCTACAAAGGTTTAAGGAATGGTTTGTACATGGCTAAGACAAAGTTTTTGGATTGATTTACCGAATTAATTTTTTAACTTCTCCATGAATAGCCACCATAGTCATTTATTTCTAAACTTTATCAAGTGACTAACTGTATTTTAAAGTTTAGGAGTCATTAAAATTCCATAACAAATATGTGTTCTTATCTGGCACTAGCCATCCAAATTCTCTTAGTTAGAAATAAAAATATGAGAAATTCTTTATTTCTGAAGTCTATTTTTGATTGCGAGACCTTTTTTAAATATTGTATGGGGCCTACGTAAGCATGCTTTTACACAAACGTTCTATGAGGTTAATAGTCTAAGATTCCCACAGGTGTGAGCTAAATTTAACATACGAAATTCCGAAAAATGATCGTTTGATGAAATTTAATATGTTCTACGTAGTTAGTATGCACAGCACATGCTTATTCTGAAAAAATCATTATCAAAGTTTTTAAAAAAATGGCTCTAGCTCAAAATCGTAGATTCCCGAAATCATCCAAATCCCTAGGATATGGAGATTTTGAATATTCTACATTTGAACGTTTTTAATGTTGAAAGTCTAAAGAATGTTTTTGTTTATACATACATTGAATTATATATCTTTAAACCAGTTTTCAAAATATCAGTAAGTACCATAAAAAAATCTTGGTTTTCAAAATTTTAAACAATCAACATCCATAAGTACAAACCTAACTAAATTATCTCAAGAGTTCTGATAACTGGTTTTAAGCTTCTTCTCTTTAAATAAAAATAAATAAATCCAGGGGTGTATAATAATTCTGGAAATTAGTCCCTGAACATAAAGTTATCTTCATTTGTAATTCTGTGTATTCTTTTTGTGAACTGCCCAACCCTACTGGTTGCTGGCCCTCGACTCTATTTAGAGGTTGGTTGCTATGGTGGTAAAATCATTTGAAACATTTGTATGCTTTGGTTAATATGTTCCTACTTTGTGGTACTGATTCTATTTTGCTTATGTTTTTTTTTTTTTACTGAGAATAGATGATCTGTCCAAGAGTGATACCTGCAACTTTTGTATACACACCTGAACCTGCACTCATCAAAAACAAACAAATCCATAAATTCCTCACAGTTTTTCCACTACCAAGCAACCAAAGCTCTTATCCTTTCCTGCACTGTGGGTCTTCCCTCACTCTCTCTCTCCGTGAATGGTGAAGGATTCCGGATTGCGTCGTCTTATTCCAGCAGAAAAACGAGTCCAATTCCAACCTTTAAGCTTAAAAAGAGGCAAGGGATAAAAAAAGCAAAAGAATCAAAATCTCCAATACATACGCTTACCACTCAGGGCACATTTACATTTTTATGAGTGATTCATGAATGTTGTTTTTTTTCCGCTGATGGCGCAGAGTATAAATCCCTTCGAAGTGGGAAGTGGGAAGAGGGAAGGACGGGCTCAAGTAGAATTCTCCATCATCTGCATCCATAGAGAATAAGTAACGAGCTCCTACACCTTCTACACCATCAGAAGCAGAATGCTTCAAATAAAAAACGAAACACAGGATTAATGAAACATTTGCATTCGAATGAGCTCAAATATACGCAGCGTTTTCAGCGCATTTGGTTTTCAAGTAGATACAATGTTTACAGATGATTTTATATCCTTTTTTTGCATCCCCGGGCCAGCGGGAGGTGCTGAGGCAAGGGAAGTATTATTATTTAAATTTTTTTTTAATACATATTTTCCATTTTCCAAATGTTCACATTTTTACTTTCTGTCATAATGTGTTGTAATGTTTTATAAATGAATGTGTGAGTGTGCCTAAGAATATGTATGGCATGTGGTAAAATGTGATGTGATTCCTTGTTTCTATATAATAAGTGCGAACCAGCATAAAATATGAAGAACGCTTTTTCGCTATAAATGTGGTAGCGATTCAGTGAAACAGTGATATATTCACTTCCTTCAAAGGTCACCGAAACAATTAAACATAAAGAGAGTCTGATGGAAGACGGGAGAGAGCGGTTTTGTGAAATCTAGGTGGGTGTCGATGTTAGATGCAGTTATTTGGGGCACATTTCTAGGCTACTGCTATTTTAAAATTGTATGGAATGGAATATGAGTAGTTTTAAAATTTGTTGGTTACAACGTTTATGATGTAAAAATATGTATACATTTACTATTATACCTACAATATTTTGAAATAAAAAAAATTGTTTTACATAATTCTGGCACAAAACATTTTAAAATAGTAAGATTTTTGATTTGGTATGTATGACCCTTAACTTAACTAATTAACTCAAATGCAGTTAGACATTTACTTGAAAAAAAAAAAAAATATTTTAAGCCGGAAAAATCTTGAACTCAATAATTAAATACTACCAACTTATTTCACAGTTTCAGCCAATAGGCAGTTCTTTACTGAAGGTAAAAGTAATTTTTTGTTAGCATAAGTTAGAAACCCTGTTTTCAGCGTTCAAACTTAACTCTACGCGGAGCAAATTTGCTCCAATTTTGGGGAAGACAAAATATCTACTACGCCACACTGCTATATTGAGATCTACTTCCTTTTTTCCAAACTAAAAAATTCTTTAGCCACACCACATGAAATTAAATGACAACACTGTGTTATTCAATTTTCAAACCAACTCTGATTCTGAAATCTAAGTGTTTGCATGCTGAACGGAATAATTTTTTTCTTTTACTTTTCTGCGTTGTTTTTCATTTATTTTGTTCTCGTTAGTACATGGTATTGTATGTGTGCGTGAGAGCTTGCGAAATTGAACAACTTTAAACAGTTTTTGTTTTCTTCTTTTGCATTGAACTTCACTAAAAGATTTTCAAGACTTAGCGAATGAATGTAATTTTTTTTATTAATTCAAAATAGCTTTTTATGGCCTTTGGTCCAAGGCACGGATCCAGGATTTCGTTCAGAGGGTGGCAATTTTCGTGTAGTCTTGCCATCTGTGCCGGTGACATGCCAATACAAAATTGTTTCCAGAGCTCCCACAATATTGGTGAGATCTACAGAAAATTGGAATACACTGCATACTGCTCTACACACCTGGCGACAAATTCCGCAATCGTGAATGATTTTCCGTGTACGCACTCTTTTCACGAACAACACAAATGTGAATTAATTTGTCTGATAAACTCACTCTTGAGGAATCGCAAAAATCGGGGTATGTCTGATTTTTATGGTACGCAGAACAAATTTACTATTGTTGATTTTGGCCCCTAGTCTCACAAAGCAAAGTGAGTGGGTGAGTTTTAAATTTGAAGAATGAAATTAGGTCTTCCATAACTGCCACATTTGTCTTGAACAGCTGGTAATTTGAAGCTTCGTGGAAAGAAGTAGTGCAGTTTGTGGCAATGACAGGGTGTCCTCACAGCGTTTTTGAAAGAAAAAAGAAAAGAAAAATGGCATATCGGTATTTCCCTACTCCCAGCCATAACGATCGAGTTCGAGTATAAGTTTCAGCCTTTTCTTAAGCTGGGATAAGATAATTGGGCCAATGGCCTTATCAGTTGAAGGTCGTTTTCGAAAAAGTTATCTGCGTCAGAAATGCATTTGTAGAACATTCTCTGCAAAAGTCTTCTGCTCAAAAAGGCACATATCAATATGTTTTACTGCGTTAGCACTGTGTTTTGATAATGCAGTTTGCTTAAGTTACATGTTCGTAGACATCATCTGCGGTGCTATTCTGCCGTAAGAAAATCGAGTTGCCGACAAAAATATTAAGAAGACATGGAACGTGTTCGAAAACGTCAAATTGCGTTTGCAAGTGTTTTGTGCAATCAAAACTATTACATATGTTTGACAAAACTAATATTCGCGTCAAAAAATGGCAGTCGATTTGACGTTGATCTGACGTTTTTGAAAAAAACCAACAATAACTTTACTTTGGTTTTTGGTACAAAAATTATATCCAACTTCTCTTTGGCAGTGACTGCTCTTGTCGTTCCTGGTTTCTCTTCTATTTTCTAAGTCGGATCAAAAACTCCTGAAATTTATCCACGAAAGTGATAAAATCTTCACGAATACTGCCAACTGAAACATATTTTATGGCTTAAAAAGATGTGCAGAACGTCTGCACGTCTAAAGTTTCGACTTGTTTCTTTGCTTGCACCACATGACCGTTGTGCAAGGCTCTATAGTATCGGGAAGTGCTCCACAATTTTGATGATCTGTCAGTGAGTGAGTCAGTTATAGTCTTAGCGATTTCAGAGTTATTAGTTCTAATGAGATGAAATGAAGCGAGCTGACTTTATTTGACTAGCTCAACAAATACTGCGAGTTTGAAGTTTTTATTGATTTTAGTGGTACAAAAGTTTGAGGGGGGTCGAAAATTTCCTGAGTTTGTTCCTGTAAAAAGGGTGTAGTGTCACGAACTTGGCTGGGCACTACCATGCCCTTTGATCCAATTTGGTCTCTATTGCAAAAAAAGAAGTGTTACAAAGTGATTTTGGGGCTTAATAAACTTTAAGGAATGAACTGCATCGGACTTTATCGTCATGAAATAATACCGTAAAAATTTGTATTTTTAAGCTATTCTTGATGTGGTTTATGCATTTATCTACCGACGCCTAATTAAAACCTAAGTTTATCAAACTATTGTTTAAAATATATTTGAATTCAATAAACCACGTTGTTGTGCAACATAATCTAAGACAAAGCAGTTCCTTAGTCCGCAAACAGGAAAATAATTCCCAAACCCAAAAACCAAATTCATCCTTTCAATGAGGGTTTGGTAGCACAGTAAAGTTGGAAATTATAATAACAATGTTGTAACAAATCCTATATACATACATATATAACATGAAATTACACAAACCGAAAAGACAATAACACCAAAATAGTGTTGGAGCAGCTTTCTCAGCACACGCACGAGCCCTTAACAACTTATTATTTGTTGCTAAAACACAATCACATGGGTCAATGACGCCAAAAGGGATATTATAAGAATCAAAAATGCATGCTGAAATGAGGTGAAAGGTGAAACAAAGACCAACATAAAAAAAAAAGCAAAAATCAATTCGAAGGTTACAAACAATTCTAAAATTGCGGAGAAGTTGCTTGTGAGGTTCTTGTTTTTTTTTTTCTGGCACCCAAAATCCTCTATGACTTGATTGATATCGATTTTTGTCAAAAGAATTAACAGAACGGCGGGAAGTCGATGGAATATAAAAAAAGGAATTGATTAAGAGATCTCTGATTATAAGAAATTTTCAAAGTCAAATTTAAATAGACGTAGACGTATATCGAATTACATAAGTCAAAAGCTCCTGAAAAGCTTGTTTTTAGTTTAAAACTTCATGCTGGTATTTAATGTGAATCTAAGAAATTCCCCCATTAATGTGAACCCTTTTTAAATTCAAAGAGCGCAGCATGGATATTGAATATCATCTCTCCCATGGTTAATTTTCCATTTTATTTACAGTTTCAAAAAAAAAAAACACTTTTACAATCAGAATTATTATTATTATTGTCTACTAAAATCAATGCCGATCATTATTTTTCACTCATCCTGTCACTTGAAATACTATGAGCTATTAAATAATGAGATAAAACTTTGATTCTCAATTTCATTCCTTCATCATTCTGCCACTTTACTGAAAAAATCGTTAAATTTCAAATTATCTATTGTTTTCTCTGTATACATTAATATCAAAAAGAGACGCGACATCTTTCCTTGAGCACAATGGCATCATCAGTTAAAGTACAACAACAACAAACAAAAAAGGATAGTCAGTTAGGTGGTATCGCTCTTATAATTAAAGAAATAAATACATTTTAAGTGTCTATAGAGAAATTTATGGTCCCTACTAAATGTCTGAAGCAAAATATTTTGCCCAAAACAGCACCAACAATAGCTTATACATAATATCAAACCAAGTATAAGAGCCCTCCGAGGAAGGGAAAAGAAGGATGCTCTTTCGTTTAAATAGCATCTCACCCTCTGCTCTCATTTTAGCCCTGTGTATAAAAAAAATTAAAAGGAAAAATCTTGTTAAAAAGGGATGAATGAAAGTTTTCAATCAATTAAGTTTCAAGAAACTTTAAATTGTTACTTTAGGGTTAGTAGTTATACACACCCACCACAAACGAAGTACAAGAAACCAAAAAAAAAAAGAAAACTCCATAGCTGTACCGAGTGGGAAAAAAATTAAGTAGGTAGTACTCAGAGTGATTAAATGAAAGCGAAATTACAAGGAAAAGGTTTTCAGTCATCCTCTTTCTTGGGAATATTTTGCACTCAAGAAAAAGTTATATCAATAATTTTTGTGTAAGGATCATCCACTTATATATATATATATATTTTTTATAGTAATTCTTAGCAATCTGAATCTTGTATGTATGTCTCTGGGCGATTTTAAGTACTAACTAAGAATTTTCTCCATTTTTTATAACTACCACTAGCTAGATCATGTGTTCGATTTATTGCAAGTTCCGAAAAAATAAAGAGTGTATATATTAACAAAAAAAACTATTTTCTATCCCAAACGTTGCTACCGCGGGGTGTCCCCACCCTGAAACTACCAACTAATGTTATACCTCATTCACAGAATTTGTAGTTTAAGGTTCAAATCTGTCCCCGAGTTTCGAAGAAAATAAAATCAAATAATTTGCTTTTAGTTTTGTATTCGTATCGATCGTCTGGGTTGTAAATAGAGTTGTGAAGTATACTTAATTTCATTTGTACTTAAGTATTTTGTACCAGAGTCGTAAAGTACTTAAGTATATTTGTACTTAAGTACTTCGTAACTATCAAGTACCTTGTACTTGAACCTGAACTTGAAAAAAATCAAGTTTCATGTACTTGGTACTTGAAAAGCACCAAGTACAAGTACCTTGTCAAGTACTTTATTTCAATTACTTGAACTTGGGCAATAGCCATTTTTTGAAAGCTCAACCAGACTACTCCACGCATTGTACTTATAAAGTACTTGAAATGGACATGTACTTAAAAATGTACGCGATTGTATTACTAGTACTTGGAGCAAAGTACTTCATAAAATACTTGTGCATGTTGTTTTTCAAGGACCAATTATATGGTATTTGCTTTTTTCAAGTACAAGTACAAGGACAAAGTACTGGGTACTTGACTGGTGTGATGGAACTATCCTACAAGCTATAGGTCCTAAATGTTTGCTAGATAAAGCGCAGCTCGCTGTATAATTTGGCTAATGAGCCGCAATTAAAAATAAAATAAATTTTGATAGTTTTTAGAACTGTTTTATTATACCATATTTCACCGCTATTTATACTACTTAAAAATCATTGGGTTATCCCCACTTATGCTTAAGAACTATATTACAAATACTTTTGTGCTGCATCAGCATTCTATTTTTCAATATATATACTATATGTTGGGGCAGTCTAATTATGACTCAATGAAATTATGAATTTGGAACATAGTGTAACAAAATACTTCTACGACACTTCATATGCATAGTCACCCAAGTGGTGGCAATGCCCTGAGCACAACACTCAGTTTCGTTTGACAAAAACAAACAAATAAATGAATTTGATTTTAAACTTTATAGTTTCGAATATCAATGAAATTACTATTTCAATGATGTCGATCGAATACTACATGTGGCTTTGTTTACGTTTGAGAAATGAGAAATGATTTTACGTTAATGAAATGAAAGAATGCTTTTATTACACTACATCCTTCCCCTTTAAAAAAATGATATTTGTTTACATTTCTAAAATTTAAATAAATATAATTTGCCTTTTTTTTTTTAGTTTTTAGTGTTATTATGATTTTGAGTATATGTACAGTATGTTATTTATTGTAAGTTTGTGTTTCTAGCTTTAATTAAATTATTATTATGTATTTCATATTTCTTATTATCTAATAAAATAGTACTATTTACACTGTTTTGAGATATAATTTTATATGGTCCTCTAAAAGGTTTATCGAATTTTCTTGTGTTTTGATTTTTTAAAAATACATAATCTCCTACGGTAAAGTTTGATTTGTTTACATTTTTCTGAGAATTTTGTCTTTTATATTTGTCTTCAATTAAGTGATTTTTTGCTTGTTCATGAGCATGTCTTAATTTGCATTTCAATTCATTCAAGTAATTGTCAATGTTATAAATTGTATCTTTATTTTCTATTACTTCACATGGAAGTGTACATAATTTTCCAAATACAAGTTCAAATGGTGAATATAATGTTGAGCTGTGTGGTGTGGAATTATAGCAATATGTGTAGAATGGTAACCATTCTTCCCAACTATCCCTATTTCCTATGCTCATAATGTATTCATTAAATACTCTATGATTTCGCTCTATTGATCCCATTGTTTCATGGTGAAAAGGTGTAGAAACTATTTTATCTATTTTCAAGAGTGTACAAATATTTTTTAGCAATTCATTCGTGAATTCTGTTCCCTTATCAGTTTTTAGTTTCTTAAAACATCCGTATTTAAGAATAAATTTTTCAACTATTGTCTTCGCTACAGTATACGCTTCTTTGTTTTCTATTGGAAATGCTTCTACAAATTTCGTTAAATCACATTGTACCGTTAGTATATATCTATAACCATTTGATGGTCTTAATGGTCCTACAGTATCAATTGTTATTGTTTCAAATGACGTGGAGGGTGTGTCTGTAATTACAATATTTTCTTTTGTGTATCTAGTTATCTTTGTTTCATTGCATGTTTTGCAGTTGTTAACGAATTTCTTAACCATTTTATTCATGTTTTTCCAAACATATCTTTGTTTTAACTTATTGACGCATCTTCTGATACCACAGTGTCCTCCTAGTTTTGAATTATGATATTCTTCTATTAATTTGTGCATTTCATTCTTATCTGTTATCTGTTTTGGAGGTTCATATAATATTATGTCTAGACATTTATCCTCATTTATATTTTCTTGCAGCTTATTAAATATTTCTTTAAATTCTTGTATGCATACTTCATTAAATATTAGACTATTTCTTGCTAGCGCTAGTCTTTTAACACATGCATTGTTCATTTTGAATATTAGCTTCCTCAGAATCAATTTTATCTCTGATAAAGATTTATCGCTATATTCTACAACTACAGTGTTTGCTGCTATTATTATTTCATTTCTTTCTTTCTTTGTAACGTTACTTTCTTTAAATTCTAACTTCTTTATTCGCCTTATGTCCGATATTGATGTACAGTCCCAAATATGAAGGTAGCTAGTCTCCACAATTGAGTCCAAGGCTATTGCACAATTTTCTTTTTCATTTGGTATCTTCTCTTTATTTTTCTTCATAGCTCTAGTTAAAACGTCTATGTTGTATTTGGGTATCATTTCTTTCAAGTCGTCAGATTCAATTTTTATTCTTGATAAAGCATCTGCATTGGTATTCATCTTGCCCTTTTTAAAAATTATTTCAAAATCATAATCCATCAAGTCAACTCGTATTCTAGTTAATTTAGATGATGGGTTTTTGTGAGTGAATAAACTGACTAATGGTCTATGGTCTGTGTAAACTATAAATTTTTTGCCGAAAAGATATGGTCTAAAATAATTTATTCCCCAATGTATTGCTAACAATTCCTTCTCTATAATGGGTTTATTTAATTCGTGTTTATTTAAGGATCTACTAGCATATGCTATAGGTTTATCAGTTCCAATTTCTCCCTGTGACAAAACTGCTCCTAAAGCAAAATTGGAAGCATCTGTAGTTAGAATTAATGGTTTTTTGAAATCAGGATAGCTAAGTATGGGAGGAGTTATTAAATTTTGCTTTAGTATGTTAAAAGATTTTTCACAGTCTTCTGTCCAAGAGAATATTTGTATTAATTTTATAATATTTTATTTTTGTATTACAAAGAAACTTAAATTAACAAAATATGGTTTAATTTCAATGAAGAAAATATTGTTTTCAAATTTAGGAACTTTTAAAATTTGACTTTCACACAATTCGAATTCTGCCTATAATAACTTATGTGATGCAATGAAGAATCTAATCTACATTTACAAAATCTGTGTTTTGACAAATCAGAAGGGGAAAAAAATCAATTTTTGTTACCAAAAGAAAACCCCAGAAGTGACTTCGATTGCAATTGAGAATTACATAGCATTGCATTGTGCACACAAAATGTGTACTTCTAGATATTTATTAACAATTTCTGTATATATTATAAAGTAAATATATTATAAAGTAAATCGTTGTTTAACATAACACACCCTATTTTGAGTACAAACATAACTTAAATTGAAAATGTTTCTTAATTTACAAATACATAAGATTATTTAAATAAAACATAATTAATAAATGTTAATAGGTAACTAGAAATATTAGTTTCAACTTAATAAATTGAATATATTTTGCCTAGGCAAGAATGGCATTTTCGGTTACAGTTTTGGGAATATCCATTTTAATAGTCAAGCTGACAAGTCTGACCCAGGTTTAATTGAGTTTTCTATATATAGCCCCAGAAATCAATTTACTTTATGACATCATGTATAAATGTAGATATTCAATTCAATATAAAGATATTCAATCATATATAAAGCAGCATAAAAAAAATAAAATATAAGCATTATTTCAATTACGTATTTATGTAAGTAAAGTGAATTTATTGTTTAACTCTGTTTGACAATAATTGCTGTTGTGTGGTTAACATTTTAAAACACCTTTCATTCGTTTTACCATCCAAAGTAAGATTTTGTATAATATTTTCAATAAGCTGCTTAACAAACCAAATTTCTTTACCACTTTTACCACATTTTCGCATTTGATTTGCTAAATATTCGCCATAAATAGTGTATCTATCTTGCATTGCTTTTAAATCTAACTGTTTTCATGCAACTGAAAGCATCTTCCACAATGCTGCATTTATTTGAATTAAGTATAATTGAGACATTTTCTACAGAATTTTATTTTTGTTCAGACACTAAGCTTGATTTCGGACATTCCAAAAACGACTCTGATTCATCGTGTTGAGAATCTTGATTTTTTTTGGAAATTGTTTTCGGTCCAGTTTCCTGAAGAACTCTGATTGCGGTTTTAGTACTAGACCTGTTTAGGGATTGTTGTTGGGATGAATCCAGCTTGGTTTGTGTTTCCAGTGGAGATACAATGATACAAATAGCATCACTGTCTTTACACTTGTTCAATGTTGACATTGCCATATGTTTCTGCTCCATGACTTGTTTCAATTCGGTATCTTTCTTTAACTGAACTTCATTTTGGGGCCTTATCTGATTTTCCGGTGGAGAAACAATCATAGAAGCCGCATCAATATCGTTACATTGTTTCGATGTCGACATTTCTACTTGTTTTTGGTCCACTACTGTTGGTAAAAGAAAATTTTTTTTTATACCTAACAGTTTGGCAGGATCGCCATGTGATGGAACTATCCTACAAGCTATAGGTCCTAAATGTTTGCTAGATAAAGCGCAGCTCGCTGTATAATTTGGCTAATGAGCCGCAATTAAAAATAAAATAAATTTTGATAGTTTTTAGAACTGTTTTATTATACCATATTTCACCGCTATTTATACTACTTAAAAATCATTGGGTTATCCCCACTTATGCTTAAGAACTATATTACAAATACTTTTGTGCTGCATCAGCATTCTATTTTTCAATATATATACTATATGTTGGGGCAGTCTAATTATGACTCAATGAAATTATGAATTTGGAACATAGTGTAACAAAATACTTCTACGACACTTCATATGCATAGTCACCCAAGTGGTGGCAATGCCCTGAGCACAACACTCAGTTTCGTTTGACAAAAACAAACAAATAAATGAATTTGATTTTAAACTTTATAGTTTCGAATATCAATGAAATTACTATTTCAATGATGTCGATCGAATACTACATGTGGCTTTGTTTACGTTTGAGAAATGAGAAATGATTTTACGTTAATGAAATGAAAGAATGCTTTTATTACACTACACTGGTACTTGTACAGGTCTGGTATTAAAGTGTATATGTCACCGTATATTTACATGCTAAGCAAACGAATGCTTTCAAATTGGTGTGTATGATCACGAGCAACAAAAATTTGACATCAGTTTGGTGCGAAAAAATGGTTGCATTGCTTACCTGCTGGACGTGTTTTGGGTAAATACAAACAAATAACCACAACTGTGCTTAAATTATATAAAAATTGTCATGTCGACTTACTAAATAATAGTCCATTTCCTAATTTGTCTTATCAAATAGTTGTTTTTTTAATAATTTTGAATTGTATTCTTGTTTCTTTTTTACATTTGTTTTAGTAAAAAAATAATTTGATTGTTTTTTTGTAATTTTTAATAATTAACTTTATTTATTCGCGTGAATACTTTAATTCGCAACTATATTTTGTTTCACCTTTTGTGGTTGTATGATTCTACGTTAAACTTAAGTGCCCTGAGGATGTCCTTACTAGGACAAAATGCACGGGCAATACTCAATTGTAAAATGATTTAATTTGTTTAAAAAAAAAACAAATATTTCTATTAATCTTTTTAAAATGTATATCCGTTGTATTCGATGTTTTGAACACCTACTTTTATTCATGAATCAAATCATTTTTGTAATAGTGTTTGCTAGAATTATCTTAAATTTGTTCAAAAACTTTTTTAACTAATTTTTTTGCAACGTGGATTTGAGTATTCAAAAAAAAATTTAAAAAAACTAACTTTTTTTGTGAACTTACAAAAGTATCAGCTTGCGGATGACTACCATTTAAGTATAGTACCCACACAAAAAGTATTAAAAGCCGTTAGGAGAATTAAAGAAGTCAAATTGCACTGATTTCAATTATCATACAGTCAATACGGGATATTAAAAGCTCGAACAACAAAATACGTTTTTTAATAATTCACTTTTAAATGTCTCGATTTTTTATGACTGTTTAAAAAATTCTGGGAGATATTTAATCTTTTTCAACTGCACAAAATGAAATATAAGAACTCATAACCATGAAAAGAAAAGCTTTCTCAAAAAAGAATAAAAGGATCTTTTGAATCGTGAGGTGCAGGGAAATAATTCCACGGGCATCTGCTCCACATGGGTATTTATCACATCATAAGTAGGAATCTTATCCACTTTCCAAAGTGCAATTTATTCTCACCATGAGAGGGAACTAATTGCACTCGAAATTTTGTGGAATTTGTTCCCACCTAAAATTTGGAATTTGGGATATTATTGATTCATTGCAGAAAACGACATTGTTTATTTACAGAAATATGCCAGCATTATGACGAATAAATAGTGAGGTATGTATCAGAGGGCATGCTGCCCCCTGCTTGGCTCATTTTAGGATTTGGGGTGGGTGCGAGGTTATGTGTATGCGAAGTTTCATTTGCATTTAAGGAATCTAGATTTAAAGAAACTATGATTAAAAAAATACCTCCTATAAGAACGAATCAAAGAAAAAGAAGTGAAATTGAGTCTGATACCAAGTGGGCAAAATCTCCACTCTCCAAGTGGAGATCTTATTCTCACTAAAAAGTGCAATAAATTCCCTCTCTAGGTGAGAATAAATTGCACTTTGAAAAGTGTAACAGATTCCTACTTATGATGGAATAAGCTCCCGTGTGGAGCAGATGTCGGTGGAATTGTTTCCCTGCACCGAATCGTGAATCACTTTCATTTTGACTTCCGAGAGGTTGAAACCTTGAAACATTTATTGCTTGTATGGAGAATGGAGGGACACTACCAACTTTAAAAATAAAATTGTATTCTCTCTTTTTCCGTGTAATTATAAGTTTTTACAGAACTATTTTTGTTTGATGTTGTTGAAATCTTGAGTCATTAAATCGGTCGGACAAAATCCACGTAACACAATGCATTTTTTCTAACTTTCTGTTTTGGGAAAAAACCTACATATGCAGTTTAATAGGTGGCCTCATTTGTTACCCTACTTTATTTATAAGCGTTGCAAAAACAAATAAATCAAACGCTTAAAAATTGCATTAAAATTGCGTGCTTATTTTATTGCCAACCATCATCCAGCAGAAGGAAATTCTCCTTATATTATTCATATCTTAATCATAAATTCAGTTCTATTAGTCAAAACTTTAACGAAAAGGACCTTAAACAAAGTAAAAATTTTAGGCTGAACTGTGTAAACATTAATGTTTAATTAATTATGAAGAATGCACAAAAAATTTCGTCCCAAAGAGGTGATTGAGTCACCCCTCAATACTATTCTTGTAAGTGTAAATTCAAAAATTGATTTAAAATTTATGATCTTAAAAGTAAAAACTACTACCCTTGTTTTCACCGAACTCCTTTAAATTAAAGTCTATGGATGTTTAAGGGTACAAATTTAACATGAAAGAGGCTAGGATTGGTTCAAGAACTGAGAAAACTGAACTATGACTTATTTAAACAAAAGCAGGTTTAAATACATGTTTAAATTAGTTCAAATAGAATTCGATTTAAATCTAACTCTTATCTATTCAGATTCAAATATACTATTATTTTGAGTTAAATCTGTTCAAATCAAATACATTCATGTTTATTTATTTTATTGGAAGCTACACGCAGTTTTTTACGGAAATTCAAGCCCATTTCAGTTAGATTTTTGAAATACCCGTTAAATTGTTTTACTCACTTACAAATTTCTAACATAAAATCAACATGCACGAGTTTGTTTCAAATATGAATGCACTTAAAATATTAAGAAAGCAAAGAGATTGAACAGAAATGTTAAATTTAAGCTTGAAGGCGTTTAGCGTCTAAGATATTAGCAAATAAGTCCGTCTCTTCCATCGGTCGAACAAGATATTCAAATAGTTCCAAAATTAGTGCCACTTTATACCGTCGGTCCATAAGTTAAACTCTCTAAATGTGGAAAAAAATGTTCAAGTAATTGAGAATGAAATGTGTTTTAAATCTAAAAAGTATTATTTTACCCGGTTTTATAAGACATAGAAAAGTATGCACGGGAAACTTAAATTAAAAACTAAAGGAAAATTGGCAGAAATACGTTTCAATCTGATTTCCTTCAAAAGTGTAATTTGTTAGTAAGTGAGTTTTAACTTTGAATCGACGATTTGTATGTGTGTTGCATGTTTTATAGGAAACGTTACCATCATTGCAAATAGAAAGCATTTGTATTCAGTTGAAAGGAGCTAGCATCTATTTGGAAAAACTAACATTGAAATCATTTTATTGAAACAGAAAACATCTTCGACCCAAACACGAAAATATTTAAAATGATTCTGTTTGAAATAACATCAAATGAAGTTAATTAAAACAAACAGAAATATCTTTATGTTAAATATCTAGAAAGCATGGTTAATTTGAACAAAATCATGTTCAAACCGTGCCAACGATGAATTAATACGATTCTATTTACATTGAAAAGAAATCGATTCCATGCCAAATCATATGTGTTTGAGTTTGATTTAAATATGAACGAGTTCAATTTTTTCCTCAGTGAGGGATTAATTTAAAAAAAAAAACGATTTCATATAGGAAAATAAACAACCAACATGTTACCTATAAAAATCTCAATTTTCCCTCTATAGGGAATCATCAAAAAGCATTATGTTCAAAATTTGAAGAAAATCTCAATACTGGTTTTGGCTGTAAATGTTAAAGATATGTCTTCTTCTATCTTTAACATTTACAGCCAAAACCAGAAGAAGACAGAATTTTTGCCACCAATTTTTTTCCTGTTCTATATTACCGCAATGTCATGTTTGATTATATCTCCAAATTTTGTGGTTTTTGGACCTTTGGCACCTCATACCTTACCTAAAAGATCTCTATAGATTATGATAAAAGGCCAACTATTTTCAGTAATTGATCAGCGATAAATTTTCTTATGAAATTTTAAAATTTGTTCCAAGGTCACACAAAAACTTTTGGCACCCCATTTGGGTCATTTTATAATAAGGTCTATGCCATTTGAAAGGCAAATTCACTCAGGATTGCCAGAACGTGCTCTTTATTGCCAATTGGGCTCCTATATGACTTTTCACTCGTTCCTTCAAATTTTGATTTGTGATAAATCCCAATTTGAGCTATTTAGTTTTGAAATTGGGTGATTTTAGGCTCCTTATAAAAACTTAGATGGAAAAATTCACTTTTGGCAAATCTATTGTGAATGAGCCTACTTGCATTTTAATATTTGCTTTTTACTGCTGTCTCAACCTCTAAGCAGTTGATTCAATTTTTCCACCTGTACACTTTAGAAACAAATTTACAATATTGGAACCGAGATTATCAATATAAAGGGTTTTTCAACAGGGACACTACAAAAGTATAGTGACAGGGACAGCAAACGACGCCATAATTCTTGCCGCTCTTTTGACATTTCTCTTCAGTAAGGTTTGCCATTTCATGATGGAAAGATTTACGAGCCAACAACGAGTCGAAATTATTACTACCGAAATTTGGAGTCAGTGGTCTCAAAGTTAAGAGTGCTACGTCCAATTTATGGTCGTCATAATCGTCCTAGCAGATCAACAATTGAGCGTCTAGTGGAAAAATTTGAATCCACAGGCACAGTACAAAATGTTCCCGTGCCAGTGAGACAAAGAAGTGCCCGTAGTGTTGAGAATATTGCTGCCGCCGAGGCTTCAGTTGCAGAAAGCCCAAATGTATCTCTCACACGTCGTTCTCAAGAGTTGGGCATCTCTGTGACGTCGTTGGGCGAATTTTGCGAAAATATCTTAGCCTACATCCGCTTGACTACCAGAAGCGTCGTATGTTCGTGAATTATGCTGAGCAAACAACTTGAAAATGATTCGGATTTTCATCGAAAAATCATCTTCAGCGATGAGACTCATTTCTGGCTGAATGGCTTCGTCAATAAATAAAATATGCGGTATTGGGCAGGCAGCAATCCACACGTACTCCATGAGTCATCATTGCATCCCGAAAAAATTACGGCTTGGTGTGGTTTATGGGCCGGCGGCGTCATTGGGCCGTACTTCTTCCGTGATGATCAAGACCGGCACGTTACTGTGAATGGGGATCGCTACCGTTCAATGATAACCAAATATTTTTGGCCCCAAATTGGATGATATGGACTTGGAGAACATGTGGTTCCAACAGGACGGCGTGGCGCCACAAGCCACATAGCGAATGTCCCAATCAATTTATTGGAAACCAAATTTGGAGAACGTGTTATCTCACGAAATCGTCCAATCGCTTGGCCGCCTCGGTCGTGCGATTTGACGCCGTTAGTAAATGGTCTATGCCAACAAGCCAGCGACGATTGATGAACTTCTAACGAATATTGAACGTGAAATTGCAGCAGTATCTGCCGATTTATGCTTGAAAACTGTCGAAAATTGGGTTCAGCGTCTGGACTTCTGCAAGCGTGCCCGTGGTGGCCATGCAAAAGAAATCGAGTTCCATACATAATGGCATCGAACGTACTTTTACAGGAATAAGGAATTTCATTGATATCCAAAGCCGTTTTTGTTTTATTTAAAAAAAAACGTTTGTAGAGCTTTTGTTGAAAACCCCCATATAATTGATAAACTTTCATTGGTACCCTTGAAGCAATTGGTCCTTCGAGTTTAACCATACCTCACTTCAATTGAAAATGGTGTAAGTAATAACATTTATGCAAATTTGACTTCGAAAATGAGAGAATAATTAAGGTCATTGCGATTTGTGAAAACTCATTCACGGGAAATTTGCAAAAAATTAATACTACCTGAAAGGTCCGTAGATCTATGTGAAGGGTCCAGCTAGTTTCAGTATTATATTTCCGGGTATGGATCCCCTTCCTTTAATGATTTTTATTAATTTTATACATGTAGGTGATAAGATAACTGATACAAAATTAAATAAGAAGAAAATATTTTCAACGGGGTGTTTAAAAAAACATCAAATTCGTTGTTCCTTAACTGATTTCATTGAATTAAACTGGTGATAGCTATAGCTATACTTATTGAAAAAAAAATTGTTAAATAAGGGAACTTATCCTGGTATAAAAATTGCAATACTTTTTAATTTAAATTGCTCAGGAATTACAATGAATAACGAGATGAGAATAGCCTACTCCCAATAACATTGATTTGCTTAGCTGTAAAATGGTATTGTGTGTATACTAGAAATCTCATTGCAGTAGCAAAAAGACATTTAAGTTTTGTTACTGATTTTAACTTAGTTTGATTTTGCTTCCGTAGCGAACATTCATCTTAGTTTAGCTACTGATTTTGCTTGACTGTTGTTTTGTGAAACCCCATTAAATAATGTGATTCTTGACTTCGTACGTTATAATTTTGCTCAAAAATTATATTTTTATATTTAGCTTAAACAAGCGTGCACTAAAATCTAAGCTTAAAATTTATGGTGGGTTTTTCGTTGTTTTTGTTTTTTTTTTTTTATTTTAATATTAATCTGCCCCGTAGGCCCACCCACCAGTTTTTTACATAGAAAAAAAAAAACTTTAAAAATTTAAAAAAATGAAAGGCAGCGAGGTCTTTGAATTAAGAGGAGTAAAGATTAAGAAGGGTTAAGAGCTAGAAGAGAGTGTAAGGCAGTCGAGGGATTGTGTGGTTAAGGTTTGAAAAGAGCGAAATTTTGAGAGATTGTTTGGAGGTATGAAAGTCGAAAAAAATTAACTAGAAACACAAAAACAATTATGTTATGGACTCATTATATAATTATGTATTGAAAACATAATTGTTTATTTAACGACACCATGTCTTTGTAATTTATTTATTTATGTTTGCATTTATTACATATCATATTATTTAGTCTATGTACTCATACCATATTTATGGTATTACTCTAATCTCACTATATAAAGGGTGATTTTTTAGCTGGTTTGGTTTTTGCAACACTGGTTTTGACAGCTGACGTGTGTTTAGTACCTTGTGTCACTGTCAAACAGCTTCAGTTTGGTTTGCAATTTAACCATGGATCGTTTTACAAATGAACAACGCTTGCAAATTATTGAATTTTACTATCAAAATTCGTGCTCGGTTCGAAATGCTTTTTTATCGAAAAATTGTGTTCAGCGATGAGGCTCATTTTTGGTTGAATGGGTACGTAAATAAGCATAATTGCCGCATTTGGAGTGAAGATCAGCCAGAAGCATTGCAACAGCTACCAATGCATCCCGAAAAAGCCACTGTTTGGTGCGGTTTATGGGCCGGCGGCATTATTGGGCCATATTTCTTCAAAGATGATGCGAATCGCAGCGTTACTGTCAATGGTGAACGCTACCGAGCGATGATAACAAACTTTTTTTTGCCCGAAATGGAAGTTTCAACAAGACGGTGCCACATGCCACACAGCACGCGAAACAATGGCGCAATTGCGAGGCGAGTTTGGTGAACAGTTAATTTCACGTTTCGGGCCGGTCAATTGGCCGCCTAGATCGTGCGATTTGACACCATTAGATTATTTTTTGGGGGTATGTCAAGGCTAATGTCTATAAGGACAAGCCCGCTTCGATTGACGCACTGGAAGCCAACATCCATGCATTCATTCGTGAGATACCGGCCGATATGTGTGAAAGAGTATGCCAAAATTGGACTCAGTGGATGGGCTACCTGAGACGCAGCCGCGGTCAACATTTGCATGAAATTATATTTAAACATTAAATTGCAAGGTTCAAACTATCGATTCAAATAAATATTTCATTCATTTTTTCGAATTTTTTGTGTTTTTTTTTAAAGTTCTAAACCTCTTAAAAAATCACCCGTAACAATGGTAATTATGTAATGAGTACATACCTCCTACAGCTGTCTTCAGTCTTCTTTTATATATTTGTTTTATTTTAAAAATACTTTGTGATACTTACTGAGATTTGAACTGGGGACCTTACACACACCGAGATAGCACGCATTCCCTAGGCTAATTCATGGCACAAAAAACTGGCGCCAAATTTCAATAAGTTGAAACTCATTTTATTTGGACGGGCAGACGGGCTTTAAATATTTATGTACTGAGTATATATTGTGTGCATTGACAAATGTCAATATAATATATAGACTCAGTACAAGTTTTTTTTTAAACTCAGCAAATAAGTTTATGTAATGTATGTGTTGAGTATATACCATCTGTTTTGAATAAATTTCATCAGAGACTCAGTACACGTCGTATTTATTCACCACATAAATTAATGTAACAAATAACTCTTTCAGTTGGATGGCTTGTACTTGATATGTGTTGAGTATATGCTATCTGTATTGAATAAATGTCATCAGAGACTCAGTATACGTCGTATTTACTCAGCACAAAACTTTATGTCCTGGACAAATGTTGTCAGAGACTCAGTCATTACATACAAAATATTGAATGAATACATACAGCCTATACTCATCGAATATATTTATGTAGCGGTTATAGTTTTTGTTGAGAGTTTAAAATACTTTTACATATAATATGGACTGAACAAACGTACCTTTATACTCAACGCATAACTTGATGTAATGAGTAAATGTCATTTCATACAAATATTCAATGAAAACACGCTGCCTATACTCACCGCATATCTGTATGTAGCGGTTATAGTTTTTTACTTGGAGTTTGAGGTAATTTTAAATAAAATATAGACTGAACAAACGTACCCTTGTACTCAACACATAACTTGATGTACTGAGTAAATGTCTTTACATAAATATTGAATCAATACACGTTGCTTCTACTCATCACATGATCGACTGTGAAACCTATTATTGTTTTATTTTGATAGCTGACAGGCTTTAAATATAACTTCTTCATATTGAATGAATACACGTTGCTTATACTCATTGCATTATTCGCAGTAATATGAGTAACCGTTCTTTATTTGGATAGATGGTGAGTTTCAGATATTTCTATACTTAAATAAAGACTGAACACACGTTGCTTGTAGCCATCGTAAAGCTTGCTGTGATTTATGTTTTTTTTTTTATTGCTGGCAGTTTTTTAAATGTTTGCTACATAAATATTGAATAAACACACGATGCTTGTAATAGAGTTTAAGATAGTGTTTATTCAATACAATATTATGTATTGAGTTAATATGATCTATATTCAATGCAAGTTTTTACACTGAATACATATATTTTGGTGATTTCTTTTGACACATAATTTCAAATGTAACCAGTGCATGTTGAATCTACTCTGTAAAATTTACATTTATTTAATACAACTTTATGGCAGTCCCATACAAACTTCGGTACATAACTTTTACATAAAAATCTTTGTGCTGAGTGCATAGGTTTTTCCCTCAGTGTGAAACTATGGCTAGAAGAACTTAGCTCTATTGGGAAATTCACATTAAATAATGTGATTCTTCACTTCGTACATTAAAATTTTGCCTAAAGATTAAAGGTTTTAACTCTATCTGCATATTAATACCTTGAAATTTTGTATACTTAATTTATAGTTATTAAAAGAAAAGAAAATGGGAAAATTCCAATAATTATAGTGCTATTTTGAATTCAGTATAGCCTTTTATGACAAGGACTATTGTTAAACTACCTATTTGTATTGTGATAAGAAATATGTTTTCCAACAGCATACGTAAGAGTTTTACTAATGTACTATAGGTTACAACCCCGTTCTGCATAGTTTTATTGTCTATTGTCAATTGTCCTAAAACTAAAAGATTTATATTTTTATAACAAACTCTTCTTCATTGGAATTTCAGGTTTATGATGTTTCTTATAAGAAATTTCAAATTCATCATGAAATTATAAGGCTACCAACTTAAATTTTGTATTACCTATACCAGCGGTTCCCAATCCTTTTTAGTCACGGAGCACTTTTTTAGTGAGAAAATTTTTCACGGAACACTTTTTTCCGTGTATGCAATTTTTCGTTGTTATAAATAGAAAATGCTACAAAAAAATTTATTCTACTGATTTCAATGTTCTTGTTTTATTCCATACAATGCTGGTATATCCGGTTGAATTTAGGATAACTTCAACCGAATATCTGGCTCTGTATCGAGAAATCTTATTTTGTTGTGGTTGCAACGTAGGCTTAGAATTCTGGTTCCCACATGTCACAAATGCTGTGTATGTTATGTTATGTTATGTTATCGGAAATGTCTTTAAAACTCGTTGACTTTTGGAAGATAAAGCCCAACACTCTTTTCAAATGCTTCTAAACTTTATCTTCAGTATCAAAAACACTTGTTTTGTTGCCTTTGGCTTTCACTGAAGTGATACACACAAATAATTTTGTATCGGCTGGTATGTCTATTTCAATGGCCAACGATCTTTTCCCAATTAGTCATCCAAAAAAAAGATGTCATGTTTAAAGATTGTGCCTTCAGGCCTCATTTCAAAAAGCCAGACCAGTATTTTGTCGCGGTACAGCCACCATATTTTTGCGTGAAGAAGTAAATACATATGCAGACTACACATACCCATCGCACAATACCTTAAATGGCCTTGTATCAAGGTAATTCAATCGTGAATCAAAGTTGGAGTTTTGCGATTTGATTTCTTTTAAATTAATTGTTCAAAACAATGAGATTTCAGAGACCTCAGCAATGTCAAAACAGGAATCCGCAGCAAAATTTCTCAGTTTTGCTGTCAAATTTATTGAGGAAAAAGATATTGGATCCGCTTGCTCACTTTTTGACAGACTTTTCACAACTGTGAGATGACATTTTTCGGAACATGCAACATATGTAGATTCAGCAGAGCAAAGTTAAGTAGTGAAATGGTATTTTGATATTTTTTGGTCTTTCCTTGGAGCACTTGGATATTCTTCGTGGAGAACCAAGTGCTCCGCTGAACACACTTTGGGAAACCCGGGCCTATACATTATAGGACAAAATTTTTCTAAGCCTACCCAAGAAACAATTTTAGCTGTTTAATTGCTCTAAAAGCGTTTGTAGAGCTAATCTTAGAGCTCGTTGATTTCAAAAGAAGCTCTAGATACACTTCTAAAGCAAGTGCAGAGCTTGCCTACAGCGAATTCATTGAGTTTGAGAGCTAATATTTGCTCGAAACCAGCTTTTTATCAGTGGCTTGTAAGGCCTTGCAGCTCTTAGGTTTATTATTTAGAAATCTTTAAAGCAACATTTTTGACAGCACTTTGTTTGTATTAGTTTGTGTTTGTGTAATACAAATTACAAAGTAAAATAATATTGGAACGATGTATTATATGTGTGATAGTATCATTTGAGAACTTTATGTGTTGTGATGTCGCAAATTAGTAAAATATTCCTATAGAAAATATAAGTGAGAAATGAAATTAATTATTTAACTGTTCCATCTTAGTGAATTTTTAGTGCGCGCTTAGATTTATCAAACATGTACTGAATGTACTTCGTAAAATTACAACGCGCCTTCGAAATTCTTTATATTACGCAGTGAAATGTTTAAAAAATTAACTTAAGCAACACAGAAATCTGTTACAAAAATTAATTTAAATATCTGAAATAAAATATTTTTGTTTTCATTGCAATATTTGCAATATTTAGTGTGTTTTATATTGAAAATAAAGGTTTTTTATTCGTTTCAAATAAAATAAGGAAAATTGTTTCAATGTTTTTTTTTCTGTCACCATATTTTTTATCGTGAAAATAGTTTGTCTTCAATAGAACTGCAATATGGATATTGTAGAGCTAGTTCCCACAAAATGAGAGTTTTGTGTTCAAGGCTAAAAAAGAAGGGTGTTTCGAAAATTGAAAGTTTTGAATAATTTTAAATCGTGGAAAAAATTTCTTATTTATGTATTAACAATTGAAGTGCATTATGGTTTCTCAGTAAGCAAACACTTGTGCGACTCAACCGTTGATTTAATTTTATTTTAAAACATTTTATTAAACTGTTCAATTTATTTTAATAAAATTTTTTTTAGAAATTTCGGATCTAATTCGACAATTACGGTGCATACTTGGTATTGCTTAGAAATATAAAGGAACTTATTTATTTTCTAGTTTTGGTTTGACTTTTCTCGGTGAAATTATCTTTATTGTATTTTATTGTGAAACACCCTACTAATATGAGAGAGGTTTAGTATTGAGCTCTATAGTCGTTTGGTTGTAGCTTTGTTCAGCCTTCAAATTTCACAATTCTCAGAGAAATTTAATAATGCTCAGAGAGATATCCAATGCGAATGCGTTTGTGTGAATGTATTAGTAATTTAACTCTACAGCCGCATTCTGTGTAGCTATTTTTTGACATTTCTATAGAATCATGCAATAGTATTTTAAATATGAGTTTTAAGAAGCTCTATAACGCTTCTTTATATGCTCATATTAATAATTTGCTCGTTTAAAGAACGTTGAACGTTATTAAAGAGCATATTTTTAAATCTTGGGACGTTATAAAAATAAAAGAGCTTAATGTGTATTGGAAACTCGATTATGGAACAAAATTTTTAAATAAATGTTGGGAGCTGTGAAATAATCTGTCTTAGAACTATGGTATCAGATTTCACTGCTTACAAGCTGCTAAAGAACAGGTTTGCTTCTATTAGCTCCAACGATGTTACTTGGGTAGCTTCTTGTCTACAGATTTTCTAGCAATAATTAAATGGAATTTCAACAAAAGAATTTGGTTTTCTGCAAAAATTTTTGGGAGTATTAAATGAATTTTATTTTATTTGTGTGTATAGGTAGTAATCCTAGTTGTAATGGTACTTGTTCTTATATGTTAGTGGGATTCTACCTTCCCAATATGTTATGATTTTGAGTTTTCAATAAATAAAGGCTATACTCCAATATGCATTTTTTTTCTTGACAATCTGTAGAGGTATTACACCAAAATTTTATAGGAAAATGTTGTTTTTCATTATTATAAATCTAAATAAAAATATAGGTAAAATATCAAATTTTGATTCGTATTTCAAAGGTTTCTTTTCTAGCAATACAAATTCTATTGTTTTTTTTTCAAACGGGCAAAATGCCGGTTCACTTTTTTCTGAGTGTGGTGAGAAGAAAAGGACAGGGCTTCATTAAAATTGGTTAAAAATGAGCTTATGATTTATATGAACGTAGTTGCAGTATGTTTAGACTCATATAATTATAATTGAAAATCATAAAAAAACTACTATAATAACTACTCTTTTTTACTTGATTGTGCTCTTTATTTGTCCTATCTGAAATCAATTGTACTCTATTTCTTTTTTAAAAAAATGGCAACCCTACCCTGGGCTGTTCTGTGAAATACTATAACATTTTAAGAGAAACATATAAACTCCCAGGTGAGTGTAGCTTCGGATGAGATTTACGCTATTGAAAAAGTGACACAAGAAAAAACTGAGCTCATCGGAGATCACAATTTTTCGTGGACAGCCCAAGCTGCTATCAAAGCAACAGCCAGTGTGACTACAAGAACGAAAATAGAAGCAAAATACTGAGGCAAACTGAATAATATTTGCTACTCTAACCAAGTCAAAATTCTTCTAGGTTCCTGGATATAGCAATTTATGATATATCAGATAAACTGACAAGGAAAAAAGTAGTATCAAAAAGAAATTTTGGTAGCCCACTTATATATGGGACCAGAAATCCCCATCGGCGTGATTAAAACGAAAATAGACCTAATAACGGAAGAACAAATCAATAACTCCTAGATGACCAGAAACGACTGCGTTATCTCTAGAAGTTTATGGCCTAGAATTAATGAAAAGAAAACTCAACATTTTATCGCTGGAGTAAAAAGAACATTAGAATCTTAATAGGTTAACGGGTTAACGGGGAAGCTGTCAGGATGTCGAAGAAATAGAAACCATTAAACACCTGCTCTGCCATTGTCCAAATCTCCATTGGGAACAGATTTTTTGGAGAAATTAATGATCTAGTGCAGGTCTCAATGGGAAACATGAGAAAATTCATAACAGACCAGAGATTATCAAATAAAGATGGTAATCCTCGGCTGTCAAATTGATTTGCCCACAAGCCAAAACAAACAGATAAATTGATTAGATTTGCAAAGTATTAGTGAACACTAGTGAAACACGCACTCATAGAATCAACTCTAGCTAATAGGTTTTGGAAGGTAATACCTACGAAGAATTGCCATCTTTAAATTGATAATCTCTGGTACGGACTGTGAACCTTTGGTTTAGGAGCATCTCTGATTTATTTCGTAAGGGGATCACAATGGACCAATAGGCCAACGAATTCCGTATATGCAACGCCCTCTGTGCTGTGCACGCCTCTCCTAACCTGAACTTACCTAACTTTGTTATATTAACCCAGAAACTTGTTTAAAATTTGGAATTTGTAAGATTGTTTATTTTAAACGAGTATTTCGTTTAATTTAAATAATTGCATAAAGTAATTTGACGCACCTCTGGTTAAATATTAAACAATCATCTTGTTTAAATTCAACAATCTTGTTGTTTGAATTGAAATAATGGATATCTTGTTTAAGGTAAACGATCAACCAAAATTGTTAAATCTGACTAATTGAATGGGCTCATATACATAGAATGTTATATCATCTATTCGCTTGATTTAACCGAATGGAGTTTGCCAAAAGAACACAATCAATGGCTTATTCTACTGCACTTTAACCGTATCAGGGAGTGAAATTAAAATATATCTTTTAAACTAGTTCACTCGGGTGATATTAACAGAGTTAGTTTGTAGGTTGTTTGTTAGCACTTTTGTATTTAATCTTACACGAGAACTACGCAGTTTTCAACCAACTATTTTCCGCGTGGTCCCTTACCTACCAATTCTATTTTGATAAGCTCAAATTAAAATAAGTACTACATTACTCTACTGTCGTCATTTACCATATTTTAACAAAACATCGCATAAATAAATAAATTATCTAAAAACTGTTCTTTTTTTAAATTCCCCAAAGTGCTTTATGTTTAATTTTTGCTCTCAACTTACTTGGGAATGTCATGTTGTCTTTTTTAGTGTGCAGTGTGCAGCACATCGATCATAAACGATACAAAAAAAAACTATTTGTTGCTTGAAAACAGAAGAAATACCTACAATACTCTGGAGAGATTTCTTTTTTTTAATCATTAAATGCCATTTCCTTCATTCTACAAGCACACGTTGAATATTTTGTCTCACCATCCACTATGAGGATTATTATATTTTGTCGTATCGATCTCATGTGTACCTACATATAATGTATGTATGCATATGGGAGCTAAATTTAGAAGAAGAAAAAAATAAATCCAATGAGGCTGAACGGAAATGATCATTTAATAATGGCGGAATTTCCATTTTATTGGGATTGGTACTTGCTAGTGATGCCGCCATGACGATTACCAGCTAAATGGCATTCTCTTATTTTGTCAATGAAATTTTATTCATCACCTAATCCCCCTTGTCATTCCTTCCAAAATATCCCATACTCCTTCCCCTTGTTATTCTTGTCTTTTTCTGCTCAGCGTAGCCTCCACCTAAAAATGCTGCTGCTGCCATTTCGCACATAACGATTTCACCTTTTACTATGTTAAAATTTATAAAATTGAAATTGGTTACACAACAAAATATATGTGGGTGTTTTCATACACACACAGAAACAAAGCCTCACAAGCTCACGTAGGTATGCCGAGCACACATCAACCTAAACCTGAAGGAAGTATAATATGTGCCTTGAGGATGTATAAATTAAATTGATATTATTATTATTATTATTTTGTATACGTATGTATGTTCGGAATGGCTTTGTGAGTCAAGTGTTTTCAATCGCAATGGGATTAAGGGAAAGAGAGTGTATGCGTAGCGTATCCACGACAGCATTATGGGAATTAAGTACTTTTCTTCCAGTCGTCAGTAAGGATTGTGACACAACACACAAAATTTTTAAGGAAATGGAGAACCTCAATTCTTTTTATGGAAACCATGAAAACGACATTTTTCTGGGTTCCCAAAGCTTCAAAGGAAATTGTTAGCTTTGTTTCTTATTTTAAATTAAATACTTTTAACGTTCTTCAAATGATAAATATATATAGGTACACTGTCTAATTAATCATTGCACACAATTTTATTGTTTCACAAGGGATTTTTTTATAGAAACATTACGTGTTTTTATTTAAATATTATTTTGTTTTTGAAAAATGATCTTCTCTATGAAAAATTATCCTCAAAAAATTGTAGGATAAAAATACGTCATATGTATACATAGACGAAGTGGGAGGTTACAACCTTTTGGATTCTGATTGGGTTACGTTCGAATGACCGACAAAAAAAGGCGTCGACTTTAATTTCTACTTTTTAATAATGTCAACATTTTTAACATAGAAATTTTTAGAAAATCGCCTTAGTGAAGTTTTTTCTATTCTTCTAGCTAGTAGAAATTATTCTGTCTAGAGCAGTGTTTCCCACGCCCCACAGGGGAGCAATATGATTTTGCATTCTGATGTACCTATTGCAACCATTTTGGCTTGTTCAAACTTTCTATTGTTCTTCAAGTTTAGGGCATTTAGCTATATAGCAAAATTATTTATTACCTTGATAAAACAAAGCTAAAGACTTAATTGAGCGAATTTTTTTTTTTTTCAAATATGCCCCCAACTTTCCGCATATAAAGACTTTGAATATTTCAATGATCATTGGTAAGGTTGTTTAATACAGGGTGGCGCACGAATCGTGCTACAAAAATAAAACGTAATAACTTTTGTTCTGTGTGAGTAATCGGCTTATTTTTTTTTTTATTTTGTAGGTTACTATTTAGATTTATAAAAATGGATGCTTGGGATATGGAGAAAAGAATTTGGATAGTGCAACGGTGCCATGCTTTGCAGTCCGTCATTTCCGTCCAAAGGGAATTTAGGCGGGAGTTTGGCGGTAATCCCCCGAGTAGATGGACCATTATGAGGTTTGTAAACATGTTTGCCGAATCTGGAAGCATCACACGAAGGCCGTACCATCGAGATGCCAATGTTCGGGTTCAGGATACAATCGCAGCAGTAGCATCTGCAATACAGGCCAATCCGAGCGTTTCGACCCGAAACTTATCGGGGCAAATTGGAGTTAGTAGACGGTCATTACAACGGATACTTCATGACGATTTAAACTTGTTTCCGTACAAAGTCCAAATTACTAGCAAGTTAAACCCTCAGGATTTGCCTGTTCGCCTGGAATTTTGCCAAAAAATGATATCAAAATTGCCGTATATGGAATGAGTCTAATCCAGAAATGCTCCATGAGACGGAACTGCACCCAGAACGAGTCACTGTGTGGTGCGCAGTTTCATCAAGGTGTATTGTCGGGCCGTACTTCTTTGAAGAAAACGGTGTAACCGTTACTGTCAATGGGGACCGTTATTTAAAGATGTTGAAGGAGTTTTTTTACCCAGAACTGCGCCGAAGACGTATACCATTCAACAGCGTTTGGTTTCAGCAAGATGGAGCAACTGCACATATAGCCAGACCAGTTATGGCGGAGCTAAACAAAAAATTCGCAAACAAATTAATTTCTAGGAACTCCACTCTTCGCTGGCCCCCAAGGTCACCTGACCTGACTGCACCAGACTTCTTTTTATGGGGTTATGTCAAGCAAGAGGTGTATAAAACGAAGCCCAGGAATTTAACTGAATTAAAGCAGTCCATAACGACAATAATTGAGGCGATCCCAACTTCAACTCTTCAGGCCGCAGTGAATAATTTTTTGATCAGGTGCCGCATATGCGTGGGAGAGCGTGGAGGTCATTTGCGGTCTATAATCTTTAAATACAACTAACTATTTAAAATAAAATTTAATTTTCTAACCAATAAAAAAAAAAATAAATGAAATACATCGATTAAAAAAAAAGTTATTTGAATTTCTTATTGCAGCACAATTGGTGCACCACCCTGTATTTGAAATAATAAGGCGTCAGTTATAGCTATCATTGAAACTCATCATTAAAAATTTTAATGATTGATTTCGAGACATTTAGAAAGCAAAATTCTGTATTATTTTGATGGACAGATTAAGCTCAAGACAAAATTAATATTATAAGTCATACAAAAAGTTCAAATAAGCCCAACATTCCACGTAAAAGAACTATTTATTTCAATGATTGAACTAACTTACCAATGATCATTTAAATCTTTAAAGTCATTTTATGTGGAATGTTGGGCCTATCTGAAATTTTTTTGACTAGAAATATCAACTCAGTCCTGAGCTCTATCTGTCCATCAAAATAATAAATGATTTTCCTTTATAATATCATTAAAATTTTCAATGACGAGCTTCAATGATAGCTATAACTGGCGCCTTATTTAGTAAATATTTTTGAAAAACTAAATGTTAAATAATGAAAGATGAACTCTCCGTGGACTGTAAATTTACTTATTAACACGTCCTGTTCATTGTGATTATGAGAGGCGACTGAAGGCAAAATAATAAAAACTACTTCATTTCCCCTGGAGTAAATAAAATAAATATAAATATCGAACACTTAATCTCGTATCGATGCAAAAAACGAAAAAAACTAGTTTCGCTAACCATATTGATATGTCAGACAACGCAAATTTTAACAGGTTTAATTGGCTCCAAAAATCTTAAGCGACTTATACCATTTCAAATGCAATTGTTGATCATTTTGATAATTTAAAGGAGACGGATTAAAAAGAAAATTTTCTGATTCTGTGATATCTTAATAATTTTTAATGATTCAAGGCTTTTAGTGAATATTTGATTTTTTTCAGTGTTAAAAACTGTATGAACATTTTTTTGGGAGGACATAAGAATTTTGAAAAGGCTTTGGTGGGTTTTAGCACTAAAAAGGTTGAGAAACATCGGTCTAGAGCCTAGACAAGACCATCATGTGGTAATTACATTTACTGAAAATTCGAAATACATATTTGAAAATAACGACTTTTTAGGCGCTAGGAAGTAAAATTGATTTGGAAATATTGCCCAAAAAAATTTATATCACCCAAAAGTAAAGAAGAAATTATAAATATTGCCCAAAACTGCTTTGTGACCAAATATTAAAATGGAAATATGACCTAAATATTTAGCATGTAAATTGTTTTTGAAGAATTTTTGTCACATTTTCTCAATTTCGGGTGATATTTCCAAACTTTATTTCAATGAATACGCAATGTTTATAGAAATATTTTGAAATTGTAAGTGCTGTAGGACCTGGCGTATTGGATAAATTCAAGTTCTTTTAATACAGAATCTTTAAATTTAAAAGAAACTTTTCATACCCCAAACCTCACACCCACCCCAAATACCAAAGTGAGCCCACGCAGGAGGGTTCTAGGGAAGCACCATGTTCCCATAAATACCTCAGTGTTTATTCGATGTAAGGCTGGGTGACTGGATCTTCGAGATCTTAATTACTCTTGCTTTGCCATACACTTTTTGGTGATATTTCCTTACATTGCTGTTGTTTTTGGCAATTATTTTGGGCTTTAGTTCCAATTCCTCTTTTTAGTTATAACACCCAAAATTTAAAAAAATATTACAACAACAATTTATTCGTTTTTTATGGGGCTATTTCCAAATCAATTTGCGCGTTCTTTCCTAGGACGTTATTTCCGCCGATTTTTATTAGAAAAAATATGGCGTCAAAATTTCATACACAAATCCGTTTTGATTAAACCGCAATATACGCTTTTCACAAAAGATATCTTGAGAACAATTTATTGTACCTACAGAAAAAAATTTAATTAGCCTTAGGGCTACTCTCGGGGTTAGACGGGAGTTGACACTAGAAACGTATTTTTCAGTGGATTTAAATCCTAAGTTAACTCCGAGCTAACTCAGGAATTAAACTAAGGGGAAAATTTCATTACGGTTCCATCTTGATTTTGATAGTGAAAGTTATTAAAATCTTTAGATAATTCAATTTCCATTGTGGCGCCAAATAGATTTTATAATGGTGATATCTATTTTATCGCACATCGATTTCAATAGATTTTTGACAACTGAAAGATTAAGTTAATCTTCGACTAAAAAACAGCTTTTGAGTTAATTTATGTACCTGATTTCTTACTTTCTTACTTACTTAGTAAAGGGTCGTTTTACGGATAAAATGAAGTAACCAAAATGATTAAAATCAATAAATAGATACAAGAGAATATGAAATGAACTAACGATTTTAATATTTCCACAAAGAAACTAAAAACCAAAGCCTGCTAAGCAATTATGACTAACTTATCTTCTTTCTAAGAGGCGTGTCTAGGGGTGGGGCAAATGTCCTAGGCACCTTGCTGTGAAGAGCACTGGGCCGCAAATGGCTCGCCACGTTTGAAGAAAGGTGCCATCATACCAAGAAGGCTGACACGAGGCGAGCTTACATAGAAAAAAATTGAAAAATTATTATTGCTATCACATTGACTAATGACCAAAAACTAAAATGGATCTGGGTACGATATATCGATGAGGTCGATATTTATAATCTAGGCACCAAAAATTTCTAGTGGCTAAAAGACCGACCGATCAAAAGATAGACAAAATTTCACCAAAATTTCGACATTTTATGAGCTAGATTTTAAAAGTCATGGAAGGTTTCTAATACGTCATCTGCCTTATAAATGCGTTTGCAAAATATTCTTAAAAGCAAACTGCAAAAGTCTTCTGTTCGAAAACTCAAAAGTAATACTAAAAACGACCATCATTTGACGAAATAATTTACTTTGATTTGACATTTTCGAAAACGGCCGATAGTGTGATCAGTTCATATACTTTAGGCGGGGAATGATGTTTAAAAGCTTGCTTAACTTTCTATGGATTGTCATCAATCAACTAAGGTAATTGGAATTAGATGTATTCTAAACATAATCTAAAATTTTCCAAAGCATCGAATAAGAGTTACCTTCGTGTTAAAAAGTCAGATAGGAATTTATGATTTCGCTGATTCCGTGCAAACATTGCAGGCAGAGCGTTGTATTTTAAGCAACGTTGATATGAACGACAGAAAACGTGTGTTAGATTATTAAAATTTCGACTGGTTAAAAAGTCGAATAATTTATCGACTTTTCTGTATGTTCTAACTACTAAGTATTAGGCAAAAAATATCGATAAGTCTATAAAGTCTATTCTATTCTCGGCAGTAGCTGATTCTTTGTCTAAGTTAAATTCGAAGGTAAACATTATATGAACTAGTAACCATAGCAAGAAAGTTGATATAAACCGACATTTCAATTTGCTTAATCGCTTTTATGTCGGTCATTTGTACGCAGCCTACTGAAATATGTTGGTACTGGGTTTGAGTAGCTATAAAGCGGTGGAAGTACTTGTAACACGATTTAAAACTCGATTTTTTTATTAATTATGTATTAAAATGTTTGTAGTGGAAAATGCGGCTTCTTTGAGCTTACCCCAGGTATTCTAAGGGCTAGGAATGGCATTCTGCCAACAGATATGAGAATCTAAAAAGAATTGCCGAGGTTATATGGGTACCCAAAATAACGGTACTTGCCCTATCTCAAAACCGACTCTAACGATTTTGATGACAAAAAAAATCTATGTATTACTGTAAGTAAGATGTACTTTCTGATAAGAAAATATTACCAAAAACCGTTATTAACGGTACCTGCCATATAACAAATTTTTTAAAGTTTCGATTTTTAAACTCGAAATTTTGAAAAAAAACTTTCAAACTAATTTTTTTCAAAATTTTGTGTAATTAAGTATGATTTTTATTTTCAAAATTCAATGCTCTTATTAATTTTCCATAAAAAACAGAAAACCAGATGTTAAAATCTATCTTAGTTTTTGAGAAATACAAAAGAAATGAAAAGTACTTTTTTCCAAGGAAAACACTTTTTTTGGTTTTCCCAAGTTTGATCTGCTCGGGTCCATTATAAAATTAGGGGATTACCCCTTTTTGCTTTTAAATATATATATGACATTCTATTTAGAACTTTATTCAAAATTGCGCATCAAATTTTCCATACAAAACGATGGCAAGTTACTCTCTGGAAGAATTGACAGATATTCACTATTGCTACGGTTTAGCGGGTGGTTCCAGTCAGGAAGCACAGAGATTGTACGCTGAAAGGTTCCCCAATAGGAGATGTCCCCACTATTCACTTTTTGCAAGACTTCACAACCGTCTTCGGGAACATGGAGGGCTGAAGACTCGAAAGAGAGAAAAGTCATCTGGTTTATCAACAGACATAGAGGAACGGATTTTGGCTTTGGTACGATGTAATCCAACCCTTAGCACCAGAAAAATAACAACTATGCTTGGATTGCCCAAAAGCAGGGTTTGGGCAGTGATTCATATCGATGATTTTCACCCATATCACTTTACCCCAGTGAAGAGTTGACATCAAATGATTACATTTTGAGGACTGAATTCTGAAGAACGCTACACTCAGAGAAAAAAGCTGATACAACTAACCAATTTCTGGTTTATTGTACCTGGTAGATCAGCTTAACGGCTTTACCTGATACCTGATTTCGATGTCGTGTTAAATCAATGTTGGTTTCAGGTAAAGTTGACACTGCCTTAAAAATGTAAAACTGTATATTTTACCTGAAAATCCTGTTATTTTTACCTGTATATCTAGTTAACTTTACATGAAAATCTAGTTAAAAACCATGAATTAAATGTTCAACAACCTGTTAATTTAACATGAAGATCTAGTTAATTTAACATTATTCAATGTTGACCCAACCATGTATCCGGTAATCATTATATTTTGGATCCATGCTTGTATGTCCCATCTCTAACACTGCTTACCGTCCAATTTATTTTCTATTATTCTAAAAGAATAGCATTTATTATTAGCTGTGTTACGTTGCATGTCCATATAGACATTGGCGAAAAAAAGACATCGAGACATTTCAACATTTGCCTTGGTCTGCTATTTTGTATTGATATTTTACCAACAAACATTTGACATTTCTATACAAATTATCGATAACACAACAACAATAGTTGTCTGGCAATACCGTTTGTATCGGGACAAAAGTTAAATCCACTTAATTATCTGGACATAGCTAACTCTATATGGACATAGTTGTTGTTGTATTTGACATGTAAATTGCTTTGTTTTGCTGTAGTTTTTTTTTTCAGACAGAATTTACTGGAGTTGCAAAAAAACACAGCTACCATGTACATATATAATTTTATTTTAAAAATACTTTGTGATACTTACATAATTTTTAACTAGGAACCTCTCAATCATGGAGATAGAACCCATCCCCTGGGCAACTTCGCTGCATAAGAAACTTGTGCCAAATATCAATAATTTGAAACTGACCTTGTTTGGATGGCTTGTGTTTGTATGTGCTTTTAACATTGGTGTCACGTTGAAATAACCTTTCAGAGTGTTTCTTTAACCATGGCTTGTGAGTGTTTCAACACTTGTAGAGGGCTAATTTAACAGGCGGCCAGGTTATATTCAAATCATTTTGTTTGGATGGCATGTGTGTGTGTTTTAACACTGGTGTCACGTTAAAATTAACTGGCAGATGAGGTTAAATTCAACAGGTTAACATTGTAAAAATAACCATATAAAATGTTACTTCAACCTGATTTGTGGTAAAATAGGACTTCATAACAAGCAGTGTTAAAAAAACCTGATCTCAGGGAAAATTAGCGCAATATTCCTATCAAAATTTCTTGTTTACCAGAATTCAGTGTTAAAATAACAGTTCATCTTCTTAAATCAACTTGAATATGGTAATATAGGCCACCAGACTAATTTAACACTTAATATAAGGTTATTAAAATCAAGCAAATTTCTGAAATGTCTGTAACTTTAAATGGGATTATGCACCTTGTAAAAATAACAGGGCCCAGTATAATTATTTACGTGACTTTTTTCTCTGAGTGTATTACTGAGAAAAGAAATAGAACACAACTACTTTAATATGATAGTTTGGAGGGATGAAGTGCAGGTTACCAGAGATGAAGTTACCAATTTCCACAACTTGCATTACTGGAGTCACAACAATCCACACGTTAAAAAAAAAAACAAACTAAATCGCAAGCACCGCTTCAGCTGCAATGTGTGGCTTGGCATTGTAGGACGAACGGTAATTGGACCACGTTTTTTGAATACGGTTGTAAATGGAGAATCCTATCTGCAATTCCTAAGAACCCTTTTGCTAGATTTACTTGAAGATTTCCCTTTGGCTATAAAAGACAATTAAATATACCAACAGGATGGAGCTTTGGCACACTTTAGCCTGGCTGTGTGAAACTGGCTGAGTAATCATTTCAGCGACCGATGGATAGGAAGGAGAGGTCCCACTGAATGGCCACCCAGTTCACCAGATTTAACTCCCTTGCATTTTTACGCTTGGGGATTCATGAAGAACTATGTATATGCAACTTAAACAAAGCATTGAGGTTGCTGGAAGTCAAGTTGCAGAAGAATTTGGCGGACTTAAATGTATCTGCAGCCATAAAAAGAAGATACAACCTTTGCCTTCTAAATATGGATCATACTCGTATCTAAAATTTCTTACAACATCCTTTATTTTAATTAAAATAGGCTAAAATGTAAGAAATATTAAAAATATAACTAGTTAATAAAATTATTTTTTGTATTGCTTGCTAATAAAACTAATGGTATTTATGCAAAGATAGAACAAAAAAAGGGTTTTTCTTGAAAAAGAAGTACTTTTATTTTTTTTTTTTTTCCAATACGATTTTTTTCTTGTCTTAGCCCAACCTACTCGTTCAGTTTTTTGGTGTACCTTTTACCAATCACCCTGTATAAAAAATTAGTTTTTAAGAAAACCGCTCCAACGATTTTAATTTTTTGGTTTGCATATAGTTATTTATACTTTATAGAGTAATCAAATGGCATACTTGTTTTTGAGCTCTAAGTTTTAGTTAACTAGTTGTTAATACAATTAAAAGAACGATTTAACTGCTTTTTCTATATTTTTATATTTTTTAATAATTATTTTCATATTTTAATAGTTCTTAATTCCAAGCAACTTGAACATAAAAGCAAGCACGTGGGATCCAGTCGTGCATTTTACTATTGTTATAAAACCATTTTTTCTCCTTGACGGATTGCTGGAATATCATAAAAATGTTGACCGATCAGTAACTTAATTACATACCTACATAACTTACCTATATGTATAATAATCTTAACATTAAATTAAAATGATGTTATAACTTGGCTTGCCGGATTGGGCTATTTATCCGATATTGGGCTATCTTTTTTTAAGCAAATAGCCAAAATTTAACCTTGAGCGATATAGTGTTTTTTTGTATAAATAAATCTCGAATAAAACACTCTTTTCTCGCTTAATAAACTCTTTAAACATTCCACAACAATTTCGCACCACTTTTTATTCACCCATAAAACCTTTGCGTCTAACTCAAAGGTGAAATCAGATATGAAAAATCGAAAAGAGACATGACATATAGTCCCCTATACACGATGATTCTCTGCGTCTGACTCTTTTTGAAATTTCATGAGTGCGAAGGAGAAGAAACAGCTATAATTTCCTCTTCGCACCCATTGAATTTTGAAAAGAGTCAGGCGCAAAGAATCACCGTGTAATAGGGGTCATACTCATTGCTTTTGATATTTCAAATCAACCGCAACAAACTTCACTTTAAAATCTTTCAGTTTCTCTGTTGTTTCCAGAATTTCCATTTAAATTATTTTTTTCTGTTATGAGAAAAAAATGTTATTTTATTTTCCGTTTTTTGGAAAAAAAAAATTGTGGCTACTATTCGGGCTACTTTTTTGACTCCGACTTTGGGCTAAAAAAAATATTAAATTAATCCTGGTTAAAACATGCACATTTTTGTATTGCCTATCATTTTGAAACTTTATTAAGATTACAATTTGTGCTGCCTTTTGATGCAAGGTCTCAATTGTCTCCATTTATAAAATAGAATTTAAAGCTTTCTTTTATTCTTTTTCATCTTTGTGCCTTCAGAATGTACGGAATGAGCATTTTGCATTTCTTTATTCAACAGAATAATCCGGATACACCATTTTGTTGTTTCTTTATTCATTCCGTAACATTTGGAATGCATTCTTTTAACTCCATTTGAAAGATGGAATAAAAGGAATAAGGTGTATTCAGTGCACTTATTGATGTTTGTACTCGCATTTATGACTGATTCTCACTGGTGTTATTCACTTAAAAACGATTTAAAAAAATGTCTCAATCCACATTGCTATGCGTTTAATGTAATCTTGTGTTCATTTTGCATTCCAGCAAAAAATAATTAGGTACGTTAAACAAAAATATATTTGCACTCAATTGTTTTGACATATCAACGAACAACTGATTGCTATTCTTTTTGCTTCAAATTTCGTTTTTTTATTCATTCCGTTCTAGATATTTTGGATTAATATTTCATCGATCCTATCTTTTCTATTTCTATTCCGGAATGAATAAAAAAACACACTCTTTGTGTGTCAGGGGAAAATCTTTCACAGAGCTTTAGATAAGGTGAAGCTGGGGTGGGGGATTCATGATGAATTGATGAGAAATCGAGTGACGATCTTGTGGTTGTACCTCGAATGGAATCGGAGTTAAGGGATAGAACAAATAGAAACAAATATTATGTAATCAAAGTGGCAGAGGCATTTCAACAGGCTGTACAAACAAAACTCTCCTTAAGATAGTAATCAAGCTCGTAAATGCTATGTTAAGTATAGTGAAATAGTAGCGATTTTTATCAGCAGCATCAATTTATTTAAATTAAATGCAAAATAAAATTGATTAATCAAAAACAATTATACAAACCCTAAAACCTTTAATAGTACTTTGGCTCGAAATATTTTATGATTAAAAAAGAAAATAAAAAGTTAAACCTAGAACAAAAATGCAGATGTTTCTTAACATTTTTCAATTATTCTTATTTTATTTTATTTTCTTTATTTAATTCCAGCCGAGGCCGATCTTAGAGATAAATATTCTGATCCCCAGTACTATGATGTCAAAGGTTAGGATAAATTATAATTATTTTTGTATTTAATTAATAAATTTTTTGGTTCTAATAGCAGTAGTGTGATGTAGATGTTTTTTTTTAATTTTGTTAACAAAATTATAATTTTATATTTATATTTTTAAATTTATATTGCATCTAAGGCATAGATTGCTGTTTTATCTATTTTACTTACTTCAAATAACTAAATTTAGTATATCTACATGCTTTTGTTCTTTTAACGTTGATAAAAGCAATTTATATACAAATTATTAAGTTATTATCGTAACTTAAGCTTTACAGTACACTCAGCTACTTAAAAAAAAATTTTGTTTGTTGGATATCTCCATTAATAGACACTTTATTGTCATTACTGGCTCGGTGAAATAATTCCCCAAATTGAAAATGAAATAACTCCCCAAAATTTGTATGGAAATGGGAATTTTTTTCAAATGAGAACTCCCGGAAATTGGGGAGGTCTCCATAGCTTTTTAAAGACCTTTTTTATTTTTAAATTAGGAGGTAATTTCATGATGAAATAAGTCCCCAAAAATATTATATTATATTTCTTTTCGATTTATGCGTCATCAATACACTACACAATAGAAAACTCTAAAATCAGGAATACAGGAAAATGAAATTCAAAGCAACTGCGTGGGGGTGCCATCATTTTTCGGTACCAAGTATCATTGAATATTTTAAAGGTCGGCAAATGATTTTTCTTTTCTAATTTATAATAACATTTAAAGAAATTTAAACATTAAAGCTTACATAATTTCCAATAGTTTTTATTAGCAGCCGGTACACGCAACACAAGTTGCATTGTGCAATGCCATCACACCGATGTGGCATTCTGACATATATAGAAAACTGATACACTGCCTGCACAGAATGGGAGACGGGGCTGGAAGAGATGTCAAAAATGATGCATCTGCAGCTGCAAGAGTTGAAGAAATTTTAACTTTCAGTGCAGCGTTTTTGACATCTTTCTATTGCAGCTCCGTCTCCCATTCTGTTTAGGCAGTAAGACACCGCTATTTCAAAATATGTTAATATTACAACTAATTAATGGTCTATAATTAATTGAAAGAAATTTCCTCAAAAATTTAAAAAATCGATTACTAAATACCGTTTTGAAATATAAGGCTGAAAGTTGGTGTTTCTGTTGTTAACTATTCATTTAAATATCAGACCTTATATGTCAATCTAAAACGATAAAATAAACAAATGTTTCGGTCCTATACTTTTTTTATCATTTTGAAACTTATGTCGAATTCCTTACAACCACTTCAGATCGAATTTTTAATTTGTGATTGTATGTGATTCAATTGACAGTAGTTTTGAGGCAACAAATAAAGAAATTAATGTTAATAATTAAAAACAATCATATTTCCGATAATAGTTGAAAAAAAAAAATAGAAATAAAATGTGTTACTTCCAAATGGGTTTCAGCACTTGCTTGTAGTTGTATTCCATAGCAATGGTTTCAGAATCAGAGTCCTTTCTTAGTATCCTATTTACCAGTACCTATATCGCACAAGAAAATTGATTTTGGCATAACTAATTAGCAATAATTTAAAGGAAAATAATTTAATAGTAAGTATGTCTAGAAGTTTTAAGCACTTTAAAAAAAACATAGAAAACATAGAACGACAAATTTGAAATTATCGAAACTTATTAACGACTAATTAACCATGAATTGTTTAGCTACAAATCATTCGTTTTAAATAGTTTTTCCCACTTTTTGAGGTGATACTATGCTAACTTGATGTGATGTTAACAAAGAATGCGTAAAAACGTAGGAAACATTGCAAGACAAATTCGAAATTTTTACAACTAATTCAAGACTTGTTAATAATAAATTACTTAGCCATAAGCAATTTGGTTTAAGCAGTTTTTACCTCTTTTGTAGGTGATACTTTTACTTTGCTTACTTGATATCAAGCTAGCAAAGGACGCAAAAAAACATAGAAAACATTGCGCGGTTAGATTAAATGTTACGAAACTAATTAAAGACTAACTTACGGCAAATTATTAAGCCTTACACATTAGTAAGTACCTATAAGAAGTTTTTACCACTTTTCCAGATTTGTCAAGTAAGCAAAGCACCCAAAAAACATAGAAAGTATTGAACGACAGATTCGAAATTGTCACAACCAATTAACGGGAAACTATCCACCTACCTATTTTTTTCTTCATCAAAGTGGCTTTGCTTACTTGACACTCATAGAAAACAAATAACTCAAACACACATAGAAAACATCGCATGACAAATTGATTTTTTCACAAATTATAAAGTACTATGTAAAATATTAAAATTTAGGAGTTTTTATCACTTTTGAAATTAAAAAAAAAAACATAGAAAATATAGAACGACAAATTCTAAATTGTCACAACTAATGAACGACTAGTTTTCGGCAAATTATCCACCTACCCATTTTTTGATTCGTCAAAGTTGCTTTGCTAACTTGCCACTCATTAATGATGCATACTTTGATATCTGCATATAATTATATGTCTTGCTGCTACGAGTATATGTGTGCCTTTTTATTGTTAAAGGATCAAGAAAGTATAATTAAAATATACATGCATACAGAGAGCGACATCGTATCCTGTAAAGCATCATCATCTTCTTCATCGTCATCGTCTTGTGATGTAGAGTTTTCATTCTTGTATGCCATTTACAAAGCTTACAACACTCTAGCGGATACATTTTGAGAATGCTGATAGAAAAATAAAGTCATTATTTAAAGCGCCGCGTGCCGTAATGAATGAAAACAACGTAGTTCAGTGGGTATACATTATGTATGTACTTGGATATACATTCTAGAATTGCGTTCTTAAAACCTGGATTTTTACTTGTTCTTGAGGTCAAGTAATAATTGTTTCATGTAGATAAACTAAACATACATACAAAATTTTATGATCTAATTAATCATGTATACTTGATTTTTAGGATAACGAGCAAGGTAAGCTAATCCTCCACCAATAATTTAATGAAGGAACTATAATTTGTTTGAAAAGGGCATTCGAACAATTATGTCTTGGTTGGAAACCCCTGATGATCATGAAGAAGATTATTAATTTGCTTAAGCATTCATTTCTCAGAAACTTTTAAAAGTAAAGGCAGGATACTAATTGGATGAAATTCAAGAAATTCAAGAAATTCAAGTGGATTAGAGTTACCATTTTTAGGAAAGGGAATGACTTTTTGGTAACTTTCCATTAGTACCATCAGAAGCAAAAAGCCTAATGTTGATTTATTATTAAAAAATCGCCAATTCAAGACCTTCAAAAACTTTTTGAAGTGTTCAATATGCAATCAAAAAAAGACCAAATATTAGGTCTCCTTCGAGAAATTAGAGACCAAAACACTGTTTAATTAATGTTTGGCAATACATTAATCCCAAAGAATGAAGCATTTTTTGTTATTTTGTTAATTAATATTTACTAAAACATATTTTGATAGGTCTTATATGGCAATTCATTGAAAATAACCCCGTTTAAAAATAAGATGTCTTTTTACTTTCACTTCGAAAAAACTCCGGCAAAGCTGAATTTTGGTAGGGAGCTTTGTTTTTACGTCTTAAGCATTTCAGGGGGGGTGTTTAAGGTGGTAAAATTCACTTTTTTCTTAATTTCTCAAAAGCTATAAGTTTTTTTTGTAAACGTGTTAAGATACAAATTGTAACTTATGTCATTCTACACAAAAAATATTAATTCAAGTTAAAAGTTCAAATGAGCTCATTTCGGTCACTCTTTTTTTCAATCCACTCAAACAGAAAAATTTTCTTTTTAAAATTTTTCTTCATACTTTTTGATAATCGAATATTATCAAAAAAGATTAACATACTTTTTTTCATACTAGCAAAGATTCTGAGAAAATCATGCAAGAACTTCACGGTGGAGTAAATTTTGTAAAACAATGTTTTAAAATTTCATTAATCGATGGGCTAAAATGTTTGTACGATTTGAGTTTGGCTACATCTCCTCTTAATTAAACCAAGATTTGGAGATGCCCGGGGTGGTGACGTGAAATAAGGCCAAACGAAATAAGATCAAATCCCTTGGCCTAGTTTCAGTTTGAAAATGGAAATAAGGCCAAATTGGCCTTATTTCTATTTTAAAACCGAAATAAGGCCAAATTTCGTTTGGAAATAAAGCCAAATGGTTTCCAATCAATATTTTCAAGGCATACACCAAGCTTCGCACATACCCGAAATCCTATAGTGAGCCCCAGCAGGGTTGCATGGGGGCAGCATGCCCCCTATACACACCTCACTGTTTATGCGTCATTATTGTAAAGCAAGACAAGTGTAAATAAGATCTCGAACAAAAACAGTTGCTTTTGAGGTTATGGTAACATTTTTTTTTACTCAACAGTACCATCAGCCTGCAAATAAAACATGAAAACGAAATAAAGCCAATCTTTCATGATTTTGTTGCAAAAGGAAATTTCATCGAGCTACTGAACAAAAACCAAATTACTTTCTTTTTCAAGATGGCGGTGTTCCAATTACGCGGGGCATCCCAAAATCTTGGTTTTATTAAGAGGAGATGAAGCCAAACTTAAATCGTACAAACATTTTAGCCCATCGATTAATGAAATTTTAATAAATTTTTTGAGCAGATCCATGGTAACTCACGTTGCATTTGGGAGAGTTTTATACGAGCTTCTTTATTAAAATTTTCCTACTTATTTAAATATAAATGACAAATAATATATACTCTTTACATGGCTTGACTTCAACTACTAGAGGAAAAAATTGAATTTTTGGTGAAAAAATTCTTTCTTAGTAAAAATGCGAAAACATGTGGTAACTCACGTTACCCGTTTCGGACACGGGTTTTGTGCACATTTTTTTAAAATTGAACGAACCAATAAAGCTAACTAGATCGTTGATTTGTAGATACAAAAATATATCAATCTTTTTATAACTATACAGAAACTTTAAATTACTGAAAATATTCAACACAAATTTAATAAAATAGAAGGTAACTCATATTATTTCACGTTTTAAATTTAAAAATTAAGAGTTAAGCCTTTTATAATTTCATATTATTTTCAACCAAATGTTTTTTTCTTGTAGGATATTTTTCAGTTCTGATTTCAAGATTAGCAAACAATTGACAGGTGGCGAGATAAATTTTCCGCTTTTCTATTGTTATGTCCACTTTTTCACGGAATTACTCTTTTGACAAAATTTACTCCACCGTTAAGTTCTTAAGTTTCTCAGAATCTATTGCTTGTATGAAAAAAAATGTTAATGTTTTTTGTGTAGAATGACACAAGTTACAATTTGTACCTTCACATCTTTTCAAAAAAACTTATAGTTTTTGAGAAATTAAGAAAAAACTGAATTTACCCCCCCTAAAAAATTAATCCCGGGCCCAAATTTACGGAACTTTTTGGGTAATGCTTAAGATGTCAAAACAAAGCTTTCTATCAAAATTCAGCTTTTTCGGAATTTTTTCGTAGTTCTGTAATTTTTTTGTCTAAATTTCCTGGGCTACTTACTAAAAGATCGAATCGATTTGCTTCAACAGAGTTACAAGAATTCAGTTCAAAGCTGTACACATTTCTTGACGCAAACAGTATATCGACCATCGATATCGATATCGCTAAAACTATGGTCATTTTCAGTTTTACGGGATGCAAGACTATCGTCGAAACGTAGCCCTATATTAAACGAATTAATAATATGGATGTCAATTTTCAGCCAAGTTTTCTTTTTTTCTCAAATTTACAAAACATGTGCCCCATAGAACTAACCAGTCCAGTTTTCAAATAATTAAACACTGTAAACCATAAGCCAGTATGTGCGATCAAATCGTGCCTTTAATATTTCTGTTCTATGGCCTTTGTATAATTCCCTAGATGAGCGTGCAGTTGCTTAGAATAAAATCCATAACGACAGAAAAGTGATTTTTCTGCCATAAAATTTTATGCATAGCTACCTATGTATGTATATTATTGATGTGTATATATAAAAATCAAATGCAAATTTATGTGTGTAGAAAAAATAAACTCTATGGACCGAAGCTAGCGGTTATGTAATTTGCCTTCCCGGTGTTATTTTATTATCCTTTTTATCATTAGCATTCACTTCTTTCACATTTAATGTAGACGAATCATATGTACAAAAAAAAGTTAAAGAAAAAAAATATAATATAAGGAAAGCAGTGAGTACTACACGAAGTGTAGACAAGAGCGGATTTATATATTTTTATCCGTGATATTGAATCAAGTGCATAAAACCAACTATGATTTATCTGAAATACCGTATAACATCAGCTTAATTTCGTTTATGCTTGAATATAAGTTTTGGTAAATTGATGTCTGTTTTGTTTTTTTGGTGGTAGATGGTAGATCTTTATAATTTAAGGAATTTCTGAAAAAAATTAAGTTCGGAGTATTTACCGGGTGAACAATGTGCTTTCATCCAAGCATTTCACTGTAGTCATGAGCAGCCATAACGCTTTAAAAAGGTTAGCAAAATACTGTTTATGGGCTTACAAAAAATTGAGTGAGGATATATTTTTGAGTTTTTGAGCACGATCTGATGCTAATTGTAATTAACATTGCCTCCAGGAATAACGTCCTCAAATCCAACATCCAAAGAAGAGCGCCTGGCTACGCCCCTTTATATCCTTCCTCCTCATCAAATTCTTCCTGAAATTTTTTTTTATGCAAGACAGACATCCTGTTTACCTTTTTTGTTTGAGACCAAGCATTCAAAGATTCTATGGTACCTACTCCCACACTTTGAGTGCCGCACATAATTATCACTTGCAACTATCGTTGTCGTCATCATCATCGTCACCAGAAATATTTTTCATATTTGTCCCCTAGCACAAACATTTTTTTTTTGTATTCTCCTTATGATGGTATCTAGAAGAGGAATAGCATCAGGAAAAAGGTGGAGGGGCTTACTTTTTTATTGTTAATATGACCAATTTGTTTCAATTAAATTTTTCATTGTAAATGTAAACACACGACAACTAAATAATAACAACAAAAACAAAAAGGCACATTAAAAGATGATTTAAAAAAAGGATTGTTTGGTCCTGTTATTAAAAAAAAAGAGTTGTGAGTGTATTTGTACTACTATATACGAGTATTATAGCAACACATTTAATGTCGATTATTATAATTATGTTTATATGTACGAGTATGAAGAGAAAAATACAAAAAAATTTATTGATTTTTATATGATATTTCCATTTTTAAAAACATGATTCAAACCAAGAAAATATTTTCGTAAGAAAAAGCGTAAAAAGAAACGGCTGTTTCGTAGTTTTCGGTGAAAATATTGGCGTCCAGGGTTTCCATTACACTGAGGTACCTCGGCTCGGGATGTCGTTGCTCGGTGGCCATTCTTCTCATTAGCTGATTGGGGTGATTAACGGTGTTCTGCACTAGCTTCTTTACCGAATTTAGCAGGTATTTGTCCAGCGGTATTATCCTTGCTTTTCTGTACAGATCCTCATACCTGTAATGTTTTCTTCGCTGCCGATCGAAGTGGAGTCCGGTGCAGATTCTTAGCATCTTCCTCACGAAGATTTGGTGTTCCTTAATCGCTGTTTTTTGATCGTGAACCAGACCGGGAAACAGTAGGTTCGTTCGCTTTTCTGAGTACACTTTTTGAGTGCGGATTGAACCATAGCAACTCGTTGAAGTTGATCCCCAGGTTTTTGACGTCCCTTTTGGCAGCAATAGTAGAGCCATCTGGAAGCTTCAGAACTAGGCTGCCGAGCGACTTCTGCCGTCACGGGGTCTCCTGAAGCAGATAAGCTCCGATTTTGCCGAGTTAATTTTGATGCCCCATTTCTCGTAGAAATTGAACAGTCTGTTGATGTGAGCTTCTACTATCCGGACTGCGACTAGCGGTGTCATTGAAGTCACGTATGTAAACGAGTCATCAGCAAACAGCCGGTTTTCACAGCCAGCTGGGACGGGTTGGTCTGATGTCATCAGGCTGTAGAAATAGGGGCCAAGTTTGGAACCTTGTGCGACTCCGGCTTTGATGTTCTTCACAGTTGATAAGCAGTTTCCCAACTGCACAAAGAAATTCCTGGAAGAAATAAAAAAAATAGAATTTTTATTAGTGGCGGGGGTAAATGTAGCAGATGTAGTTTGTGTATAATGGCATCTATCCAGACGCTATCGAACGCTTTCTCGACATCCAGAAAACATCCAACGGGGACACGATGACTGTTGAGGGCTATAGTGATGTCATGCTGGAACTTCTAGAATGGGTGTAGTGTTGAGTGCTTCTCTCTAAAGCCAAACTGCATGTCAGGAATTAAGTTGTTTTCGCTGCAAAGCTTCTTCAGTTTCATTAGTATCAGCTCTTTCAATAGCTTGCTTAAGTTACTGAGGAGGGATATTGGCCTGTAGTTGGAGACCATGTTCCTAACACCTTTCTTCGGGATCGCTTCCTTAACTGTTGTCGATGAATGTAGAGATTCTGGATATACTTAGGAAGGTGCTGGTATCTGTCCTTTGATGTCTTGGGCTGTTTTTGGATATCTAGCGCACTAGAAACAGCTGTTTCCAGACAGTTAATGGCTGCATCAATTTCTGTGTTCTGCAGGTTCCTGTTTTGTGATGGCAGTGTTATGGTGGCTTCTATGTCACGTTGAAATCTATCCACATCCAGTCTCCTATAGTTGATGATGTGCTCAGTTAGTTCTGTCGTCAGGAAGATGGGTTGTTGGAGTTTGATGTTTAGCTGCACTGCTTCATGGTCCGAATCGCCAGGTATTAAAGAACAGGTGTAGTTTCTGAGTTCTGGAAGAATACAAGATAAATTAGAAGTAGAAATAAACAAATCAAGTATCGGTGGTGTTCTGGGAAAGGTTGGTTTTTGTTGTGAAACAACCACTAAGGAGTGTTGGTCCTTGTTGGCCTCCAGCCAGTCAACAATTGCCTTGCCCCCGGGTGAGATCGTTGTATCCAGCCACAGGTGATGCCTTGCGTTGAAATCACCGCCGATGAGTCCATATGTGCTTCTTTTGAGGGTAGTGTTGAAAATTTGTAGGTTATTATGAATATTTCTCATGCTGGATTTGCACTTAAAATAAACACTGATGATGGTGAGGATTTCATCTCTTCCTAGTTCAATGGTGACGGCAGTGGCTTCGCTGGTTGAGAGACCTTTGATGATGGTTTCGGTGGTTTGGGAAAAAATATTCTTCTTTACGTAGATTGCCTTCCCTCTAAGGCCCTCATCCTTGTCCTTCCGGAAGGTTTTGAAGCCGGCCATGTCGATGTTGTTGCGTCTGGTGACATTGGTCTCACTGATGAGAGCGATGTCCGGGTTGATGTTCTTCATCCATAAGCTGAATGTTGTCCTCTTCTCTAGGCTGTACAGTGAATTCACATTGTACGTCAGGATGCGAAGCTTCTTTAATTGCCATATTTGGAACAGGAAGGTGGCCAGTGCCACGGACTTCTCACTTTCGCTAAGCTGAGCATAGTTCGGTGGAACTGCACTCCGATCTTTTCCCATGACTGTCAGTAGGTCAGATCCAAAAATCCTTTGGACCTCGGTGTTCAGATTTGTTGGTGGGGCTGACGTGGGTTTGGTTGGTCCACTCCTTGGTGTTGTTGTCAAGGGTGTGACCACTTTAGCTGGAGTCGTTTTCCTTAGTTGCTGTTGGTTCCTGGAGTCTGCTGTTTTTTTGTGATGGTCCACCTTTCACCATTGCTGCAAAGCTAACTGCCAGGCGGGTAACCACGCATGCTGACTTGGCAGCAAATTCTTGTTGCATCTTTTTTTCTGTTGTCAGTCTGTTCCTTTCGGTGAGTCTTGCCTTGAGGGTTGGGCACCCTTGAAGCTGGCTGGGTGACCTTCCTTTTGGCAATTGGCACACCATAAATCCAATCCAGTTCCAGTATTCTCCTTTCTTTTACATTATCCGGGTTCGTGCTCCTCTTTACACTTGACGCACACGTACTGGCGTCCGCAGTTGGTGGCAACGTTTGCGAAGCGCTGACAGTTTCGGCACTGCACAATGTCGTTGGATTTCAGCTTTTCCCAGTGGACCCTCTGGTTCATTATTAGCGTCTTTGTGTACACTTCACTGATGTCACAGGTCATTGCGAGTTCCACGACAAAGTTGTTGTAGTTTTTCCCCATCATTGCCCTCTTGGCTTTGAAGTGCGTCACCTTGACGACTGGGAGTCCTTCGATTCTTAGCTCATCTTCTTGTTCGATGGCTGCGTAGGTGTGGTGAATCCCTTTGAGTAGGCTCTGAACCTTTGGCACCTCATATATGGGAAATTTGATATTTTAGAATGTCATCTAATTGGTCAGTAATTGGTCAAGAAAGGTCAACTAGTCCTAGAAATTGGTCAGCCCTTGATAACTAGTTATAAAGACTTGAAGTTTCTCAAGGTCACTCAAGGTCACGCGCGATTTTTGGCACCTCATTTATGGGAAATTTACAAAAAAAAGATGCCATCTGAAAGATTTGTAGATAGTGATAAAAGGTCAACTATTTTCAGTAATTGGTCAGCTATAGTTTTTTTTCTATGAATTTTCAAAACTCGTTTCAAGGTCACAAAAAAAACTTTTGGCACCTCATTTGGGTCATTTCAAATAAACAAGTATGCCATTTGAAAGGCCATTTCACGGTCATAAAAGGTCAGCTATTTTCAGAAATTGGTCAGGCATAGTTTTTTTTTAATGAATTTTTAATTTATTTTAAAAAAAATTTCAAGGTCATAGCGATTTTTGGCACCTCATTTATGGGAAATTTGCAAAAAATATATACCATCTGAAAGATCTCTAGATCTATATAAAAGGTCAGCTATTTTCAATAATTGGTCAGCGATAGATTTTTTTTAATAATTTTTTTTTAAATTTCAAGGTCATAGCGATTTTTGGCACCTCATTTATGGGAAATTTGGGAAAATTGCATACATTCTGAAGGATCTCTTGATCTATATAAAAGGTCAGCTAGTTTTAGTAATTGGTCAGCCATAGATTTTTTTTAATGAATTTTTGAATTTTTATTCAAGGTCATAGCGATTTTTGGCACCTCATTTATGGGAAATTTGGGAAAATTGCATACCATCTGAAAGATCTCTAGATCTATATAAAAGGTCAACTACTTTCAGTAATTGGTCAGCCATATATTTATTTTTATGAGTGTTATATTTTTTTTTATTTAGGTCACAGTATAGATTTTTGGCACCTCATTTGGGGTATATTTGCATAAAATTTATACCATCTAAAAGGCCAGTAGATCGCGATAAAAGGTCAACTAGTGTCAGTAATTGGTCAGCCATAGACGTTTTTGTATGAGTTTTTGAATTTTCGTCAGTAGTATAAGAGAATGTTAGTAGCTAATTTTGAACATGGAAGCAGTGCCTAGTCATACGCAAATTACCTATGCATCTGTAAAAACAATCTAGTTGTTAAAAAACCCTAGAAAAAATTATTTTGACGCTAATAAGAGCTTGGCAATTAAAATAATAATCGAAGGTGTCGCCTTGCCAGCAATTTTTAGCCCAGGAAAATTAGACTTTCACTTCGAAAAAACTCCAACAAAGCTGAATTTTGGTAGAGAGCTTTGTATTGACGTCTTAACCATTTCCTGAAAAATTCCGTAAATTTGGACCGGGGCTTAAATTTTTTGGGGGTGTTAAAGGGGGTTAAATTCAGTTTTTTCTCAATTTCTCGAAAATTATAAGTTTTTTTTGAAAAAATGTGAAGGTACAAAGTTTAGCTTATGTCATTCTACACAAAAAAGATTAACATACTTTTTTTCATACAAGCAATAGATTCTGAGAAAATCATGGTGGATTAAATTTTGTCAAAAAATTTATTAAAATTTCCATAATCGATGGGTACGATTTGAGTTTGGCTACATCTCTTCTTTAAGAAACCAAGTTTTTGAGGTGCCCGGGGTAAGGGAATGGCCGCCATCTTGAAAAAGAAAGTGTTTGGTTTAATCCACCATGATTTTCTCAGAATCTATTGCGTGTATGAAAAAAGTATGTTAATCTTTTTTGTGTAGAATAACATAAGCTAAACTTTGTATCTTCACATTTTTTTCAAAAAAAACCTATAATTTTCGAGAAACTAAGAAAAAAAAACTGAATTTAACCCCCTTTAACACCCCCCAAAAATTTAAGCTCCGGTCCAAATTTACGGAACTTTTCAGAAAATGGTAAACACGCCAACACAAAGCTCTCTACCAAAATTCGTCTTTGTCGGAATTTTTTCGAAGTAAAAGTCTAATTTTCCTGGGCTAAAAATTGCTGGCAAGGCGACACCATTGCCAAGCTCTTACTAGCGTCAAAATAATTTTTTCTAGGGTTTTTTAACAACTAGATTGTTTTTACAGATGCATAGGTAATTTGCGCATGACTAGGCATTGCTTTCATGTTCAAAATTAGCTACTAATATTCTCTTATACTACTGACGAAAATTCAAAAACTCATACAAAAACGTCTATGGCTGACAAATTACTGACACTAGTTGACCTTTTATCGCGATCTACTGGCCTTTTAGATGGTATAAATTTTATGCAAATATACCCCAAATGAGGTGCCAAAAATCTATACTGTGACCTAAATAAAAAAAAATATAACACTCATAAAAATAAATATATGGCTGACCAATTACTGAAAGTAGTTGACCTTTTATATAGATCTAGAGATCTTTCAGATGGTATGCAATTTTCCCAAATTTCCCATAAATGAGGTGCCAAAAATCGCTATGACCTTGAACAAAAATTCAAAAATTCATTAAAAAAAATCTATGGCTGACCAATTACTAAAACTAGCTGACCTTTTATATAGATCAAGAGATCCTTCAGAATGTATGCAATTTTCCCAAATTTCCCATAAATGAGGTGCCAAAAATCGCTATGACCTTGAAATTTAAAAAAAAATTATTAAAAAAAATCTATCGCTGACCAATTATTGAAAATAGCTGACCTTTTATATAGATCTAGAGATCTTTCAGATGGTATATATTTTTTGCAAATTTCCCATAAATGAGGTGCCAAAAATCGCTATGACCTTGAAATTTTTTTTAAAATAAATTAAAAATTCATTAAAAAAAAACTATGCCTGACCAATTTCTGAAAATAGCTGACCTTTTATGACCGTGAAATGGCCTTTCAAATGGCATACTTGTTTATTTGAAATGACCCAAATGAGGTGCCAAAAGTTTTTTTTGTGACCTTGAAACGAGTTTTGAAAATTCATAGAAAAAAAACTATAGCTGACCAATTACTGAAAATAGTTGACCTTTTATCACTATCTACAAATCTTTCAGATGGCATCTTTTTTTTGTAAATTTCCCATAAATGAGGTGCCAAAAATCGCGCGTGACCTTGAGTGACCTTGAGAAACTTCAAGTCTTTATAACTAGTTATCAAGGGCTGACCAATTTCTAGGACTAGTTGACCTTTCTTGACCAATTACTGACCAATTAGATGACATTCTAAAATATCAAATTTCCCATATATGAGGTGCCAAAGGTTCAGAGCCCTTTGAGTAGCAGAAGGTTCTTCCAATCTTGCTTTGGCGTGAACGAGTTAAACTGGATCTTTGATGTCTGCAGGAATTTTGTACTGCCTCGAACGATGCCCTGTCTCCAGCATTAATGATGGTCGTCTTTGTGCTCCTATTCTTGAAGGTGACGCTTAGGTTGTTGGTTTTGCAGTGTCTTCTAATTTCAGCAACATTCCCAGAAAAGCAGAAGATTGGTGGCATTCCTGGTCCCTTTGCTGCATTCGTGGTCATGGTATCTTTTAATGTCTTTGGTGGCTGCACTGGAGTTGTTTTGGCGGCTGCTGATGTTGAGGCTAGCGGTTTGGCTGTCTTTTCTACATAATTTTGGGTGGACACTGAAATTGGTGTTAGGACATTTGGTTTGGTCAGTTTGGTTATCTTCCCAGCTTCGAGTTGGACTGGTACTGGCGCTTTAGGCGGATTCGTTGGGGAATCCTTGCCGAGTTGGATACGCTTTCCGTTGTCCTTTTTGGTAGCCCTATTGGGTCTTTTCTGCCCAGGAAGGGGAAACTCATTTGCGTCTTCTTCAGAGCTAGTGATTTCACTAGCACCTCATCGGTGGTTGATTCTCCACGCTGCTGGCGGGTGAAGATACCTCGTCGCTTTCAATCTCTCCGGTGTCCATATTGTTGTCCATTTTTCTGTCGTCATTGATTTTATTGGGCTGCACAATGCTATTAAAAGTCATTGCCAGCTGAGCACAATATTGGGGACCGAGGTCTTTGACGATCCGCTCAAGCAATGTCCTAAATGAGGCCATTGCCGTATAGGGATTCAAAGATTCCATTGCTGGATTACCTTTGCACTTTACTTTTATTATTTTATTATTTCGGATTTAAACAGGCACAACACTTAGTTTAACACGCTTAATCCTCATTAATATTTAAATTTCTAACTGGGATTATCCCTTTTTTATTATTTATCACTTGTGGGCAATAAAGCAGGTAGCTCGTAGGTATACCTGTACTTTTGACCTTTTTTTAACACGGGGTGGATTTAATTTAAAATAAATTTCGTCCGCTCTGTCTGTCTATTCTGCAGGATGCACAATGAATGACTGATTAGCTAACTCTGAGTTAACTCAAGGATAACTTAGAACTGAAAAACTGGTCCTTGAGGACCATCTAAATGAGAGCGACCAACGAATAAACGAAAAAATGAAAAAATGGGATTAAACACATTTTCAAACCATAATTCTTCGAAAAAAAACTGAAGGAATTGTTAGAAACTTAGTTAACTCTAATGTTGAGTTACTAAAATTTGCATTTTAAGTGATAATATAAGAGAAATTTAAATAAACAGATTGTTCGTCGTAAATAAAATTTATTTGCAACGACAAATTTGTTTACTAAAATTTCTCTTATGTTATCTATTAAAATTCAAATTTTAGTAGCTCAATATTTGCGTTAATATAAGGTTTCTACCATTTTGTCTAGTTTTTGTCAAAGTATTTAGGTACATCAATGTGTTGCATCCCATTTTGTTCGTTTATTCGTCGTTCGCTGATCGCTCTCGTGTGAATGGCCCTTCATCATCTTCGCATGATTATTGCCTTTCCAATGAAACGTAATAATTTTATTAATTCTTGAAGTTTGAATTTCAAAACTTTTCCAAAGTTATACTCAAGCGTAAAAAGAATATCTATACTTATAAACAAATAAATTCAACTGATTTAATGATAGAAGAGTCAACAATTTGTATGATTTACCCTTCACACATACACGTAGGGTAGGTATGCCATTTGTATAATAAAATGCGTAAAAACATACCATGTTGGGTCGATCTGTGTAGATATATTAAAGGATATTAACAGAAGAAAGATATTACCAGAGCTTACTTAAACTCTGCGTGTGGTATAGGTACCTACTACATATAAATATTTATATCTTTTAACAGCTACAAACCTATATCTATATATATCAATGTATTTATTAATGCCTTAAGGAGGTTCCTCAACCATTTTGTTTGAAAGCTATAGCAACCCAAAAGAGTCATAGAGTAATAGCCCCAACAAAGTCGAAACGATAATGAAAATATGTTTGTAAAGATAAGGAAGCTAAAAAAATAAAAAATAAAGGATAGACATTGAAACAGGGAATCTTTATTTTTTGTATGAAGAAGAACACATTTTTTTAGGGTTCGTATAATCAAGAGGGTTTATGTGATGTTGTGTCGTGTATTTACAAAACAACATACACGAGTAAGCGAGAATATGACTGCCGGGAAATTGTTTAAATTGCTTGCACTTGATGTTGATACCTTTTTAAGTGTGGCAGACGAAGAAGAAATTATTTGCATGATGTGAGTTTGTTCTTATATTTCTATTTTTTTTTTCTGTTCATTTCTTGTATACAACTTTATTTCTTTCGATATTACGCCCTTTAGCAAAACGGAGAAAATTGATGCTGATAGCTATCATTTCGGTTTTTTTTTGTAATAAAACATTTATTAAAATTCAGTCTGTAGAGGTAATAAATGTTCATACAAATATGGGTGTGTGTGATGTAATTTGGCTTGAAGAGATTAAAGACCTTTGAGTTTCACATTGAATTATTTTCAATTACTGCTCAAAAAGAAGATCTTCTATTAAGTGTGGAATATTGTAAATTTTTTTGAAGGTTCGATCACATAGAAATTACTTTTAAAAATAGAAACCGCTCAAAGATTAATGGAAAGATTGTAGGAAATAGATCAATAATTTAAGATGATCATAAATCATATAAAGTATGTAAATAGTGTAAAAGGTTTTTGAAGCTATAACCAGTCGTACATCTTTACTTCATCAATTGAAGTAGATCTCTTTTTTCAAATATTTTTAAATTTTGTTTCCAACACCACCAAAATATTGAAATCTAATCTCTGTTTCAAACTAGTTTAATTTTACATTACAAAACATCGCCACTAGTCGCTCCACTTAAGCAGATGAATTTTTGTTTTTTTGAACACAGATTTTTACTTACCAGTATTTACGCTGTAGAGTTTATTTTGTCATGTACTGGAGTGAATAAAAACAAAAAAAAAATACAGATGTTTCCAGAGACTTCTGATTTCATGTAGCTTCAGAGGCTGCGCCCTATGGACCCAAATGATGATTTGCGAAAATAAAAACAGGAACTCAGCTGGAAGCTACAGAAGCATCTCCCTAGCGCTCCCAGATGGTACCAGACTACCAGCCAAACGCAGTGCCAAGTACCTAGGCATCAACTTCAACGATCTTCTGAGATTCAACCCACATTCACATTCTGGCTAAGCCAGCAGACAAAAGTTTTAATCTACAAGCAACTTTGGAGACCAGTTATCAGTTACAGCTTCCCAGTTTGGTTCGCCATCTCCAAAACAGCTATGAAGGAACTGCAAATATTCGAGAGAAAAATCCTGAGAATCTGCCCTGGACTTTATTTCGATCGTCAATGGCGTAAGCATTTCAGTAACGAGCAACTCTACTCTGAAGCCAAAGTAGTCCCCCTGGACAAGTACTTAATGCTATCTGCAGATAAACTGGTAAGGAACCTCACCAACCACCCTTATCAACTGATGAGAACGATTAATAGCCAACAACGACATCTGGAACCAAGGTACCTAGGAGCTAAGGAAATCCTGGATATAGCTACAACAATCAACGATGGAGCAGGGCACTTCTACACACTGATCCAGGGTCAGCCCATTATCGTGGCTAAATGCCAATCCTATATCACAACCTTAAACCACTTGACAACCTCGACTGAACAACCCGAGGACTACAAAGTCAACCCGACTTTAATATTAAGTTTTCAAAAATTATAAATCTTATTTGTATTTAAATTTTGTTTCAATGTGTAACGTTGGGCCCCTAATGTGCCAACAAAATCCTTTTATTTATCAATGTATCTTATAGTTATTAATTATTTGTAAGCCAATTGTAAATAGGATTGCTCAATACAGCAAAATTGAATTGAATTAAATGAAAACAGGAAAAGTCAAATCTTACTCTCCTAAAAAAAATTATTTTTAAAGTGGCCCCTCCTCCCAATTAGCCCTTTCCAAAGTATCAACTTTAGAACTCATTGTGCAAGTATCTTTCTGAACTTACTTTTGAAGGTTTTATTTTAAACTATTAGTGATGTAAAATCACAAGTGTTGTATATCGTTCTCAAGCCTGTTTTTATGACTATTCGATAAAATATAACTTTTAAGGTTGTTTACAATAGAATTTTTTTTTTAACTTTTCGGATTAGCCGCGTTATAAATATTTAATATTTAGCGAATTCAATACAGTACTCACCCCTAACGTTTCGCTGCGAATTGCATCGAGCGTGGTCACCGGGCAAACGGTGGATTGGATTGGAAGGCTATGAATCCAAAAATTGTAATCATCAAAAATTTAAAGTAGAATCACTATAGCTTTTAGACCATCAGCTCATGAAGCTTGGTTCTTCTTAATCTCCGAACATTTTCTCGTACATTTAAGACGGTCTCCATTTCGGAGTTGGTATGACTTTGCAGTCGCTGATTGTGTGATACAGCGTGTTTTTTAACCACTTCTGTAACCATTTCAATTTGAAGGTCACGATGTAGATCGCTATTTCTTATATACCAAGGGGCATTTATTATTCCGCGAAGGACCTTGCTTTGGAATTTTTGGATGGGTTCAGCATTTGTTTTCTTTGTACAGCCCGATAGTTGGATGCCATATGTCCAAACGGGTTTCAGTACTTGCTTATATAACATTAGCTTGTTCTGGATAGATAGGTCAGAGTTCTTTCCTAGTAACCAGTACATTTTTCTGTACTTCAAGTTTAGTTCGTCTCTTTTCTTCTTGATGTGCTCTTTCCATTTAAGCTTTGCATCCAAAGTCATTCCAAGGTATTTGGCAGTATTGGATTAAGGTTCTGCTGTACTGTTTATAAGAATTGGAACATTGTTTATTTTTTTGTTTGTAAAGTTTATATGCGTCGATTCTGTTTCATTTAGTTTGATTCGCCATTTTTGCGTCCAATCACTAACCTTGCCGACTGTCTTTTGCAGTTTTTGTGTAGCTTTCGTAACGGATTTATCAGGCACTAATATTGCAGTATCACCAGCAAAGGTGGCCATGATAGCGTTGATGTCTACTGGAATATCCCTTGTATATAACAGATACAGGGTTGGTCCTAGGACACTTCCTTGTGGTACACCGGCTTCAATTTTCTTTAGTTCCGAGTAATTTTGGTCGTACCGTACTCTTAAGAGTCGGTTCGTAACGTAGGATTTCAGTATTTCGTAGTACTGCCCGGGAAGATCCCTATGCAGTTTGTACTCAAGTCCCAAGTGCCAAACCTTGTCAATGGCTTGAGCAACATCTAAGAATATAGCCAAGCGTACTTGTTTTTCTTCAAATGCCTTTTCCACAACATCCGTAATCCGATGCACTTGGTCTATCGTGGATTGTTTATTTCTAAATCCAAACAGATGGCTCGGAATAAGTCTTCTTTCTTCTATTATTTTGCTTAGTCTTTTCAGAAGCAGTTTTTCGAAAACTTTTGCCATGATTGGTGTAAGCGATATAGGTCTGTAAGATGTTACTTCTTCTGGTGGCTTACCTTGTTTAGGTATAACAATGACTTCTGCAATTTTCCAATGATGTGGCACATATCTTAGTTTAAGGCATACATTTATTATAAATTGGAGTTTTTTAATGCTGTTGAAGGCATTTCTTTCAAAACCTGAGCAGTTATTAGATCGTACCCTGGTGATTTTTTGTTAGACAACTTATGTTGACACATACTTCTTACTTCTTTGAGCGTGACAAAAAGAATTTCACTTTAGTCGTTTCTATCAAAAAACTGTAAGGGATCTGTAGCTGTGCTTACTGGAAATGGCTTGAAAAATTCACGAGATGTTCAGCGAAGAGATCAGCCTTTTGTTTTGGGTTTCCGATCCATTTACCATCTTGAGATTTTACTGGCGGGTTTTGTGCCTGTGGTCTTTTTTGGCGCTTAGCTGCTTTCCATAAGGAGTATTCCGTAAAAGCATCCGCCGTCAGACTATTCAGGAATCTACTAAGTGAATAACTTTTAAATTCACAGATTCTTTTCTTTAGTTCATTGTTAAGACGGTTAAAAACTTACCTGGAAATCTCGTAGCTTGCCATTTTCTTGAGCTCTTGTTTTCTTCAAGATCAGCTCCTTTATTTCGACAGGATATTTTATTTCTTTTTCTTTTGAGTTCGAAATTGTTGGAGTACTTTCTTCTGCAGCCTTCATGATCTTTTTTTTTCAATTTTTTGCAAAGGGGATCTTAGTTTTATAAAACTTTCAAGCTTATATCTGAATTCGTTCCAGTTTGTTCTTTTATTCACAAACTTCGGATTTCTTTTTTATATTTTTTCTACTTCGCTCAGTGATAATATTACTGGAGAACGATCTGACGATAAATCGTAATTACTTTTCACAATTATATTATTTCGTTTAATACCTTTAACTATGAAAAAGTCTATAAGGTCTGGTATTTTGTTAGTAACAGATGGCCAATAAGTTGGTGAGCCAGAAGAATAAAACTAGCCGTTGTATTTGCGGCCTGCTTTATATAGCCGTTTACCTTTCCTTGTTATGAGCCTAGATCCCTCATTGGGTGTGTTTAGCATGGAAGTCGCCTCCAACAAGGAAGTTATGTCCTAACAAATTTAGGAGTTCTGCATAGTCTTCTTCATTTGGAGAGCGCCTCGGAGGGCAGTATATAGCTGCTATTTAAAACTCTTTCTTCTTTATACCAATACTAATTGTTTTTACTTACATGTTTTCATTAGTAAACTTAGGTTCTTCATTGTGTCTTAAGTTCTTTCTAGCTTGGCAACTGGGTGCGGAGCGTGATAATACGTATAGTTTGGTAATTTATTATGAAGATTTTGTTCTAAAGCGAGGTGAGTTTCGGACACCAAACAAATGTCTATATGCTCTTTGTCTAAAAAGATGTTAAGTTCTGATACATGTTGTAAAAGACCGTTTGCATTTTATGTTGCGATTTTTAGTGTTCTGTCCATCATTGTTTTTTAAGAGCGACTTCTTCGCTTAGCTGTTTTATGTTTAAATCTTATTTGTCAATCCTTTTTAGGATAAGTTCAAGCATTTCTTTAATAGATGTTTCTTCGTTCTTCCGCACATTTTTAACAATCTGGGAATAGGATTTATTTTCATCACTTTTGCTCAGTGCAATTGCTTTTGGCGGTTGATTTGTAGTTTTGTTTTTACGGCTACTTTTTTGCTTTCAACTATTGCTTTTGTGTTTGTTGGGTTTCTTATCTTGTTCTCAGTTTTGATTTTTCTTTTTGTGACTTGGAATTTTTTGGCAACTGGACATCCTCTGTAACTTGCAGGATGGTTGCCTTGACAGTTAAGACATTTCGCTTTCTGTTCTCTGCCCATGGGACAGTTTTTAGTTGCATGCTTGCCTTCGCATTTGACACAAGCAAACTCACGATTGCAGTATTTTTGTGTATGCCCAAAGGCTTGACAGCGTTTACATTGTGGAACAATTTTTGTTCGCAGTAGTTCAATTTTGACAACTATCCCCATAATTGATTTTATACTGAAAATCTTATCGAGACTTTCTTTATTTTCAAAGGTGAGCATAAACAAAGGTAGAGATCTTTTTGCTGTCGTTGATAATCCAGTGGAGTCTTTGATTATCTCATTTTTAATAAGATTATTCGCATCGAGAGCTTGGAAACCTTTTTGAATAAGGTCTTCGACAATATCCTTGGCAACACATGAAGAGTGGAGGCCTCTTGCTAATACCTTTATCGACCTTGTAGCTTTATTTTCGTACGAGTGCCACTGAATTCTCTTTTTGTTCAATTCTTCAGTGATATATCTATACGCATCCACGTCTTCAACAATGACTTTCCAATTGTCTTTATTGTATGATGTATATTTACATGCCTTATTAGTGCATTTTTCTATTATGTTCTTAAGCTCATCAAACATTGTCAATCCGGAAATCATGATTGGAGGTGGTGCAGTTTGCCTAGTACCTTTAGCAAAAGTTTTCTTTTGGGATACATCTTTTATTTCATTGTTTGATGTTTTCACAGTTGCAGCAATATCTGCTTTTGAAGCTACCTGCTTAATTTTTTTAACCAGTCTCTGGGCTACCCTCTGCTTTCCGTTTCTTGGATTTACTTTTATTTCTATTACCATCTGTTTCAAAAAGAAGCTCTTCCTCATAAGTATGAAACTCAATGGTTTTTGGTGGGCTTTTCACTACAAGTATTTTTGGACTAGTCTTGCTGTCATTATTTGAGGTTTTCTTGTCTAGCAAGCTGACTTTTTCTTCAAGTCTCTTAACTTGTTGCTGAAGACTTTCAACGAGGACTTCAAGTTTTTTTCTGGCTACTATTTCTTTTTGCCATTCCTCGAAATAATTTTCGGATTCAACTTGGTGGATCTCGTTGCTTTCTTTTTGGAACACTGCGGATATTTTATTTCGATCTTTTCATAGATTTTAGTTCCTTTTTCGTTAAAGACTTCTTTGTCATTTGATTTTTCGTTAAGGGTTTTCGATGGGAATATTTGGCGGAGTCGTCGGTGTTTTAGAACTCCGTCTATTTCCTGCTAGCGATAATTGGTCCTCCCCATAATCCGTAGGACCGATCTCCGAAGAGAGTGGATTTACCAGTTTATCTAGATTGCTACCTGGGGTAATGTATCTGTTTGCTTTACTCATTGCCATGTTTGTTTTTTGTAACTTTTGTTTGTTACCCATAAATAGCTTCATTACTTCTTCTATTCAAGGTCTGAAGTACAGCCACCCCTATGAGATCAGACGCTGACCAATGAGCCGCACATTATGCGTCAGACGCTTTTGGGTTTCATGGAGAGCTTGTTCTTCAGAGCGATGTCTTATCTTATGCTCCTAGTTCCTGGGAAGGTAACTCAGGTGTCTCAGCTCTTGGATCCAATAGATCCAACGCTCGTCGTTAGTTCACCTAATTGGCTATGCAGCGGGCACCACTTGGAGGTGACGATGCGATTTTGCTCCGCCATTGATCAAACTGATATTTAAAAAAGAAAACTTGTGCTAAGATCAAATGATATTTCGGCTTAACAATTTAAAACAAAAATTATCCACTTACTTCTAGTAAGGTCCTGTCAAAACAACTTGCACTTCAAAAACGGTCCAATGCCTCGCTTGTGAAAAATATTTATTTTCAAACTAATATTTCGAAAATGAATGGCGTCTGAATAAAAAGCAAAAATCAGCTTCCCATAATCTTTTCCAGTCCTTTCAAAAGAAATTTTCAAAAAAAAAATTAGAAATTTGGCGCCAACATCGAAGTCCCTTTTGACTCATACCAGCGTATCAGGCACAAAAATAAAAGAAACTAAAATTAATATAAATTTGTATAATTAAGTACTTTGGGTTGGACAAAATAATTTCCTTCTTTTATCATTTTCCACTGAAATACGCGTTGCTTAGTAATTGACTAAAAATTTAATTTTTAGTCAATGGAATCAACCCACTTAAACTTAAATCATTTTTTGCCTGGACCCTTCAAATGATTAAGGAGTCTGTTGAATTTTCTTCTTTTCACAACTCGATTAAAATTGTCGTTCGATATTTTCTTGGTAGCATGTTCAAAAACATAAAACTCGTTCTTAAACTATTTTACGGATTAGCTGAGGTTCAACAATAATTCAGATTTCAAGTATGTGAAAATAGCTAGTAACATTCTTAAGCGACCGTTCAGTCGCCAAAATTGGCGAGTTAAAACTGTTGAATCACGGATAAAAATTTTAATCACATTTGTACAGTTGACTTACAAAAATTATGTTTGTAAATTTGCAAAATTTGTTAAAGCGATTTTTAAAGAAATTTAATTTTACGAGCTTAAAGTAGCTATAGGTAAAGTTCATATATAGTTGGTTTTTGCGACTGTTTGCTTCCAAAAATGTAAAAATGTTATGTTGAAATTATTAGGTTTTTATTCCACTTTTTCAAGAATCTGCCATATATATTTTTAAACAAATCTGAAATACTGATTTTCACTTTAATCCGACGATATGCTATGCTACTGGTGACGCTGCAATCAGCTATAATAAAACAGGAGTAAATACATCCCCTTAACAATAAAGAAAACCTTTAAGGAAGCATCCTTTCAACATTTTTTCATAACCTTTTTTTGTCTGTTGATATCATACTCAAAATGCTTTGTTGTTTTTAATAGTAAACCAGAATTTAAAAATATTCTCAAAGACAACAGCAAGTAAAAAATGTAATTTAATTAAAACTCTTTATTTCATCCAATTTTTTTTTGTGGCAATAAAAAAAAATGAAAACAAGGAAATTACAAGCAAACACAATTTTTGTTTGGCCCTTTTGAACCCCACATACCTTATACTATGCAACTCAATTAAAATCTCAAATATTACCCCTATTTAAAATTATCCTCTGGGAAAGTGGCAGCGAAAGTTCTATAACTTTTCCGTGTCCCTATTCCCTTGCCTGCTTCTCAGTTCTGACTCATGGGTCCTTCGCATGCCTTTAATAGATGGTCTCTTATACAAATTTCTCAATGCTGTGAATATTTCAGAATGTATTGCTCTCGCAACCCCCTCCCCAATTAAAATAAAGAAATAAAATTTCCTGATGTCCTTTCAATAATGAAAAATAAATTCAAATGCTTTAATATTTGTTAATTTAATTAAATTTTGTTTTTGTCGATTTGTATGTGTGTGTGTGTGTGTGTATTAATAAATCTGATGTGAGTTTTATTTTCTGTTTTTTGTTCAATTTCAGCTGCTCGAGCAAAAATTCTGGGATCGACTGAAGTTCATGTGAAACGCGACAGTACAATTTCATTAGCGTGCTCAGTGAATATTCATGCATCGTCTGTTTCATGGTAAGTGGTCAACTTTTCTGCATGCGAGGCGAAAGGTAGGCGGGTACTTGTACTTTAACATTCAACAACCAACCCACCGAACAAAATGAATCGAATTCCTAAAGGGTTTTTTTTTTTCAAGCCCCGCAGTCATTTATGTTTTGTGTGCTCGGTGGTTCTTACCTATGTGAGGCACGTTAAAAGAGATTGGTTATTTCTATTTTATATGAGAATTTAGGGAAAAATTGAGTTAAGAGTTGCTTTAACAGGAGAATTTCGTAAAGTTTAATTGTATCTTAATTTTTTTTTAGAATTTTATAATAAGATAAAAAAGTAGCGTCTAGGGAAAAGTGTGCTTACTATAATAGTGTGGTATTTTGTATCGTAAAATACGTATCTACTTTGAAGTTGATTTTTTTCAAACTTTTAGTTTCACTATTTTCTAGAGTTAAACCAATTTGCAAAATGGACATTCCTTGCCGGGGTGAATATAAACAAAATATTTCCTTATAACAATAATTATCATAATGCTCAGTTAAGTTTGCATACGTATTTTAACTTAACCGCACATGTAAACTCATTCATCATCAACTTATCTTAAAAGAAAATATAAATAATTACGGAGTTAAACTATTTAAATAAATAAAGATTTTTAATGAGTTTCGACATATCAAATTAATGTTTATTTCATAATTTTAAGTCAAAGCCAAAAGGTGATGATGACAGTGAATACAATCTATATAATATGATCAAAGTTATTAAAAGGATTGTATTCACAAAAGATTGCATTCTTTTACAGCTATGGTATAGAGTCTAAAACGGCTTACAAATCTTTAAACAATTTCGATATTTTGATATTTTTGTTGATGTTGTATTCGTTTCTAAAAACCGAAATTATTAATGAGGACAAATTGGTGAAATATTTCTATATGCAAACCCTTTCTATCTTTTGAACTAACCAACTAAAGGCATAACAATTGAATCAGTGAGCTTAAAAACAGTTTACTAATGTTTTATTATACTTTTCAGAAAAAGATATATCTTCAATCATTGCAGAAAAATAATTTATATATCGGTTTGAATATAACGGATTATTCATGAAAATCTCCTTGCTGAAAAAAATATTAAGACTAATACTGTACCACCAATTCCCTCGAAAAAATAACTCAAGAGCAGCAAGGGGGCAAACTGGTAACTGTGCCCGCGCCCGGGTGGCAGCTTAAAGGGGTACCAAATCCATGTGCCTGAAAAAAATTACCGGTTACTGGTTCATCAATTTTAACTTGCTTATTTTGGCGAATTAATTGATTTGAAACTATGATTCAGGACTCAAGTATGTTATCGTTATCAATGACATCTCTAGGCATGAGCCAGATGGGCCAAGGTCCAGGGCCATAAATTAGGTGTCCCCTGGGCCACAGTAGTAAACGAATCAATTTTCATTCTTTTGAAATTTTATTTATCTGGTTCAAATAAAATAAGTGATAGAGCCGTTCTTTCAAATATGGTGCAATCGAATAAAAGCCATGCCTAAGTTTTTACAGGTTAGAAAGAGACAAACAAAATAAACAAATTTGATCACAACGTCATAATTTTTTTTTTTGAAAACCCAGAAAATTTTTCGTTTGTTAATGCCTTTAAATATTCTTTTATTTGTGAAAAAAATATAACAAAGTCAAAAGAAAATGGGCTTTCATTATAATAAGGAAGCAAAAACTACGCTCAAAAAATTATTTTTTTGTTTCTAATAAAATTAAATCAAAGCGAATAAAACTATTAAAATTTTTAAAAATGGTGGTTGGTAAAAATTTCCCATAAAATCGTTTTAATTTGCACAAGAAAATGTACATTCCGAATCGGTCTTACCTAGTGGCATGATGGATAGTGCATTGGACTATCATGCTGAAGGTCTGAGTTCGATTTCCAGCCGCTGCCACCTCAAAACAAAAATGTTTTTCCCGAGGTACTGCCTCCTGCGAGGAACTGACAAATGCTCCAAGAGTATACTTGTCATGAATGAGTGCTTCTCATCTAGCCATTCGGACTCAATAAAAAAATGTAGGTCCCCTCCATTCCTGCCAATAGCACGCACACAGGAATGGTTGAGAGTTGTAAGTTACTAGGCCCTGGTTCTCCACGAGCTGTTGCGCCACCAAATTTTTTTTTTTTATTAGAAGCGATCTTACATTGGTCAGTTTTTTGTTTAAACTGCGTTTTGGGAACACTTTAAAATAGCATTGCTAGTATAATGTTTTTTTTTATGACACTGGCTCAACTTAAAGTAGCATGTGCAATGTGCATAATGTGGCCAAAAAATTATCCATTTAATGTGATTAAATTTTAAGTACCAACATGCTTAACGCTGGGACTAGAAAAAAGATATCTTGTGAACATTTTTTGAATCCCGAGTTATCCAAAGAATGTAGTTTTTGCATGATTTCATCACCCGCTTGTGAAAATGCCAATAAATGCAAATTTGCTTTGAGCACATAACCTCGTGACAAACCATTACCCCACCCCCCACCCGTGAACTCAATTTTATCAATTTTATTTGTAATACATAATGGGAACGTAAATTTCCAATCGTTTGACAATCGACAACACGTCAATGCACATTTCTGCTTTGAAATCCGCTTTAGGATGAAAAAAATACAATTCAATAACCGAAAAAAAAGTATTCAGTAACTTGAAAAATGCAAATAACATTCATTTAATCGAATTCTAATTTTACGATGTTCAAAATTCGTTCTAAGCTAGAAAATAAAAATGCAAACGGATTCTTCATGCTTTTAATTTCTCTAGAAATAGTTAATAATTAAATTTTTCAAAAACGTATAGTAAAACTTAAAAGCTCAAAAAGTTGTAAAAAAAATTTGTTCCATATCCTTAAGGGTCCAGGTCTAGGGCCCCCAAGAATATAAAGACGCCCCTGTATGTTACAGTATAGCCATAATTAAATGCTTGAGCATCGTTGAATTTCAATCAATTCGCCAAAGCGAACAAATATGCCAACTTAGTATACCGTTCTTTGTATTTTTGTTTAAAAAACTGGAACGGCGCCGAAATCTAAATCTTGCTCCAGCTGATGCCCAGAAGTCCGTTATATTACACAACAAAAGGAAGCTGTGTCCATTACTTATTAAAAACAAAGAACTTTTTACGTAGCTTAAGTAAAGAAACTATATAAAACTTCAAAGCAATTTCAATATAGAAAAATAATTTGCTAAGCTACCAAGCACTCTCATCCTAACAGCATCAATTGATTCTATAAAAAAGAGTGTTTTGAGATTAACTAAAAACTTTAAATCAGATATAAATTTGCCAAAAATAAAAGGCTTTAAAGCAAAAAACAAAAAATTGTTCTTTGATGTTTAGGTTCAACTTGAACAGGGCTTCATTTGACCAACTTAATTTTTAACTCAAAATTAAAATATATCTCTTCCCATTACAGAAACTCTTCAGTAAAGAAACTTATTTCTTGCTGTTGACGACATAGTTATAACAAAAAAAAAAACATGAGTAGAAAATATTTACAGTTGCTTTTGAGTTCTTGAAATGTGTCCTAAAATAAAAAAAGAAATAATAAGAAATTGGTTGGTATTATGCATTAATTATGACAAACTTTCATTAAATATCAGAAAAGGTTCATCTCTATCAGAAGGACATCTCTTTTCTATAAACATTGCATATAGGTATCAAACTATACATGTTTGTAAATCCTATTTCACAAGGGAGAGGAGATGGATAGGATGTTTGGGGTAGCTGGGTAGTCCTACATAGAATTCTGATTAAAATGTAAATTTCGGTCCCAATTTTTGCTGGTATTCATCTCCTTCTCAAGATTGAAGGTGACGCACATGTTAAGAAATTATTGATGAGAAAAGTAAATCCATCTCGCTTCTATACTCACAAACACTGCACACTTTCCAATTTATGGTCGTGTAGGTATCGTGTATGCTATGCGTCAACCATCAGGCTTGAGCCAAAAAAAGGACTAAAAACACTTATTTTCGCTGCTATATGCAGGCTTATACTTTTATATAGATCAATAACGGAAGGGAAGTGGCAGCAAGAGAAAAAGGATTCGTGTCAAAAAGGTGACGTTTCCATCATTCAAAAATATGAATGAATATGAAGAAAATTCTCTGTGAAAAGGAGTAAAAAATATTTTCCGTCTTATCCTGAATGTAGGAGGGATTAAGTTGGCAGTTTCTAATACAAAACTCAAAGGCATGACTTGATTATACCTATCATTCGCACCTTTTGTCCATAGTGGGAAATAAATTCTTAAGCTTTTAAAAAAAAATAAAACTAATTTAAACCGAAAATTAATTTTTTTTTCTAAATTTTGATTTCAGGTACCATGGATCCTCTGTAGTTGATTTTGATTCAGTGCGCGGTGGCATAAGTTTAGAAACTGAAAAAACTGATGTCGGCACAACAAGTCGCTTAATGTTGACTCGAGCATCATTTAGAGATTCTGGAAATTATACCTGTGTACCAGCAGCAGCGATTCCAGCTTCAGTACAAGTTCACGTTTTAAATGGTAAGTTTAATATATTAAAAAAAAACAGCAATCAACAATTAGTTTGTGCACAGTAGTGTGTTAAATCCGCAATAATGTATATTATCACTATCATTGATTCTTTTTAATCCATAGATATGAATCTGTGATAGTCATAAAGTGATTGATTCACTAAATTTTCTATTTAATTAATAAATCATGGCTTTCCCAAAAATTGTTTCATTTTCCAGTTCATCTGTCAAATGAGTTTTCAATTTTCTGTCATCAACTATGTTTATGATGAAGCAGTTTTCGAGCGAAATATTTTTGTGTAAAAAAAAGAACGGATAATCAGCTTCTTGGAATTCAATTCTGTGTTAAATTTAAGACTGTTTCCTGTTCAATTATACTTCGTGGAATGACTACCCACGTGAAACTCGTTTTTATTACAATATATCAGATTGAATTTTGTTTTTCAACCTTTCCACTATGTAGGAAAAGTGTAAGTAGTGCTGGCATTTTGTGATACGCAGTGATAGCACACGGAAAGAATTCTTGGATCAGATCACGAAAAATGAGCTGCAAATTACGAAAAATGAATCCCGATTTACACCTTGGCTCCAGATTTCGTAATTTACGACTATTTGTTTGCAATTTGCAAAACTGAGCAAAATGAAGATATTGATCTTCAAAAATCTTAAATCAACACTCTTAAGTATCAAAAATTGCAAACAACAAATCGCAATTTGATCCAAATATTCATCAATCGCCAATTTGTAAAGTTGCAAAAAATATTTTTGATCACCACTTTTATTTCATGATATTGCGACTTTGAAAGATCAATCTTAACTTCTACCTTTCCATTGCAGGTAGGTATACGCATTTAATTTAATTCATTTGAAATAAATACTTAACGCTTGACTCTACTTGGATTTGAACTCATATCCCCCGAGTTGCGGAGCGAGCATGCAACCACTAGGCCAATTTGCATTACAGATCGTTGGTGTCAAACATTAATCCTTAGATACATACCATGTAGTGGTGCTTTTCCTCTTCGAGAAGTAAATTGCGATAAGAAAGTCGTGATTTAAGAATTTTTTGTTGGTGATTTGCAGTTATTTTCATGGAGTTGCAAATTGCGACAAAAAAAACGTAAATCTGTGATTGAGCAATGTAAATTACTAGATATTTATCGCAAATCAATATTTTTAAATGCTGTTTGTGAAATTATTCTTTTGGAGAGTAAATTACGCCAAAAAAGTTGTATTTTGCTATGAAAAGTACAAGCTTGAATTATGAATTCTAATTGCAAATCACGAAAACACAAATGTTGCAAATTGCTATGTTTTGAATGTTAAATTACCAGTTTTTGTATCAATTTGGGATAAAAATGGCTTGATTTACGGATAAAACTTGAATCGTAAATTGCGACTGCAAATTTTTCAATTGGTGATTTTTCAATTCTTTCCGTGCATTTTTCTCTAGTGTAGTTTTGTTTTATTTTATGTTATTTTATTTTTTTTATTTTATATAAGATTTAAGGCCTTGCAAAAAAGCACTTCTTTTTCTCTAAATTTAATTTTCACAGACCATTATTTGACATGATAATTGAATAATATATAAAAAATAAGGGAGACACATTATCCCCAAAGAACAATATCTCATTTGGAAGAAATCCCCAAGAAAAAAGTAAATCCCATTAGACAAAATCCCTATGGGAATCATGGCTCCGTGGGCAAAGTCCCCAATGAACTTATTTTTGCTAAAATCAACTAAATTTTTTTCCAAAATTTTGGAAAATCCCTAACATTGTAATGAGAACAGCATTCCCACTGTGTCTTTTAGTGGACATATCACCTGTCAAAAGTGAAAAAAAAACATCTCATAGATAGTGCAAGTTCTCTGCAATATTCATTAAATCAAGTATATAAAGAAGATTTTGATAAAATGATTTATAAAAAAAAACTTTACTGGTAGTACAGTCAAACCAGGTTTTGACTTTAACAAAAATTTGTTACAGGTTGAACTTTTCATATTATAGTTTCTCAAAGTCTAGTTTATTAAAAACAATTGGCAACAAATTCCTCTTCCCAGGGCTTCTCCACCCATTAAGGCTTAATTTTTTAAAAAATTATTTATTTCAATACCTATTGGTCTAAGAGGACAAGTTTGTAGACAGGAAATATTAAGCTTACAATTTTCAACAATTGTTGTCATTGAGCCGACTCTCTATAGTTTGTTTCTTAAAAGATAGAAAGCGACAGTCTCCAAAAACGGGTTCTTACCTTTTTTTTACCAAAGTTTTTTTTCGAAACATTGTTGTTTTGAGAAGAAAAGAGAATTTTGACGAAAATTGAAATGATTTCGAAAAATAAAATACAGTCTTTTCAGATCCTACTAGTAGTTTTGTAAAAATACGTTTAGTAATTCAACGTCAAATGTACCCAAAAAACTGGTCTCTGACATGTTTATGTTGAAATGTCTTAAAAACTTGAGGTGTCAATTTTGACTTCGGATACGGATTCAACATGACAAAATCCTTAAGAGTGTTTCTTGTTGCAACCAGTGTTATCCTTATGATATAGCTACTTTACTTTTCTATATTCTTTTTAGTTTGAAATGTCATATCAGGCAGACGGCAAATTGCCATGTCCTTATTCTCAAGTAAGAAATAATGTAAAACTTTTTTTTGAAAAAAAAAAATAGACAATTTTTCTGTCCGTCTATCTTTATATATCTATTTCCCTGTGTCTTTTTTGAGACTACTGTGGAGTTTTTAGCTTTTAAGTTTCTTTTTTTTGAAGAATTAGTAACTTTTATGTTTCGCATGAATTACATTGGTTTTCATGATGTTTTAAAATGAAAAGAGCCTCAACCTGAAACGGGCCACTCAAGAATCAAGGTTCTATTTTTGAGGAAAATTGTTGACATAGGTGCCGGCTTGGGAAATTAATTTATCGTCAGTAGACGACGAAGTTGCGTGAGCGGCACTGAGGACCTGTGAGGGAGTAAAATCGTGTCAGTTTGCAAACAATGTATCTCAAAATGTATTTGTTTTACGCGAATACTTTTAGCATTGGTTCTTGGCTGACATTGTCTTTTTGCTATGTACTTCTGTCCTCTTAGTCAAAAGAATTCAAACAAAATTAAAAATTTTTCCAACTACCAGTTAACTTTTTGAAAGGGACAAACAATTATGTTTCTTATGTTTTTGTTATCATTATTTCATTATCGTTATTTTTTCGCTATAAACTCCGTTTTTTTAATTATTTACTTTTGAAAATTACAAAAAAGGCGGGTTTTCGCTGTTTTTGAGGTTTTTATTACCAGGAATATGTCGAAAACCCAAGCCGATGGCTAAAAAAAAGATGACGGATTTGAGTTTTGCGCCCAAGACTATCCCAAGAAAATTTATATTGTGGTCCTTTCAAAAAGCTAACAAGCTTTTATTATACAATTATAAATAAAATATTAAAGAAAAAGTAATCTAAAAACTTGGATGTGATTGGATTGTTTTTAATGAAATTCGGTATAGGCATGTTTTATGAGTTCTATTGTCCGGGTCCGGGGTACCTCCAAACAGCCGATTAGACAAGTAATATTTTGTGTCTTTTTTTTACGTCAAATTGCACTTTTTTGCATTTATTTCATAATCGATATTTAAAAAAATGAAATTTCGCTCCAACCAATTTCAAATGCTTATGCATTTGAGAGTAAAATGACTGCGAGCAACTCTCACGCAGCTCTCAAAAGTAAAACCTCCAAGTGGATACAGTCATAAAATTAACTCACATACGGTTAGATTGCTATCCAAGAGTCACTATCGAGAGATTTATAAAGAAAGTACTCTCAAATGGACCCGCACCTTTAAGCTCTGAGAGCTAAAGAAGATTGGCACGAATAAAAGTTCCTACTTTATCTGAAGCTTGAAATAAAAGGCTCAGTTTACCCAAAAGGAATGGAAGACTCAAAACCTTTACAGAATATCAGAATTATGAAAGCCTTCATCTTAAAAAGTAATTACATAAACATTCCATTTTAAAAAAATTCTTAGACAATACTTTTGATACAAAAACTTGGTATAAACTTCAAGGAAAATCATTTAGACTCATAAACCTTGTGTAACAGGCAAATTAAAATGCATGACTGGGTTGTTCTTAATTTCATAAGAGCAGCAGTTCTTCTTTTTTTTTAATTTTAAAGTAGCATTTTTGAATTGCTAATATTTTTTCAAAAATTATATTCTAAGATAACAATTTTTTCAAAATATTTTATTTTGCCTAACATTCTGCCAAAAAAATATATATTTGTTTTGAGATAAATTAACTAGAGTTCGTAGGAAGAAAGAACATATTTCAATGAAATTCGTTAACTCATTACAATCATTTTCAAGCTAATTATACCTTCCTGAACATGAAAGAAATAGTGCCAGACGAGTTTTTCGGCGGAAAGTGCTCGCTATTCGAGGTCATTGTTCTTAAAGCAAGTATTATAAGAAATTTCAGTTTCGACAACCAAACTTATCTGGCACTGTTTTTTTCAGGTCTAAGAAGGTATAATTAGCTAACATATGTATGTTCAAAAACCGAGTTTGTAACAACAAGTTTGTTGATATTGACACTTCTTTTAAATTTGGAAAAAAAAAATATGGCAACCCTTAAATTGCGAAAAAATTTTTAATTTCTCTATTAATTTTACTTTAATTAATCAAAGTTTCTTGAAATAGCCATAAATGCCATATATTTTACTTTTAAATCTTGAAATCAGTTTAGTTTTCAATTTCAATTTTGCTTTATTGAACAATTCTATTTACAATTGGCTTAAAAGTAATTAATAACTATAAGATACATTGTTAAATACTAGGATTTTGTTGGCACATAAGGGGCCTAACGTTATACATTGAAAAAAATTTAATACAAGTAAGGTTTATAATTTTTGAAGACTTATTATAAAAGTCGGGTTGACTTTGTCGTCCTCGGGTTATTCACTCCCGGTTGTCAAGTGGCTGTATTGATCAGTTTAGTTTGAACGGCCGTTTCTCGGTCCATTTTTACCAAAAACTTTTTCTGAATATGTCATTTTTAAGAAAATGAAATCATCTTTCTTTTAAATTGAACCGTGCCTACATACCTACCTTTGCAGGTAAAAAATTTATAGGCAAATAAGTAAAAAAGAATAAGAAATATGATTTTTCACTTTTTTTGTGCAATGTTTTTTTTTTTTTAAATTTAGGTAACTTAAAAATTAAAAAAAAATTTAATTTTAATTTAATTTTGATGGTAAATTTTACTGTTTGCAAAAAAGTTTTTCACATTATTTCGAAATTTTGCTTCGTTTTCAAGTTATATGCAAAAAACTGAAAAGGGTGCTTTTTTACCCCCTCCTCCAAAATGCACCCTCTAATTTAATAGCATTCGCGGTTTTCTCATCGTGAATAATCCTATTATTGATATTTAGAATAAGAACTTATGAACTTCTTAGTTCCTTTTTAAATCACATAATCAATAGCCTATTTGTAATAAAAATGTTGAAGATCGAAGATCTTCCTAGATTTGGATTCCATAATTTTTTAGAGAGATTTCATATGTTTTTATACGTACATTCGAAGGTTCGCACGTTTCGTAACTTTTTTCCGTTCGCCGTATCTCAAGAACGAATAAATTTATCGACTACAGAGTTCAGACTATCGAGTTTCAAGAAAATTCACCTAGCGGATTCTTATTAAAGAAACTTACCGTAGACTTACGTTGGGCTCGTTTTCGACCCAATTTTTTTTTAAACTTAAGTATTTTAAAGTTAATATTTGGCTGAACTTTAGTGACTTTGTTACTTGAACCCCAATCTCCTGAAATCAGCTATTTTTTTCCTTTTCTTCCTAGAAAGTACCACTTTTATTTGATTTTGGGACTTTTTTTTAGATTGGGTCGTTTTCGACTCGCACTATATTTTCATGTGTTTTGTATGAAGAAGTTAAATTATTTTTTTCCCTAACTGTCAAACTTATTTTGATAACATATCAAGTCAAATGTCGAATCATGAAAACTTTTCTTCAGGTATAGTAGCGTTGAATGATGCCCAAAATCGAAAGGTGAAACAAGCAATTCAAGTGAATCCGAACGTGAGAGTGGAGAGGTACCTACCTGTGGGCTCAGCGGGTTCTGAGTTTTTCATATAAATATAAGGACAACATGGATTTGACACTATTGAATCCCTATGAAAAGGTTCATTAAAAAAAGAAGATATCACTCGTTATTCTTCTGCTCGTGTTAAAGTTTTTCCAGCTCCTCAAATCGAAAAATTATAAGCAATTGAAAATATGTTAAATTTTAGCTGCACAAATTTCCTCTATATTGACAAAACTATGAACATATTTCGGTTTCAGTTCGAAACTTATGGGACAGATACGTTGAACGAACTTTGTTCATTTGGAATATTCCAGCGTGGGTATTTGGGAAAAAATTGAAGCTTTGGGTGAAGCAAACAAAGGTAAACGTGAGGTCCCGATTTGTTGTTGAACGTCACCATGAACAAAGTTTTTTTCCTCATACCGACTGAGTAAAAAATTACTTCTACAACCACGATGATTGACACGACATTACGATATTTTTGCTTCGAGTGCTTTCAACATGCATATCGATCCAAATTATCAGACTCCGAGAGGCAACCAAAGTGGTTAGAAATTTCTCCATGAGCTTGGTGTCCGACCATCCACTTCCGTGGCACCAGAGCAAAATATTGCCAACATTCTATCAAGATTTGTTGCGTCACAAGTCACAACCCAAAAAAACTTGCCAGAGGAGCTATTTATCTGGCGTTAAAAGCCTATAACATCTTGTGTTTTGTGTGGAAAAGATGTTCACAAGAAATTAGGTCACCGGAATATGTATGTAAAATATTTTTAAAACGTTTTAACAACATCTACGAGTATGATTCCAAATGTTCACTCATTTTGAATATTATTAATGAATTCTACCGAAAAATAAAGTTTTTAATCGAAAAATTTTCATTTTTGTATTTCTTCTCATAAAAAATATATGATGGTCGAAAACGACCCACTAACATAAGATTAGTTGATTTTTTCAAACATAGGTCTACGGTTAAATTGCATTAGTCCTGAATATCTCGTGAAAAAATAATGCTATTGACTTCGAATTAATTTTATTCTACGCATTTTGACGTAACAAAAAATTGATAGAAACATACAATCAGATCAACTTACAGTTATTTTAAACAAACAAATATTGGTGAAAATTGTTGAAAAGAGTACTTTGCCTCAAAAATCTTGAGAGCAAACAATGATATCGGCTTCGGGTTTAATTAATTCTATACACAAGTCCAGTATTCTATTGAAAGGATTTGTAAAAAAAATTAACAAATTGTTATTTTTTTTTTTTGAAGCGAACAAAACTAAAAGAAGCTCTACCAAAAATTTTCGAAACATTTTTTTCGTCTGAAGTATCTTTGAGAACAAACAATGATATTGAATTTGGGTTAATTTTATACTATACACTACTTTTTAATTTATAACTGATAGAGAAAAAATCAACAGAAAGCTTTTAAAAAAAAAAATTACTACAAGAAAATTCACCAAAAATTGTTGACAATTTTGTTTCGTCTCATATATCTTGAGAACAAACAATGATGTTGGCTTCAAGTTAGTTTTATTCGACACACTTATTGAACAATGTTTTTGACTCAAATATCACGAAACCAATCTTTGTTGTTCGCTTGAGACCTTTTTCTGGAAACTTTTCCAAACATTTTTCTTACAGTGTGATAATTTATTTGCACGCTCTTCATTATAGATACCTTCGTAAGTTTTTGGAACCTTATTATTATTTCTAAAGATATATTTCAGGCAGAGTTATAAAAATGCTGATTATGTTATTTTTGTACTTTTAAATTAATTTAAAAGAAAAAACTCAATTTTTTGATGTCACTGGAAGAAGATAAAATAACGTAATTTTCTAAAAAGTTAAATTGAAAGCTGTTTTTATGATTATTCTTTTTTTGTCTTTCCTCATTACTAGAGAATATTTCTGGCAACAAAAACTTAAGATTATCTATACCAATCAATTACAAAAATTTTATTTTCAAATTGCCAAACCCTGTATTTTAAAAGTTCATTTGAATAAGTTACATATATTTTATATATGCAGCTTCAAAGTTACTATGACACTGTCATTCGAAAATGGTCTAGGTAGTAATTTTACTAACCACCGACATTAATAATAATGAAAGGAAAATCACAAAATCTCTTATGGGTTGATAAAAAACACCTCACTGCTTACAGCTTACACACAATATTGAAAAACATGAAAATTATTCAAATGGCACCCTGGAGCTTTATTCTCTGAATAGCATCAGAAGCCACATCAACGTCACGGAGGTCATTGTCTGTTCATCCGCTTCTAAACACACTCACGAGATTTGGATACTTTTTTTACTGTTTGAATACCAATACCTACGACCTACCAACCTAGCTACCTAACTAAATCTATATTTTATTAAATGTTCCCCCAAAATACGAAGGTGATACCTACTGACACTTTTTAAAGAGAGAAAGAGAAAGAAAATCCATTGTGAATCCAGTTCAAGTCCTACAGGCTTTGCAACAAAATAAGTCCTTTTTTGAATGAACCTTATGTAAATTTGATTTCCGCTGCCATTTTTATATACAAAAAAGACTTTGTGTCTTGTGGCACATTGCATGCCAAAAGTAGTAGCATTCACTTTCTGAAAAATAAGTACACACTTTCGCCTTTCTGTGCAACAACAAAAACTTCGCCACCACTAACAACTTTACTCTTCCCTCATCTCCTATCTCCACAATCCACCTAGAGAGTTTAGAAACACGCTAAGGCAAAGGCCTGAATGGACTCCAAGGTCCACAACGTAAAACACGACAGAGTCCCCCGTTTGCTATACAATCCACGTTCCTCGTTAGGCATATCCCAAGTGGATTTTGGGTTATGTTTTTGGGTTTTTGTTTTGAGTGTTTTAAAGGATGCAGGGTGCTCGATGTATCCGGTGTTCGTTCGTTACATTAATATTCATGATTCATTTTCAATTCTGTTGTTTTCGCCACAACTTTAGATATTCACTCTGTTGCTATTGCGTTACTAAAATTAAACCCCCCTTTCCCATAACTAATGGTTTTGTATATTTGCAAAACTTAAAACAAAAATCAACTACTAAAGTTCGTCGCTAGAAGTAACATGAGTGCGATGCGAACCTCAAAAATTTAGGTTGAAATCCAGAAAACAGAAACACAAATAGCTTCTCTTCTCTCAAAACTGAAAAACAGATGTCTCTTAATGAATAAATTATTATTATATTCACGTGTTGTTTACATTTTTTCTTATATATACATAAGCTCATCTTCTTTTTTCTTTTTCGAATGTTGTCCTTTCTTAGGTGAACATCCTGCTGCTATGCAAACAAGTAGTGGCGTTCCAAGCCCATCACATTTAGCTATTGTTATACTTTGTATTTTATCGATAGCGGCATGTCATCAATCAATCATATCACAAACAACGTCCATTGATCGTTTTTATCATCCAAGATGACTTCAGCAAGGAGCAGGACAATTACAAAACAGAAATAAAAAAAATTATTAAACAAATCGGAGAACGAGCGAAGAGACGAAGTCGATGGAGGCTATACAAAATAAAGTTATTATTTGTAATCGATAGCGCATCCTTAAGGGATAAAACTAATTTTTAAGGACTAGAACATTTTCATTCACAATAAAACAAATATATATATGTATGTATTTGTGTGTATACATTTGAAGACACAATGTGTATGTATGTACTTAAAATTTAATTTAAAGACAAAACTAAATCATAGTCACAATTTATAAAATAAAAACATTAATAAAAAAAAAGAACTTTACTATGTAATGAGAAATGATAGACATAGTTAAAGGATAATTTTTGACTGTGTATCAATTATATATATATATATATATATATATATATATATATATATATATATACATTTATATATATATATCTATTTAAAACTTGTTTTAATTTAAAAAAGATTAAACCTACCTAACACTATAAATACATCATCATAAATTTATTTTTTTTTTAAATTGTAAATAATGCGTTTTTTATTTTGTCTTTACGATTATTGTAAATATATTATGATATATTTCGTTTTTTTTCTAGAAATTTTTTTTTGTTTAAATTGAGGCAAAATATCTTGAAATGGCTTCATTTAGCAACAAGAAAGTGCATGATGTCCTGTAAGTCTTATGATAAGTAATTTTTTAAATATTTTGTTGTCTATCAGCGGCTGATTTTGTTTTAAAATCAACCGCGAAGTATTTTTCGTACTTTTTTCTTTAAATCCAACACAAAAAACTCAACGTCAAGTAATATTTGTTAAACATGTATAACATAGGTACATTATTCACTTTTATAAATTATTAAATTATTGTCATTACTCTGATTTTTTAAATCTGGAGTTTTCACACATATCACAATTTTGAGATGAACAGCAGGCAAACTCTGTATCTACCACGGTGTCGTGACATAAGGTCAAGCGTCATGAGGCCATATTTCAAAATATGGCCTTATGACACTTTGCAAGAGTGTCATATGGCCATATTTTAGCATATTATGGCCTTTTTACGCTTTACCAAAGCGTCATGAGGTCTTGTGTCACTTTCAACTGTATTTTTCTTACCTGCCAAATAAACCTATGAAATCCTAAATAATTAAATGCAAACATTGTTTATCATGAGCATAAACTTTTATTCATTAAAAATACAATTTTTATTTTAACTTTAATGCAAAATTAAAAAAATTACTCTTATCTGCATATTTATTATGTACCTACCTTAAATACTTAATTTTTTACGGGAAATAGTTGTAATGTTTTCTTAATTTTTCGAAATCTTTCTAAAAGACTCTAAGCACAGATTGGTTAGAGGAGATTGGTACGAGCATTATTGCAGAAAATAACACTCAAAACAGTCGTTAAGTCTGCAGTTAAAGTTTCTTTTCCTGAAGAATTTTCATTGAAAAAAATTACATATAGAAACAAAATAAACACGAAAAAAACCAAATGTCATTTTTTTCGCACACAATAAGCCTGGGGGCCGATTCTAGTTCTGTGAAAAAGTGAATTGAGAAACTTTGCATGCTTTCCCTTTCACACTGATTCCGATTCCCGTTCTGTGAAAATGTGAAAACCAAACATGAAAAAACTTTCATAAGCATAATTTTCTTTCACGGCGTCACCTGGAAGTGAATATCCAAATTTTTTTTTTTATCCGATGGAAATCTTCAAAAGACACTCGGTAAGAATCGGTACCAAGTAGTGTGGGACTCTTACCGCACTAAAACCACCGGTGAATCACGACCAATCTATGAAAGATCTTCTTTCTTAATTTATAAATCGTACTGTGGGAAGTTTAAGTTATAACACTTTCCCATAGCTTTTAGACCATCAGCTCATGAGGCTTGGTTCTTCTTAATCTCCGTACATTGTCTCGTACACTTAAGATGGTCTCCATTTCGGGGTTGGTATGACTTTGCAGTCGCTGATTGTGTGATACAGCGTGTTTTTAACCACTTCTGTAACCATTTCAATTTGAAGGTCACGATGTAGATCACTATTTATTATATACCAAGGGGCATTTATTATTCCGCGAAGGACCTTGCTTTGGAATTTTTGGATGGGTTCAGCATTTGTTTTCTTTGTACAGCCCCACAGTTGGATGCCATATGTCCAAACGGGTTTCAGTACTTGCTTATATAACATTAGTTTGTTCTGGATAGATAGGTCAGAGTTCTTTCCTAGTAACCAGTACATTTTTCTGTACTTCAAGTTTAGTTCGTCTCTTTTCTTCTTGATGTGCTCTTTCCATTTAAGCTTTGCATCCAAAGTCATTCCAAGGTATTTGGCAGTATTGGAGTAAGGTTCTGCTGTACTGTTTATAAGAATTGGAACATTGTTTATTTTTTTGTTTGTAAAGTTTATATGCGTCGATTCTGTTTCATTTAGTTTGATTCGCCATTTTTGCGTCCAATCACTAACCTTACCGACTGTCTTTTGCAGTTTTTGTGTAGCTTTCGTAACGGATTTATCAGGCACTAATATTGCAGTATCACCAGCAAAGGTGGCCACCCAAGTAACAATTTTCCTCTCATAAGAGTTTCCTAGAGGCTTGTGAGACTTTATTCCGGGAGTTATTCACACTCTAGAAGAGTACTTCTACATCCTTATGAAAACGTTAAAAGCCTTAAATGGCCCACTTATAGGAGTTAATTTCCTCTTATAGAAACATTTTTAATGTTCCTATGGGATGACAAATGCTAATTAATCTTGTTAGGAGAATGCGTCACTTCTTGTGGGAGTTGATGAAAAGAGAAAGAGTATGCGCATAATTAAAAAAAAAACAGATACTTATCTTTCACATTTGTATACTTCTCTCGCAAACTTGGTACGAAGTATTTATGTCTGTATGTGTCATCGTCATTGTCTCATGTTGGAAAATTAATGTGTGAATTTATATTTTCATTTCATGGCGACGTTAGTATAATTATAGTTTGTCACATATGTGGAGTTAAATCTTAGTGCGATTGAAACTTTTTGTACTAACTTACACATTTTACTTCGAAAAATAACGAAGCGCTTTCAAAATAATTGATATTTAAATTATTTTAATTTTATTTTGAATTGCAAAAAGGGTTACCTTGATGTTTGCTTTTAATTAGAATAGTACTTTTTATGCTGACATTATTTATGGTATTTATTCATGTTATATGACGAAAAAGATATAATAGCAGATAATATGTCGAATTGATAATCTTATTCTTGTATGTCTGTTTTTGTAATCTAAGAATTTACAAGAGGTTAAGAGACGTTTTAATGAAAAAATAATAAGTCAGAACTTATATTTTTAGACATTTGTTATTAGAATAAATACTTCTTTTGTATTTAATGTTGAACCAAATAATCATCAATATCAATACACGTATATACGTAAATATACGTTAAATAGATTCATCATAATGGAAAACCAAATAAATTATTTCAAAATTTAATTTCATATCACGGTAACCCTCAAACTATACAAAAAACACTTCGTTCAAATTTAAATATGGCTGCTGTCGTATCGATATTTTTAACTCTTAAAAAGGCATTTCTATGAGAGTGTTGTCCATTAATATTGGTATGCAAATAAACACTTTTTTATGAGAAGTCTGATGCTTTAATGCGACTTTATTTTGACATCTATCAAATGAACCAAGAACAAATCGGTGATGCGTTCCCTTTTTTCTTAAGAATGTGAATTATTGTTGATGCTTAAAAAAAAATGAAATCTCAAAGTTTGAAATATAAAATTTTATGCATTACCTTTTCTGAACAATAAATCTTCATTATAACGTCATAATTTTTGGAATAAATGGACAAAGAATATCAAAAAAATTAACATTCCGCAACAAAACTATAATATTTGATATTCGTAGTAAAATTTTAAACTGCGTAAATCTGTCTAATTTTCCAAACAAAATCTGACAAAGTTATGAAGTTTAAAACATTAAAACGTTTACAACGGGCTAACGCCGTAAAAAAACCTTATATTACATCGAAATAAAATAAAATGAAAGTCTATATCCAAAAGTTCACATTTGTAACAAAATAAAATACATTTAAAACAGTAATCGGCATCAGCATCCAATGTTTCCTTCAGGTAGACAGACCAATAGAAAACTGAACGTCAGAAAACTATGTACATACAAAACGTTAAAAAAAAGAACGACTGTTGTATGAACCAAATAAAGCTGCTGTCAGTGCTACATCTCATATGAATCCTATAGTTAGAGTTTTGTAGTTGTTACTTTATTAGCTCTTGTTAAGAGATTTTAAAGACTTAAAAATGACGTTTAGAGTTAAAATTTGAAAACAAAATTATTATAAGACTTTCAATTTACATACAGGAGTAATAATTGTTCTAGGTATAAGATTAAAGTGATTTGATCCAAGAAAAATGCTTACATCATTTAATGAAAACACTATGAGACAAATTTATGTTTCATTATGACAGATCATGTCTTAAGTTTAGCAATAAGATCTAAAAATGTACTATGAGCGTTTTTTTGAGAAAACGGGAGCTAAGCTCTCGAGAGTATGTTAGTTGGGCATGATAGCGTTGCTGTCTACTGGAATATCCCTTGTATATAACAGATACAGGGTTGGTCCTAGGACACTTCCTTGTGGTACACCGGCTTCAATTTTCTCTAGTTCCGAGTAATTTTGTTCGTACCGTACTCTAAAGCGTCGGTTCGTAAGGTAGGATTTCAGTATTTCGTAGTACTGCCTGGGAAGATCCCTATGCAGTTTGTACTCAAGTCCCAAATGCCAAACCTTGTCAAAGGCTTGAGCAACATCTAAGAATATAGCCGAGCATACTTGTTTTTCTTCATGTGCCATTTCCACAACATCCGTAATCCGATGCAATTGGTCTATCGTGGAATGTTTATTTCTAAATCCAAACTGATGGCTCGGAATTAGTCTTCTTTCTTCTATTATTTTGCTTAGTCTTTTCAGAAGCAGTTTTTCGAAAACTTTTGCCATGATTGGTATAAGCAAAATAGGTCTGTAAGATGTTACTTCTTCTGGTGGCTTACCTTGTTTAGGTATAACAATGACTTCTGCAATTTTCCAATGATGTGGCACATATCTTAGTTTAAGGCATGCATTTATTATAAATTGGAGTTTTTTAATGCTGTTGAAGGCATTTCTTTCAAAACCTGAGCAGTTATTAGATCGTAACCTGGTGATTTTTTGTTAGACAACTTATGTTGACACATACTTCTTACTTCTTTGAGTGAATATCCAAAATGAAAACGTGAATACGAACAAACAATGTCAAATTCAATAATAATTGTATTTATGCAACTTCGTAAAACCCTTGATAAGTTTACAAATTGGTTAAGTTTATCTTTTGTTTAATGAACTGTCAAATTTTGTATGGGAAATGATTTACACAATTTGGTTTAACTTATCAAAGGATTTTGCTGCGTAAAATTAACCAAACTGGTTAAACTTATTCAAACGTCAGCGTGACTCTTACTCTGATTGAATTACGTAGCATTTTATCAAATGTTTAAAAAAGGTCGTTCATGCAGACTTTGCGTAAACTTATAATTTTATACAATTTGTAAACTCACGACGTTGCATGAATACCCTTAATATCTCTTTCTCTGTTAAACCATTAAAGAAAAAAGGAAATGATAAGTTGGTTCGAGCATCGATTATATAGTTTTCATTCACAGAACCAGAACTGCTTATTTGTGCTAAATCCAATTTATTGGGTTCACTTTTTCACAGAACCAGAATCGGTTCCCTGCGGGTAATTATTTGTGTGCGAAAAAAGAATTAGACTTTTCCAAAAAATATGCAAAAGTTATCAATTTCGTTCATCGAACAGCGTACTGGGAATCGATTCCCTAACTGTGAAAACGTGAAGTGAAAAAAGTTATCATTTCAGTTTTCATAGTGTTTTATCATTTAAACACTTCACAAACACGCGCAAGGCGATTCCCAAACTCGTTATGAAAAACAACTGCCAAAGAGAGTACTTAAATGTACTAAAATGAGAAAAGCATGTCAATGCTTTCCACAGTACACAAATAGATAGTACAATATGTGCATCGTGATCTCTCTCAATCTCTGATAGTAAAAGATGGTTGTAATGTCATAAGAAGACCAAGATGGCGACTTGGGTTAGCATGAATTGTTTCTCTTTATCATTCATCTTTTCACAGGTTTTTACACAGCGAATTGATTGTGATAAAAGAATTATCATATGAGAACATTTTGGCATTTGTTTTCATTTTTTCGGGAATCGCATTTGGCGTGAAAGCATAATCCGATTGATCGCTTCATAGTTTCACAGATAGAGAATCAACCCCCACAATCGGTCCCCTGCGGGTAATTAATTGTGTGCGAAAAAAGAGTGTAGACTCTTCCAAAATATACGCAACAATTATCAATTTCGTTCATCGAACAACGTACTGCAGAATGAAAAGTAAGACAAAATTTTTGGTTTATGATTTCGTTGTGTCATTTTTGCATGGAATTTTTTTAATAAGAATTTGAATTGAGCTTTCATAAAAATAGACAAAAAAATAAAACTCAATAACGTGATTTTTGAATAAACTGATAAAACAATTGGAAAAAACAACTCGAATATGAAAAAATCGTTACTCGCAGAAGAAAAAATTGTAAACCAAGTTTAAACAGTTAAAAATTTGTGTTTGAATAAAAAAGAATTTTAAGAACCGGTTGGGATTTGAAAAAACTAGAGAGCCAATCAAAGGAAACGGGTATTAAAATCATAAAAACTGTTATAACTGCCAAACGAACCGAAAACGATAAAATTATATATTTTCTTTTTCGACTTAAAATGACCTCAGGAACCCATGGTTTTTCTCTACGGTGGTGGCTTAGGGACACCCTGTATTTTGGCAAACATAAAAATAACATAACATTTAAATCTTTTTTCGATGAGCTATCGACCTTGAAGTAAGTCTAAAACTATAAACGGCCATATTCGAAAACTAGAGTTGATTTTAAGTTTATAGTGCCACTTTTGTTTTTAGTGTTCGAAGAGAGAACCAAATTGAGGTGTGAAAATATAAAAATCGCGCGAAGGCGATATTTCAAAATATGGTCTTATGACGCTTGGCCTAATATTACGGCACCATCTGCCACCATTCAGAAAATACTATTTTGAACTTACTGAATTATTTACCGTCACTTGCCATAGTAAAAATTCTTTTAGTATAAGGTCCGTCGCCATTTAAACGCCATCCTTATTCATAGTGTGAAGTTTTCAACTTTCCAATGTTCATAATTAGGCCTGTCACAGAATTCATCATAATCAAAAATGTTCCACGAACGTCCAATACTTTCAATAACAATTTTAGGTAAAACAAAGTCCTTGTTTTATTCTTTACACTTTTCTATGATTTGACGTAAAAAAGCTGAGGGTGAATGGTTTCAATGAAACAATACAATAGCTTTCACACCCGGGATTTTGGAGCATTCTTGACCGCGTCATATTTGTTATACTGTTTTGCCAAAGACTTTTGCTAGAAGTTTTCGTATTCAACCTAGTACGCAGATGGTGCTTAATGCTCACTCCCACGATTATCTCCAAACAATAAATTGATATTTTCCTTGGGAATTGATAAATCGTTTGTCCTTGAATATTTAACGTTTTCTGAAAGTAAAATTCAGATAAATCTCAAGAATAAAAAAGTGTCATAACTTTGCTTGAAAATTAATGTGCTGAACAATTATTTCAAGCCTTTAAATTCGACAGATGACCACCTTCTTGAGTTTTAGCTGTATCTACAAACTTTTTGGCTTAAATGCTTAATGCTTGGCTTAATTTTATAGAGAATTTTGTATTTGACCGAAACCTTAGCGCAATTTGCGTTGAAACAAAAATTTCAATTACTTCAGCATTCAATGTTTAAAAAATAAACGGCTCAGCAGTTTTTGTAAAAAAAAGTTATCAATTTTGATGGATCTTAAAATCTTGATATATTTCATTTTTTTTGGCACCCTATTAGTGCAGTATTCGCCCACGGTGCGACGACAGTGTAGGGCAAAATGTGAGACGATATGATGAATTACGAAAAATAAGCTTTGTTGTTTAATCAAAAACATTAATTCACTTTTAAATAAGGAAATCAATACAAATCGACAATAAGACATTAAATACAAGTAAAAGAGGGGAATTTTCAAAATTTAAGTGTGTTATAGTCTCACTGTTTCTGAGTCTGGAGTAGATTATTCGGTCTGCTTCGATATTTAAAATACATAGGTAGCAAATGAAGAATATTTTCTTTTAATTTTCTACTTTTTACTAAGAAAAAACTAACTGCAAACATATTGAAATTATTGATCATTTTATAATTGTTAGCACTCACAAATATTTCTCCTATAATGAAAATTAAATGAGCATGTTCAAAAACAAACAACTCCCTAATTTGAGCAAAACTTTTACTGTCTTATTATGTAATTTTTTTAAATTTAAGCAAAAACATACAAAAAATTCATTAGGGGTACCTATAGTTCGAGGTAGCGTAACGAACGTACAACGGGGTTATATCGTTATCGACAATTTAGTGTGATCCAAAACTTACTTATATTCTAACCAAGGATTCTTTCAACACCCTACGTTTTGATTTGACGCACAAATTTATTCATATCCTATCGAATATCATTTTCCTGCCACCACAAGCAATATCATCAATACTGCATTCAACATTTCAACCGAAATATTCATTTCCAACATTTTGTCACTGTCAGTCATTTATATGGCTTTTGCTGAATCAGCCATAATAATATTCCAATATTGTTTCCTTCGCTTACTCGTCTGCCTGTTTTTCAGTGGGATGTGGCAAATGAATCAAGTCGAGGTCAGAGGAATCATAAGCCCTCCCCCAGCCACCGGCACCGCCATACATAGATTTTCGGAAAACGAAAACTCATCGTTCGAGCAATTTTTTCTTCCGACAATTTCTCCCTCTTTTACTAACCAAAAACACTTTGTCACAGGAATAGGACTCGTTTTTATAGAGCTTCTGGTTTCTGCTACTCTGTTTCGTCTTCAACGTTCAACCTCAGTTGCTTATGGTCATTGAAAATTTCGTCTTTTTCTGGTATTTTGAAACTGAGATCATATAGTTTACATGCAAACACAACCATACGGATACCTCTGACCATTTTAAGCACGCATCACCAGTACGCTACGAACCAATTTTACAGAAACTGTTTTCTTCCGAAATCACGTGCATTTACAAAATCACACAAACAATCGAAATTGAGGGACGAAATACTGGCTACTCCTGAGTCCAGGATCCGTGTGTGTTTCCTTAAATGTCAGAACTCACTAAAAGAAACAAAAGAACCCTTTCCGACGAGTAATTCTGTTACCCTCTCATTTAAACCAGACGATGAGCCACTCAATAGACCAATAAGAAAAAAATCATGCCCTAGAATCCTGTATGCGTTGTTGTTTTCGTGTTGGTATAGCTCTGTCTGTTTTGTTGCTTTTTTATTTTCTGATCCTGGACCTGGAATCACGTTGGCATTTTGCATTCAGCGAATAGATGTAGATGGATATTCATCTTCCTCTGGAATCATCATCATTCAGAAGCTGCCTGCTTGCTCCTTGCTCCAGACAAGAAGGATTTTTGAAATGATTTTTGTCCGGACATATCCACTTCATCCATTAATCTCATACTTTTTATCCACCTCTTTCTTACTTGCTGTAGTAAAAAATGCAACAACAAAAAATGAAGATTCCTGATTCAGGAGGAAACAGCAAAAAAAAATAGTTTCCCTGCTGCTGTTGCATACTAAAAATAACGAACATCAAATCCCAGATAAAGTATGGTCCCGATGTCATAAATACAAAACTGGTAACACGAACGGGAATTGCATCTCTGAGTTAATGTCAACAAGGATGCATAGTCTATAGAGGCGAAGTTACTCCTTTCCTTGAGTAAGAGCACAAAGAGACAGCCAGACGATTCAAAGTGATAAAGGAATGATTTTTTTGGATCGGATGTGGGATTTTCCAAGCTAAAATTTTGATTCGAATGCAATTTTATTCTTACATTTTTTTTCTTTTCAATTATAACATTGTAAATATTCTGTGTTTAGGACAAGTTAGAAAAGATGGAAGCTTTCTTTATTTTCCTTATTGATTTGTTTTAAGCCGTTTCCTTCTTTGTTATAATTTAAATTTATCCAAACATAAATAGTTAAGAGCTGACAGCAAATTTTGAGAGTGGATGTATTACCAAAATCTGAGTATGAGGGTTAATAGGTAAACATGCATCGTGCTATCAAATACCAAAGTCTGGCAGGTTTTTTTCTCAGCATTTAAGAGGGGCCAGTTAATCTATTTTATTTTTTGGGTTTAAACCACACTTCAATTTATAAAAAAACAAAATGATATGTTGCCCTGTCGCTTTGCATAAGCATAAACACTAAAAATCATGATGGTCCGATAAATAAAACTTAAGATATAACAATTTGTTCCGAACCTTATTACCACTTTTTGGGAGATTTCAAACAAAACAAAATATCAGCATAACAAAGTCTGCAAAAAAATGAGGATAAAGTTTGCTTTAAAAACAAATATTAGGAATCCTTTTGATCGGGCCATAAATATAAAAGTCTTCAAGCTTAGGGAAATGACAGAGCATAATTTCCTATATTTTAAAAATTAATTGAAGTGTTAATGACCCTGACACACAAATAAGAAAACAAGCGGGCCTTAATCCCCACCCCCACAAAGGCAGAGGAAACAGACTGCCAGAGTTTGGTAATCGATATCACGATACATGTAGCTATAAGCCCTCACTCCCAAAATTTGGTTACGTCTCTCGTACTAAAATATTGTTTTAGTTCAATTAGATAAATAAAAAAAACAATACTAATAAAATGTATGTCTCAATTGCAAAAAATAAAACTTGAATGAATGTTTATCTAAACAAAAACTTAAAAAATAAATAAATAATTAAAAGTTATATTTAAATAGGTACTTTAAGTATAAAAGAAAACAAATTATTTATCCTTAAACTTAAATATAAAACTACATATATATGAAAAAAAAATCTAAACATTAATTACCTAGTTTAAAAAAATTAATTTAAAACAATAAAGAAATGATTTATATATATTTATATTTATATTTTTATTGTATCTTTTTGTTTTTGTTTCACAACTGTGTAAATATAAAATATGAAACAAAATAAAATGAGAAAAACTTTATTCTGTTCTTAAGTAATTACATAAATCTTACATAAATTTTAAACTAAATATAAAAAAAATACACCTAAAAAATAAACATACAAAATTTAAAAAAAATTTGAATTAAGAAAAATTACTATAGAAAAACAAAAATTAGCTAACCACAATATATATACACACACTAAAAGATGATAAGAAATATATTAAAAATAACTGAATATTCAAAAATAAATATATTTAAATGTATAAAGAAAGAAAACTGAATATATAAAAAAAAACGAACAAATGAAAATAAAATTAATATCAAAACAATGAAATGTATGTAATTTGAAAACGAATAGATAAAAATAAAAAAAAACAAAAAAACAATAAAACAACAAACAATAATATATCTTTTTTTTCTTGAAATAGTCTTTTTGAACTAGGTAGGTACATAACTATTTGTTTTTTCAGAAATATCATAATTTCTGCCAATTCATATACATAAATGAAACTTTTCTGAAAACTTGCATTAACTTTTCCTTCGAGGTCTCGTTCTCAAAATATATAGATTACGATTTATGGCTTCCGGTTCTCAATATAAGTCGAACTAGGGTTGCCATTGGAACATTTTCAAAAGCTCGGTCATTAAGGCCTGGGAAAATAGAAATAGATCCGGCAATACGATCAATACTTCACCGGGAAAAAAGATCGCAACTGTCAAATTTGTTTTTGGATATTCTCACAAAGATCGCTGGATTGCGCTTTGCTTGACCAAGCCTTTAAGGGCCAGTTTTTCCGATCAGGGTTTTTCTTAGACTTCAGATTCTTTGTTGTAGTAAGCTAAGAGCAAGCTACAAACCTACTATCAGAGGCTCATCGCTCATCCAAGTGCATATTTTTAAGTGGTAAGTAAAATAGTGCGAACTAACACATATTCATAAAAATAAATTTATACATTAAGGGTTTATTTCACAATGTCAGAGTAAAGTTCTGATTTGTTGTTCGACAGTTTCACAATGATAATTATGTGTCCAATAGCTATTTGTAACTATTTGTAAGTTAATCAAGTTTTCCAGACAAAATATTACCCGATTGAATTTTTCAAAAATTTAAATTTCCCAAAAATAATTTCGATAATTTCTTAATTTCATTATTCATTATTCAGAAAAAAATGTTTATCAAAGAATTTTGTTTTCTTAAATTTACAGGGTGATGAAATTATTATAATAAAATATTCTTCTTTATATATTAAGTTCAACAAAAACTGATAGAAACACTTTTAAATTAAACTTTAAATATTGGAGGTTGAGCGTAACCTTAGAGCTTTAAAAACTGTATTGTTTGTTTCCAACATCGAAAGATTATTATTATTTATGTTTAAGTATACATTTTTATTTTTCAACTTTAGCCGCAGTAATATCATCACCCTTTAAAAAGAGTGCATGAGATATTAGTAGCACTCATTTTAGTAAACAAAAAAAATATAAATATGAAGTGGTCCAAAATTCCATAAGCAACGTTTTCTGGACATTTGGCCTACCTAGGTGGGTTATAAGTTCATTACGCATTTGTCGACTTCTAACCCACGCAAGTAGGTATTATGAACTTTTAGCGTAAGGACTCTTAACCTTGCGCCGCCGCCGATCCCATCTGGTCCGGTTGAGAAAATCATTTAACGATGAGAGAAAGTCTAATACAGTACTCTGTTGCACAGCAATTTTCTTGCAACTCGTTTGCGCATAGGAATGCAAATTTCTGAAATAACCTTCATCAATAACAAGAGGTGCGCCCACAAAAGAGTTACGAAAATTGTTCGTAAAGGCGTGACAAATGTCAATAGTTTCTTTCAACACACAATTTTCAGATATGAAATTTGAGGGGTAACTATCTGAATTTTTCTACGAATTAACAAACTTCCAAAATGCCTTAGGATATTCTTTAGAGATATTTATATAATCATGTCTTAGTGCATAGAGGCTTTGAAGGAGATTTAAATTCTTCGAAAAGGGTTGTGATAAACTGAAGAAAGGACTTTTTAATATATTTTCCATGCTCTATTTCTTCTATTTTAAGTGACCTCAACTCTGTCATAAACCATGCATGGCAAAAATTCGTATTTTCTTATATTTTTATATTCATAGTGTTATTTATGCAATTCTTAAGTATGGTATTTTAAAGTTATTATCTGCTTCGTCAATATTTCTAATTACTGATATATAAAAACAGTGGTTAAATTTTAAGGGCCGATGTTGAATGTGAAGCACACCTAAACGTCAAGGTTTTTTCTGCATTTCATTTTACATTTCTTAATTTCAGATTAACTCGATTTGAACCATGGAAAGATACACAATCGAGCAACGCGTTAAAGTTATTCAAGCATATTATGAAAATGGGTTTTCAAATCAAAATGCATATCGTGCACTTCATGATTTTTTCAGTCAATTTAATCGTCCGAATGTGCGTACAATCGGAAAAATCGTGCAAATTAATATTTAATTATTTTGTTTATTAAAAAAAAACTTTATTCAAAATATACAGTGATATGTTACAATTATAATGTTAAGCTACAACGACAACTGTCGACTTCACTGGATGAATTGAGAATGTGTATGACGCGTATGTGTATTCTTTACCCTTTATACATATAATCTTCCTTTAAGTCCTAATCATCTCGAGCCATGGTCTATGTCCAGCGTAATGCGGTGTGGTGTGGTGTGCTTAGATCGACGATGGTTCTATTTTTAGATCCAGAGTGGATACTGTTGCGTAGGTGATGTGGCGTTACTGGGATAGAACTATCGATCCTTTGTTCTAGATATTTTATTACGGTTATAGTTTTATGGGTTTGGTTTTATGGCTGTAAGTTGAGATCTTGTAGTGGTGCGTAAACTTTGTGTTGTGTTTTGGAAGTGATGCGTTAACTTGCAAAAATTTGAGCATACCGGATCTGTAGGAGATGTGAAAATACTAATGCATGCTCGTACAGCTCGTACACTCTCAGAAAAATTTACTTGTTACAAGCTTTGCGTATTTAATACTGTTGAATTTAAGTAGAAATTATTTACTGTACCAATATTAATTTATGGGGAATAGTGTTTAGCTAGGTCTCTGAAGAATTTATGGCCTTAGGAGACATTTTTGGACCAAATTGTTTGTGAATAAGGTTTTTTTCACTGTATTCACAAAGAAAAAGTTTTGTTCACAAATTGCCAAAGAATTTAAAAGAAACGTTAATTGCATTAGTGGGTAATTCTTTAATTGTTTGTTACAAACAATATAGATCATGCTGTGATTGACAAAGAATGTGAGGTTGAATAAGTTGCGAAGTTGGTGTTAATATTCAGAATTTATAAAATCACGTGCTTTGAACTTTATCGTCTTTCAGTTCACGCTGTCTTATATCAGTAAAGTTTATAACACTAAGCAATATTTTAGAAATTTTCGGTAACATACCAGACAAAACTTTGTGCATAATGGTTTAGACCCCAGATAGACTCTGAAATTTTTCAAACTTTAAATACAAATATAATTATGTATTTAATATTTAAATATTTAACCAATAATAATAATATTATCTATAATTTGGAAGTGAAGGAATTATAAATTTATAATTGTTTCCTTCGCAATAAATGTAAACAATTTTAGTTTTAAAGATATATTGTTTGTCATAAACACTTTTCATTAATGGATAAAAGGTTATTTTTTGGTGATAAATATAAATAGTGTTTTTAATTTTTAAGATTTAGTTCTAGTGAAAAACAAAATTATTCCTTATTACAATGGCTTGTATCTTTATTTTGAGTTTTTGAACTTTTAGAGTCTGCTGTTCGCGATAGTGTGACTGAAGAGCCGTCCACCTCAACTAGTCGTCGTGTCCAACAATATGAACATTATGCATAAAGACTTGCATTTACATGCTAACATGGTGCTATTGTCTCAAGAACTAAAGCCTCTTGACCATTTAAAGCGTCGTCAATGGTCAGAATGGTGGCAAGAAATGGCAACGGTGGATGATCAATTTTCGAAGCAAATCATCTACAGTGTTGAGGTACATTTTCACCTGAGTCTGAGTGGATTCGTCAATGAGCAGAATTGCCGTATTTGGGCGAATGATAATCCAAGAGTGATTGTTGAAAAACCAATGCACCCACAAAGAGTGACTGTTTAGTGCTGGCGGCATCATCGGGCCGTACTTTTTCCAAAATGATGCCGGTCAGGCAGTAACTGTGAATGGTGTTCGCTATTGTGAGATGATTACGAACTTTTTATGGCCCGAATTGGAAGATATGGATGTGGATGATATGTGGTTTCAACAGGACGGTACCACTTGCCACACAGCTAACGAAACAATGGCCCTTTTGCGCGACAAATTCAATGGCCGTGTTATCTCACGTGGTGTAGATGTCAATTGGCCGCCAAGATCATGTAATTTGACAACGTTAGACTTCTTTCTTTGGGGTTATTTGAAAGAAAAGGTGTACGTTGAAAAGCCAGCAACAAATCAAGAGCTAAAAGATGAGATAATTTGGCACATTAACGGCATTGAACCTCAATTATGCCTCAGCATCATCGAAAATTTGGACCATCGGATGGAGATGTGCCACCGAGGTCGTGGCGGCCATTTGGCTTATATTTTGTTCCATACATAATTGAACCATACCAATATTATCATAATAAAAAGAAATGACAGTAATTTCCTAAATAATTTGTGTTTTATTCAAAATTAACATCGGCCTTCAAAATTTAACCACATATTACCCTGTAAAAAACAAAACTGCGTCATTTTTTTCAGCAACACTACTCTATTTTCTTAAACTGTGCAATGGTCAGCTTGCAAGAACAGACTGAAGCATATCATTTACCGTACCAAATATTTGTTATCTCCAACGGTTCAATGATAACATGATAGCTTGCTCTCAGCGGGTGAATAGTTTAAGATCTTCTATGTTGCTGGATTGGAAGAGTTGAATAGGGGACAATTGGATAGAGTGGGAAACAGGGTGACCATTCCTGCAGTCATAACTTACACAAGAAACGATCATTCAATGAAACGAGTTATGTATTACAGCCAGCCCGTGATTTTCCATAAGGCTGACTAGGCTCAAGCCTAAGGCATCACGACAGAGGGGGCACCATAAAAAAGCCAAATACAATGAAATAACTGAACCCAAACAATATTAAGGTTCAAGCAATAGATTCAATAGAAAATCTGACAAATCCTCCAAGATTATACTTGTCATGAATAAGTGCTCCTCATCTAGCCATTCAGACTCGGCAACAAATTGTAGGTCCCCTCCATTCCTGCCAACAATACGCAGACAGTAGTGGTTGAGAGTTGTAAGCCCTAGGTCTCCACTAGCTATTGCGCCACCAATTGTTTGTATTTTATAAGAAAACTAAATATAAAAGTCGGTTTGGCTTTGTCATCCTCGGGTTATTCAGTCCCAGTTGTCTAGTGGCAATGCATTCATGTAGGGTAGGTGATAGAGTTGGTGTTTAGCCACGGTAATTGATCCTGGTTCAGAGAAGAACTAGAAGTGTTCTGCTTCATCGTTGGTTGCTGTAGTTTTATCCAGAATTTCCTTGGGACCTAGGGCCTAGGTACCTAAGTTGCGGATGTTGTTGTTGGTTTATCATCTTTCTCATCAGTTTATTAGGGTGGTTTACGATTTTTCTAAGTAGTTTATCTGCAGAAAGCACTAAGTACTTGTCCAGGGGGACAACCTTGGCTTCAGAGTAGAGTTTCTCGTTCTAGAAATGTTTGCACTGCTTACCATCGAAATGAAGCCCAGTGCATATACTCAAAATTTTCCTTTCGAATATCTGCCGTTCCTCAAAGCTGTTTTGGACTGTTTTGTGTTATCAGTAGCAACTTCCCAAATTGATAACTGGTCTCAGAAATTGCTTGTTCACTAGAGCTTTTGTCTGCTGGCCTAGCCCAATTCTCTTTTTCATCAAGGCGCTCGGGTAGAGGCGGGGGAAGGCAAAATGTGCTTTTTTTAAGGACAGTCTGTGAATGTGGCTTGAATCTCAGCAACTAGTTGAAGTTTACGTCCAGGTACTTGGTGCCACCGCTGCGCTTGGCTGGTAATCTATGGTTCTGATTCCATCTGGGAGTGTTAGGCTGATGCTTCTGCAACTGCAGCTAAACGGCCTCATATGCCGTCTGGTCTTGTGAAGCAGACAAACTCCTATTTGGATGAGTTGATCTGGATACCCCATTTGGTGTAAGACTTGAAGAGTTTGCGGATGTGGGCCTCAACTTCTCGGAAAGCTGTCAATGGAAATAATTATGAGTAATATGTGAGTGAGCCATGTGCGAAGAAAAGGTTCTCGCCTTCATTTAAGGCAAATCTTATGAGTTTTGTTTAATTTTTCAACGTTTCTCGACTAATTTTATCAATGCGATAGTTACAGAACATGGGTCCAGGATTCAAAATGGCCACATTATTTCAACAATCTTGAAATCCATCAAATTTAAATTGAATTGTCTGTTGTTCATCAATATTAGCACGAGACCAATTAGCATCGTATGAATCATCCCCAGAATATTCGGAAATGAAGTGTTAAATGTCTTAAAAAGAAGGTGCAATGTATCTATTAAATTCACTTGCTTTGTCTTACAATTTAAGCTCGTTGCGTAGTCTGATTAATTTATTTTCTTTTCCAGTAAACAAATTTCTCTTTCAATGAGAGCTTCCTCATCATCTAATCGTACAACATTTCCGGAATCATTATGTTTTCTTGAACAATTAGCAAAGTGGTTATGTTATTTCAAATGTTCAGAAATGTTCGCTATTTTCAATATGACCAGCTTGTTCAGGAGATTCTAGTTGTCCTTGCTGAACAAAAACTTCCGATTTTTTTCTAAAAAATATTTCTCGAAGCTGCGCTATTGTTTCAGTTGTTGGATCTTCTACATTGTTTGCACTTCACCATGCAAGCAATTTGCTTTTATTCATGCGTTGTGGGTGTGGCATTATTAATAAGAGTATATATTTTATAGTTTTCGGATTTCCAGATTTTTTTTCAGTCTTCAGTCCTGGTTTATCCCACTGAGTTATAATGACAGTTTCGCTTCGGGCCAATTGAAACCAACAATACAATCTACGTTTTCTTCTTTTGAATTTCAGTTGAATAATAACAATTTAAAAAAATATGAAAATAACTGAATATTTTTGGCCCCA